>CM048929.1:13943685-15143685 GCA_026686955.1 Epinephelus cyanopodus
GTGTTTTCACCCACACAACTAAATGCAGCTACAGCAGCACGTGACCTACATCTACGCATCTGATGTGGGTTGGGAAAGCGACTGCAATCACACAGCTTAGACACATTATGTTGAGTTAAACAGCAACTGATATCTAAAGTCACGCCACTCATGCAGGAAGTTATTAGGCAAGACAAATCAGATACAATGCAGCTGTACTGTAAAAGGAAAGGCCCTTTTAAACTAGCTCTCACAAAAAAGTCTTTAGACAGGGTGTGTGTTACATGGCAATATACTGTATGTTGTAAAGAGGAGTATATTCCAAGTCACTGGTTCCCAGCCTTGGGTCCCGACCCTCATTGGAGGTCGCCAAAGGTTCACAAGGAGTCAAGAGGACTTTCTACTAATCAGCAGACCAAGTAGGAAGACACAGGCAAAAGGAGGGAAATGGGGATTGGCTTACAACAAGGGTGTGGAGGGGGAACACTAGGGTGGAGCAGACAAGACTAATATAGAACAGGTGTGAAGGGAAGACTCTGGGAACAGGGAAGGACTAACGAGACAGGTGTGACAGAAAACAGGTGAGAAGACACACAAAGACAGGAAGTGAAACCAGACACGACAGATGTGGGGAGAATCTATGAAATAAAACAGGAAGCCGATTAAACATGAATGAAAAACATGAAACAAAGAACACAAACATCCATCCATTCTCAAAACCACTTCTCCTCTTGAGGGTCGCGGGGGGCTGGAGCCTATCCCAGCTGCCAACGGGCGAGAGGCGGGGTACACCACACACCAGAGGACTGACACATAGAGACAGACAACCATTCACATCTACGGTCAATTTAGAGTCACCAATTAACCTGCATGTCCTTGGACTGTGGGAGGAAGCTGGAGTACCCGGAGGAAACCCTCACTGATACGAAGAGAACATGCAAACTCCGCACAGAAGGGCTCCCTCTTGGGACTGAACCAGGAGCCCTCTTGCTGTGAGGTGATAGTACTAAACACTACACCATTTGAAAACTCCAAAACAAAGTCCACAGGATAACAGAACATGACCAAACCCAGGATCACCACTTTTTAACAGTCTAACTAATTTTATCACTGCAACAATATGCGTTTGCCCAATTTGTGTATCTCGCTCTGTGTGTTATTTTAAACTCTGTAAGTGTTTTAAAAGAAATCTTTTTAAATAAAATGTATTATTATTATTATTAGTGTAACAAGAGGGTTCGATGTGTGGTTGTTGGGCCGCTCTAGGTAAGAATACACTGCAGGACGGTGACGGATATTCTCTAAAGCAGCACTTTACTATTTCCACACTTCAGCAGCTTCACAACAACAACACTTTTCCTGGTTACACTTCCTGGTTGATGGTCTCATGACTCATAAGTAACCAGTGAGGAGTAAAAAGAATTAGACTGAGGTAAATGAATATGAGAACTACTGAGGCAGATGCAGCAAATTATTTACCTGTGTTTAACCATGCTGCTGCAAATATTTTAACATGTAAATATTTGAATAATAACTGTTTTTACAGTTTACTGAAACACATAAATTAACTTAGCTTGTAAACCTTACATTAGTGTTAACTGGCCATTAATTAATATTTAGTTCCTCATTTATTCGTCATTAGTTCACCCAGTAACTACTACATTTTTTTGTGTACCTTATTGTAAAAGGTCACCAAAAAAACTTAAAACAGACAGAGAATCATACAAAAAGTTTCTAAGATATTAGAAAACCTCATCTCTAATGTAAAATCCATGCAAAGGAAAAAGATTGGGGACTACTGTTCTAAGTAGATACACGTATAAACAGACAGCAGCGGAGATAATGGAAGCTAATGGCACTCTGCGCCCTAGGCAACCAACCCGCAGGGCAACAAACAAACAAATAAACAAACAAACAAACAAACAGAAAACACTTGCCATCTGTGTTTTTTTTAGCCAAGCATTTACATTTTTATTGAACTTGCAGTAATATGATTATTTTAGGAATTATGCATATGCTCATATTTTCTAAATTTAAACATTTAAAAATCTCACATACCTCCCGCAATACTCTGAAGTACCCCATTCGAGAACCAGTTTACAACATGGCCAGATAGAAACATAAAACAATACTCAGTTATATAAAATTAATTTAAAGGGTCTGTATAAACTCTTCATTCCATTACCACAAGACGTATTAAACAAGTAATCAGTCTTACCTTGGTCACTCGGAGCTGTGCAGAGGAGACAAAGGACTGGTTTAACCAGACAGCAGACAGAGACTCTAATAAAGGTTTCACATCAACTTATAGACCATAAAACAGAAGTTTAAAAAAATGTTTTTGGTTTTGCTTCCCATCTGTTGACTGTCAACAGCAACATGTAAAACTTGTGGGTGAAAGACACAGACAACTGGACTGGTAAATCCAGCTTATAGACAGTACATTGCAATGTGAGACTGGCAGCTGTAATCTGAAGTAGTGACTACAATAACTTTATGAACAAATGGCATGAAATATATTATCACCTTTTCAAAAAGAACAAGCCACATAACTCTTACTGAGAGTGACGCTGAACACTAGACTGCTCTTTATCTGACACAAGTAAACACATTAGCAGCTGATGTGTTTTTGAGGTTGCTCTACAGGGAAAGGATGTCGATGCATATTCCTCACTGAAAGTAGGTCAAAAGTTTAATGTCAGCAGAGGGTGGGAGGCCTCTGTGTTACAGGGTTATTATTGCCCTCTAGTGGCAGGAGAACAAACATGTCTGGGTGTTAACCAGTTAGTGGACATACACAGAACAGGTTATATACAAGAAACCCCATATTAAGCAGTTATAAGCTATATATGCATTTAATAAATGGTTAATAACATATTTTAATGTAGTTTCAGTGTTTATTTATGCATCTGTCTACAGCCAAAACTCCTGGGCCCCAATAAGTGGCATGTAAACACATACTAAATGACAATATAATCAAGCAAGTATGTGTATTTTAATGTTATATCCAGGAGGATATGTAAATATAAGTGTAACAGGATATATGAATATAATCACATAGCGTAAACAACAAAGAAAACATCAGCGAATGCTAAGCTTTCTAGGCCTATGGGGGGATAAACCACACCTCTGTCTCACTACATCTCCAGGTTTGACATAAAACAATACTCACACTACACATGACGACACATTTAAAGGAGAAACAAACAAACAAAGCCAGGGATTGAATGAATAAGCTGAACTTTTACAAGCAAGGAACACGATCTTGCTGCTAAAATCTACACACGAGTCCCTTTGTAAACCAAAACCCTGAGATCAAATTAGTGTGTGGCACATAGTGTGACTGTAAAATTCAGTCAGACTTATGATCGGTCTATATCTCAGTCATCCATGTAAAGTATTAAGTGACAAAGACCAAAATAGGCACAGCATTTCTTTGCATGAATATCTATAAGGCTAGAATACAAAAGAAGGGCCTGTGACCTTGCTAATGACCTTTTTAAATTTATTTCCCTCTCACAAAGGACTAAGAAGCATTATTGGTAGAAATAGAATATAATATTCATAACTATGTTTCACCTACATTCAAAGAAGGTCCTTTTCCCTAGAGTCGGCCATGTTGTTTCTACCGTAGCCCAGAACAGACAAACCAAACACTAGCTCCAGATAAGGCCATCGCGTTCTCACATCGGCCACTGTAGTTCTCCAACACACTTGGCACACCCGCGCGGTGCGTATCATACTGCTGCAAAGGACGCCTTTGTGTGTCGGTTACTGACACTGAGATCCAGTGACAAATGGTGGTATTTGAAGAGTAGGGAGTGAGCAAGGGTCTGGGCACATGAGTTCTGCAACCTCACCACTAGATGCCACTAAAACCTGCACACTGGATCTTCAATATCAGAACATCCAGGTTCCAAAACAGCAAATATCCAGAACACGGGCAGGTTATGAGACAATAGGCCAACACCTCCCCTACACTGTAGCGAGACACACAGACTTTGTGGCTGTTTTGCCTCTTGTTATTTTTGTTGTTTTGCTTCTGTCTTTAGTCGTTATGCATCTTTTTGTGTTTCTCCGAGGTATATTTGTGTCTCTTTGTGATTGCTTTGCCTGTTTTTGCAGTTATTTTGCATCTCTTTGTTGTCTTTTTGTGTCCCCTTGAGGTAATTTTGAGTCTCTTCCTGGTTGGTAATTTGAGACACGACATTTCGCAAATGAAGGCCATGTGGGCCCCTGACACTTTTCATGGTAGGCCCTTTCAGTAATCCATCATTATCCTGAAGCTGTCCACCTCCATATCATTACAAACATAGCATGACAGACTGCGAGGCAGGTTAAACTAGAATTACCGCCTCGTGGTCGTATGCCTCCGCAAACCAGTCAAGTTGAAGCTACAGTTTAAATCCATGTTTGTCCAGAGTTATATGCAGCCATGACAGTTGACAGTAGTTTACATATGGATGTCACTGCAAAGAAGAAGCTCAAACACTGTTCATCTGCACACACTGTGATGCCACACAGCTGGTTCAATATCAGCAAAGTTTCCCTTTATATTCATTGTCTTGTGCGGCGATCAGCAGTGATGTGGTGGTTCACGTTCACACTGTGACCTGTAGCCTATAGTTCGGCTTTAGCTTCTAACTATCTTTGTCTTTTTAACCTGTTGTTGTTGCTGAGTCAGTTTGACATCTTGCATATATCCTTCAAACACAGACTGTAGACCCCTCTGTCTGCTTCTCTCTGGAATCAGTGTTTCAAAAAGATATGATAATATTTCTTCAGGGAGTGCAGTTAGTCGGCAGCTTGTCAGACCGTCACAAAAGGGTGGGGCTTATCAAAAGGGCAATTGTGCAGCACGGCGGATGTTTTTAATGCACTTTATTTAGAGGGTTTGTTTGTTGTTGCTGCTCATTTCCCTACAGGCGCCAGTGTTTTATCGATGGTGATCTTATCGGTTGAATTTTATTTTATGTAGTTGTTTTATTCTTTAGATTGATGATTATTGCATGGGTGTGGATAGCATCTGTTGTTTGCCATCTGTGTTTATATGTGTGTGCTTGTAAGTAGCTTTATTTTACTCTCTCTGTCATTGTTTAAGCTCATTAAGACAAATCCCAATCAATCATAATGCTATAGTGATAGTATCGCACTAACTCACTGATTGCTGACAGGGTTTCAGCACTATGTGTAAGAGGATGAAAATTTGAGGCTAAAATGACCTCAGCAAACTCCATTAAGATGTCACTGTCCTGAGAGAATTGTAAAGTCAACATCAATAACATCAATAAAAGCTTTCACAGTCTTTGGAGATACATTTAAAAAAAAAACCCAGCCCCCTGCTCCCTCTGCCTTCCTCTGGGACAGATTAAAAAAGGTCCCTGTCCATCCCACCGCTCTTCCCTCCATCAGCTCCCCTCCTCCAGTCTCATCCGGTTAAGGAGGTACAATGTGAGCTGGAGCAGACACTGCGAGGAGGGCTTTTACGCCCCTTTAGTCGCTACGGAAACGGTCCTGTCCATTTGCCAACCAGTGCTTCCTGTTTAGGGCTTCTGGTGGGTGGGAAGCGTTATAGTTTTGAGAGTGCAAGATAATCAGGAGGCTCTGTCTGTGGTCACAGCGAGGACAGGAAGACAACAATGGTTATTTGATTTCTTTTCCCAATATAACAACATAATTACTTGGGTTGTGGATTTATAATTTCATGAGAGAAGTAATAGTGTCTCCTGCATGTTGTAAGGATACCGAGCAACATATTAATAGTGTCTTTCCTCCCACAAGTCTCCTTTCTCCTCCCGTCTATAGTTGCTGAGTCAGTGCAGGATGACTGAATGGGAGTATTGATTGCAGATCACTTGCCATGTCACTCAGAGATGACTCACCTCGTTTCCTCGATTCATTTCCACACCCCTCCTTTTCAGAGATCTCCCGGCCTCATCTGGGATGCACATGGTATTACGGCCCTGTCAATACATTGAAGTTGCAAATGAGCAGGGGCGCTCACACATTCATCACAGACATCAGTTAAATAACTTGGCATATGGCTGTGGGGGTGGAAAATGGTAATCTCCCGTCTCTCTAGAAAGATTAGTAGGATGATCAAGGGGGGATAGACATGAGAGTCTGTTTCTAATGTGGTTTTACTGATTAGCTGTTGACTGGGACAAAAGGGCAAACTGGGGTAACTCAGTCACTAAAATATTGCCTGTGTACGTTTCTGCAAACCACAGATATGTTACATTTGTAAGTTACATGCAAACAAGGGCATAGGTTTCGATTTAACATTTAATTTCCTGCATTCTGGTGAATTTTAATGCACCAACATGAGACTTTTCTGTATCAGTTTATGGTGTAAATGTCTTAAAGTTCATTAAAAAATGGGGGGATGGGACGTGTTCCCTCCATCTCCCCTAAAATCTAAATCAATGCAAACATATCCTATCAAGAAACATATCATATCATGACATAGTTCAGATTACATGTACGTAAGCTGACAACGAGGAGGGCGCTACACATCAACAGGAGGGAGCCACTATTCGACTGGGGAATTGGCTTTAATACAACACCAGCAGCAGACCAACATAATGAGAGGGCGGGGCTGAAAATAAGAAATGTTGTGTTTTCCTTACCTTAGAATGAGCTTTTTACATCTACATAGACAGTGGGCCATGTTTCTACAGTAGCCCAGAATGGACAAATCAAACACTGGCTACAGATAGGGCCATTTGCATTTTAGCGTTTTTTTTGGGTTGACCACTGTTGTTAGCATCTCCTTCAGGACGTGCAGTGTCCGAACAGATTTTGTTAACGCAAAACTGCTTTATTCAGTGTTTCCAACTGGTTTAAATCACCTGCATTTATAAACATTGCGTATGCACAAAACGAGGCCTAAAAGTGGCATACGTCATTTCCTACGCAAAAGTTGTGATCTATAAAAGCCATTTTGGAGACGGGTTATTGGCAACACAGACGGTGAGGTGTAAGCCTGATTGTAGAAATTGTCTTGGCACATGTCATTTTTGGCTTTTGTCTGTATGTACATTTCTAGTATGGATCATACGCACTGTTCTATAAATGTTTGATTTTGGAGAGGAAGAAACCTCTGTGAATAATTTAGCTCCTGGTAAAAACCTCCTGAACTTCTGGGTCTCAAGTTATCAGAGAAAAAAGCGCTGTGACCCACCTCTGAAGAACCAAACAACAACACAACACTGATTTGTAACATGAAATTGCTGCATTCTGTTTTTACCAGTACAAATCACCAGGTCTGTTTGTTTTGAAGACACCTCTGCAGATAATGCACCTCCTGGTAAAAGCCTCCTGAACAATGAACCCTGAAGGAATTCTAACCAAGAGAAGTATCAGCTGGTTGCAATGTGCAGTCCTCAAGGCTAAATGCCACAAAATCCCCTTAAATCTTACATGGACCTTTAAAAGGCAGTTAGAGCTACAGGCTACAGTGAGGCTATAAACAGAGTTCAAATAACATTTTTTCCAAACAACTTTTTATGTCGGGGCTTCAGGACACTTGGATCACTACGGACGAGCAGTATGGAGATATTTTGTGGTTTCAATTATGTGTTTTTTTTGGACGTTTTAATCTGGGACGCTGTCAGCCTCCATTAGGTGGAGTTGTGTTGCTACCTGCTACCAAGTGTTGTGAGGACTCTAAAACTTGACCTGAGCCTCCATCGGCATATGGGTGAATAGATAATGGCTGAATTTTCATTTTTGTGTGCACTATCCCTTTAAGTCAAATCATGATATGTTCCTAACGATAACCAAGTGTTTCTTGTGCTTAAACCCAACCACACACTACCCAAGGTGTTGTCACAACAAAAAAGTGAAAAGTAAAG
This sequence comes from Epinephelus cyanopodus, assembly GCA_026686955.1. Classification (NCBI taxonomy): domain Eukaryota; kingdom Metazoa; phylum Chordata; class Actinopteri; order Perciformes; family Serranidae; genus Epinephelus; species Epinephelus cyanopodus. The sequence goes on from CM048929.1 coordinate 13,951,521, forward strand.
AAACAGAATATCTGCTACATACTAAACACACATATGTATCAATGCCAACACTTATTTTGGTGACCTGGCCGACTAAAAGAGACAAAAATAAAACTGTAGACCAAACATTTCGATCTCAAAATGAATGCTGGGAACATGATTCACTCCTTTCTCATATTTCTGCATATTTCCAAAGGTCATATGTGGATCAGAAAGAAGACTGAGTAAAGCAGCAGAGAGCCAGGCTGACTCTGTGTCTGAAGGTATAATAAAAGGCACAGGACTTTCCTTGTGGGCACAGCACTTACCGAGAACAAGCCTTTATTGACTGCCCTCCAACATCCTGGCATCTCTCCAGGGCAGGAAGTTCTTTTCCTGATCTTACGTGACCTCTGCATGCCTTTCGCAGCAGATGAGGGCTTAAACACACCGCTGTTCCACAGCACTCTTCGTCTGCTGCTCAGGGTTTGGCTCTGAAGGAGCTCGAGTTGTAGCTCAGACAGGGGAGAGAAAACACAGTTACAGACTGGTGTGTCAGTACAACTGTGTGGCAATATAAATGGTTTACATGGTCAAGGTAGGAAGGCCCATTGGACGAATTTTGCTTGGACCAAAAGACAGTCAGGACCGACTCTGACTATTTAAGTTCTTTTCTTTGTCTTTTTTCAGCTTGAATTCCAATAACTATCCCTGTACAAACATATGGACAATGCACAATGTATAGTAGAGAGACACTGTCTGTTGAAGCCCACAGTGAGCACACAGCATGAAGACTTTCAGAAACATACTAAACTCGGATACTCTGGGTCAGCACGACCTGTCAAATTACCCATTTCTGTCATTCCCTGTTATTTCTCCAGAGTGTTATCACCGCTAAAAGATCCTTCGGCCTCACAGTGAGAGACTAACAAAGAGCCTACAATACACATTGTTCACACCAAAGTCAAGGAGTAAAGACAAGATGACTGTGTTGTGTGTGTAATCAGGAGTGACCTTTTCACACCAAAAAAGACTGATACATCTGAAGATCATCTTTTCATGCTGAGACTCATCTCAGTTGAATACAGCTCAAGAAAGACTGGAACGAGGTTTTGAAAATATACAATCAACTGTTCTATCTCTCAAAGGCTCCGCCCTACACTAGACTCTATGGATAATACTCTCCTCCTATCATGAGCACTCATTCGCCCACTGAAATCTCGTAGTTCATCAGGACTTGCCTACCCAATACACGTGGAGCCCACAGTGTATAAAGAGGAATCATGACATCATCAGACATCCCTTTTCTCTTCAGCAACAGCGATTTGCCCGCTGTCTGTTGCGTGTCTTTCAACCCATGAAAGGTCAGGCCACTGCGTTTCCCAGTTTGGTTGCATACTTCCTGGGTTGGCTGGGGCCCCCTGCTTTTCCACTACAACGGCCTAGGTTATAAAGAAGTAGGCGGACTGGAGCGGCTAACCTTTAGCTGGTCAGGATCGGTGCAGCTTGCTCGACTTTACATTGCCATGGGCATTCATTCATCAACAAAGGTTACAATATTGTAACCCTAGTTCTATTAGCACTAGAGCTACTCCGTAATAGTCAACCAAATGATAGTCGACCAGAAAGGTCATCGGTCGGCACGATTTCATTGGTCGCTTAGTCACAGAAACGAATAACTGACAGCGTCATTAACAGGCGGCTCGCTCAGTGTGTGTGACGTGCACTTGTAGATAAAATATAGGCCTATATTAATGAAGGTTTATTAGTACGGTTTTGTATTTCTCTGTAATGTAGCACAGTGTTAACAATGTTACTGATACTATTCTTTCTCACACCTTCAACTCAAACCATTGTGTTGCCCCGCCCAAAATATTGTAGCGTTGCGGGGTAGCTAGGTGGGTCGAGGAAGGACGAGGAAGAGGCGATGTTGCAGTTTGCTAGCTCAACAGAGCCCCGATTTATTCCCTTGCCGTAGTGACAGCTAACCGGAGGTTGAGGTGTCCCCGGAGCCGGGCAGCCTGCCGCTCTCCCTCCAACCCCCTCTGTCGTGAACTGTCGTAACTACCCCCAACATTCCTTAACCCTCCCCAGAACAACTTATCAGCAAATACCCCTACAGTAGACACCTGTCATCGAATATAAAGGCTGGAGCTGCTCCACAGACAATGAATTAGGGAAGATGTTACAGATGACACTGAGAGCACAATAGAAGAAAAAAGCTCCTTTGGGTTTCAAAAGAAAACAATTATTTTGTGTGTCCACAAAATCAGGCTCCTATTCATTGCCTATGGAGCAGCTCCAGACTTAATACAAGTATGAGACTAAGGGTGTTTCACATTTGGTCCTTTTCAGCCCTCTAAATGGACTCAGAGCTGTGACTCAGCATTTTGTGTGCATATGCGAGCACTCTAGGAGAACTCAGACCCCTCTGAAGCAAACTGTACTCATGTCGAAGAAATACAAGTGCTGGTAAGGAATGACTGGTGCACTATATCCCCTTTGTATGCTCCTAATGGTGCTCAAGAAGGCAAATAAGCTCCGACTAAGACAAGCATTTCCAAATAAAGCCATATTGGAGGAGCGCTGTGTGAGGCCCAGTTTCACAAGTAACTATTTGCACGAATCACTTCACCTTTTCAATCTGACTTTTGTTTTAAAAATCCTACAGTTCTTCACAAAATGCTAGGCCTCTCTCTCAAATCAGAAACACTGTTAGGAGAGCCAAATATCCGGCGTATGATGTCATGAAAAGACATGCAGTTTCTCTTTTGGCAGAACTGTAGGCAGCTTTCGTGATTACTTTGGCTGGGCAGATTTCCAGCCACAGAGCCTGTCTCTGCTCTCAACGGCCACAGTCTTCAGGCTCCATCTCTCAGTACATAAATAATATTCGGCTCCATTTGTTGGGCCATTTATGCACATGAAAACTGGAAAGGAGATTCAACAGTACAGCTGAGTTTAAGTCTATATTTTTGTACTTTATTTATGTGCCTTCTGACCTGTACTCGAGCATGATCAAATTTCCATCACTGTTACCACATAAAAAGTCAGCCACAGCAAATTCATATCAATCTTTATTGTATTTAGAAATCCACGCATCAAATCTTTTTTATTATTTTTTCCTTTACCATTTACAACAGGGAAGAATGAGGGACAAGCTAAACGTCATGCCTTTCCCAGCAGGCGCGATGCACTACAGGATGGGCTGAAATGGAGGAGGGGGAGAGAGATACATAAAGTGCTTTTGTCAACAGTTTTCTTCTTTTAATAGAAAAAAGGATAAAACAAAAGGTTTGAGGGTGGAGGGAGAGGACACAGGGGTCCGTGGACGTGACAGCGTGAGTGCAGGTGAAGTAGGGAAGAAGGTGACAAGTCGATGAGGAGGAAGAGAGTGGTGGGGGGGTATTTATCTTTAAAAAATAAAAAAAGCGTTCGAATGAAAAAAAAAAAAGAAAAAAAAAAGTGGTCTCAACCCAGGATGAGGCTGGACTTGCCACCCGGTGGGTTTCTTCGGCCGCCTGTGGCAGCGTTGGCACCTCCCGACGGGGCAGAGGGCTCTGTTGTCTCCTTCTGCTGCTGCTCTTGCTCCTCCTGCTCGCCCTCTGCGTTGTCAGGACACTCTACAGACGCAACAACACAACACATTAATCCGAAGCATGAAACAGTGGCTGATATTTAAGGAATGCCTTCACAGACTGTTTCTGGATGACGGTATATGTTATTAGCACCAAACAGCTTACAATATGCTGAGTACAGTTTAACCATTTCACAGTAAAACACAGTGTTTATCTGGTCAAACAAACTGTGCCTGGAAGCTAATTATAGTAGATGACAGTGTATTATGTCGTCTGCAGCACTGCTCTACAAAGGAGGGGCACATTAATGACAGAAAAGCTAGTGACAGAAGGGCTAAAAGCTTTCAGGGTGGTTACAGATAGATAGGATATATGCCTTCATTTTAATTTTTTAAACCTTGAAATCAGTATAATACATACATTTGGTATTTAATACATCTAAATATGTCATTTAAAATTTGCTTAACCATTTAACTACAGTCAAAATCTGAGATGGCAGTTAGTGCTACGATGCTAAGCTAGGCTAGTTAGCCTCTTCATGAATGGATTTAGTTGCTACCTAAACAAACTTAATTACTTTGACATTAGTTTATGAAAAGTGACAGAATTTCAATTACAGCAAATTACCAGCTAGCTTTAACTGTATTTAGCAGCCCTGCTTTGTCTGCTTGCTTTTGATTTTGGCAGTGTTTTGTAGCATCTGCAAATTTACCATGCATTTTTTTTTTTTATGCATTTCAAAGAAAACTGCAATTTTGGTATGTTAGCACAAATGCCTACGAGTCACACTGGTCACAACTAAACTTTGACTTCATATGTTGTCATTGCTTTTTGTTTTAAAGTCTAGAGTATTTTCTTGAGGTTAGCCAGTCCTGTAATAAAATCACAGTGCTGAAGCACTGGGCTCTCTTTGTCCATTAGTGCCTGAATTACTGGAGAATGTGCAAATTCAAGGGGACTTTTCCACTTAAACGTCACAAGTATGGACAGCAGTGATTTTAAAATCTTTTTTTTTTTGGGCAAATGGATACTCAAATATTCTCTGCTTGACAACAGAGTAAGTGGCAGCGCTACTGTTAAAACTGCATTAATATAGTTTGTGCCCATTTTTCAGGCGCAGATGTGAAACAAATATTAGGCCAATTTTAATTAAACACAGTATCTGATTATTGTAAGTCGAAGGAACAGTGGACAGGAAGCTGTGGTTTGTTTTAATCACTACAGACTGCAACTAAACTTACTAATAAAGTTACCAATTTGATATACTAAAGGTTCTGCTTTTATAATTATATGAGTAGCATTTTAAATAACAGTTTTTTCTCACCACCAAAGTTAATATTTGGTGATCAAGATCACTATGTTCTTTTCTGAGCTTAGTGATCTCATAGGGATCCACCTCTGACCTGCATCTCTGAGCTCGCCTTTCCTGGCACAGTGGCTGTGTAATGAGCTGATGTCTCAGCATATCAGACACTGAGTACACACAGAGTGTGGCCCAAACACAATGAATACTGCAGTGCACATTTGCTCAACTCCATTTTCTTGGTAAATCTGCCTCTCTGTACCTGGCCCACTCCCAGCTGCCCTTCTCTCTGCTTGCTTTAAAGAAATATGTAAAGAAATACAGTAGTGTGTAAACAAACTGAGTTAGGTGCTCAATATTTTCTACTAGGCATATAAATGTTAATATACATATTTATAAACAAACTTCAAAGTGCACACACATTCCTATCACATTTCAAAGCGGGGCAAATAAATGAATGCTCATAGTGACGTATGGTCAAACCCTCCATTATCTGAGGAGCCAGCTACTCTCTTACAAACGTGCACCTGGAGGTTAATAAAAAGCTTTTCATACTAAGTGAAGCCTGCCATCAAACAACAGCTGCTTGACTACAGACCATCACGCCATCATGACAGGGGAAAACCACATCAAACAGATCATGTGATGTTGACTTACACAGGGACAACATGTGCACTGTGTCTTAGAGGGGAAAAAAAAGCCATGGCATACCAGCAGAATTGTTTAAAGAGCCAGCGAGAGTGGAATTACCTGATCTGTTATACTGTACCATGGAGCTATTCACTGGGTAATGTAAGTCATGCACTGCTGTTTAGACATAGTGGGAGTAAGAGTGAAACTAAAAAAGGAGCATTATAAACTGTTCAAGAGTTCAGGGCACTTACCATCATTTGCTTGTTCTTGGCCATTTTCAATCTACAATAAAAACATATGACACAAGTATTAGTCATTCTCACCAAATCCTTCTGTATATAAAAATGTCTTCCTGTATCTGAATCCTATCACTTCTGTAACTGTGACAACACAGTTCCCCAAGCAGGCAGACAGAGACCAGTCATTGTCACTGCTGGTGGATATCCCAGATCTTCTGCTCATTTTTTTTCGGTGTGAGAGGAGGTGTTATCGTTTGTGTCACAATGCCAGAAGAAACTTTTGTGCCACCTGCAGCTTATCACTAACAATTTATGACACTGGGACTCAGCTTTCTGACCCTTGAGATATCATCGTAGGGATGTCAACAGTAACTGTTAATCTGTAAACCACTGAGCATATTTCAAACTGGTTACAAATGTTTGTCTACAGGTTAATTTTGCTTCTGTCCAGAAAATAAAAGCCAAGACGTTTACTCCATTTACTCAGTTGTCTGACTGGCCCGATATTTTCTCGAGATTGTCTCATCAATGTCTTCAATGGTTTGTTTAATTTGACCAACAGTCCAAAGCTATGTATTTTATTATGTATGCCAGAGAAAAGCATTCAATTCTCCCATTTAACAAGCATGAAACAAGAAAAAAGTTTTGCTTTTTTTCTTAGAAAACTGTATGATCACAATATTTTCCTATTAATTTTCTGTTGATTGACTAATTGATTAACAGACTAATGGTTACAGCTTTAGTTTCAATGTTCCTTTATGCTTATGTTAAATTGCTTAATTAGAAAATATTAAACCTCCACATAGATTAAAAATGTCAGTGGAGAATATCTATCAAACAACATCCTGGGTCAGTTTCAAACTGATGGATTAAGCCATCCATCCCCCAACGAATTTTTCCACTGAGCTGTTTCAGAATTATACTTAATCTATGAGAGGGTGATTTTCAGCCCCAAACTAGGCTGCAGCTCTGTTTTGGAAACAGTGGCTGTCAGACAAAGTGAGAGGTTACCTCTCGTCTCTGGTTCCACACCAAGGCTGCTCCAGAGTTGTGGATGGTGGTCAGTTCCGGCTCAGGGTTCTTGGGGAAGAGAAGAGGCTGCTGGCATCGCCTAAGTGGGGCTGAGGGCTCCCCGCACAGGGTTCCTGCAGCTTCCCCAGCTGGAAAGGTAAGAGACAGACAGAGCAACAGACTTAATTAAGACTGAGCAGAGTATAATAGTACAGCCAGATATTATTTATACAGCCATATATCACTGATCACAAAGTTGCGTCGGTGTACGACACAGTCTATCCTTAGAAGAGGGGAAAACACTCCATACTTTAGCTGTAGTGCCTATTTTATTGATTTTTTTCCCCTCCCTTTTGGCCAATAGATTATACAAGACAGGAGACACGACGCAAATGACAAAACATGACTCAGGCTTCAAAGCAGCTGAGTCATACCACACAAACACTAACTCAATCAGCCACAAAGCCACCCCAGACCCTAACATTTCTAACGTATGAGGCAACCATGCTTACTACAAGATTCATCTCCTCAGATTTGACAAAACACCAGCTTTATGAGGGAATCTGACCGAAATAACATGAGACAAAATCACTGAGAACCAACAGGAAACATCACCAAATCCGCTTGGGCGTCTGCAACAGACCCAAAAACACAGTGGAACACTTCCAGGCAGACAACATGAATGCCAAAACTCACATAACCCTGTAGCGCCTGCATTCTCCTTTAGCAGAAAGAGCATTAAAACCCAGTGTTTGGCCCACTGTGGGGAACTAAAGCCACATAAGGTAACAGCCCAGCTCTAGCCCAGAGGGCCAGGGAGGGGACAGACTGTCTTTGTCATGGGGAGAACAACGGCAGCTGAAGAAGCAGAGGAGTGGCCATTGTTGTTAATAGAGTGAAGTGAATCAGCACTGTTGAGAAGCTCTATCACGCAACAAGAGCTCCTTCATTACTGGCTCCACGTTTCTGAGTCTGATCAATCCTCTGGACAGTAAATGGAAGAGGATTAAACCAGATTCATCGGCTGTACAGTGATGCATTATGTTATCATCACTCACAACACATAGCTGTCCACTTAACCTTATAGACCTCCTGGGTCCATGATATAAATGCATGATCACACTGACCCCACTGGTCAATGAGCTTGAAGGCATGAACGGCAACCATGCTGCTGCTGCTGCTGCTGGTCGTCGTCTTGTTTTCCTCTCTGATTACAGAGTGCTCCTCATGTGGCCAGAAGTTGAGGGCACTTGAACAAACCAACAGCTCTGGTATCTGAAAACCGTAAAATCCTGACAAACAACCTGCCGGAGACTCTGGCTGAATAACAATATGCTTGTGTGTCAGCATAAACATAACATCAGCACAGCTCTACAGTTAAATGACACAACAAAGTCATACTGGAGCTCATTAGAAGATTTTTCAAAACCCTAATAATGGGCTTTTTTTTTTCCCTCAGTTTTTCTGTTCATCCAAATCACAAAAACATTTTCTCCCTCACTCCTAGTGGTACCAATTATGGCTGGATGAGGTGCTATTGGTTGCCAATTGTATATGTGTTGCTTTTTTACAAGTACAGCAATTTGATTTTATGATTTATTGTGATTTGTTGACTTTTTAAAGCACTTCACCATTTGTAGAGCAGCCCCCTAACTGTAGGCGATTCTTATCATTAGTCAGAGACCCCTCAGTCAACTGAAATTGCCTCAAGTCGAGCAGTTGTCTTTTTCTTATGACAGTCAGCGGGTATTGTACTTCTGGGGATGTTTCGGTCTCCTGATTTTGCTGCAGAGTGAGTGTTCTTCACTTTGACACTGCTGCATACACAGAGAAAGCTGCCCGGAGGAGGAGAGGTTCTGCCTTGTAAAGCTATGAAGTCACATTATTTTCTGCCTTCTGCATAAAAGTGAATTTACAGCTGACGGCAACTTAATACTATATTGTTGCACATTTCTAACCCGTTGTTTGCGCAGTTAGCTTGTTTACTATATTACGTGAACGTCACTGTCACACTGAATGTTCAAACTCTCAAACTGTTTATGGAAAACAAGGAATGAGTTGTTGAATATTCATATTAAACAACCAAATCTGATTAGACACACTTCTGAGGTGGGTACAGCCTTTACCATTTGTACTAGACCATGACAAAGTTCCATCATACACTTCTACAGTCTGTATATCATGAGGCCTTTTTCCAAAAACAATGCATATCACATGTCAGTCAGTCTTTGACTTTTATTTCAGCAGCATCATTTATTGGATATAGAATTGGTAAATGAACTATAAACTGTTTTATGGTCTTGTTTTTAACAAATTTAATCTCTCTCACTCTCACTCACTCACTCACACACTCACACACACACACACACACACACACACACACACACACACACACACACCATAAATGAGGTAAGTATTAGCTCCCATCATTTCACTCTCCCACTCTTTGCAGGGAGGAGACTGGGCAGAAGCTATGTCTTTGTTTTGTTTTGTTTTTCTTGAAAAGAATATGACCTCACGGAACAATAGATTACAACAATGAAAGCGGCAACTTCTATCAACCTTGACATTTGAATAATAGCGTTTAAAAAAAAAACTTAAAAAAAAATGACCCCCCCCCCGCCCCTATAATAGCCATGAGGATTTCAAGGTTTATTTATTCAGACTTTGAGATATTAGTTTCTAAGGCTCTACCATCTACCCAATACTATTTAAGTGAATGAAATTTCATTGATTAAAGCATTACAGACGGCACTTGAAAACCTTGGCATGTCTTTCCAGAACTAACATCAACAGATGTTGCTGTAAATAGTTTTCACTGGAAACACTTCTGCAATAGAAATTAACCCTCTAAAAACTGTGCACAGAGAGGTCTACAGATAATGCAGGACAAATCTTGACATTGTCTGAGTCAGGAATTAGATATTTTGATTCTGAATGACCACAAAGTAGAAAATAAGCTCTGCTTACAGTCTGCAGATGCATTACATGATCATGAAAATCAGTCATAAGGCCTTCCCGGTGGCCCAGTGGCATACTTTCCCCACAGGTTCTTCAAAATGCAGCAGTAAGACTCCTCATTAGTATTAAGAAGAGTGTACCTGCACTAGTCTCTCTGTACAGGATTGATTAAGCTTCTTTTATTTGTTTAAAAAGGACTGCATGGGCTGGCACATGGTTACATGTTGGAACTGCTCATTCCCTTTTCCACCCCCCGATCCCTCAGATCTGATGACCAATCCTTGCACCCAGTAAAAAACCAAATGCTGATTTTCAGTTGTTGGCAATAAACTGTGGAGTAGCTAGCCACTGAAAAACAGTATTTCCTCCTCCACTGATGGCTTTAAAATCTGTCTAAAGACCCATATCTTTTCAAAAGCCTTTTCATTACCATCATGAAAACATGTCTGACCACACTCTGGTCTTTACTTGTTTGCATTTTCTTTTGTTGTTTGTGCAATGCTATTTTGTATTATGATTTTATCGAGATATTCGATAACCTTCTATAACCCTTCTTTCGAATCATTCCTGTGTTTTTATTTGATCATTCCTCAGGTTTATTTAATCTCTTTGCAAAGCACTTTGTTCAACATTTGTTGTTTTTTTTAAAAAGTGCTCCTGCAACTCTAATTTCAGAAAGTAAAATTCAAATAACTATCTTCCAACTTTTGTTGCAAGAGAAGTTCTTATTATAACAAGGCTAGGCCAGGACAATATTCACAACAAAAGCATATTTTCAAAAGGATAGACTCAGGACAGCATGCCAAAGCAAACACACCTGCTCATCTATACTAGGAGTTCATACACAGGTCAGACAATTCGCACAATGCTAACAAATCCTGTTAAAGTAATAAGTGTTCCTCATTCAAGCAGAAACAAATATCCTCGTCCAGTTGTATCCGTTAAAGTGGGAAAACTATGAGGGGGCTCCCATTAACTTGACCTAGACCCAAGTGAAACAATGCAAACAGGAAAAGGCTTTAACTGTGAGCAGCTGCTGTCCATAAAGGTCAGAGGCTGGAGTCAAAATTTTAGGGTAAATTCTTCATTGTCCACACATTCAGAAAACTTGATACACCATGTAAACCGTTTTCAACAAGTGGCCAGCGTGAAAACATGTGATCCCTGGCTTGTGAGCAACTTCACTGCCCTGAGCTGGAACTGAATTCCAGTGCTGCAGTGCTTGAATCTTCCTCTTATGCATTATCAAATCTTAAAGCCTTAACCAAACACTGACTACCTGCATACTTATTTCCATCCTGAATTACAAGCAATAAACATAATGTATAATGAAGACTAAATGGTGTTTGGCTAAAGTTTCACCTGGATTAATACAAACACACTGGCAGCCACAATCATGTCAGACTGCATTAATTTTTCATGCAAGCTGCTGTGGCTGTATGTTTGCAGTGACCTTGACCACTCGAAAGCCGTTCACAGGTCTCTTCCTCTGCTGCATTTGCCTGCCTCTCCTCATGTACTCAAAATAAAACTTCCCTCGTGTCTATACAAGGCCACACGTTTCACCAATTGACACATTTTTTAACTGACCTATTTCTTTCCGCTGAGGGCTGATCCTCATCCCCATCTAACAAAGCCTAGCTTCAAATTACCCTTATCCCAGCACTCCAGGGCTTTTTGGCTATTATACTTGTGGGATGTTCTTTCTGACTACCTAAATGGAAAAATACTTAATAACACTCCAGTTTGTATCTTTGCTTCGCTCAAGTTAGAAGAATTAAGTCTGTGGTGTTTTTTGCTTACTTAAGGCATCTGTAGTTCTGTCTGCTTTTGCAAGACTGAACTTGCCCGTGCGCCCTCCCTGGTGCAAAACTCAAAACACCGTATATGTTACCTTGTATATCAAAACCCTGATGTTTTCATTCCTTTATGAAATTAACTGAGACAGGTTAGAGAGATATTAGATTGAATTACTGGGTGGATTGTTCCTCCGATGAGCATGGGGGTCATCAGGTTCTGCAAAGATGCTGGAGGCCATCTTGTTCTTGCGAGGGGTCGAGTTGTCGTCTGTGCCGAAGGTGATGCTCGAGTCCCCGCCAGGCGGTCGTAGTACCCTGAGGAGCAATAAATGATGAATAATGTCATCTGATTGACATTCTACTACCATCCTTCCATCCCCCACTCTTAAGGCCAAACTAAAACACAAGGCCTCGTCTCACATGCCTCTGATCAGCTGCACAGTGCAAAAGGAAAAAAAAAAAAAATCAATAGTCAAATATAACATGAGGGCGCCTCAAGCTACTACAGCCTTCTCCACCCGAACCCTTTCATACACATACCGCACACACAGAAACACACAGGCTACCAGCAAGGTCTCCGCTCTCTAAGCTCCGGCTGTCAGCCTGTCAGACAGACAGTCACAATCTCTGCCCTGCAGCTGACTCCAGTCGCATATAATCAAAGAGTTAGCTGGCTAGCTGCTGCCTCTTCTCAGCACAGATTCTTTTGCAGTGACACACAAGGGGCTGGTGTCAGTTCCTGGTTTCATTGTGATTAGATGAGTAAATCAAATCTGATGCCCCCTTGGGTCAATACTACACAATGGAGGTGAAAAGTCGGATGTCCACAGCTAATATAGGTCACCTAATAAATAGATTGTTCTAGAAGACTATAGAAAGCCTGCATGCAGACCAGCGCATGGTAAACAAAGCGCATTTTCCACCGACATTCCTTCCACCACGAGCCAAACAAAAGGAACACGATAATGAGCAGGGAAACCCTTTTTCCTTGCTCTGCTGAAGGACAGTCAGGGTGGACGACAAAAACTGGTGTGTTTGCAGTGCCCCGGCTGGACCCCTCCCTCTTTTTTCCAGCAAACTCTCCTCTCCTCAGAGTCCCTGAAGCCACCAGCTGACACACCGAGCAGCTGTCCAAGGGCCAGGCGGGCAGATGGAGTCCAAAAAACAACTGAGCTCTCGAAGCAGAAAAAAAAAAAAAAAAAAAAAACTACAAAGAAAGCAAGTACAGCAGGAAAAACCAGACGGCGTGGACTGCATTGGCGTGAATTTTCTCAATCAATTCTTGTATACACACTAGTGCTCGTCACACTTGGCTGTGACAGTAATGCCTAAACCAGACTTCACCTCCCGGCCAGAGAGGATGAGCTCATGCTTTCCACACGGATTGCGATGGGGGGAAAAGCTTTTAGCTGCCTGGCAGCAGACCCCACCCTAGAATGAAACTGCAAATAATATCAATGAAATGGCATTAATGTTTAGGCGCTGGAGGGCAGCTTCAGCCCGGTGGAGCTGTGCCTGATATAGCTGAGCCCCAAAGCCAAAGATGGCATGTGTGATAAGGCAGGGTGGGAGGCTTTTGATGGCCTACTAAGATTTTAGCCTAATTCTGCTCAAGTTGCTGCCGTACGGATCCTTTTGGCCGGCCAGCATCAGGAATGACCAGCAGCTCGTAAAAGGGGCTTTAAGGAGCAAAAGCAAAAGAGCTAAGAAAAGATTTACAGGCTTAGCCAGCTCAAAGCCCCCACCCAAGCCCCCGCATCATCCGAAAACAGCATGCGACTTCAAAACGCTTAATGACTGACCGAGATTTGACATGCTCACTAAGCAAAAGGCTAATAGCACCAGTTTTCCTCAAAATCTGACTTAAATGGCACAAAATCACGACCCATTATGGATGCAGCTGTAAATTAAAGGCATTTTCTCTGCATTGTTTTCACTGCAAAGGGGCAGGAAAGCATCCAGACGAGACGCATCACTTACAGGAAAGCTATGACTGCATGCTTGGAGGATGAGTGGCCCTCTTAAGGTGTTTTCCACAATATATAAAGATATAACAGACACAGCCAGTCAGACGAAGACAACAGGATGGACATGTCTATTGCAGCTACACATGGACATAATGTGAGTTGCTGTAAACTTCCATTGGCCTTACCAACAATGAGCGATATTGATGATAACGACATATGCAGACACAAGTCTAGTCTGGGATTCTTCCTGCAATCAATCACAGATTTGGCTCCTGAGCTGTATCTTTCTCCATCTAATAAAAATGCTACACATTCAGCATAAGGTCATACGCTAGCAGCTGCAAAGAAGAGCACGTTTTAAAGTCACTGCATGGCAAGAGCTGCGACTTGAACAACAAAAAAGTTATTTTTTATATGAATCACAGTCAGTTAAAGCTGGCAGGCTAACGTTAGATCGCTTTGGCCATTTCTTCGCAACCAAAAAAGATGGAAAACCCTCCTTCGTCTACTTCGGGTTCCTCTCTTTTCTTTCTCAAACTCGCCTAATTAACGTTATGCCTCACAGCCCAGACAAGCTAACCCAACTAACTTAACTGTAGCTAGCGGCTATACGCTGCATCAGTCACCCAATAAGATTAACTTAATTAGCAAGACTATCTGACAGTTTAGCTAAATCCAGAAAAATCCCTCGCCAGCCAGCAGCGGGGCTAACGTTAGGTAGCAAGGCTGCCTTCAAGCAAACGCAGGAAAAAAAGCAGGCGTTTGCTAGCCGAGAGGCTCGCCCGCATCACACTCTTTTGTTCCTCCGAGAAAGGTTTTCATGTCTTTTTACCTGGAACTGTTTTTAGTACCAGGCTCCATTCCTTTATAGGTGGTTGTCGTCGTCATCTTTATGGGGTATTTCGACGCCTTGACGGGAACAAACAGTCTATGAGAAACTAATAGAAAAGAAAAGTCCTCCTCCTTCCCCGCAGAGCTGCGACGGGATGTAGACTCCACCCGACACTGACTAACATAACGAAGACCAGATCCGCTAGTTCTGCGGTGCCAGCCCGCGAGACCCAGCCCACCAGCGTTCGGCCCGCTCTGATTGGACACAACACCACAGAACTCCTCTCCCATTGGACACAACACCACAGAACTCCTCTCCTATTGGACAGAACCTCAGCGCTCGCGTCTCTTGTTGGTGGCAGGTCTGGGCTGCACGTCAGTGAGCAGACTACAGTCCACATCCCGAGGGCTTTATTCCTGCTGTCTAATCTATGAGCATTGATCATGACAGGTTGTAAACTGCAGTGTAAGGGGTAAAGAGAAACGAGGGTGAACTTTGACATCCAGCTGGTGAAGACCTCCAGTCTTCAAAATTAGGCCACAAAATTACCATCACAGTTCTGCAAATGTATTTTATACGGCTGCATTTCTGCCCAAAACGGGGTCAAACAGTCTCACTGGAAAGCCACACAAAAGAAGTCTGGACAAAAGACAACAGGCATCTTATAGATAATACAGATGTTTATTTAACTCAGGCACCTCCTCAGGCTTCCCAAAATTTGAAGCCTGGCCAAGTCAAGGAAATAATCAGACATTTCTCGCTACCATATAAAAATGCATTCCCTGAAGATAACAGAAACCAAATAGAGCACCCCAAAAACCAAATTAGTTAAAATGAGCATTTCTCCCACTCCCAGTTCCCTCGTCTTGGGTTTTCTGAATACATTTTTGGCTAGATGCCCGAAGTAAGGTCTGTTGGACTACGACATAAAATACGTACCCCACTTGTAAGTTTTGAAGCTTTTCTTGAAAACAAAATAAAAGGACGTTTGCTGACAGGTGTCTAAATGAGCACACCAAACACGGCCTTTGTCAGGTTGGCAACATTACGTCGTGCAACCTTGGTGTCGTTCCTTCACAGCCTAACGTTAGCTTTTTCTGGGGATTACATTTAGGCTTCAAGAAATATTTGAC
The DNA here is from genome assembly GCA_026686955.1 of Epinephelus cyanopodus. NCBI lineage: Eukaryota > Metazoa > Chordata > Actinopteri > Perciformes > Serranidae > Epinephelus > Epinephelus cyanopodus. The sequence continues at coordinate 13,966,935 of CM048929.1, forward strand.
TATCTTGCTGAACAAAATGTGCAAGTATCATAAGCATTTGCTTGCCACAGATTTTATTTTCTGCAATACACAAAATCCAGTGGAAAAATCTCCAAGGCTTTTTGACAAAGGCACCAGGGCAACGCTAGGTTCCACATTGGCCTACAGACTCCCACACTGGGTACACCGCACCCTAAGTGATAGCCAGTCCCCAAAAAAGTACACTTTAAGAACAGATTTTATGAACACCAACCAGCCAAACGTCATCTGATCAGTAAAGTTAGTCGTATAAATTCTCACTCCAACACCAGTCTTTTCTGTCTGCATCCTTGTAAGAAGAAGTTAACCTTAACCACGCCACAGCATGAACAAACACAACCTGGGCGTGGTTTATTTACAAAAAGAGAAGTAACAAGGGCAGGAATGAAAATATGACACAGCAGCTGTGTGCAGCAGAGAAACTACAACTTCTTCTGCATGGAGTTCTGTAGAGACAACAGGACCAGTTGCACAGAGGCAGCCGCTGTATATCCCAGGCTGGGATAGTGAGTTGTTGAGGAGGGAAACGGTGAAGCATGTGGTTGATTAAAAGAGGCCTCCCGTCTGTTGCTGAAACACGTCAATTGCATCATCATCCTCCATTTCCAACTGTTAAGAGAAAAAGAAGATATATGAACATGAGTCACATGACTTTGACAAGCCTATGCTACATGCTATACACAGTTGGTCTGCGTGTTGTGGATTTATATTTAAGATAATTTGGCTTTATTAGGCAAAAAGTGTAAAGTGACCGGAGATATTTGGTCCACAGAGCAACAGGTGCACATGTTGTGTCAGACGGCTGGTGCTGTTGCATGCTATGAGAACCAAGGTGGAGAGTATGCCGCTGTACAAACTCAAATTTGTTGTTTGCATAGGCAAAATGGCTCCATGGCAGCCAAAATAAAACACTGTATTTGACATGGATCACCACAGTGTGCATAGCATTGCACTATAATGCCATCACATGCAAGCTGTGTCTACTCCAGCCAAGTAAAATCAGCAATCGGCATCTTTTTAAAGGTCCAGTGTGTAGGTTTTAGGAGATATATCGGCAGTGGTCTTGGTACAGTTACAGACAAACTCTGGTGCGATTCGTTTGTGGTGAGAAAGTGTTCTGACCTGGATCTGAACCAACTGCAGTCACATGACACATTGTTTGGGTTAAACATGAGCATGTTACAGTCCTGGAGGATTATTAATGTGCACCTCCTCCTGTACTGCCTTAATATGCACATCAGCACATCCAATGCATCAAAACATTGTTTTCTAGTTGGAGCCGCGCCTCGTTTCCAAACTGTATGGTTTGACTAAAATGAACAATGACAGCAATGTAGTCCACGATGAGCAGCGCTAAAATCAACCTGCGTAGTTGTTCCCTCCATTGTGACATTAGAAAGTGTCACATTTATCTTTTATTAACATTTGTTTACTTCCTGGATTTTTCCCACATGGAAATTCTGACCAATCAGGAGCAGCTTTCTCACACAAGGCATTTGACCTGGTCCGCTTGTAAATGCTGCCGTGAGAACATGAACCAACTCTAGGCAATTATTCACCTTTGTAACAAAACTAGTCCCTGATTCGGACCAAAGCAAGACAACTCTAGGTCTGAAAGCACTCTTACACACTGCTCCTTTAAACTGTCATGATCGAGTTTGAGAACACGGCAAATAAAATGTAGTGTGGTGTGTTCTGACGGCCAGAGGCATCAACATGCTCCCTATGTCAGCGTGTCCCCAACTGTGATAATGCAATACCTGGTATGTGTCTGGTTTCATTCCTACCACAGACTGCTCTCTGTCCTATAATTTTATCAAGACTTGGTCAGACACTGGACAGATTTTAAGTTGTGTGTGCACATTGCACTGTAATTACTTCATTTCCATCATGTATTTAAAGGGCAGCTCCATTTTTTCGAGGGTTTGAGGTTTTATATCCTTATGTATCCTAATCCAAAAATCCAAATTTCTGTCAAAGTATGTATTATCTATGTGAGGTTACGTGTGGAAGTTTGAAGGGCTTGGTTAAAAAAAAAGTATTTTATCACTAAAAAATACATATCAACCCATGTACTAATAATGCAATATGATGCCACGTTAGTTCTGTTCTGAAAGTCACACAATAGCACAAATAAACTAACCGAACGAGTGGGCAGCAGAGCAGCAAGTCCCATGTGCTGTGAGGTAAAATTACTGTTACTGTCAATGGAGTCTGGTGGCTTTGTAGAGGTTGATATAATGGCTTCAGTTCCCCATCAGAAAGGACTCTCTGATGGCAAGGTAATGCAATAAGATAATCTAAATATAGTGCATGCTTAAGCTGATGATTTTTTTTTAGGTGGTCCTTTCTTTAGGGAGGCTAAAATATGTTTTCTTGCTCCCCCCATCCACGGTTCACAGACTCCTTTGATGAATACAGTAATTTTAGCTTGCAGAATACAAAGAGTTGCCCGTGTACCGTTGTCTAGATTGGTAAATTAGTGTGTGTTCTTCCGTTACTTTTAGAACTGAGCTAACATGGCATGCAGCAGTCGGCTACATTGCTTAGCTTCTGTACCCCGGTACACGTGTCTGCTTCTCTAAATTGGGAGCGTGCAGACTGCATCAACTGTTGGTAATACACTGATCAAATGCAGAACAAATGTAGTATTCTATTGAATCTCAGTGTGTCTTTATCTGGTTAAATGAAGGTTTAACAATAATAAAAGAGCACTATGTTCCACCTCCAAGATCAATTCGTCCAAGCTATCTCTCTCCTCACTCTCTGTGCTTGCACTGTTATCGAGGGTGTGACCTGCATCACTGTTTTTTGCTAAAGGCTAAATGGGTTTCTATTTGGAAAAACATGGAAAAGACGTAGATGAACCCGCCCTTTAACACTGCGGAGGGAAACAGGGATACTAAAAATCAGGACCAGTAATGTGAGGACATATGAAAGAATGTCTAAAGTATGCACGCCTAAATTGACAATCATGGCACAAATGCATCAGCACAAGTGATGGCATGTGGAAGTGCATGAAGCATGCTCGAGCCTGCTACAAACGCCAGGCAACAGGCACACTGCTCGGCCTGTTTTGGGTGGTTACACTCGCGGTCTAAAGGCCTCACACTCACCTGTGATGGCGTGTCTTTCTCATTTATTGGCTGTCCATCAAACATGAACCTGATATGCCTCATTTCCAGTCCCTGGAGAGACACACACATAAAATGTTGTAAAATCAAAGACTCTTGTTATTCTTTCCACAAACTGTAAAACAGACAGAGCTAATCAGTGGTTTTCACCAGCTCTTTGAACATTTCACAGCCTGACAGAGGGAATTAAGGACATTGACAACTCATATGTTCAAGGGAGCAACTGTGTTTTGCTTTCAGCTTCAGCAAGGATTCTCGTGTGGTATAAGTGGTGGTGACAGCATTCCTACAATGGCTGCCGTGAGCACTTTCTAAATGTTTTAATCTGTGAACCTGATGTAAAATTCAGATGATGCAGATGATGTGAAATTCATTAAACGAAAAGCACAGTTGAGGACCCTGCATGTTATCTTTCTAACACGAAAGACTACATGATGATTTCACTACCAACCTAGAGATTCCACTGTGAGGACACAAAAGCATAAAACTACCATCCTTTGTTCTTACTACGGCTGACTGGGTCTCAACAATCGGTGGGTTAGGGTTAGCACAAACCATTAGTAAGCACTACTTTTCCGACTACTACTAACAGTATATAAAAACATTCAGAGGAGACTGAGGTTGGTTGGCTATAACGGTTGGTTGACACACAGCTATTTTCTGGTTCTTTGAAGGTCACAGAAACAAAAATGGGACATAAAAATGTTTGCTTTCTTGACATGCACTCATCTACTGTGTTAAAACATCTGAAAGTCACTAACTTCTCAAGTCAAGTCCATTAAAACTTTATGTGTCCCTGGAAAGGCAATTGGTTGTTCAGCAGTGACAACAGCATAAAAAAAACCACAGTCGAACAAGTACAAAATAAATTAGAAGCAATGTTTACCAAGCATGGCTGGTTGGTCAAATAAAATCACTGTTTTTTGTTGGAGTTCAGCAGTGAAATGGCGAGGTCACAGTAACATTTCAGGGGTCAAACAAAAACACAAAGTAGACTAAATTGTTATTTGACCCTAAACAGAGAATAGAAATTGGCTGAGTGACCATGGGAGACAAAGAAAGATATGGCCGCCCAGAGAAAAGCGTCTTTGTAGTCACTGCTCAACAGGTGAGGTAGAAACAGAAGTGTACTCCCTCCTCCGCTTTAAAAAATTCTCCTCAGTCAGAGACTTCCATTTTGGAGAAATAACCAAAAATATTTCTAACTTCCTGACATTAACCCTGCAACAGAAACTGGCAGTTCTCCTGGGTGAAGCAGCAACAGCTCCATTGGCAGCTAAATAAGTATCTATTTATCTATTATATTGTATAGTAATCAAAATGGACTGCAGTGGTGTAACACAGAACCTGAACGTGACACCTGTACATTAAATATGTATATACTGTATAATGTATGAATGTATGTAACATGTAAAATATGATTACTTTTTATTTTTACTTTTTAATTTATTTACTCATTCTTATTTTATTTAATTATTGTTTTTATTTTTGTTAATTTAAATATTTTATTAATGAAATACTCTAGCAATAACATATATTTGTTCATGCCAATAAAGCTATTTGAATCAAATAAAATAAAATAAAATAAAATTAAATTAAATTAAATTAAATTAAATTAAACAAGGCTGTTGCCGCAGCGGCCCGACTCCAGCCTGTGGCCCTTTGCTGCAAGTCTCTCTCTCTCTCTCTCTCTCTCTCTCTCTCTCTCTCTCTCTCTCTCTCTCTCTCTCCCTCCCTCCCCCCTTCATGCTTGTCTGTCCTATCAATTAAAGGCTAAAAATGCCCAAGAAAATATCTTAAAATTTTTTTTTAATTAAATTGCATTGAATCAAAATAAAATAAAATAAATTAAAATGAACTGGATTTAATTGATATTTCAAAGCATGTGTTGATTTGTTTATTGGTTATTCTACACAGGATTGTTGGTTATTGTTTGTAAACACACTTGCAGTATGTGAAAGTTAAAGCCAACCCCGCTATACTCTTATTTGGCGTTTTGCCTCACAATATTGTTTTAGGCACTATGCCTCTTGGATGCCTGCTGCTTACAGTCTAGAACCCTGACGTAAACATAAACGCCCCAAACACAGAAAATGAGAATAAGAAAAAAACAGGAAGAGGGTAGAGGTGGAGAAAAAGCACCACCACACACTGCTAGTGGGGTACAAGTAAGGATTGAGAGAGATTACTGTATGACTACATTGTTTTTTAAAGACCATCCTGCATAGTATATCTGCTGAAGTTTGAATGTCATTGAAAATACTGAGCTATACCGTCTCATGCAGTGAAACACAAACAAAGGAATAATAAAAAAAAAAAACCCATCTGGTTCTCAAAGATGAGCTGCATGACAAACATGCATCTTTTGCCCTGCTGGCAGTCGACTAACAGACAACACTGAGTTTCATTCTTCCAGAGAGCTGAACCCTTATTTGACTTTCAGATAAAGACGAATGTCAGAGGTTGTGTTTTATTAGATTCTCCTAACTTTTCAGTATAGATACATAAGAATGTAAAAGTTATCAAACATCAGGATTGTTTTTGTAGCCATGCAATCACAGTTGAAATCAAGAGGATTACAATTTAAAGAACTGAACTGGCACTCATCCCGGTGTTAACTGATAATTAGAATAAGTCAGCATTCCTGCATCCCATTATGGCGAGCAGCACGGCGAAGGACACCTTCAGAAGTGATTTACTGCTGATGGAGAAGATCAGACATCTTTTGTGATTAACATCTGGAGTCGCAGACGGACAAGCAGATAAGGAGGTTTGGTTTGGGGGAAGATGAGAGAAAGGTAAAGCTTAGAGCTGCGTGCAGCTATTCAGGGAAGATTTGCATTGGCTCTGTCGTCCTGACTGCATTCGAGCAGGAAGAGAAAGAGCTGCAGAGCGGGGCTGGAGCACGGCCAGTAACCTATGAACAATAACTCTTTCAGGAGAAAATGGCTGAAAACACAACCATGATGAATAAGTCTTTAATAAGGATCATCTGGCTTTTATTTTAGGTTTGACCTTTCAGCGTACTGCAGTGTCTTTAGATGGCTTGTATATGATTATATGTGTGGTGTATGATTCACCTAACATACTGAACTGTGACCTCACTGTTAAATGAATATCTGTAGTCAACTTAATTCTTCTCATTATTTAAAAACCACAGGTAAAACATCTTGACCGCACAATTCACATAAATGAGACTTGTAAATTGCCCACTTGTTTGCTTGAGGTTTACACTGCATTATTCACATTGCTGTAACACAAATGCTCAAATCACAAGTGCACGAGTGATAAGCATGAAAAGGCTCTTATCATAGCTTTTTTGTCTTCAAACAAGAGTAAACGTGCTTACTTCAATGATGTTGCTTTAAACCATTACGTAATTCCAATAATTATTTCCATATGCAGCTCAACCTCTTCTTCTATATGAGACTACTACAGGTCTCTGTTAAAGGGGCTATAATTATGATGCCTTCAGGGCACCTGGTGGCTTTGTGGGTAGAGCAGGCATCCGATATACAAAGGCTATATTCTTGCCACAGCAGCTGTGGGTTCAATCCCAGCCTGTGGGCTCCTGCTGCATGTCATCCCCTCCGTCTCTTCCCCTTTCATGTTTCAACTGTCCTATCCGATAAAAGCCAAAAAATAATCTTTAAAATTGCGATGCCCTCCATTTGCACTAAGAAGTTGGAATTTCAGAGTTCCAAGTTGGAAATTTTCAGCTGGAATGATTCCTGAAGTCAGATTTCCAACTCGGAAAGTCAAGGAAACCTCACCAACTCCATCCCCAAAATCCAATATGGCTGCTCCACACATCGACAGTAGTGAAAGCTGTACTAAAATACAGTCTGTTACCACACTTGTCTTGTTTGTGTCTCACTAAATCAACTTCTATCTGTGGACATGTTGCTACAGTTTTTGTATGCGCAAACTACCTACATTATCGACTGGTACTGCTAACAATCGCTAACCTGGCTAGGACCAGTATTGCTAACAACACCTTGGTTTTCCACCTTGTTTTACTGGAACGCATTAAATTGGGTGTGACATTCGTCCTAGCTCCAGCATCTGACGTAAGTAAATTGAACGCAGCATCAACGCGTTCACACAGTTGTTGCATTTCCATCACTGCCAGTCGGAGCTACTCATGACTACTACAGAGTCATTTGACATGGGAGCAAGTGCCAATTATAACCTTTCCCATTAAATTCAAGTGTCTTTGAGTATCCTGAAAAGTGCTATATAAATCCAATGTATTGCTATTATTATTATGAAATACAAAAGCTGGCTGTAAGTGAATGTTAGTGGTTTTTTTGTGCAGTGAGAAATGGGATTCCATTAAAATTTTCACATTTTTCACTTGTACTGTAGTGTCGGTCTGAAAATGTATGGCATTTTATAATACATATCTTTAAAGGTCATTTTCTCAAAATGAGTTGATCGAGTTTTTCTAGTTTTTTGAGCCAGAACATTCCCCTTCAGTAGCTCTTACATACACCAAAGATTCCAGTTTTGTTCTTAATCATGATCTGAAGGTTTTCACTGAGGGGTTTTCTCATTCATTACGGATTTATATAATATTTTACTAATATGTTGACAGTATTTTCTTTATGGAGTGATAAAGTAGACATATCCAAAATCCCCTGTGTAAAAACCTTTAACATGAGTATGTTAACAAAATTAAACAAGAACTTTGAACTTGGTTTCATACAAGTCCTAATTTTTGCTCTGGAAATGCAAACTAGTGCATGGCTAATTGGATAATGCCCGATATGTATATTAAAACATAACATTTCAGAAAACTTGTGATACATTGGTATTAACTGGGGAAGTTTTACATTCTGGCATGTCATAGAAAATAAATTCATGTGTTATTAAAAACTTTAATAATGGCTGCATTACACTGAGGCGTGTCAATTCAGGACCCCAGTGTCGTGCATACTGGCTCACTGGTATTGCTGACTGGGACGCTTGAATCAAAGGGAGCCATTGATACTAGTAACACTGTGCTTTTTTGACAAGTCGCAATGTTGGGCAATGTTTAGTGGAAAACGGCCAGTTATGAGACAGCAGGAGTTATGTCAAGCATTTACAGGAAGTACTGTAGGTGCTGTTCCAAAAATCCAACTGAGTGGATGTGTCACATGCAGTGGGTGTGAGTGATAGTGGAGGTGCTGCACCTTTCTCACTCCTGGAAACAGCCTAAACAGCACAGACGATACAGGTGGTTGGTGTTCTCACCTTAAGACTTAACTGCTTAATAATAAAGGACAAAGAGCTTGGAAGATATTTTACTGCTGTGATATGCTTACTTTCCACTGTTAACATTTTTTAGGGGGTGATACTAAGCTAAATAGTATCAGCTAAAATTGTTCTTTGGATCGTTCATTTGATTACAGATTAATCTTAAATTACCCAGTGGCAGCGACCACTTAATGGCCTCTACACGTTATGATAGTTAAAAGACTGTAAACTGCAATGCAGCTCTTGCAATACAATGCAGCAATTGTATATTTGTTACCACTGGTGTGAAGTGTGCTAATATAGCTGCATGCCCACCTGCCTCTCGCAGTAGGCCTTCATGAGTTTGCTGAGCTGCGTGTGTCTCTTGATCTTGAACTGTATGACAGATCGATCCTGACCGACTACCTTCAGGTTTATGTGTTCGTTGCTTTCTGTCTTGACTGTTTCCTGAAGGATGACATCAGAGAGAAAACACAGTTAGCACAGCCATGCAGGGAACCAGAGCTGATTAATCAGATTTACCTGGTTACAGCTTCACGGATGGAAACAACTACATGCTTATCAGTTTTAGACCATTTTTGTTTGGACTCTTGTAAGTCATGCTGAGCAACCGCCATTATTGTTGACATTTTAAATATGAGTAATTGATTAAAAAGAAGCATCCACAGTGAGCTGGTTAAAGTGGAGAGCTACAGGTTACTCCACCGAGGGCAATGTGATTATAAATACTATGAGACACTGGACATTTGAGATCCAGCTTGCTATAGACTTTCCACCCTGGCAGATATCCATCCCTTTATTACCTCTGGCTGACACGGCTGACAAGGCTGATAATATTACTGATTATTAGAGCTGCAATGATCAGTCAGTTATCTGATAAGTCAGTCAACAGAAAATTAATCAGCAACTACTTTGGTAATTGAATAATCATTTTGGTAATTTTTTTTTAAAGCAAAAAAAGCCAAATATTTGCTTGTTTCGTGCTACTTCAATGTGAGAATCTGATGTTTTTCTTTGTCATACTTGACAATAAACTGAATGGCTTTGTATATTTGGACTGCTGATTGGATTAACAATTTAAAATGTCACATATGAGCACATTTGACTATTTTCTGATAATCTTCTGACAAACGATCAGTCAATGAATTGAGGAAACAATGGGCAGATTAATCAAGGATGAAAATAATAATTAGTCGCAGCCCTGTTGAATATACAAGATTTTTGCATTTGTTTGATGAAGTAATTTATTAGGCAAAAACAGACATTACCATATGGCATGGGTAGCTATATATATGGTTCCTAAAATTATTTTCCAGGAAGTGTATTTTAGTAAACTTTAAAGTCTTTTCTGGGACACAGTTTCCCTTTCTTTATATTCTGCTTCAGTGTCTTCAAATTCAAATCAGTGCAAGTTGGCCAAAGCCCTTATAAAGGTAGAGATACAGCTATATAAAAAAAAGTACTATAGTTTTAGTGGTAAGTAGGCTGTGTAGAAACTTTCTCCCATTTACTCGAATGAACACACAGGTTACTTAAGTGTTTTTATGTGACATCTACCTTAAGTCATACAATAATGCCTGCACAGACCTACTTTAAGCCCTGGCCCTCCTGAATTATTTCTAGTGTTTCTACATCTTCTTATTCTGATGTAAGATCACGGGCTGTTGTTTAAATTTCACTTCTGAAATTTTACTGTCCCATAAACAGAACTTTCCTGCAGATAATCAGTGTCACCGTTTCCTCTTATAAGTTCATTCATAGTTCAAATGACATTACCAGCCCCGCCTCTTTCACGTGAACGCGCTCGTGGCTGGATTGTAAAACCCAGAGTTGACTGAATTACTCGATAACCAGCCTCATGATGCTGGTTAACCAGGCAGTCAGTGTTAGAGTTAGTGGAGATAACCAAAGAAGTCCTGGATATGTTGAAGTGGCTCCATAACACAGGCCTCAGCTGGTTGTTGTGTGTGTGATCATGCAGAAAGCAATCTGCGCGCCTGTGGATGCGCGTTCACTTCACAAACCTTCAGGCGTGTCAAAGCAGGTGTGTGTCAAAGTTGAAATTTTAGCTCCCAACTTCATAAAGTTAAAAAAAAAACGTGCAAATTTAAGTTTTTCTCCCATGAGCCCCTGCGTCACAGAGCCAGTGACATAAACTGCTATTTAACTGTGGAGACACTCACCTTTGGTTTCTCATCAGCCATCCTCACTCTTTAAAGCTTCTCCACCCAGCCACACTAAAGATACGGGTGCGCGCACGTGCTCGTCCCCGTTTAAAATACTCGAAGGACGTGCGCGTTCACGCGACTGTGCGCGTCCACATCGCCAGGTTCTGAATGGCTACAGGTAACCACGAGGGTAAAAGCGCGGCCTGGGCATGGGCGGGAGAGTCCTAATGCGCGTTACAGGGACACGGGGCACCACGTGCACGCGCACAGCATCTTCACTCTCTTGTTGTGAAGTTTGTTGAGGTTTAGAAATCCCACAACATGCAGCTTTTCTCACTGCTGACCTCTCATCAGTGTTGTTTGGTTCAGTCATCATCACCAAGCAGTTAGTCACACATCCTGAGAGTGTAATGTTTGCACTTTTTCTTTTCCCTTTTCTTAACCCTATAAATGCCAGCGGCCATCTTGTTTTCCTGTCTGTTGACAAAGGTGCGCTAAAACTGAACTAAAGGAATATTTTTACATAAAAGTATGTAAAATCTTATCAGAATCTAATAAAATTATCTGAATGTTTGCATGTGGATAACAGAAAGAACATATTTTGAAAATGCATTGCTTCCCTCCCCTTCATGAGTCCAGTTCCCTGGAACATAGAAGGTATTGATTAATACATTTATTAACAGTTCAATTTTTAGTTATCAATCTGTGTGTTGGGAAAAACAAACAAAATCTTACATCAATATCAAGTTGATAACTACGTACAAACAGTTCAAATTACAGACTGACCATAGAACTCTGGATGGAAAATAAACAAAAAAATAAATAAACTAAAAATAAAAAAACAATAATAAATATAATAATAAATACAATAATACATTGAATAACTATAGATATAACAATATAATAATATGTGGATACATTGTTTAGCCATAGTAATCAAGCTGTTGTAAATCATGTCCCTTTTTTTTATCCTTCATTAGCACTACAAATTAGGCACTTCAGAGTCCTTTTCTGATATTCTCCTTTTTAAACAATGCCAAAAAACATTATATAATAACATGCAAAACATTTTTTCTAAAGTTTCAATCTCAGTATCACAGTTGTTTTCATCAATGTTAAATCTTTGTCTTAGAAACTTATTGTAAGGCTAAATATCATTTATCATTTTCAAATGAGTTTTTTTTTCAGTGAAAGCGATAGTGTAGTATCTGGTCCTTATTATAATTATAATGATCTTTTAACAGATTTTTTCCCTTTTAATGGTAAAGGGAGGAGTACTGAGGTGAGGTTGCCTCTTTTAATTTTCTTCGTGTATTTTTTACCCCTTAAAGTCAAGTTTGTCTATGTAAAGTTGGTCTATGTGGTACTAACACCTGATAAGGTAACATGCCTTTCATCAAACACTGCAGATAATTTAACAGGCAGGAGGAAGGGCAGCTTTCTCCGTGACGTCACACCTGCGCCGCAAGGGTCCTTTGAATGAATAACCGAGGCGCGTAAGCAGCTGCCCTGCACCGGTAGTTCATGGCGTGGAGTGTTTACAGCTGAATAGTTAGTAATTAATAATATATTGTATTGATATTATTGTTCCGCGATGGAGGAGTTGGACGTTGAGCCGGCAGTCACTGTAAGTCACCGCTGTAGTTTAGTTTTATTACTTAATTTCTCCCTCTGAGCAGCGTTGCTAACAAGCTAACTGTAGCGCAACATCACTAAAAGTCTTATGTAGCGGAATATTATTATGATATAACACGGAAAGTTTAAATAACGTGGGTCAGAAATATTAGATGTTATAAATATAAATACACAGGTCTTCAAACATGTGGAAAGTGTCACAGTGTTTTTATTTTTTCTTTATCTTTATTTTACTTTGACTGTATTGGTTGTTAATATCTGTCATGTTTTTCTTTATTTATTTTCCCTTTAGCTCTCACTGAAATTCTCATTCTATTGAGTTGTAAATTAAAAATAAAAAAAGCTGTATATATAAAAATGGGCTTTAAAGAAATTAAGTATAAAAAAAGAAAGTGTCAAAGTAGAATTTTTAAAAAATGTGTACATATATATATATATATATATATATATATATATATATATATATATATAAATATATAAATTTTATGTTATATTGTTAAGTATATATTATTAATAATATATATTTTAAATTTATATATATTTATAAAACATACACAGACTCACATTGTAAAGTTACATTTAAAAACTAAATCCCACCTCCTAAAGATTGAATGCTTCCATATTGAGCCATGGAGAATAATTCTGTTGTTGTTACTTAACTAAGGGAAATAAGAGACAAAAAAAGACAATAACAATAAACAGAAATAAATCACATAAATAGAAGACAATCAGGGGGGTAGAGTTAATCATAATTTGACATACGTTTCCTGGCAGAAGTATTTTTGATGTTATTTTAATGCATGAAGAGTAAAGAGGTTAAGAGGAATCAAGTTTGTGGGGGATTTTGCATAATGATACTTCTGTCGCTTCTACATCCGTACTGCATATGTGACAGTTATCACCTCTAATTTAAATCTCGTTCTGATGAATTCATTCAATGGATAAATGTCATCTACAGTTTTCAGTGTATTTTTTTTATGTCAGGAGAAATTGTGAATTTTAAAAAAATGTGTCAACATCACTTATTTCGCTTTTGTCATAATTTTCGTAGATCGACAGTCTTCCTCCTTAAACCAGGGCACATAGTATTTTCCAGATATTGTCTTAAGTACTTACTATTGCTGCTTTTGTGTAAAAAAAAAATCCATGTAGTCTTTATTTTAGTTGTGTAATTTTAATATTGTTATGTTATCCATGTTACTTTGATAAGCTGAATAAGTAGCATTGGAAGAAAATTAAACAGATACAATGATGGAAGACTCGTTATTTAGGAAGTATTCTAACTTAATTTATTGTTAGCCAATTAGTTCATTTGAATTATGGACAGAGAGTAAGTACAATTTCAGTTAAGTTGGAAAATTGGCTTGCCTGCAAAATTCTTGAATGTGAAAAATAAGGCCCACCTATCCATTTTATTAAATTAAATGTCCAATGAGACTTTCTATAATTCTCAAGTTGCAGTAATGCATTGAAAAAAGAGGAATTTCATGTTCAAAAAACTCAGTTTGACTTGACTTCGACTGTTTCACTGGATAATTTCAGTGTCCTTTCTTTTTCAAATGCAGAATATTCCTGCAGCCAGTGATGGGAAGCATTTGGGATTTGCGTGGGGTCCAGGTGATATCCTTGTGTATGAAACCCTTTACAAAGCATCAGGTATGTTAAGATGTGGATACAAGCCCCTCTCTAGGTTTTCAGTCTCTCTTTTACCTTTTGTATCTTAGTCATCACCTTCTGTCCTGTATTCTCAGGTGGAGGAGGATCTGGCAGCTCCTCTATACATGAGGTCAGGAAAGATGAGGACATATATTCCCCCATTTTACGCAAACTTTTCAATGAGTCACATCACATCTTCGTCGGCCTGCAGACGATCAGAGAGGACCTCCCCAGCAAGAACAAAAAACCCCAGTAAGGCCACCTGATGCGCATCTCACGGTGTTGCTTTTCAGAGACAAAAGCCTTAGCTTCAAAAGGCAGATGAAGCACCTGCAGAAATGATTACATCTCATGATTTGTCTCTGTCTTGATGCTTAGATTCGTCAGCATCAGTAAAAACTACAGATCTGTGATACGAGCCTGTATGGAGGAGCTTCAGCAAGTTGCAGGTCAGGATTTTGAAATATTATTTGGATGTTTTAGCCTTCGACATGATCACTCACTCAGGAATAATCAAACTCCTCTTACTCTCCTTTCTGCAGTTTCTACAAACAATGGCGAATTGGCCAATCAATATGGAAATCAGGTATATGTTACTTACTACGACTTTATGTGCATCTGTGCTACAACATTATATACACTATTATGTTGTGTAATTTATGCTAACAGGGATATTTTATTTGAAAAGTGAAACACAGTCCTAACCGCAGCCTCTGTTGTGGTGTTGCAGGTGTCCATTTTGTTGGCCATCGAACTGATCTGGAATCTGTGTGAAGTGCTGTTCATTGATGCTGCTCCAGGTTAGAGTTTGACTTTGTGCTTGTGGATCATCTGTATCTTTGGAACGCATTTTGTAACTGTCTTTGAGACTCCAAACAAACAAGTTTGTTTCTGCGTCCACAGCGGGGTCCCTGTTGCTCCACCTCTTAGACTGGGTACGGTTACACAAGGCTGATGTGGATGAGAAGGCCAGAGAAGTGCTGCAGAGTGAGAGCCCTGCTGAGCACCACGACTACTGGGATGTGGTAGGTGCAGCACACACGCCCACACACCTTTGTCTCTGTAACGATACAAGCTATATTCACACCTGTGCTTGAAATCTCAGTGATGATCTGTTTTGTGTCTGCGCAGGTGGTGAGTTACGTGCTGCAGGGCAGGTTGGAGGAAGCCAGACAGATGTTGGTGAAGCAGGCCACGCTACAGCCTGCTGCCAGGAACATGTACAAGCTGATGGACACTCTGCTCAGCAAGATGCCCTTCTACAACGTAAGATCATCTTTCAGTGAATGATCTCATTGTGTAGCTTTTTATTTGCCTCGGCAAGATGATATTTGCATGCTATTTTATATTCATGTCAGCCAGAATTAGTTCACACATGGTTTGATGTCAGCTGTAAATGGAATAGTTCTGGCCTGTTTCGAAAACACACGAGTTAGAGGACAGTTTGTGCATGATGTCTCATTAATATGCACAAGTAACACCTTTAATGTGTGATGCAGATCAGCAGAATCACGCCTCGATTTACACTATCACATGTTTTATTCGATGCATTCTGTTGGCGAAATAATGTTATTTAAATTAGGATAATACCAAGATGATCTGTGATACTGGTTCAGTGGCTTAGAAAGGCTCATTGGCTGTAGTTTTAATATTTACTAAGTATAATGTGAAGTAATATGAGTTAGTTAGCAGTTTATTTTTCTTTTTAATCTATATTTTAATCCATATTTCTCATGCTGTAGATAAAAAGAGACTTTTCCAACCGTCCTGACACAGGACAGACACTCCTCCCTCACATTACCGATATCATACGAACATATTATGTATGTTCACACAACACAGGGGCAGTGTTTGTGTAATTCAAACTCAATAACACTTCATAAACCAACCAATGGAGGCTTTCACCTTTTTAACTGTCTATGATAATCCTCCAGCCCGGTGGCACCCAGACGCTGACAGAGTTTGACGTGAAGTGGAGACACTGGCACGAGGAGGTGGACCGCTGCCTGCAGGACAACTCGTTTGCCAGCAACCAGCACCTGGAGGTCATCTGCAAGGTCAGCTCCCTGTGTAAAATGATGTCTGTAGTATACTGTATAGGCAGTGAGAAGTCCTGTTTAAGACATTTTGTGATGTAATTTCAGATCCTGCTGGGGGATGAAGACACTCTGCTGGAGCACAAGGAGCTACTGAGCACCTGGTACCACTTCCTGGTCACTAGGCTGCTCTTCTGCCACCCCACAGTCAAACCCACTGAGTTACACTACTATGCACAGGTACGCTACAGAAACTGCTGCGGCACCATTCGGCATTCACGTTCACTGCTACAACATTCCTGTGATTTACTGTGTGTGTGTGTGTGCTGCAGTCATGCATGACGATGTTTCTGGACTCGAGGAGCGTCCCAGAGCCGCTGGACAGCATCCTACTGGCTGCCTTTGAGTTTGACATCCATCAGGTCATCAAGGACTGCAGGTGACACGCAGGATCACATCCATCTATACATACATACAGCACATACAACAAGCCACGCTCGTGTTTATGTCTTCAGGCTGTAAACTATTTCCTGATTCCCTGTGTCCTCCACTGTGTGTCTCTTCAGCATCGCGCTCAACAACTGGTGGTTTGTGGCCCATCTGACAGATCTGCTGGATCACTGCAAACTCCTCCAGTCTCACAATCTACAGTAAGGACTCTGTTTGGTTGCGTGTGTACTTGCACACACTTTTAATCTGGAGATAACAAGATTGCTCGTATAAAATTGACCATGTCATTCTGGTGTGTTTGTTCAGCTTTGGCTCCAACTTGAGAGAGTTCCTCCTGTTAGAATATGCCTCTGGGCTCTTCACTCATCACAGGTATGCTTACTTAAGTCTGCTAATAGTGTATTTAATAAAATAATAAGCAATAGAAGGTGTCGGCAGGGTTAGAAACATGAGACAGCAGCGTCATGATATTTTAATTTGCCTCTATAACTGCGTCACGTTATAGGATGTGTTTGTGTTTGTGTGAAGTCTGTGGCAGCTGGCGGTGGATTACTTTGACAACTGCCCAGAGTTTGGCCGTGTCTACTTGGAGCTGCAGATCGAGCGTGTTCCTTTAGACACAGAGCGCAAAGCCCTCAAGGTGCTCCGGATCTGTGAGCAGAGGCAAATGTCAGAGCAAGGTGCGCACCTGTCTTACACAAACATTAATATAATTGTGTGTTTCCCAGTGCAGTAGGGACTTAAACCTTTAATTTCTCGCCCTCACCCAGTGCGGAGTATCTGTAAGATCATGGCTATGCGGGCCCTGAGGAACAACAGACTGGGCTCTGCTCTCTCCTGGAGCATCAGGGCTAAAGACGCTGCCTTTGCTACTCTCATCTCAGAGAGGTTAGTCCTGGAGCTGATTACACCTAAAGACGTCAAAAAAAGTCCTTGTTTCTGTTTCTTTGTTTGTTAGATCCGTCTATTATTACGTGTGTGTGTGTGTATCAGGTTCTTGCAGGATTACTGTGCCAGAGGGACCTTCTCTGATTTGGACCTGATAGACAACTTGGGTCCAGCAATGCTGCTCAGCGACAGGCTCACTTTCCTTGGTATGAGCAAGAGACACACACACACACACACACACACACACACACACACACACACACTCACACTGCAGCAGTTGTAGCCCTGCTGAACTTGTGACTAACAAGTTAAACTCACACACCAAGCGAGGGGACATTTAGTGAGGGCAGATCGTCTCCTGGACAGCTTCCCTTCTTGTCTCTTTTAGGCAGTCACATGAGACTCAGACACAGAGACGTGTACACACAGAGAGATCTAAATAAAGCCATGTACCGCTTAATGCAGCAGCATGTGACAGTGTGATTTACTGCAGGAAAATAGATCAACTATTCATAAAAAAAAATCCCAGTACGTTTGAAGAAGCGGCTTTTATGACCTATTGTAAACTCTGTTCATTTATAAATAGATTTATTGAGAAAGGATGCAGATGTTCTGAAATCTGAAAACGTTCCTGCTCTCTTGTCATTCCTAGGCAAGTACCGCGAGTTCCACAAGCTGTACGAAGAGAAGCGCTTCAGTGAGGCGGCCAAGCTGCTCCTCTCCCTCATGACTGCAAAGATCGCCCCCCGGAGCTTCTGGATGACTCTGCTGACCGACGCGCTGCCGCTGCTGGAGCAGAAAGAGGTCAGTCGCCCTGTACAGCGTGTGAATGCAAAGCAGCACCAAAAACACATCAGCAATGACACAACATAAAAACAAGCATCATCACTTTTCAGCTAAAAGCTGCCTTTGTTTGTTGAATTTCTAGGTGATCTTCTCAGCAGACCAAACCCACGAGCTGATGTTCTGCTTAGAGGAGCTCACCTCGTCACTGAACACCACAGCTCCCAGCACAGACATGCAGGTACGCGTCATCTCCTCACACAGCCTTAATCCTGCTCAGGTGGTGGTGACGTCACTCTGATGCTGATCGTTGTTTACATAACAAACTGGTTTTTAATTACTAGTTTTAATTATTTTTTTTCCCCAGTTGACGCAAGTCAAGGTTCAAGTTAATCTACTTGCCCAAAGTCAATTTTTACTCACTTTTCTACAGATTGTTTTATTTAATAGCAGCTATCAAATAACAACAAAGGCTCAAGGAAAATATGATGTGTTTAAAGATACGCTAAGAAGGATTTTCCTAGACTTGTACAAAAGTTATCTCTCTCAATCATCACTTATGACCCACTAGAAGTATGTGGTCATTATTTATCTGCAGAGACTCTGCCCTCTGCCTGTATTTTCTTATCTTGCTGTGTACCGGACATTGCTTGGCACAGCGCTCAGGTGAGGGCGGGGCAGTTTAAACAGGTAGCAACCAGGTGCCAGACCATAAGCAGCACACATCCAAGAGGAGGCCACAAAAATCACAGGCACAGCACAGAAAAAACGCAAATCTAGCGAGGCAAAACACCAGACGAGAGTGAATCTGGGGTCGGCTTTTACTTTCACTTTCGCAGGCGAGCTTGTTAACAACTGCATAGTATACCTTTAATTATTTTTTTTCCTCTTGCCTAATCAGGAAAGTGAGTTGCAAGATTTACAAGCTTGACGTGGCATTTTACTTGCCCTGGGCAACTGGGCAATCCTTAATGTTGAGCCCTGCATAAGTTATGGTTTGAATATAGTCTTTTCCACTTCAGGTCAAACTCCTTGAGAACAATTTACCCTGATGAATTCATCCATGCACTTCTCATGTGAGTGTATTTGTAATTGCAGGATGAAGAAATAGAGCTGACCAAAGTGGAGCTGCTGAGACTCGCTCTGGCCAGGAATCTGGCAATGGCGATCGTCAAAGAGGGAACTGTAGAAGCATAAACGGTGTCATTGAAAACAAAGCTCTTCTTTTGCATTTTTGTATTGTATATAAATTCAAGTAATCAAAATGTGCTCTTTGATAATAAAACAGTTTTCATGATGTAAAAATCGTTGAATCATCTCTGAACATCAGACATCCATTGAAAGAAATATTTATTTTCATGTAGCGAACAAATGGCACATCATACAGTATGTACAAACCTAACACTCTCCCAGAATCTACACGTCACGTGTTCACATAACTTGTCATACAACACACAATAGCTACATTACACACTATGTACATTAAACACACACTTCCTCTGTACATCCCACATGACGAGCTGAGGACTGCCAGAGAAGGAACCCTAACGGCGGATCGTGTGGACTGATTTATGAAAATGTACTCACAGCACAGTTCCACTCTGTCCCACTGCTGAACACACACGCCTGGTGACATGTTTCCCTTTCAGCCACCAAAATTTTAAAGTCAGATGTTCCAGTTCACATTTTCTAGGTTCAGTGATGCACTGAAATACTATAACAGAACAGGAAATAATAAATACGACAGAAATACTCCCAATACTGACACTGGTAGAAACATCTTTAAATACGGAACAGAAATATGAACTCACCGCTAAAATCAAGACTGAAATGAAATCACCTTTCATTTAATTTCAAAAGATAAAAGTAATAATCACAGAAAGTAAAACCAGAGTTTGACTCAGTCGGCTCGAGTTATAACGACATATTCATACGGTAATTATAATTGAACCATCTTAAGTGGAGCTGGTTTCCTTTACAGTATTAAATTAAATAGTATTGGTCCAGTAATCTAAAACAGGGCGACATTAAAGGTAAACTTTGGTATGTTTGAACTTGGATCATATGTTCCCATGTTTCTATGAAGTGACTAATGGAGACAACAACCACAACAGCCACAAACGGGCTGCAGTTTAATCCCTACAGGCAATTGTGCACCGTCAACTAAAAGTGCTTGTTTTTGCCACTGACAGGCTCAGATTATTATTATTTTTATGCGTCTGACACATTATTCAAAGGACCCTACAGAGAAATACAACATTTTTCTTTACCTTTCGCTTGATTCAGTCTGTTTGTTAGTGTGTGTCCAAATGTTAAACTGAAATCTTGCAGACTTTTCCACATAGGTCCATATCAGTATTGAATCAAATAAATACAAAGACAGGAACAGACGTCATTGCAGTCCACAAGTCTACAGTCATCGCAGCACATACAGACATTTGCTCCAGTGTTTCCAAAAACAAGGAGTACGTTGTTTCACTCTGCGTGGGCGCAGTATAATTACATTTTTTGAATCACTTAATCGACACATACATTTATTCATTCAATTCCTCAGCACAGTATAAAGGGTGGGAACATTGCTCGCTACAAATGTGACTTGAACTTGTCCATCTTGGGAGTTTGAGCAGGATTCTTAATGCATAATTATAAGGACTGTTTTAACATAATCTGTACATATGGAAAATTTACAAGCCAGCATTCAGGCTTGTGGAAGCTGCAATGACAGATGACAGCACATTCAGGTGACTGATGACCAGTTGATTAACAATAAAACAAATATTATTGTTTAACTGGATAAAATTATCATAAATGTAACCAACGAAAAAAGTGCCCAAGTAATTACAATGACAGAGAAGTGTACGGCCTCTGTGATGTTACTATCATCAATATAAAATGCTAGAATCCACAAAAATAAAAAAGAATCCAGGCTCTGGTGAGCTCGGTGAACAGCATTTTGTTTTATCTCCATGGTAATGGAGATGAGTAAGAGGGTCAAAGTTCAGGAAGTAGTATGTCCTAATTGTGTGCATACAAGTGCAACAGTACATACTTTTTAAGGGCAGCAGCAGCACCTTCTAAAAGTAAAATGAAAAGTGTGCGATTCAGAACACACCCTTGGTTACACACACTGTGAGGTAAAGAAGGTGAGGAAAAACATTCAGTTTCTCTGCAGGGTCCTTTCCATAATGACCTGAGCCTGTCAGTGGCAAAAGAAGCACCTTTAATGGATGTAAACTGATGGTGCATAATTGCAGCCTGTTTTACCGCTGTGGCCAGAGCACTCTCTCTCAATAGTGGAACAATTTAAATCAGTTGTCTCCATTAGCCACTTATACGAAATAAAACCATGGGAAAATAGGGTCCAGGTGGAAAAATACACAAGTTTCCTATTTATTATGTCAAAAACCGACAGTCATTTTTGCTTAACGGATAAATTTTCCAGTGTAACTCCATCCTACCACATCTACCTGATCCCGTTTTCAAATTCCGAATATATTCAAGTATGTTTTCTGTGGGTCGACAAAGTGCTCTTCCAGAGAAATAAATAAATAAAACCACAAGTATCGTAGGCTCCGTTAATTTGAGGTTAGTATCTTTTAAAATTTTCTTTATATGCCGCAATCCATCACATCAGTCGGGCTGAGCTCTAATGCATCGATAATTTACAGTACATTCGAGTCTGTTATGTTCACCTTGGGGAAGATCCATTAAAATATTTATCTCAATGCTATCGACCTGTAAACACCACGGCCGCCTGTACGGCCAGTGTACGTCTTTAGTTTGTTAGCTATCTGCACAAAAGTATACAAGCACTGTATAAATACAACCGGTGTGTCTGCTGTTAGCTTCTCAAAGCCAGTGGCCAAATAAATGAAGTACTATAAGGAATGTGAAGCTGAAAGGTGGAGTGCAGCTCAATCTCCCCACCTCCCCCGTCTTTCTCTCTGGGATGGATGTGAAAACACACACATAAGTATCCCTTCATGGAGTACGAGCCGGTGTGTCCCTGCCGAGTGACAGCAGGCGCGCATGCTTCTATAGGTGACCCCACGTCTCTGGTGGGGGGAACTGGTCGACCTCTCCGACCTCGTTGCACAGGTGGTCTCCGAGTGTGAAAGCCAGCTTGTAGCGCAGACGCACTTTGTCCTGTGAACACACACACACAGATCTTTCAGCATTATCAGCGTCACTATCAAAGTCGTTTGTATATTTACGTCTTAAGTTCCTTACCTTTGTGGGGTTGGCCAGCAGCATGATCTGGTGATGGAGGCTGGAGGTAGGATAGGGTTAAATGGTGCCAGTTCTGTTCCTGATGGAGGCTGCAGCTTCACCTTCATTGACTGGTGGAGGATGACAGGAGTCAGCACTGTGTTTTCCTCATTTATTAAAGGGTAACTTAAGTATTTTTCAACCTGGACCCTTTTTGCCTCCATGTTTTTGTGTCTAAGTCACTAATTGAGACAACGATTTTTGAAACATTCATCAATTTACGTCCACTTAAAGTGCTTGTTTTCGCCACCGACAGGCTCAGACTATTTTTCTAAGTGTCTGACATCATTATGGAAAGGCTCCCTACAGAGATAGACCATTTGTTCAAGAGTAAGATTCTTTTTGTTATTGCCATCGCCAAACCCACCAGAACCCATTAAAAAAACCCCAGTAATTTTAGCGTGTACAGAGCCGCATATTTTCACATCTAACTGGACAAATTAGGGTTTATTTCAACCAGACCAGCGTTGGAAATTGTTGGAACAGTGAAAAGATGAACCAAGATGGCTTCTGGGAGTTTTATTTTGTTTCTATTCACTTTGAATGAAGTGCATTTTACGATAATAAAATTACTGTTTTTTTTAAATGGAGTCTGGTGGGTTTGGCGATAGGCACTTTGGGTCTGTTTCTGGTTAAACAAAAAGGATTGTACTCTTTAAAAAAAGATCTATATCTGTAGGGATCCTCTCCATAATGTTGTCAGACACTCAGCAATAACAATCTGATCTATCAATTAATGGATGTAAATTGATGGTGCACAGTTGCCCAGCCTGTTTCAGGGCTGCCAGCTTCAGCGCTCTCGCTCAATACTGGACCAAGTTCAAACACTGCTGTCTTCATTAGTCACTTAAGACACAAAAACATGGGGAAATAGGGTCCACCAGCTACTCTTAAAGGACAAATTCACATTTTTCAAGACTTTCTTTGTGTTTCCATGCTGAGGTGGCAGAGCAAAAGGTTAAATTCACACTGAAATTAATGTAACAGACTATCCTGGACTGCTCAAGCCTCCTATCAGCTGTGGCTTGACATGAAACATAGCAAATTACAGACCATATGAATGAACAGAGAAAGAACGTCTCTACCTTGGGCACAGCAGCTTGCAGTACCACACTGTGAACAAGCAGGGGTGCTGTATTGAGCATGGACACCACCATTACCAACACGTCGGGCCTGCCGGGGGGGCAGTCAGATGCAAAGTTGAGGAGCATGCGAACACCGTCTTTATCGTAGGCTGTCACAGGCAGAACTTTACCTGAGGACAGACAGGACACAGCCAATCAGGAACAAGCAGACATGAGATATCCATTAGTTACGCCCCTCATTCCTGCTCTCCTTACTCGGTCTGATGGCCTCCAGAGGGACGTAAACATTGCTCAGGGAGATGTCTGTGGCTCGGGCCGGGCTGCCTTGGAGAGGCGGGTGGCAGGGGGACAGAGAGCGGAATAGCGGGCTGCCCGGGGCTGAGCCCAGACCCTGGGCCTTGACGTGGGTCAGAGCAGGAGAGCCGGGCATTGTGCTCTGGAGAAGTGAGGGTGAGGAGGGAGAGCCTTGCCCGGGTACGAGGGGAGGCGCTGCTGCAGGCATCCCAAAGCCTCCTCTAACAGTCATCTGGCTGGGTAGACTGAAAATCACATTTGATAGATCGCTATGAGACCTTAAAGTACTGTATACACAAAAAAAAGGGCATAAGAGAGACAATTCTGTGGAAATATACTACGAGTGGAGACACTGTACCTCTTGTGATCTGAAAAGCCCATCATAGCCAAGTCCTGCAGGTTCTGGAGGCTGTGTGTGGCAGCAGCTGGTTCAGCTGGAGGCACCACTGGGCCTGAACAAGCTATAGTGGCAAACATGTCCACACCTGAAGCTGGAGCCTGCACAGGAGATGTGGAGACAGGAGTTAACTCACTCTCTCCAATCAGACACTGACTAACAAGCTGAGGTTTGGTTCACGTTGCTCAGAGATGTACCTGCAGGGAAGTCCACTGATTGGACAGTTCGTTCAGCATGGGCTTTGTCTGGCTGCTCAGGGAGGTAGGAGGGTCGTTCAGACCTGAAAGAAGGTGCAGACATTTGTAACGTCCAAAAGCGAGAAAGTATTTCTATATTTTTATGTGTATATTTACTTATTTTAACCTTTTTTTTTTATCCCGGAGCCCAGATTTTCTTTTGAGGATTTGTTTGAAGGTTGATACCACTCTCATATCTGTCTATTAAATATAAGGCTACAGCTAGGAGATGGTTAGCTTAGCTGAGCCTAAATACTGGAAGCTGAGGAAAACGGAGCTCTGAGCTAATTCAGAGCTGGATACGGATCTCAACATGGAGGTGGCTGAGCCCGCGGCTAGAAGCTAGCAGTGCTTTAATCCCTAAAACAGTGCTAAACAACGGCAACAGTGCTAACAGAGCTAACACACACATTATCAGTGGTAAACACAATATGAGCGCAGTGCAAAGTGTTGTCAATTAGCTAGCCAATGGGATGCAAACATGCACGTGTGGTCAGATCATCTTACTGCAACAAACCACAGAGAAGCTCAGATCACGACCCACAGAGGTAGCATGACTTCATTTTTGGCTCAGGATGCCATTACTTTACCTTTAAATAGCAATTAATGGTTTATTGCTATATCAATGCTCTAAATGTCACCTACAGTGCAAAACAATATCCACCTACCAGCACCTTTAAAGCTCACAAATTAACATATATCAAGTTTGTGTAATCCATACAAAAACTGGAATGTAAAAACAATCAATTCAGAGGGCGATACGCTGCTGGGAGCAGTTGCCAGGCAACCAGCGGAGACTTCAGGAGGTTAATGCTCTGGATTTAAAAAAACATAAAACATTAAAAACTTTTCTTTCTTGTTTTTTTTTCAGTGAGCTTTAGGGTGTTTTTACGTATGGTCCTTTTTAAACAAACCGAACTCAGTCCTCTTAAAGTGAACCAAAAAGTGGACCAACAGAAACGGGACTCAGTTCTTTTGTGTTCACATTATAGCCTATGTATAATATAAACTGATGTAGTTTTGGTTTTACTTTGATGTGACACTGCAGTGCGGTTATGAAGCCGCTCACTTTCAGATGAACTTAAAATTAAAACCAACCAGTTTGCTTCAGAGAGGTCTGAGTTCTTGGAGTGTTCACATATGAGCAAAAATTGCTGAGTCACAGCTCTGAGTCATTCTAGAGGGCTGAAAAGGACCAAGTGTGAAAACACCCTTAAAGATGCTGGTGGTGATGTTGCTGTTTTCCCTGGTCATCCACGCCCCGCCCGCAGTGGCTCTACACCCTCCAGTTTGAGACCCACTGCTTTAACTCAGTGCGTCGCAGCGGGGATACACTACCTAGAGACAGCAGCTCGTCGTCAAGCAGAGAGAGTGCAGTGGAAGCCTTGTCGAGGGGAGGATGACTCGGGCTGCTGCTCTGACTGCCATGGGAGCCGGCCAAGCGTTTGGGAGGAGGCGGCAGGACAGGGATGGGGGAAGCTGTTAGACTGGTGGGGACAAGATCTGAGGTCTGGAAGGGAGGGGCTGCAGGTTGAGGAGGGCTCGGAGTGTCGAGGCCGGCGAGATCGATCAGCGTGTCTGTGGTCTCTGTTGAAATGAGATTGATTGCAGCAGCTGGATTAATTTTACAGCGGCAGGATATCTAGAGCATAAAGCACTCACAGCTAAATGTGAAATGTTCATGATTATAAAATGCCTCTCACCACTCTCACTGTGACCAGTTGTCGATCGAGGCTCTTCGCTGTCGCCGTTGATGGGCTGCCCCTCAACTATCTTCTTGTAGGAGTTGATGACTCTGGAGAGGTCGTCGCTGGCCTGCAGGATGTCACCCTGAGGAGTCGAACATTACAGATTACACACAGTGACCAACAAGTCAAGACAGGGTTTCTTCAGATGAGAAAATACCACACAAACCTAAACTGGTGTCATTGTCCTCTGTCTCAGTGGCCATTTTGAAAGCAGCACGTCTCAGCTTGTCACACCGCTCGTACAGTTCCTGAGAGGAAAAACAAAGATGGCACTGTGAAGATTAAATGAGGCTGTGACACCAGCTGCTGTTCAAATCTCTGTAGTTAGTTAAGACAGTTTACATCACAATGCAAACACATAAAATACACTGAGAAAAAATATAAACGCAACAGTTTTGTTTTTACAACTGGTCACACAAATGCAACCATGTGTAACCACGCCAGCTCCACATCTGGCGTGTTCCCTTCAAAACCCTGAATCATCATAATCTTCTAGCTGCCTTTGATGCATTATTGCAAATGACAATGAGTTGTGTGCCAGATGAACTTTCTCAGGATGACAGAGTTGACTGTGTGATTTCAAACAAGCCCAGCGTCAGTATGAGACACTAGTACAAAATCAAAATGGAGAGGACGCCAACAAAATGTTTCTACATCTGGTAAAGTTGTTTTTCTCTCTGCTGTTATTTATATAGACTAAATCCAAATGTCCGAACTTCCGCTCTTGCAGAATTTGAGGGCGTGTTCCCGGGAAGGCTGCAAGTGCTGAGGGCTGTCCAAAGCCACAATTCAAGAGGCCTCAGGTGGACTTTCTGCAGACTTCCAGAGTTCGCTCAGGCTGCAGTCTTCACCAGACTCACTGATTTAAGTACCCACAATTCACTGCAACATGGACGTGACAGTGTGCTGACTCCAGACTTGACGTGTCCACAGTGCACACTTCACAGTACGTATGACTTAAATCTGAGTGGGCTCAGTTGCAAGTCCAGAGCACAAACTGTATGTAACAGATGGTAGCTATCACAGCTCCCCAAAAGTGAAGCCAGAGCATCTCCATCGCCCCCTGGTGGCTAGCTGCAGTACAGGTAATAAAACCAGCTCTCTCCATGTTAGCAGACGGGATATGGCCCAAACTAAAAGTGCATGTCAAATAAATTTTCCTAAAGATGGTTTCTGCCATTTTAGGTAGCCATATCCGTGTGTGTTTGTGCACGGATACACACCTTAATGATATCCTTGTCTGATTCAGTGGAGCTGTCTTTGTTGTAGTGGGACAGCATCTCCGTCAGCAGCTTCACGTTGATGTTCACCTCCTCCAGTGTGTTTATACGCTTTGTGACCTTCTGCACTCGAGCCTCATCCTGACAAAACAACGAGACACAATGTGACTGTAGGCTACTTTAATGACTTTGTGTCATGAGTCCCTGTTTTACCTCGTGGTGCAGGAAAATATTTGATACAGCTTTTACCTCTTTCACCATATTTTTGATCAGTCTGTTGGCTTCCTGGAGGTCTTCCGGATTTTTACTGCGGAGAAGCTCAGCAAGCAGCTAAACACACAAACAGACACACACTTCAACACGTACAACTGTGCGTACTGTACTGTCATTGACTAATAAATGGACAGCCCATGTTTTAACCTAGAACAAATGATTCTGCTTAACTTTTGGCGATGCTGCCCTTCATTTCTTGGGAATGTCTTTAATTAAGAGCCAAACATGAATCATTCAGAGAGGAGCCATGTTGTCTTCCCCTATTTTCCTGAGTTACTTCACATTTAAACAGCCTGTTTGAGTTTTAACATTACAAAGCACATCTCTCACCTTGCCCATGTCCTCGTTGTCAAACACTGGATGTTTAGGTCGTGTCGGAGGCGATGGGATCAGAGTCCGGTCCAGAGGTAACTCCGGGTCATGTGTCACGAGGCCTGGTGGAGAGAGCGAGCATTATAATAAGGTGTCTTTTCAAACGCATTTTGTTAACCGTGCCATCTGAGTGATCTCTACACACCTTGTCGTCTCAACGTCTGGTAGGCTTCACCGATCTTGGTTTCATTTGGAAAAGCCACCGTCCAGCTGTACAGCATCTCAACTATCTTCGTCTTCACCTTCTCAGGTGCGCTCTCACCCATGTACTGGAAACAAAGGTGACTTAAAAGTAGCTGGATGGGTAGGACACACAGTCTGCATACTTTTAATGTAAACACTTTTGTTTTTGCTCCCATTTTTCACAGGTTTAAGTTGAAGATTTAGGACTTTTTATGCACTCAACAGACATATTGTCTCAAATTTTGGTCACAAATTTGTTTAAATTCTTGTTAGTGAGCACTTCTTTTCCAAGATAATCCATCCACCT
The DNA here is from genome assembly GCA_026686955.1 of Epinephelus cyanopodus. Lineage (NCBI taxonomy): Eukaryota > Metazoa > Chordata > Actinopteri > Perciformes > Serranidae > Epinephelus > Epinephelus cyanopodus. The sequence goes on from CM048929.1 coordinate 13,995,328, forward strand.
GACAGCAGCATTACCACACATGGTCACAATTAAAGGGCCACGCTAAAATTGCAGTTTGATCACACAACACAATGCCACATTTTGACAGAGCATGTTATTGGCATGCTGACTGCAGCCACGTCCACCAGAGCTGTTGCCCCTGACCTGAATGTTCAGCACAACCATAAGATGTCTCCAATGTTGTTTCCCTGAATTTCATAGTACATCCAACCGACTTAGCAACTGCACAAGTCAGTTATGATGACAAAATGCTGTCAGGTCAAGACCCTGGTGAGGAAGATAAGTATATAGATATGTTTCTCTGTGCTGGTTTCTGCAGCAATTCTTCAGCTGTGCAAACAGATTTTTAGGGAAATGATAATTCAGTTCATGGGGAACAGCTCTGGTGGACATTCCTGCCATCAGCATGCACACTTCCTTAAAATCTCACGACATCTGTGTCACTGTATTGTGAGATCAAACTGCACATTTCGGAGCAGCCAAAGACACACCTGTGTAGTAATGAAGCTGTTCAATCAGCATCTTGATATGCAGCACCTGTCAGGTGGATGCCGCTCACTAGCACTGATTTTAACAAATCTGTGACCAAATATTGGGAAAAATATATCTGTTGAGTGCATAAATAAAGTCTTTTTGAGGCTGCTCACCTTTGGAGACACGACTTTAATCAGCTCATTCAAAAATCTGTATTTTCCAACTTCATTATGAAACCTTCTCCCGCAGTTCTTCATGCACGCCTCCAATACCTGCACACAAAGCCGTTAAGATGAAGTCAAAGTAAAGAGGAAAGGGGAGCTTGGTGACATTTAGAGGAGGCATTTCTTACTGTCAGAGCCTGGAGAGCCTCCCATTCTTGTGGTGAGTGGATTTTGTGGACGAGCAGAGTCACAGCAATCTGAGGACTGCGAGAAGAAATACAAGATGAGATGATGACAATGATTTTTAAAAAGAGGGGGTTGCAAATATATGCCAGACGTACCCTTCTAGCTCCTTGTTGACCTGATCACAGAAGCCTATGATGTACTCCCAGTCCTCCTGTCTGTTTGTAGGATGGGTGGCTTTATCTGTCCAAGAAAGGCATTATGTACATCAGCATACACACCACATCCTGCTGTGAGCATGGCTCCCTGTCAGTCTTGTGATCAGCATAACAAAGCAGCAATTGTTATCCTTCTTCCACTTTGTAATTGCTGATGTGGTGTTCATTGTGTCAGCAGTGCTGCTCATTCATCATTCACACCAATCTGTTTTCTGCCCGACAGCTGCAAGTATTAAACCTTACTGAGGCACAACTATGTGCACAGCTTCTCTGAACAATCACGGAGCTGTCAGTGGCAAATGTGACCCAGACAGGGTTTAATAAAGCTCTCCACCCATCCTGCTAATGATGCACACAGTCGCCTGTCAGCCAGGACCCTCTGTTAGCTCCGTGTAGCAGCTGCAAAGCGGCGATCAGCGAGCTAACAGCTTCCGTACTCACGGATTCACCGCCCTGTCACCCGCAGCAATGCATCTAGCTAATTAGCCACATTATTTAATTCATAAAACGGGATTAATCACTCACTGAGCCAAGATTCAAGCGACTCCCCTTCCTGGTACGCCATAGCACTATAAACATCGCGTGATGTCACCAGCGTGTGCGCGAGAGTCCAAAATTATTGATCGGAATTATTTAAAAAAAAAAATCTACCATTTTAGAAATAAACTAATATAAAATTACGCCTCGGTGTTGAATTAAAAATCAGCAGATTGACACTGATTTTGAATTCATTTTCTATGTTTTTTTTTGCGAAGGCACCTGCAGGAGCTACTAAGCCGGGGTCCTAGCGGATACTCACATTTTCAAGATGGCTGCCTCCATCTCGGGATTACTAAAACCTTGGACACCAAGGTAATTATCATTTTATAAAGATGCAGACATTTAACAGGTGATGTTAGCTGTTTATTGAATGTTACTGCGCTGTTAGCGTATTTTTCCTGCAATTGAGAATTAAAACAATAAGGTAAATTACGTGGTTGCATCGCGAGCTAGCTCTAGTCTTAAATATTTGCAATTAATAAACTATTATCTTCATTATTGATCCGCTAATGTCATAAAAGTCAAGCTTTAGCAATCACTTAATTAATAATTTAATCTAATAATTGTCTAAAAGTGACACCACCTTCCTCTCAGTGTCTTCAATGTGGCTACAATTATTTCCATCGTCGATTTATGTCAGCTATTTTTTAAAATTTGTTTAATCTATGAAATGTTATATACAGCAGAAAGTCTGTCACAAGCCTTCAAAGCCTGGTGTCGATTTCTTAGCAATAAAATAAAGCTAAAGTTATTAAATTTTCAATTATATTAAACTTGAGAAAAGCAGCAAATTCATCTGAATAGTTAACCAATAATTATTCTGTTGGTCGACTAATCATTTTACCAGTCCTAAACACATGCGCAATTAAATAAATGAATGATTAAATTAAAAAAAATAAAAATTAAAAAGGTTGGAAACTTATTATTAGACTCCTTATTTGATTGATAATACAGTTAAAATAATTAAATTTAATAAATCAATAATTTGGGGCTGCATCTAACGATTTTATTTAAACAATTAATCTCCTGAATATTTTCTCAGTTTTTCAATTATATGGTTTCCAAAATAGTAAAAATGCTCATCAAAGTTTCCTGGAGTCCAGTCTGAAATCGCCTTTTCTGTCTGATGGTAACAGTCCAGACCTGACAGAAATTTATGTCACTATAATTAAAAACAAAAAAACAAAACATCCAAATTTGACAGTTAACAGCCAGTGAACCAGTGCATCTTAAGCAATATATGATCACACAATCAGTTTTTCAATTTCCAGGGATATAAAACCATGTATGAAGCTTGGAATATTTTTTATTTTATTGATTATAAATGTATAAATCTACTAGACAGAATTAAATTAATTATGTGCTGCAGTTTACTTAATGTCTGTTAGCAATAGTCCAGACCTTAAAAAAAAAATTGAATTTACTATGATCAAACTGCAAATACGACAGTTTACAGTCGGTGAATTTTTGGCACTTGATGATCACCACTTAACTGTTGCTGATTCCTTTTTCCAGATAACTAATCGATTAATTGTTTCAGCTCTCAATCAGACAGGTGCTGATTTTGAAATGGATCTTCTGTCCTCACAGACACAAACTAATCTGTGAAACTCTGCTCTCTCTCATGTGTCCTTTGTTCGCAGCGTGTTCCTGGTGAGGTGGAGCAGATACAACCCGTACTACCTGGAGCCAGAGATCAGGAAGGAAGCCTACGCCACACCTGAGGCGGAGCTGAGTGCTGAGGAGAAGGAGCAGCGGGAGCTCAAAGCGCTCAGACCCATCAAGGCGGCGACCAACTCAGTCAGCAGCTCGGTTTTCCACGATCCAGTCGTCAGGTACAACAAAGAAACATCACTGCAGGAAGGTGTTAAGTCACAGCTGTGCATCTGAGAGCTCTCATGTCATTTTTCTCTTTCAGTAAATTCATCAACATGATTATGAAAGATGGAAACAAGGTTTTGGCCAAAGAGATCATGGAGCAGGTAAAAGAGGAAACACTGACTCAGAGTTGTTGTTGGTCTAATAGGATATGAGTTATCATTATTTGTCTCTCTGCGTCCAGACCCTGGAGAACATAAAGAGGAAACAGGTGGAGAAATACCACAAAGCTCCAGAGGGACAGAAGGAGGAGATCGAGTGTAACCCCTACGCCATTTTTCACCAGGCTCTGGAGAACTGTAAGCCCATCGTTGGGCTGGCCAGCATTCAGAAAGGTGGAAAGTACTACCAGGTGAGTGATGAGGCACATCAGCGCGTTGTTGAGCTTGTGCCAACAAATAAATAAACTTGTATTGAATTCTGTTTGGTCCTCATCTCCACCCAGGTGCCCGTCCCTCTTACGGAAAACCGACGTCGCTTCCTTGTCATGAAATGGATGATCACAGAGTGCAGAGAGAACAAACATCGACGTACGCACATGTATGAAAAACTCTCCCAGAACTGCTGGCAGCATCTGCGATGGAGGGCAACGTTATCAAGAAGAAGTTTGAGCTGCACAAGATGGCCGAAGCCAACAGAGCCTACGCTCACTACCGCTGGTGGTAGAAAGTCACCGCGCAGGGGAACTGAAACTCAAACTTTTCAAAGACTGGACACACGTGTTGGCCGTAGAGGGATTCAGTAGGCGCTTCTGTAAATCGTGAACGCCACGATTTTCCTTTGGTGGAAGGAGCACGGTGTAAAAAGTGCTGTGGGACAACTGAAATGTGAAGTCACTTTTTTGTATTGAGAAATATTGTGTACAATGTACAGTCGTCCTTGATTGAACACACAATAAAACACATAAAGCTGAGTTAAGGAAAAACTTCCAAGATTTATTAGAACAAATAAATCTGCATCAAATGTACAACCCAACCATAAAAAATGGAATTGAGTGATGTAAAAATGTCACAAGAGTGTAATAAAATATATAAACAGATATTGCAGTCAGAACTGTGCCCTGTCTTTAAGGGGCTGTGAGTGTCTACAGCAGTCAGACCTAATTTAACTCTTTAGGATCAATTTAAAACACCGTCAAACCTATTTAGCGTCAGTTTGTTTCATCTACCTGGTCTGAAGGTGGCGATAAATACCAAGGCTTGTACAGAAATGTTAAAACACAACTAGAAAAAAGGATTTTGGGAAATATGATACAAAATATCCTGAATCCTTTCAATTAAATGCTTTGCTAATGTTGAGGATTCTTTCTCTGAATTGATCAGAGGGTGCCAAATTTATATTAAAGGGGAAGTTTGGTATTTTTTAACCAGGACTCTATTTCAACATGCTTTTGTGTCGAAGTGATGAATGGAAACAAACCTACCAGACTCCATCTAAATAAACAGTAATCTTATTGTGGTGAAACACAATTTATTCAAAGTTTCAAAGCCTGTTTTACCGCTGCTTGCCTCATCACTGTCACTCAATGCTGGACCAATTAGAAAATCGTTATTCCCATTACTCACTTAGACACAAGAACACAAGAAATATGTTCCAAGTTTAAAAACACCAGACTTACCCTATACGCTTTGCTTATTTACATATAATTACAGGTGCAACTTTTCAAAATAATGTCAAAGAGATGTAACATTTTCACCACATGACATTTGTCTCCCATGCTTGTGTCTGTCTGAATCCAAGGCACAGCTCTGGTTGAGCCGTCACTGAGCATCAACAAAGGTAACGACAGACTCCAACGGAATACTGAGCTCAGCCACATGCTGTAGTGTAGCTGGTGCTGGTGCTGCTGAATTCAGAGGAAAAATACGTCTCCACGAGCTTTAAACTCCTGGCTGACCTGCGCATATGTGAAGGGAGGATAGATACCTGCTCCTCCAGCAGTGGTGGATGATAACTCGGAACATTTACTCAACTAATTTTAAGGGTATTATTGTACTGCTTCACTCCACTACATTCATTTGATGACTTCAGTTACTTTGTGGCTTAAAAATACAAAATTTGATCAACAAATAAATGATGTTTCAGTAACTATTTATACACTGTCTGTGGTATTGCTGCCTTTACTTAAGTGAATGATCCGAGCACTTCTTCCGCCACTGTCCTCCGGCGACTTATCAAATTAAGAGCTTAGGCTTTGTCAAGAAGTTCTGGATGATGCTGTTGTGTTGGCACGAGTTGTTTAACAAATGACACTTGTGAATCCAGAAATACATCTGACTCATTTATCTGCAGAAACACAGTTTTAATATGAACTGCAGCCAATCTGATGGTCTTTTGTTTTTAAGTGGAGCTGCAACAAATGAAATTAAATAAAAGAAGGTCCCTGAATTAAGACACGACGCTTCATCTGACAGAACGGCCTCACGTAACGACACATAACAAAACAGTAACACAGGAATCCTACGGGACAAATTAGGCAGAAAATTCCTCTGAACTGCATTTCAAACCTTTTGTAAAATGTCAATACTACGCAAAAGATTCTAAACTAAGTTATTAAACTATTTGATTTTCTATTAAATTTGGTCACACAACAATAAAAAGTAAAGCAACGACCAAATCGGCTTGCATCTGACTGGAATGTCTCTTCCAAGTCCTTTGGATTGTTAAAAATAATAATAATAATAAGTTGGACTCTGAAATGTTTTCTCAACACAGGAATGCCTGTAAGATCAATAAAAAAACATAAAAAATATCAAACTCTAAAACCAAGTGTACCTGAATGTGGCTAAACCTCGTTAACTTCACTTCAACACCTTGTGAACTATTGCACATTCCACATCCACGGCACCATGTCTCAGGAATATTATCAAACGCAGGGAACAATCCAGCAAAATCAAAAGTCTTTTTACAGTTTATGAACCTCTGTCGTCATAGAACCCTCCTCTGTTTTCCTGGAAGATGTCCTGTCCTTCATGAAACTGCTGGTTTTATAATCAGTGGAGCCCAGGGTTTCCCACAGTGAGCCTCGACTAACTTCAGAAGAACTTATTACACTTTTAAAAAAATCATTTTAAGCTTTAAGGGCAGCGCTGGCCACCGCTTCCACTTAGCAGCTTCCTGGGGGAAACCCTGGTGACTACACAGAGGTATCCAAGGTGCTCTGAAGGTTGGCTAACGCACCTGCACAACAGCTGCTCAGCACCTGTGTCCTTGGGACAATCCTAGTCAGCGATTTCGCTGTAGTAGTATTTGTGGGCGGTGCTGCTGAGCATCCAACCTCCGGCCCTGAACTCCAGGATCTCCAGCAGCAGCAGACGGGCCATGGAGGTGAGGCCCTCCTGGAGCAGGAAGCCGTCCCGCAGCAGGAAGAACAGCTCGTCCATTCGCGGGCTGTTCACCTTCTCCAGCTGCTCTCCGATGCGGTGAAGCTGCAGCACCAGGCAGTCCACCTGCAGGGGGACGTGGAGGACATCAGTGAGCGTCAGTATGGTTTCTTTTTGGCAATATTATAAGGAATAATAATAGTATTTATATTACTGATTGTATTGAAAATGGTGTCTAATTTTTTACCCATTAATAATAAATCAAAATCAAAGATATTTTCAACAGAATACTCTGGAAAAATGGTGGCAATATTACATGTTTTACATTTATGGTCATTTATATTTCTCTTGTAATCTTTTTGTCAGGACTAATGGTGTTTTGCAAGGTTTAATAGTAATGGTTGCCGTCTGCAACCATATCGAGAAGTTTGATTGCCATCAGTGGCAGCAACTTTTAACATAAACTGGGAGAGCAAAGAGCAACTTGTGCAACCCAAAATATGTTTTAAAATATTTGTTGCATTAGTGATATTTAGATATTGCTGTTGGTATCTATGGTGACGTAACAGGATGAAGGCAAGATAGCCAAAAACATTTGCGAATAAAGCATTGTGTGCTGGAGAAGAGTTGGGCAATGTGTTTTAATTTTGAAGGGCTTACACTGAAGCTCACACTGCTCTGCAACTCGCTGTGTGTGCACACTCAATAAGACATGAGGAACATTGCTACCATTGCCCCTGAAGCAAGGCACCAGCCTGGGAAACCAGAAACTCCTAAGTACTTACAGTGGGAAACTTTTCCCCATCAATATTGTTCTTTTGAATGTAAGAACAGTCTTTTAATTTTAGTAAAGATTGCAACTACTGCAGCCACAGTATATGCAAACAACAGGGACTTGTTCTCAGGTATAACATGTTGTAAAAGAGTTTAAAAAAACAACAAAAAGGGGAAACAACTACACAGTGTGTCTCACCTCCTCCTCATTCATCAGAGCATCTGGTTGGGCCAGCCTGATCAGACAGTCGTACACAGGATGGACCAGGGCCACCATCGGCATGTTGTTCACCTATATGTCAAGATAAACGCAGAGAGCGCTTACAGCTGACTGTTGTCAAAGTTCAGGTAACTTAAGTCCCTGACTAAAACTACTCTTTCTCACAATTGAAAGTGAGCACCTAATGTCACCGGTGCAAAAGGACAATGGCCATTATCAAGGGTGAAACCTGAGTCACTGTGAAAGTGAACTGCGGCCACACCTTCCACGCTTATTTTCCCACCACTGACATATTAAACACTCATGTTACCACAGCATATAAGCAAGACGTTGCAGCAACAAGACAGGCACATGCAGCAACATTTAACACAAGATGTAATCACAGACATCAGAAGGTGACAGCTACAAGAAAATACATCCAAGCCATTTTGCAGATGCTTTGATCCGGACTTATTTAAACATGCTGCTCTATCATCATGATTACAGCATGATAACATGATGACTTCTGAGACATCTTACTTTGAGGTAGTCGAAGACGTTGCAGATGAACGAGACGTAGCACACCCACTCCTGCAGCGAGCGCCCCCTCGTCTCCTCGCGGTTCTTGAACTCCTGCTGGAGGCGGTTCAGCAAGTTCCTCCTGAACACGTTTCCGTTGTTCTGCTTCGCCTCGGCCTGCGCGAGGTGACCGAGGGAGGACAGAGTGAAGGTGGAGTGCGGACAAAAAGACAGGAAGCATATCAGTGTAGGTAAGCTGGCTTAAGAGCCTCCTGTTGCTGGAGTGTAAACTACCAGTTAGGCATTAATAAGATAAGAGGATTAAGAATTTGGTTAAAGAGACTCAATCAGATGTTTAAGTCCTGCTCTGGTTTCTTAAGCCCTTTGGTCTCAATACTGCTCGGCGTCTCGAACAAAGAACGTGGACGACAACTACTGGGAAACGGACAAACAGCACATCAAACTGCGAACAGTACGGACCTGCACAATGGTGTAGCAGATGCGTCCAGCCTCTTTGCTGAACACCTGGTCTTTTAGAGACTGATCCACGATGATACTGGACACCTTCTCCAGGTTCACTGAACTTGGATCTGAAAGAAAGGAAACTGCATTAAATACAAAGGAGAGACAGAGGTGTCACACATGCGGCACCGCCAAAGGGTCCAATCCAGCCCACTAGATGACTAGACTAAGAGGTGCCAGGTTTTCCACCCTGACAAGAGTACAGCTTTTTGATATGACAATGAATACTTATTGTCAAACAGCAGCTTCAGTTCTAAAGACATCTACAAAAAAGGGGAAATATTGGAGCTGATGGTACCTATAGGTTATTGTGCGATGACCCATCTGAGATCAAATTGGTCTGTATGTGACCCATGAACTAAAATGAGTTTGACATCATTCACACAGACTTAAGAGGACAGTAACATGCCAACCTTTCAAGGCTGTTTTCAGCAACATCTGTGTGTCCAGGTCAAACGACTGGATCCTGTAGTCGTCGGTCGTGTTTTCCATTTCGCACGGTGGCACCCAAACTACACCTCAGAGCTGTCACGCTGTAAAGATCAGACAATAACTTAGTTTAGTGTATTTGCACACGCATGTATAGAAAATACAGAAAGACCAACATTGTGCAGTACAGATTCGAAGCTAAAACTGGCTCATGAACAGCAATCATACATAAAAATAAAAGCATACAAATGAAGATTGCATAACTGATTAAAAGTAAAACACAGTCTTTGCAAGTACAGATGTTTTTTGACTAGCAAAATGTAGATGGTGACTGTAGAGATGGAAGAAGGCTGCTCCAAAACAACTGCATTACAGAGGAGTGAAAATGTGGCTGGTGTTTTCAACAGTAATGCAAGCTTATCACACACACACACACACACACACACGGTGGGTCTGTTTGAAGCCTGGGCACCAAATACATCACAGACTGAGACAGCAGAACAATTTGCGTGACAACAATAACCCACAGAATCCTGTGCTGTCATCAAACTGGCTGCTGCCCGCGGCTCATTCACTGAGGGATCGCAGGGATTAGATGAGCGACCTCGGGTCACACACGGGGTCACGCAGCGCCTCAAATCAACACATTCAACACGACCACGAAGTTGCCTTTAAAAGTATGAAGCATTTTGATGCCTTCATATGAGCCAGTTAACGTTACTGGGCGTCACACCTAACGTTAGCTTAATGTCTGTAAGGAAACGTTACTCAGGTTTGTGTCTCGGTTAGCAAAAGCAAACGTGTTAGCAGTTTAGCTGCCTTGTTGTAAACACCTTCACATTAGCAGCCAGTGAGTTGACGTTAGCTAACGTGTGTTTCTGCCCAACTGTAGAAACCAGCCGTTAAGACGAGTTAGCGTCAAGTTTGACACCTAAACTACACTCACGTTGCTGCCGCCCCGCCAAGACAAATACACGGGTTAACGTTGACTATACAGCAAGTTGACAGAAAAGCAAACAAACACGCTGAATTTGTTACTTACATTTTTAAGTTAATATGCGGAATTTCACGCCAATTCTTCGCATCTAAGCTGCTCATAGCACCGCGACTGATGGAGGCGGACGCTACGCTACGTAACCTTACAAAGGTGCAGCAACACGACAAGATGAGTCCCTGCCTCTCCTCATACACTTCGCCAGAAAATAACGTAACCACGACTCGTCCGTAACGTCACTATTCTTGTATTATTATTATTATTATTATTATTATTTATTATTGTTGTTGTTGTTGTTGTTGTTGTTGTTGTCCACGTCGATTTTAGAAGTCTTCTGAAAGTGTACACAGGAAAATTTTACCTGTCCTGCTGCACAATGTTTATTTCTTTTACTGGTTTTATGCCACTGTATGTTCATGTGTATACAATAATACATTAAATTAAAAAATAAAATCAAGGAATGTAAAATAAATAAATAAATAAAATAAATAAATAATTTAACCGAAAAGAACCCGAACCCGAAAATTAACTAGTTTGTAATAGGTTAGTTGAGGTTAAAATAAATAAAAACAAGAGCAAATAAAAATAAATAAATAAATAAATAAAATGATTACAATGAATGATAAAAATACATTGTAATTCAATATAAATGTAAATAATTTGAATTAAAATTTAAAAATCGATTCTTTAATAATAAAGTAAGACACAGGAAGTTCCATCACAAATTCAATTTAAGAAAATAAACTAATAATAATAATAATAATAATAATAATAATAAAGATTTATAATAAATAAAAATAAATGTAATGGCATTAGATCAAATTAGAGGAAGAGTGTATGAAGCATTGAACTGTTATTTGTTTTAGTTATGTCTTGTATATTGCCCCTGTGAAGCCCTGTGTGACTGTGTCTGCGAAAAGCAATATATAAATAAATTTTACTTACGTACTTTACTTTCACCATGTACATTAAATTAACATCTTTGCTTCACACCAGCTTGAAGCACCACCTTCCCTCTGCGTGCTTTTAATACGATTACGAATGTTACGCTTATTTTCATGGTGATTGCGTGATTCATCTTGTTGCGATATTTCGTCTTTGAAAGGTGGAGTTCTCGCTCCCTGACCCGGAAGTACTTCTAACAATTTGTTGCGTGCGATGTATTTTTGTCCCGGTAATTTGAGGAGGACGCAGCAGGGCTCAGGACTGTACCTGTGCTTGTATTTATGAAGGACTTTTACTAGAAGGTGAGTTTCTGTTTGTGTTTGTCACCGCTGCAGCACGTGCTCTGTGATGCTGTTGCTGTTAGCTTAGCTTGCTCTATATATTGACACTATGTGCTGCAACCTTCTGCACAAACTCTGTAGAAAACGTGAATGAATGAAGTTCTTGATAATGTGGACTTCAATTTCTCACTTTGTGTTTTTGGTGTCATGTAAAATTGAGCTATCAGGACACCACAGATTAATACAAGCCAGATCCAGTCCGTAAATCCAGTAGTGTAGCTGAGTAAAATCTTCCTTACTTACATTGAGCTTACATGAGAAAAGATGAATGATGTGTAATCTCTGTTTGCAGTGTTAACAGGAACCTGACGCTGTGGAGACATGGTAGGCTATGACCCCGGGGCTCAGGCTGCAGCCCTCTCCCCAGAGGAGGCCGCCCTGGCTGGGTCAGCTGCTGGCTTCATCACCCGCGCCCTCATCAGCCCCCTCGACGTGCTTAAAATCAGGTTCCAGGTAATGAAAGAAAGCTCAGTGAGGGTTCATGCTGACTTTGAGAATATTTGTGTCAAAGCAAAATACAGGAATGTGCACATGTATCATCACTTGTTGTCTGTATTTCTTTTCCCCACAGTTGCAGATTGAGCGTGTGTCATCAAAGAAACCTGAGGGGAAGTATCAGGGGTTATTTCAGGCGTCCCGCTGCATCTATTCAGAGGAGGGACTCTCCGCTTTCTGGAAGGGCCACGTCCCCGCACAGCTCCTCTCCATCACCTTCGGGGCTGTCCAGGTAAAGTTGTAAACTATCTGGATAACACGACTACCTGTATTTACATGATTTACTTAAACGTGTATGTGTGCTTTGCAGTTTGCCAGTTTTCAGTTTCTGACAGAGGTGGTCCACACGATGACGCCGTATGGCAGCCAGACAGCAGGGGTCCACTTTATATGTGGTGGTTTGTCGGCCTGCTCTGCCACAGTGGTCTGCCAGCCTCTGGACACACTGCGGACACGCTTTGCAGCTCAGGGAGAAACCAAGGTAGAATGTTTTAACAGTAGTCAAGGATTTCCTGTGTCAACTCATAGCTGTATATTTTTTTGTGGATTTGACAAGTTGTTTTTATTGGAAAAACAGTCAGCTACCAAAAAAGACTGACCTGCTCTGTATGTAGATATAAATAGTTTCAGGTGATTATACACTAATACAAACAGTCATGAATATTGTAGTCCACCTCTGCCAATATATCTCCCTGAATCCTGCACACTGGACCTTCAAGTTCAACAAACAAAAGACTGGGATATTTTCTCTTGCCTGCTAGCTAAGGTAGCTCGGAAACTCATTGGCTCATAATAAGAAAGTATCAAATTTAGCAAATACTGGACTAAATAAATGTATAATGTTTAATTGGTTAACCTTTGGAACTTGAGCAAACTGGCTTGATTTTTTTAATATCATGGGAAGAAGATGAGCAATGAAAGAAGAAAGTACTCCCAAACATTTGCAAGAAATGAGTAAAAGAGAAAATTAAAAACAAGGAAATTATTTTTTTAAAAAAGAAGTTAAAAACAAACAAATAAGGAAATTACCTGGAAAGAGTGCTTAAAAAGTATAATAATTCTATAACATAATTTAAATATAATAATAGTAATTATTAATATAGTTTTTTATGACTTCTCGATCTATTATTATCATTATTATTTTCTTTTATTCATTTTCTTGTTTTTTTGCAATTTGTGGGACGTCTCGTTACCTTTTTTCCTATGTTTTTGAAAAACTATCGCTACTTATGAAAGGCGTCTAAAAGCAGCACAGGAATGATGTTGCTCAGGTTTTAAACGGTTAATCCATCCATCTATTTTCTGCTGCATATCTAGGCCCTGTTAATTCAATTAATCATATATTAAGGAATTGTTGTTGTTTACTGCTGAGAAGAATTGATCAAAAAATGGATATAATTTGCTTACCTTGGGATTTAACTTTGTAAACCTCCTCTCAGGTGTACAGGAACCTGCGTCACGCTGTGTCTACAATGTGCCGCTCAGAGGGAGCGCTGACATTTTACCGCGGTCTTCTCCAACGCTGTTGGCAGTGTTTCCATACGCCGGGCTGCAGTTCTTCTTCTACAATGTCTTTAAGAAACTATTGACTCCATCATCCAAAGCTGGAAGCTGCGGAGGTCAGTTGAGATTGTTGTATTTATATGACATCACATTAAGCAGCTCGTATATGAAGTATTCGCAGCTTATTACTGTTCGTGTCTGTCTTCAAGGTCACCTGGGAAGCCTGGTCTGTGGCAGTGGAGCTGGGATCATCAGCAAAACGATGACATACCCCTTTGACCTGTTCAAGAAGAGGCTGCAGGTCGGGGGCTTTGAGGCCGCCAGAGTTCACTTTGGACAGGTAAGCTCTTCTACAGCATGTCTCACATGTTTGGCGCCCACATTTTGAGTCTTACGTTAAAGTATCGTCTCCTGTTTGTCATACGCAGGTGCGGAGTTACAGAGGCCTGGTGGACTGCATGGTTCAAATAGCCAAAGAGGAAGGCATCCGCGGCTTCTTCAAAGGCCTCTCGCCAAGCCTTGTGAAGGCGGCGCTGTCAACGGGCTTCACCTTTTTTTGGTATGAAGTTTCCCTAAATGTCATACGTAACATTAAGCAGAGACGGAGAACAAGCGGCCTCACCAAAGAGCTGAAGGAAAGATAGTGAAGGGAAAAACAATCGCACAATCACGCACATCCGAAATGGACTCCTGCCTTCTTCTCCTTCTTCTTATTCTTCTGCTCTAGCACTAACATTTATCATCCAGGTTGATGTTCGGTGGTGGTTTTTATTCTATTTACATATAAGAACGGGAAAACATAACCTCATTTTATTTGTGTTTGTGCTGTTGTCACACCTTGTGTTGTTCAAGCTTTTATTTTATTTTTGAACATGTATTTAATATTTTAGTCTGGGTGATACATGTCATTATAACATTATATGGTCAAACTGAACTTTGCACATTTTAAGCTCTGACTTTTATTGACGAGTCACGACTCTGCCATTGTTGACTCACATTTTCTTGACACTTCGTCATTAACTTTGACGAGAAGTATTCAGCGATATTTGCTTTGATTGTGTGGTTGTTAGCATTTAGACAAAAACATGAACGCTCATGTAATATTTATTTTATTATAATGTACTGTGGTGAGAAGAACAGCATCCTGTTGACTGGAGGCCAAATGCTTGCTGAGTTTAACTTTTCAAAGTGGCTGGGGTTTTGCCGACATGTCTGTCCAACGCTGTAACTTTCAGGTCATTGTTTTTAAAATAAAAGTTTTTATAAAAACTGCTTGGCTCGTTGAGAAGAGGATACATGAACATTTGTAAATCACCATAAACAGCTCATGTGGGGTCTCTTAAAAGTAATAATGTAGTGTAATGAGACAGTTCTGTCAGAAATCAGGCAACTGTTAAAATGTTTTGGCATACAACAAATGACTGACTATACAGTAGTATTCTCAATGTAAAGTATATTTTTACGTAAAGGAAATAACACAAGATGCCAACAGAGAACACATTTGAATTTAAATCACATAAAAGTGCAAAATATAGAAAAGTGCATATAAAAATGAAAATCTGATTATTCTAAAACAACACTTTAAATATGTAATGACAGTAAAGTTAAAGTACAAAAAGTAAATATAAAGAGGAATATAAGGATATAAAAAGGATATAAAATAAGGATAATAGGATATAAAAAGTAATATGAAGTGATGTGATAATGGAAAGGGAAAACATTGTTAAATGCAGGCTGTCTTGTAAAAGTGAGTTTTAAGGAGGCATTAAAAGCTGCAGTGGAGTCTGTTGATGTCACACTGAGTGGAAGGCTGTTCAAAAGACTACGCAAGGTCCATTTCCATCTGCTTATCTGGGGGCAGCAGGCCAAGCAAAGCACCCCAGACGTCCCTCTCCCCAGCTCCACTTTCCAGCTCCACTTTCCAGATGCCTGAACTACCTCAACTGACCCCTTTCGACGTGAGGGAGCAGCGGCTCTACTCCGGCCTCCCTCTGGACGTCCGAGCTCCTCACCCTATCTCTAAGGCTCAAACTCATTCACGCTGGAGGTCACGGTGTGATGAAGTCAACAGAACCACATCATCTGCGCCTTGAGATCCTGTCTACCTAGTTGGTTGAACGGCTTCAAGGTTTTGATCAGCTGATCTTAGGGGTTCAGTCTTGGCAATAATTTTGGCCTCTAAACTACTTTACATGATGAGTTTATTTGCTTTGAGTGGTTATATTAAATTCAAACAAACAGTACACACAAAGACTCCTCACACAAATGTAACAGGTTTTAATTTAATTTAATTTACTGAATACAAAATCCATCAACAGTATGACTTAAAAAATACATACAGTTGAAATGAATAATGCAGCAAAACAACATGCAAACCACATGAGCAGCTGGTAGGAACTCAACACAACATCAAGTATTAGACCGAGATAACAAAGAAAACATTTAATATTTAAAAGCAGCCTCTGCGGTTCAAATCATGCACTTACATCAGTCATTTACAGACACTGTGGCGGACAGAGCTCACTATAATAAACACTTAAAGAAGGTAGAGAGTCCTGTCCTTTAAAATACACGAGAGCAGTTTCATAGCAGCATCTTCACTGGATATGATATTCGTCTTAAAGTACTGACATTTTACCGGTTAAATAATGTTCATACAGTATATACAAGAATGCACAATCACCTTACACCTGACTGGAAACCATGATACTCAACTGATACGGTGGCCAAAGAGAACCTGTCAAAAAGTCCAAACCACATAAATAGATACGTCAAACCACAAGCCAGAGACTCCGATGCATAAAGGTAAAGCAGAAAAAAAAACCTGTACATGTAAAGTGTGCAGAATAAATCTCGTCAACACAGAAAAGCAAGGTGATAATCTGTAGGAGGAAACATTTTCAGGAATGTACGCTACACTCAATCTGACTAATAACGGTCTGATGCATGGTGCTGGCTGTTTTCTGAGGAGAAGAACGAGGAGCCTCCAGCTGCTTTTGTTAGACTCTCGATGGGACGCACTACACCGTGACACCTCGCGGGACTTTTTGCTACGGAGGTCAGGCTGCCTGTCTGTGTCTGTAAAGGCAGTCTGAGAGCGGTTGCTGTAACACCGGCGAGTCTGCTGAGGGGGCTTGGATCACCAGGACGGTAAGAAGTCTCCTTCACTTCAGCTGGCTGGGGGGGCATTGTGGGATGTGCTGGGCAGGCATCCTCCACTGATCCACAGGTCAAGGGCGTTCACCAGTGGCGCGGCCACGCTCTCATTCAGGCTGTGGACTGGAGTTCCAGAAGAAAAAGTTGGGCAGTTTGAAGAGTGAATCCCTGCGGCCCGGATCCGGCAGGGTCAAGGTCTCCGGAGCTGACTTCTTCCTGGGGCGCTCCTTTGGCACTGACAGGAACTCTGGGGCTTCTGTGGTGAGGGGAGTGGACGGGGCGCTGTTGGGGCCGCTGCGGGTGCTGGATGGCAGAGGGGTCTCTGAGATGGAGATGGTAGGGGGGAAGGTGCCGATCTTCAGGTTGGTGGCTTCTTGCGTGGCTCGCTCGTACTCTCGGACTTCCTCCATGGTCATGTCTGTTGGAATGGAGGCATTACACACTTGGTGATTAACATAGAAATAATTAATTGGTCAAGAAATTACACAACAGACACAACAGAAATTATTGGCCACTGCCATCAGTGAATGTCGTCTTATTTGCCGACAGGCCGATGGCAATCAACAAGTTGAATATCGGCCCACACTGATACTGATACGTCATACAGATCGGGCTAAAAAGCATGTAAACTTTATTCCTCTTGTGTTTACATTAATCTTAAGATAATTAATGCTCAACTGAATCCTTGCCTTTCGTGGCCATTAACAAAAATGATCAGGGCTTAGCCACGTTATCAGACTGCAATTTTTAGATGAGTCAGCGTCAACTAACCCATGTTTTATGAGCGCTGCCATCACTAATAAACTTACCAATCCACTCATCCACCCAGGCAAACGCCTGCCTGTGTCCTAAAAGCAGGACATCCCGAATCACCTGAGCAGAATTAGAAAAAAAAAGAGAGAGGAAGAGGAAGCATAAGAGGAGCAAGATCACAGAAGAAGATAAAGAGGGACAGAAGCCGAGACAGAGATCAGAGTTAACATTGAAGGCTAATAAAAGTTTCAAAACATTTTGAAGCTCCAAATGTTTCCGTTCACCCCAGAAGCAATGTGATTAATATGAGTCACACTCAGTGCTACCATGTGAGTAATAGCCCTGCCTGTGTGTGTGTGAATACGCCTCGGGCAAGGAGAGCACAGGGACAGTTCACCCCAGGGACAGATGCTGCAGAGGCGAAATAGATTTGGGAAATAGGAGATAGAGAGTTTGAACTGTACAGCCAAAGGTAAAGGCAATCTGTGGGGTGTAAACAGGGCAGATGCTGCAGAAGGTGAAAACCGAACATCTGATCTGATTCACGGCCAACTGCTTGTGTATCACATGTTTCCAGAGCAGAAAATGAAACACCTCTAGCACTGACACCAGGTCACAAAGTTTCACTGAGTAAGGAAAGGGTATTTCTGAGAGGGAAAACTTTCTCATCCTGACCTTGTGTACAAACTGCTCCACGCGTGTCTGCAGGCCCCAGACCTCAAATTTGACTGTGACCAGTTTGTAGGAGCACATGATGGGGTCTTGGGTGTCGATCCATCCTTCCTGCAGGAGGCCTCGGTTTGTCTTCTTGGACTTAAAATACCGCAGGTCCTAAAAGAGCACAAGACACCAGTTCAGACAAATAAGAAATTCCCCCTTTGGGAAAACAAATTTTTAACTCAGATCTGCAAAAAGGGAGAACCCAGAATTTCTTAAAGAATGGATTAGTTGTTTTTAAACCTTTAACAGATAAACATTTTGTTCCCCATCATTTTTCTCTTTGCAGCGTCATTTAGCCTCATTAAAACTCTAATTCGATATATCTGTAATTCTACTTTTACCAATAAGATTCAAATTATTTAAGCAATGTATGCGCATACGGTTTTTCCTTCAAGATATCTACAGTACAGCTGCAGATATCCGAATTGTGGATATCTAAACTGAATTATCGGTAGTTATAATTCCAGTTAAAGATGCCACAGATTTTTTTGTGTCCACCAGAACTTTTGTCCGTGAACTGAATGTTCATTTCACTACCATAAGCTGTCTCCAATATTATTTCTGAGAATTTGGCCTCACAACCACAGACCACATGTAACCACACCAGCTCAGGACCTGCACGTTCAACGTCTTCACCTGCAATATCGTCTGAGACCGGCCACCTCTACAGCTGATTCAACAATTGGTTTGCACAACCGAAAGAATTTTGGCACAAACCATCAAAAAGTATCTCAAGGAAGCTCATTTTCATGCTCGTCATCCCCACCAGGGTCTTGACCTGACAGCAGTTTGTCATCGTAACCCACTTGCGCGGCTCTGTGGCCACTTGGATGTACAGCTAAATTCACAGAAACGACATTGGAGACGGCTTATGGTAGTAAAATGATCATTCAGTTCATGGCCAACAGCTCTGGTGGACGTTCCTGCAGTCAGCATGCCAATGGCACACTCCCTCAAAACTTGTGACATCTGTTGCATTGCGTTGTGTGCTCAGACTGCACATTTTTTTGGAGTGGCCTTTCACTGTGACCATCCACAGGCACACCTGTGGTGTAACGATGCTGCTTAATCAGCATGCTGATATGCTGCACCTGTCAGGTGGATGGGTTATCTTGGAAAAGGAAAAGTGCTCGCTAATGTGGATTTTAACAAATTTGCAATCAGAATTTGAGAGAAATACATTTATTGAGTGCATTAATTTTTTTTTAGATCTTTAACTTTAAACAGAGAAAATGGGAATAAAAACAAAAGTCTTTAATTTAAATTTTTGTTCAGTATGAGATACATTTCAAATGGAGATATCCTAACTTTTATTTGGTCTAGTCAGAATGTAATTACAGATAACTCGAATTGGACAAGGCGAAATGACATTTATGTCATAAGCAATGGAAAGTGGGAGGCAGGAGCAGCTCACTATTCAGACATACTATTGCAATGCAACCATACAGTACGGCAAGCTGTAGGTCCTCAAGTGTGTCTGGAGACAATACACATACAGTACAGACAATAAAGCTCTTGTTTGCCTGATGATAAGCTCTTTTATTTCAAGGCATTGTCTATCTTATCCACAACAGCAGCCACCACTGTGTCTGCTGACACTGCTGAAATGCTGTGCTCGGCTGACATCCGATGGGAAGCCTCACACGAGCAACATCATGCACAATAATTTCGTCTAGTCATAATGATGTTTGAGATATCTGCAACTCTCGTTTGGAGTAGTCAAAACTGAATTACAGATATCTGCAATTGTCATTTGGGATGTGTGATGAGTTAAGTGTTGTTTTCAGTGACATCAATGCTGACGTCTGTTTCCATCACACACACACACACACACACGCGCACACACACACACACACACACACACACACACACACACACATACACACCCTTCCTCCCTGCTTACAGTACAGGATCACCTGCATGCATTACCAGCCTCATGCAGAGCACAAGCCAGGCCGCGCAGTGGGAGTCCCTAATCACAAACTTTACGTGCATTAATCACCGCTCCCTATAGGCTCATTATGCTTTAGTGCTCATTTGTCGTAGGGTCACGTGTCTGACTGTGACAGAGTGTGTGCGGGGGTGATACACAACTCTCTCCATGCCTGCTGGGAAAACACTTGCAGTGGAGGAGGAAGAGGCCTGCTGGGTTTTGCCTGTGCTTAAAATGCGTCAGAAAGTTTTTGGCAGGCAAAAAAAGATGAGAAATAATAATGAGAGCTTGTCCCTTTTTAAATGTTTTTATAAAATAGCATGTGAACTAATATTTTACCTTAAAAGCTTCCAGATTTTCTCTGGAATAAACATGCTGCTGCTAGAAGTGACATTTCACTGTGATAGAGCTTTTTTTCTAAAATGTCATATACTAAAGTGTATCTAATCAAAAAATACAAATGTAGATGTAAAAAAATCAGTTTTGAAAATACAGTCAAGTGAGTAACATTAACATAATAACATCATCTATATTCTTTCTTGCTCTTGTCTGTACCAGTCTGTTCTCTCCAGTTGATGCAAAAATGCCTCACACCTGCATTCTTTCTAATGACCAGCAGGGGGCGACGCCACTGGTTAGAAAAAGAAGTCCCATTGTACAGAAGTCAAATAGAATATGATCCTATTCTCGCTTAGTTTATCACCTCAATAAACTTCCCTGATGTGTTTCCTATTATGGTCACTTCTGGCTCCAAAAACCAGGCTTGCGATGTCCAAAATGCCAACTCGCGGCTTCAGAATGGTTGTCCACAAACCAATGGGTGATGTAAGGGTGGCTACATCCTCTTCTTTTACACAGTCTGTGGTCTGTACTCTAAATATGAAACTACAGCCAGCTGCTGCTTAGCTTATCTGTCTAAGCAAACTGTCAGCTCCTTTAAATCAGGGCTAAAAACACTATTATTTACTGAAGCGTATTCTTAGATTAAATACTTACCTGCTGTATTCTACCGCCTGTACACACTGCTGATTTATGTCTTTTATTATTCTACTTCTTTTCTTATCCTGACTGTTAAATGTATTGAGCCTGTTTTTATTTTATGTTACCTTATTTTATTATTATCACTATCACTCTCAATTTCTATTTCCCTTTTTAATCGAATGTTTTTATTGTTTTAAATTGTGTCTTGTTGCTTTTAATGTCTCTGTAAAGCACTTTGAATTACCTTGTGTTGAACTGTGCTATATAAATAAACTTGCCTTGCCTTGCCTTGCCTTATCTTAGCATAAAGATATGGAAACAAGGGGAAACATCTAGCTTGTGAGATTTCATGGGGGATAACATAGTTGGCACCTGGAGTTTGCACTGGTCACCTGGCAACCTTACAGTGACAACAAAACTCTTACATTTCAAGTGCTATATCGTAGGCAACTGGACTTGCTTGTGTTTCTTGACGACACTTTGCCTCTCATCCAAGAGGCGTCTTCAGTTCTAACAGACTTCCTAGATGTTTGCTCGGATTCCAGTACCAGCGGAAGTATGGATTAAACAAACAAGATGTAGCATGTCAGAGGTGCTAGTGGGTAGACTTTATTACTTTAAGACCACAGACTGTAAAAACAGGATCCACTGGTTTGTGGACTCCAGCTTTGAAGCCTCGAGTTGGCATTTCGGTCGTCGCCCCTGTTATTTGAGGGAGCCAGAAGTGACCATGTTTGGCCGAGAGGGTGGAGCTGTCGAGGAGCGAGAGGTGGCTCTGACTGAGAAGCCGAGGACACTATCGGCAAACAGCCTGTTACTCAAAGCAGCCCGTCCTTAATTATGCGTAAATGTAAGTCTTAGTAAAATGTAAACAGGTGAGTTATATAAAAATTCACCCTCTGCACAGTTGTCATGGACGCTGAAATTAGCCATAGATCTCAAGGCTGTAAACATGTTTATTTCTGCTCTTACAGTGGGCATTTTAATACTGACTGGCTTCTGGAGTCAGCCCCTAGTGGCCATTCGAGGAACTGCAGTTTTAGGCACCTCCACGTTGACTTCATTTTTCAGCCCCAGAAGTTGCTGCTTGTTTAACACAGAGCCAGGCTAGCAAACCAGATGCTGAGTGGTACTGATTTTCTTATGTAACCCACGGCAAGAAAACAAATCAGCATATTTCCCAAAATGTGGAATTATTCTATCTTACTATGTAGATATCCATAGATGATAAATACATGTCTTTCATTTGTCTTTCATTTTTCAATCAGAAAAGCATTTTGAGCTGTTTTGTGTATGAAAGGCTGCCTGCAAATATTTTTGAATGAATGAGAAAACAGCACATGAAGCAAAAAACACACACACACACACACACACACACACACACACACACACACACACACACACACACACACGCTATTCATGCATTAATGCTTTCGAGGTGTCTGACCACACTGGTAACTGTGGTTCATTCATGTATGAAACTGGTCTCTGTGGTGTGTTTGTGTATCCAAACACCCATCCGTCTTTAAATAAAATGATATTTACATCGTCCATGTGACATCTACTTTTAGCTCTGGGCGGCATCTCGGTGCTATTTTTAGCCCTGACAGGATAAAAGCAGAAGACCGTAAAGCCTGCTGGGAGGTGTGTGAATATGTGTGTGTGTGTGTGGGGTGTCAATAATAAAACACCACGGCAGTGACATCATGACCCCACTTGATTATTAATAGCTGGGCTTTTTATGTCCATCACACCCTGACAGACGGGCACACACACGCACACACATGCATACAAATGTCAAATCACCACAGCTAATGTCCATCACCTCCCCCTCACATAAACATGCATTTCCATCCTGTGAGGAGGCAGATGGCCAGCTGGTGGTCAAAAATGAGGCGTCGCTGCAAGAGAAAGATAACACTCTCCTCTCTTTATCTGCTCACACGCCATCCCTTCTCTTCATTTGTTGGCTTCTCTCCTCCTCCGTTGTTCTTCTGTTTGTCGCTCCTCTATTCTCTCCTTCTTACCCTTCCTTTCACTATCTCTGCTGAGTGTGTGCTTTCATTCACTCTGTGCTCATACAAACATAAACGTGTGTATCCTGAGGTCAGGGACTTGACTCGCCTCACCTCCGACTCCTTGTAGTGGCGCTCGGGGATCTCATCATAAGCGATGTCCACGAAACACATCTCTGTTTCCTCCTCTCTGGGCTCGCTGCCAAAGATCTGAAAAGCAGGGAGCAGTTCCATGTGTGAGGAGGACAGCCAAATCAATAATGCACTTCAGGGGTTGACGAATGTTGTGGGGTGGTGCGCTGTGATTTCCCCAGTCACTTGGTAGTGATGGGGCAGCTTCACACACAGAAAGAGGGGGGGGGGGGTCATATAGTATTTGACAGGAAAACCCATGATAATAAGATCATTTCCTGTTGGTGCTAAAACTACAAAGCACAGTTTCCTTCCTTCTGGCTTTACGCTCAGACAATACACTGAACAAACTGTGAAGATGGATGTGACTCACTGCGTGTGGTCAGTGATTTCTTCCTGTGTCTGACTCACACACGAACGGTAAAGCAACATCGGCTAGTTATCCGTCCTTTCAGAACAACTTGCGTCACAGATCGTACCTCTTCACACCTCAAACTTTTATGCAGGTGTAGCAGAAATCAGAGAGGGCAGTGAGAGGGATAAAGAGCAGAGGGATAAAAGAGAAAGACTGTACAAATGGTGAAGGCCGTTGGGGGGAAGTGTAAACTCGAGAACAAGCACTTCTATTTAACTCTTCTGCCCTCACTTCTGAAACGCCCCCACTTGTTACGATCACTTTCAAATGTGAAATTATGACCGTCTGTGAAACCATCGTGATGGGTTTGCAACTCCCATGAGTCACCACTAAGTGGAGCTGCGGCCTTTTTGTTTTCAGCTGCAGGGTGGATCATGGCAGTATTGCATAACCTTCAGACTTGCCACCAAAGTGTTAAGTGGTACTGAGGGAGAGGTGGAGATCGAGCAAAGTGCTTTTAACAGTGATGAAAGACTCAGCAAATCCAAGAGTAGCTTGTCATGTTGTTGCAGGAGAAAATCAATGTTTACTTTCTCTTGTGCAGTGTTTTTCTTTAAATCTTCTACTAACATGCATTGCTTTACTAAAAACTTTAAATGTAATTTGATTTAAATATTATTAATCTCTGATAATTTGCCTACTAGTACTAGTCTATGTGGGTTTATGAGAGTTTGTGGGCAAAAGCACATACTTTAATATATAGACTGCAGTATATGAACATATTTTCCCTTCGTTGTTGTTGATCAGCGCTTGTGCATGTTAAATGTGATGGTTGCTCTGTGTTGTAAGTTATCTGTCCCGCCCCTCCTCCACTGTGATTGGATGGCTGGGTAAAATGTGACAGTAACGAGCATAGCGTTTAAGCAAAGTTAAACCTTTCCTTGCTATCGGTGACCAGAAAAAAAAAACACCAAACATGCAGCACTCCGCGCATGATAGACGCTCCGCACCTCATCACGCTGTTGGGATTTGTAAAATACGCAGCACTCCCATTGCAAAGAATTAAAAACTTATGCTGGCCCTTGGAAAAAAAGGCTTCTTTTTTCAACAAGTTGACGCGAAGCTGACGCTGCAGCAGCACTTGTCACCATATTCAACGTGTTCTTCTTCTTTCGTGCTGGTAGGCCTTCTCCTTCTGCCTTTGGCGTTAAATGGCAGACAGAGAACTCTTTGCAGGTGTTTATGCCGCCCCGTCAGGTCTGAAAGACTTGCATCCCTGGTACCTACCTTATCTACGATGCTTGAGAAAAACGAGTACTGACGTATTGCAGAAACTTTGGCATCAACCTGATACCAAAGGAATGGTTTTCTTGACATCCCTAGCTGAATGTGAGTAAAAAAGAGAACTGTATCTCTTGCGTGTGATACGGGCAAAAATAATGATGTTACTGAAAGACTCAATCAATCAATCACCCTGCGTAAAAAGTATCTACAGGGCTAAGGACATAGATGAATGAGTGCTAATCCTCTTCATATCCTTCATTTAAAGGTCGAGTCAGTAATTCTGGAAAGTCTTTTTCAATATTGATGATATTTGATATTTGAACTCAGCTCTCAAACAAATACAACCCTCCCGTCAGTGCTCCTTCAGAAGCTCTGCTAAAATCCACACCGTGGACGTGGCGGAGGGAGAGTAGCCAGAATACTGTTGTGTTGCTCAGTCTGAGCCACTTTGTTTGTTTCCCATTTAGAGAGCCAGGGCTGTATGCAAACACCAGATTTTTATTTTCAGCACTCACACAAATGGACAGCTAGTGGACCATGAGGAGATATTCACTGATGTGACAAAGAGTGTAGTGGATTAGAATCGCTGACTGCCTTTAATGAAAAGACTGAATTCTGAGCTAAATCTCATAATTAAAGGATAGCACGAGGAGAGGAAATGCCCACTGGGGCTGAGAATTACATAGCTTTTTCCTGTTTGCATTTGCTTCGCCAATAGGAATGCTGAAGTGACAGAAGCTGGCTATTGCTGTAAGCCGTAAAGACTCTAAGAATTCAGACTTATTGGTACATGGTCCACCGGATAAGCTACTGGGACACCCTGCTGCAATCCATTGTACTTCAAAATAGTGTTATTTCCCTCGTTGCATAAAGACTGGACTTTACTGTTGGTTCAGTTTTTTCAGCTGTATGGGTTTTGCTTTTTCTGTTGTTTACTTGGCTAATTGTTTTTTAAAAATAGCGGTTACCAGTGCTGCATTGGCTCATGTGTTCAACCAATCAAGGTACACTGACATCACTCAAGCCTTCCTTTTGTGCTGGGAGAGTAGAAAGTCCTTCAAAATGGCTGTCTAAGCACTATGCTTGTTGCTAGTTCTTGCGGAGTGGAAACAAAAAATGGAGGATTCTTGGAACAATGAAAAAGTTCCTCCAGTCTGATTACGCCTGGCGCCTGCCTCGTTGTTCTGTATAAAAGGTACAAACACGGAATGCGGAGACAGAGTCGTCTTGCCTTTAAACCCAACCTGGTCTCACTCTGAAGTTGTCGAAATCTGGCACTTGGGCAGTGACTTGCGGCGTCAGAGACTTACGAAAAAAGTCGTCCGTAAAAGTCGGCATGATACACGGTCGGTGGCCATTATAGTTTAACGGCGCTTGCTGGTGTCAGGGGGAAATGCGGCGGGACAAGAACGAAAGTTAAGGTGGCAAAAGTCCAAGTAGGGGTGGGAGTGGTGGTGGATGGTTCCAGCAAACACCAACTTTCATCCAGGAGAGAGCAACCCCTGTTGTTTTTTCATAAACCTTAGCAAGTGCTTTTGTTGCCTAAACCAAACGACGTGCATTAGTTGTTGGAGGAAAAAAAAACTGTACTGACCTAGTGCGTTTATTTTGACAGACACTGCATGTAAACGGTAAATTTCCTGTGAAAACTGAAGTGTATTTTGAAAGAAGACAATGTATGTAACAGGCAGAACTTGACACGGCGTCCCAGAACGTCAACAACCAATGCACCCAGGGTACCTTTCAGGTCGTATCTGGACGAGGAAGGTCCCTGATTAAACATGAATATGTGACAAAGTTGGAGAGAGAATGTGCCGACAACAGAAGTAGTAACAGCACCAAATCGGCATTTAAGTAAAAGTGTGAGTTGACATATGCGTGTTCCACCACAGGGAGATTTAAAAAGCAGCTAGAAGCAGTTAGCGGCTAACTCAAAGAAGAATAGCAGCTGAAAATGTCTGCAAACTGGGAAGACAATTAAGTGCAGGAGCTCCTTATCCTCCAAGCACAGGACGAGATCAGCCGCCAGATAACAGGCACAGTAAATGAGTGTTACTGCCATATATGCCCCTATTGTTATAGCTGAGAGAGTACTGCTCAATACGTATGTTATATGTTATATTCGACAGGGTGCATTGCGTTAGATGTCACACCCGCCACGCTTCTGTGCTTCCAGAACACCAGCATGCTATCTCCACGCATTATGTCTGCATTGTTTAACTCTGTGTAAAAGTGTAAAGGCTGTCTAATGAGGCATCCTCATTGCAGCACTATACCAGGATCTCTGCGGAAAAAAAGGGCTAAAGGGAATTTGCCACCTCTGATTTGACGGGTTTGAAGCAAGAAGATCAGTGAAAATGTGGGAAGAACAACACAAAGAGGCCATGAAAAGACAGGCAGGTGTGCGACAGGGAACAGGCAAAGGTACGAGAGGTGAGATTGTGAAAAACACTTCAAACAAAGTCTGCTAAAAAGCAACGCTCAGATCCTCCCTTACTTTGTCAGATCTACCTACACAGTACGCTCCGAAGCACACGACACTCTGAGCTCTACTCACATTATCGTTGCTCCCTTTGTTGTCCTCGTATTTGGTCTCTATGTGGATGGAAAACTTGGGCAGGAAGGAGCACTGGAGGGAAAAGACAAGACATTGAGAAACTGATATGAACGGTGATTACATTGTCAGAAGATAATTACATAGTTTAAGTTTGGACCGGCTCACAACACCGAGGGAGATTTCTGTCAACTAATCCGCAGCATGAGATGTGAGACTAATTGTGTGTCTCTCTGTCTGTGTTTTATTGCCCAAACCAGATGAGCAATAACGATTATTTTCTCACCGTGTAGATTTACAGCCAATGCTCCCTTTCATCATGAGCACTACACACACACACTTTGCTGCCTTTGGCCATGCTGACTGCCGCCCATCAGCCCTTAAACACAGCGGTTTGATTAGATTAAAGCTTAACACCAATTATTACACAAGCAAAGAATGAAGGAATACTGGTTACATAAGATTTTAATGTGTGTGTGTTTATGTGTGACACAGCAGGGCAAAGACAGCAGGAGGGCTGGAGTGGAAAGAAAGAGCTACAGGGCTTCATGGAGAGCTCATGCTGAATGCATAGGTGTGTGTGTGTCTCTGCGTTTGTGTGAGAGAGACACACAGAGAGTAATTATCGTGCACAGTGCAGCAAAAGTCAGCGCCGCCTGGTCTGCCTGGCCTTGTGACTCTCAGCAGGAGACAACAAGAAAAGTGTGTGTGAGAGAAAGACAGAGGATAAACACATAAAGCTCAATTCTAGAGAAGATAATGTCACTGACAGAAGACTGACTGCGCTTTTATTTGACATCATCGCTGAGTCTTTGTTATTCATTTCCTCATCATATCCCTTATCGTCCAGGAAGTCTAAACCTCACAATGCAGCATTTTCATGGACTGCTGCAGCCTCACACACTTCATGCAGATCATAAATCAAAGCAATGGACAAATTAAAATTTCGACCTGATGATGGTGCTTGTTGAAAAGGCAGATTAGCACCAACAGATTGCACGCTAATTCATTTAACATTTATGAAGATATATTCACTAAAAGCCCGAAATGTCAACCTGCTGGTGGCGGTTACACAGAGGAGAGTGTGACTTTGTGACATAACTACCTCTTTTGAATTACAAAGTAATTGTCATTGTCTTCATCTTTTTCATCATCACCACCCACCTCGGGCTAATCGAATCAAAACATTCCCGAGCATAATCATACCCACGAGGCAGCGTGACCACAAGAGCACCATCAACAGAGATTAAAAATACTTGTTTAACTTACAAGTGGACCTCTGTTTTGTTGGAGGCTTTATCTAAATCATAATGGTTTGAGAATACTGTCTGCAACTTTATGCACGAACAGTATGTTTCTCCAAGGGAGGGACGCTCATTTTCAGTAAAATTCTTAACGTCAGGGTTCCCACACATTTTTACAAATGAAAATTTTCCCCATTGCCATGATTATATTTAAGCAGTTTAAAATACTCTGCAATCATAGGGTGCAATAATGAGGCTCTTACTCCAGCATGTCATTGCCTAAACAGGCATTGAAGCAAAAAGAAATTAGCATGCAATATGGAACTAAATGACTTCGTGTCGACACATACAGTAGACACAAAGTGGTAACGTTATTTGGCCTGACAGCTGTGAAATATGTGCTGACCCTGGCAGCCTGTTGCGGCCTTTCAGCTGTCTTGATGCGTCTCCCCTTTTTTTTACCTCTTCCTTGAGCTATGTATTACATTTATTCATCCATTCATTCATTTTCCGTAACCCCTTATACTGTCAGGGGTTGCAGAAGGGCTGGAGCCTATCCCAGCTGACATTGGGCGAGAGGCAGGATACACCCTGGAAAGGTCACCAGACTATCTCAGAGCTGACACATAGAGACAGACAACCATTCACACTCACATTCACACCTACGGGTAATTTAGAGTCACCAATTAACCTGCATGTCTTTGGACTGTGTGAGGAAGCTGGAGTACCCAGAGAAAACCCACTCTGGCACGGGGAGAACATGCAAACACACAGAAGGTCTTCTCCACCTGTGAGGTGACAATGCTAACCACTGCACCACCATGCTGCATATGTATTACATTTGTCGTTCGAATGCCATACGTTATTAAACACGCTGTCTTGCTAACTTTATTCGCTTGTTAGACATTCCCAACACCAACTACCTGCTGTGCCAATGTGTATCACATGATACCAGTGATATTTTAATGATCATGTAGTGCAGCAATTGATTTTAAATGAGTAGTACGTGGAATGTATTTTGCATGACATTAGGCATTTTGTGATTTTTATTAACATATCTTAAACAAAATGGCGGCACGGCAGTGCAGGTGTTTAGCATTGTCGCCTCACAGCAAGAGGGTGGGGGAGCCCTTCTGTGTGGAGTTTGCATGTTCTCCCCGTGTCAGCGTGGGTTTTCTCAGGGTACTCCAGCTTCCTCCCACAGTCCAAAGACATGCAGGTTAATTGGAAGTTATGAATTGGTGACTTAATTGGTGACTCTAAATTGTCCGTAGGTGTGAATGTGAGTGTGAATGGTTGTCTGTCTCTATGTGTCAGCCCTGTGATAGTCTGGTGACCTGTCCAGGGTGTATCCTGCCTCTTGCCCAGTGTCACCTGGGATAGGCTCCAGCCCCCACGGGACTCCTAAGAGGATAAGCTTTTATGGAAAATGGATGAATGAGTTTTAAACAATAGCCAAGACAATGTATATTCAAAACTTTTCCAAAACATTCTGTTAATTCCAAATGAATTCCAGGCCTGGAATTTTTCTAGTTCCATAACTTCCTGTAAGGCTGTTAAAGAGATAGTGTGCTGATTTCCAACCAGCTTTGAACCATAACAGTGTTGTCTGTATGTGTAAATGAACTGTGGTAAACTTCCCTCCATCTTGTCAGCACCCAGATCTCCCTGTTCTTTCGCCAGTGAAAACTGGCAAGCTTTCGCTGGCTCTAGGGCTGTTGCCCGACCTACAGATTGCACTTCTGCATTTTTGTATGCCTGCCACCATGGACACAGAGTATAGAAGCGCGCTGTTCTGGCTGTAATACAAGAACTGTAATAAAGATCATTTGTTGCCAGCTGGCCACCATATTGATTTTTTGGATAATAAACTCACATTATCCACCAGCGGTAGTGTTGATTGGTGTGCCACAGTCCTTTTACTCTTTTTTCCTGATCATATAGTACCAATTTATTTATTAAGTATTTGCATCTTTCTACTGCATACATAGCCCAGTTTTGTAAATTGACCATCTTTTCAGCAGTGAAATACTTATACTTATAGTGACTTTCCTCAAACATCTGACATCTCAGGGGGAACGATCAGCCTTCTGCCGATTTTATTCATGCTTCATTGATGTTTCCTTGCTGCCTCAGACATAAGGTGGGCAGGCTAATGTTCCCCTAATGTCCCAGAGCAAATCATTAATGCTTTTTCTCAGCAACAGTCCGTTAAACAGTTATACTGTTGAGAGCTTTGGGGTTTCTCAGTATTTTTAGCAAACTATTTAGCTTGATTAGTTGATATAGATCAGAGCGGCAGGGATGCAAATTTTCTGTGAAATAAGGTCTGAGCCGTAGGGTAAAGGTCCTATGAGGCGATTTTACACGCACGGCCTTCATCTATGGCTCAGATCTCGAGAGTAGTAAGTGGAATGATCTGGTCTCAGATACAAGATGCCAGAATTACTGGCCTTTGCAGGTTGTCTTTTTTATCTTAAGTACATGGTGAGCCAACCCACGTACATTTCTACAAACCACAAATACATAGCAGTGTTATGTTTTAACTGCTTTTCATGGCACTATTCTGGCAGGAAATTGCTGTCTAGTAGAAAACACTTTTTGCGACACTTTCCCTGCCAATAGGTTGCTACAAACACCCATTTGGAGCCTAAAAAGTCGATGGAAACACACCGATGGCTCACTATAACACA
The DNA here is from genome assembly GCA_026686955.1 of Epinephelus cyanopodus. Taxonomy (NCBI): domain Eukaryota; kingdom Metazoa; phylum Chordata; class Actinopteri; order Perciformes; family Serranidae; genus Epinephelus; species Epinephelus cyanopodus. Next base: position 14,026,649 of record CM048929.1, read on the forward strand.
ACCATTTTTGGTGGCTGTTAGTGTCAAACACTGGTCTGCTGCAGTCTGCACCTTGGCAGCTGTCTTGCCTTCCACCATCCTCTCCACCTCCTGATGACAGTCAGCTCATATGTCACGTCACTTGTTGATATGATATGTATTAAACGTGCAAATGTAATGTATTTGTCGTTTGCAGAAACAAACAATGCCAACATTTTCCTCTGGTGACTAGGCTTGGCGAGGAGCTCAGATATCTACATTTAGAAGGAGCTTAGAGTAGAAGTGTTGATCCTTTGCATTAAACACAGAATCAGTTCATCAGGATTCTGATCAGGATTCATCCTGGATGCCTCCCTACAGAGTTATCCTGGGCATATTCAACTGGGACGTGACCCCAGGGCAGATGCACAACACACTGGAGTAAATAGTAATTGGCCTGGGAGCATTGTGAGATTCTTAAGGAAGAACTTGAGGAGAAGAACATCTACCGTGCTTCCACTGCCGCCACTCTGACTCTGACTTGGATAAGCCGTGGAAAATAAAGAGTAGTAAATGCTGTTTTTTACTTAATTGACTGTACATAATTATGTACAGCAGACAAAAATCATAGGTGAAGTCAGGATAAATAGAAAACATTCTGTTTGGATTTAATCAAGCTTCCAGATCACACTGTGGTCTTTGACTGATTTGAAATCACATTTAAGATCCGATTGTTGTCGTTAAATGTCACTGCATGAGATACTGTTTGGATTAGACCTTATTTGCTGTGAGAACATGAATGAAGGTCAGAATGACGTCACAGACACGTGCACAAGTCTCTCTCAATGCATGCACACACACCCATACGCACACCAGCCTGTTTTCATTCCAAGTCGTCAAATACTGGTGCTTTGTTACAGCATGTGATGTCAATGCCAAAGGTACCCTTTAGCATCTTTATGAGACATGTCGGGCTTTCAGCTAATGCCAATGTAAACCCATCCAAGGCAATACTTGACGTTGAGAGGAAGGGAGTCAGTATTTGATGAACTGGGAATGAGAGCGGTTTCGCACCAAGAGCTGTGACATCATGATGGGGATTAGGGGTTTCTTTGTGTTGGTTTTAGTTGTAGTCTATGTAAGTTCTCATCAGCCAGTATGTATGTTGCCCTATTGTTTTATTCTGTTGGGTCTGTTTGTTGAGTTACCATCTAGTTTTATGAGCCTTATTTTTCAGTAAAGTTATGTTTTGTTGATCCCTATAACTCAAATCCTGCTATCTTTAGTCATTTGCTTTGTGAAATGTATTTTCTGGGGAAAATAAACTCACATTTTTTAACTTTCAACCTGTGTTTTTGTGCTTTGACTGCTTGGTCCATGGCATTCACACAGCGGCCTGTCATCCCAAGGTTGTCATATACCGATGTTTTGTCACAGCATGCGATGTCGATGCTAAAGGTGTCCTTGAGCATCTTTTTGAGACATGCTGGGCTGTCAGCTAACTCCAAAAACCCCATTCACGGCAATACCTGACGCTAAGAAAAAATTGGCATTGGATAAAGTACGACGTGTGAATGAGAACGGGTTGCACACATACTGATACTACTATTTATGAAATGGGTTATTTCACTCTGTGTAGCCTAAGGTGTAAAATTTTATGAAAACACAGCAACATAAACACAAGCACCATCACCCAAATGTCACTCAGTAATGTAATGTCAAAAGGTTGACCTGTCAGAAGCTGTTCCAAGTAAGGAAAACATGCTGAGGCTATATTGGAGTGTGTGTTTTGTATGTTGCTGTGTGGCAGATGGTGCAGCCAGACATTTTGTATGTCACGGGTCATATATTTCTGCTGTAGAGACTGGACTTTATCAGAAAAGGCACAACACACACATTAGCGATCCTGTGCTTGCAGCATTCAGAAAAGTGTGGCCACTCTCACCTATAACCTCCACCACAAAGATTTATACATCAGCTTTTGGATTGAAGTGTTTTTTGTATGTGTATTTTGTGTGTGGGTGCAGACATATTGAAAGTACTCACTGTGTACTCTGACCGTATTTCCAGCAGAGGCCATCAGTGTAATGGACAGAAATGGGAGGTGTGCGGCAGGGACAGACAGGCAGAAGGGAACAAAGGAATGAAACGGTATGAGAGAGATAAGAAGAGAAAAAACAATTTAGTGCAAAATGGAAAAAGGACCATTAAGCCTCAGCAATAGCACTTCTGTTACAGTGAAAGCACAGAGTGAGGAGCCCATTTTGTCTCATTTAAAAAAATGTATTAGTCACATGTATTAGTCACATGGACACACTGTATGTACAAGAGACCTCCATGTCCCTGCGCCGCTGCCACCATGTTGTCTCTTAAGCTGCAGTTCTCCCAGTTATTGAAAGTTCAACCAAAGCAATAAATAAAGCAACGTTATATCTGCAGATTGATGTCAGTATTTTTAGTGCCATTTAAAGCAGTTCTGCTTCTGCTAAAAGTCTGTTACACATTCAAAGGTACCTGACAGACTGTGAAGATGACACTTTAAATGAAACACTTCACGGGTATCCGTCTACACAGCACATTTTAAGATGACTTCAAAACATCTGTCTGGCACACTCAAAAACACCACTTATAGTATCAGGTGTATTCAGTGAGCCACAATGACAGAAATATGCTTTTGAAAAGCTGCTAATAACAGGGGCGACTATATTTTATGCAGCACATCACACAAACTTCTCAACCTAATTGCCAGAAAAAACGTTGCCACTATATTAGCGATACATTTGTTATTATGTAGTGAATGCGTCGAAACTAGCAATGTCAGTTTAAGTTAATTTTGCTTTCGATAGCCTGACACACATCAACTGATAACTGGTTCATTTTTAAGGAAAAAAAAAAATCAAAACGGGCCTTTCCTTTTAGTCTAGCAGTGCATTTTTTGTAATGTAATGTCTGACTATTTTTTATTCTTTTGGCTTTGCTGACAGACGTGTCCTCTGTGGCCAACTAACCACCCATCCGTCTCTACTACTTAGCTAACATTAGCTTCGGCTGCCCTGCACTGCACACCATCCAGGTGGGGTGGGAGCCTGCTACGTAGCTAGTTTATTTTCCTGTGTAGGCTTCATGTCATACTCAAGCTCCTGCTGTACCCTGAATTGAAATGTCCCTTTTAAATGTAACAGAAGCAAAATAGTGCATATTATTAAGAACAGCATGCTTCCTCAGATGCCACAAACAAAGATCACATCGAGAGGATGTTTTAAACTTCATGTCCGGCCTTCCAATTCACTGTTTATTTTTCAATTCAACCTGCCCGTCCTCTCCCAACATTTTCACTGTCTCTCTTGACCTCTGTCCCTCCGTCCCTCCCTCCCATCTGCTCATTGTATATTGCTTCCATATCCCTTTGCCCTCCAAATGATCCCACATAATGGCTGCCAGCAGGTGAACAGAGCCATGTTTGCAGAGGGCTGCAGAAAATGGGAGTTGTTGTGTTTATGTTGTTCTAGTAAAAATCAGCAAAAAGACATGCTCTCGCAGAGACGGGGATTTTTATTAAAAGAGACAGTGGATGTCTAGTTTTTGAGTATGGTTTATTTAGTGTGGAATCACTTGAAAATAAGGATCGTCATGTTTTCGTTACCTTAGAACGAGCTGTTTATATCAAACATAGGGAGCAAGTGGCCATCCACTGAGATCGCCATGTTGCACTACTATGTTTCTACATTAGGCCAAGAACGGACATACCAAACACTGGCTCTAGATAGGACCATTCGTGTTTGAACATTTTTTGCCTCACCACTGTAGTTAGCAGCCCCTCCTCAGGGAGAGCGCTGGAAAAACATTTTGAAATATTTTTATTCAGTGTTTTACAGGTTTAAATCACCGGGTCCATTTGTTTTAGAGAGAAAGAGACCTCTGCAGATAATCTGGCTCCCGCTAAAAACCTCATGAATGATGAAAACTGAAGTAATTCAAACTGGGAGAAGTTTCAGCTGTTGTAATATGCAGTCTTCACCACTAGATGCCACTAAATCCCCCGCAATTGTACACACTGCTCCTTTATTACAATGTTCTAGAGGTAATAATGGTGGAACAAATGTGCTTGATCTACAATGTACACTCATTCAGAATACACAGTCAGGAAATAGCACATTTTAATGAAGCATTACCTGTGATAGTGTACGGGTAATAATTCCAAGCCTTCTCCGTGACATAGAAGATTTTAGGGACCACTGCTCTGGCCCAGCTGGGCAGCTTGCTGAAACACAGAGAAAGCAGAGTGGATGGATTGTAAACTGAAGGAGAAGAAGAAAAGTCAGAGGACTCATGAGGCAAATAGCTTGTGTGCTGCGCAGTCAAAGTATCCCTCTTTAAAAGTTGCTCCACTCTTTTCCTCGGCCCCTTCGCCCCAAAAAAGCAATGACAAGCATCCAGCTGTGTGGAGCCGTAATGGAAGCCATACAAGGCAGCCATGACAACCCTGGGGAAGTTGATTACACTGATTATACGCTCCACCCTGCAGTGGAGTTTCACCGGAGCTTGCAGCGTGACAGATACGGAGAGGGACACGGAGGGCGGAAAGCAACCAGCTATTACTCAGCACAAATTGATCCTAAATATGGGCAGTTTCAGCCAAGCAGCCCGGCGTTTTATTAGGGCGTCCAATCACAATGCAAACGATTACTGAGGAAGGGCAACAACAGGGACCAAACTTCGCTCAGCCGGTGGGAGATTGCTGAGCCAAGGATTTGAGAGATGCATGAATTCACAGGTGAAGAGCAGATTTATTTTTGAAACTTTCAAACTTTTAACAATGGAGCAATCCTGACTCGCAAGCAATAAAAAGTGAGTCTCATTACTGAGTCCCATCAGAAACTTCACTGCAGCCCAGAACACAGCTGGCGCACATCTCTGACTGATTATCAGCTAATCAAACAAGGAAAAAAGCACCGTAATTGGACACAAAGCCATCATTAAGCTGTAGCACATTTCACTCTCAGGATAACTCCCTTTTGAAACCAGCCAATGATTATTTTAACTCCCACATTATCACCCTCTTCCCTTCTTGTATGCGCCTTGCAGCTGTAATTGAATGTGGAGATTACACTGAGAGTCTGGACGGACCACTGGGACACAAGACAGACGGTTCCCTCTCCAGTGGACTGTCAAACAGCCAGGGGAGTGTGCAGACACAGCAGACTGGTCACATGTCCTCACACTGACTTAACTACAAGTGGCACACTCACACACGCACACACACAACTGCACAGATTGCAGCTATAGCGTTGTAACAGGTGGTTTGTGGGTGGAGAGAGGCAGGCGCGGCGTCCGACAGTGACTGCTCAAATTATCCATCTCTTACAGGGACCTCATCTGTCTCTGCCCACACACACAGTAACACACACACACACATACACACACACTAAACCTTCCTAGGTCTGAGTTTGTCAATGACACTTCACATTTCCCAGAGGGCCACTTACTTGTCACGTCTGACCACAAAGCCTTCCTCTCTCTGCCTCTCACTTTGTTATTCTCCATGGCTCTCTCCTCATCTCTGTCTCATTGTCTCCCTTTTGGGAATAAGCGGCCCAGTTGTTTGTGACAGTATTTGATTCTGATCAATGTGGACTTCAGCGCATCAGTCATATCATTGTTGTACATTGGTCTTCAGTTTGAGCATTAAAAGAATAAATATGAGCGGAAAAATTGGGAGAAGCAAGAACACCAAAGTGTCCATCAAAAGGATAGATTACATTATTGCTCTATAGCCATGTAACACAAAAATTAGTGAGCACCAAAAATGGCCAAATAGATTTAAAGGAATATTTCAACCACAAAATGATCACTGGTGTATCAATTACTCATTCCCTGTGAAGCTGAAGTTGTGAAGAACACTTTGTTTTTCTCACATGCCGCCACAGTGAATCCAAATACTGAGAAAATTCTCTTACTAGCTGCCGCGTTCAACAACAGCAAATCTTTATCAAAACATCTGTTTACAAATTCTCATACAACTCGTGCAGTATAATCCCAAGTCTCATTTATCCACTTGTGTGCTCAGTGCTTGCAATTTCACTAAAACCTTACCATTTATATCAGTGCAGCATAAACAGTCTCATGCATGGATGAGTAGCACGCCTGGGCAAGCACTTGCATTTGAACTCTGCTTACTGGGACGCAAGAGCAGAGTTTAAACATACACCCATCAGCCAAAACTGCCATTAGGGAGCAAAGTTTTCTTCATGAATTTAGCGTAACACAGGGTGAATAAATGATACACAAATGATCATTTTGTCGGTTAGGTTTCTTGTGAAGACCTATCTTTCGTCATGGCTTCTGCTTCTGATTTAACACCACGTCTCCATGCATTACTAACATCTCTTTTGTCTCTTGCGCTGAGCTGAGTTTTCTGTCTGACTGTGAGACAGTCCTTGTAAAACACCACTAACACCACCATTAACTATAGTCCCGATTCCACCGAGCAGTACAGTACGGTAAGGTACAGTCTGGTCACTTTTTTTTCCTGTTTCCACTGTGAAAAGTTGTGGATGGTACCAATAGAACGTTCTGTACCGTCCCCATTTTCAGATCTGGTACTAGAAGGTGACTTTTAAGATGGAACATTTCCTTGTAATGTTACTCAATGCATGAGTTGACAACGTAATTCAATATCAACATACCTTAAATTTCACTGTGACAAGTCTGACCATCACTTTAGTTTTTATATGACATACACTTTTAGTGATAAGTGGATCTACAAGCATTTGTATATTAATTGCAACCGGTATATCCTAATCCTCACTCAGAGAAAAGTGGACCTAGGGTCTAGGTGCCAAGTCTGAAGGGTTACTTTTGGTTCCAAAGGTACCGAAAGTGTTTGGTGGAAACGGGGCTTATGACCTCAGTAATAACATTTCAGACAGTGGCATTAAAACCTGTGCATTATGAGCTACAGATGGACATTATGGCAGAGCTGTTGTATTGGACCACATTAAATTTTACAGGTTGTACCTGATAAAGAAGCCACTTCATGTTTCAGTTAACTCAGAGCTTTGGAATTCTTCTCCATCTCACCCATTCTGTTTGTTTACTTCTCATCCTTTGCAATCATTATAGATTTAATAAGTGAAATCAATGAGGTGCTGAGCCGCGCTTTCACCTTGATTCACCTCATCATTACACGCAATGAAAGGTCTGAGTGTGGTCAGATATTTTGTACAATTGTACTGTATGGTTGGGTTTTTTTTTCAGCTGTAATGCTGCACAGGAGAAAATGATGCAGGTTTGTGATGAGGGGTCGCAATCAGAGCAAATTTCAGACCGCACGCTGCAGCTAATTCAACTGTAATCTACATAACAGAAAATCAAATACTCAATTTCACGCTTATCAAGTTTAACAAAGCCCACTACCAGCTCTGAGCTGTAAAGGAGGCTTGAAGAGAGATGAAAAGGTACACCTATACTGCGCCCTTCCTTGTTCCTGAAACACATCAATGCTTAGTGCAGCTTGAAAAGACTAGATATTTAAAATTAGCATATGTTAATGATCATCATGTCCTATGTGAGACTATAAATACTATTTATTTGAATAAGGCAGCCTACAGATGCTGTGCGTAACCAGTGGCTACTCTACGGTCTTAATAGCAGGGACTGCGGCTACACTGAGAGTAGGAGACGCCTCTGCAGTGAGAAACTGTCATATCATCTTTTCTTTATCAAATCCTTCCTGACAGCTTTATCAGCTGCTGCCTAATGAGCAGCCTCATGACATATTAGAGGAGCATTAAGTCTTCAGCAGCATATGTGGGCTTGTCCTTTTGGGGTCAGTGGGGTATAATAGAAACCACGCGTTTATACGCAGTGTAAATAACTTAATTAAATCGAACATATGTTACATGACAAGAGGAATACACTTACTTGTTGAGGTAGATTCGTTTCTCAGTGAACTGGCCTGATCCGTGCTCGGGGTCGTCATACGGCTCGTTCTGGACCACCTCCACCCCCTCCCCACGTTCACTCTGTTCGTGACTGTGTTTACTGATCATATACAGCTGGCCAATCCGGTACTGCAAGACAGACACAAACAAACAAACAAACAAGAGAAGCTTCACATTAGATTGATTGTTTTATTACATCTTGTGAGACAATTAACGCTGGAGGAGGAGGAGGAGGAGGTCAACCTGATATTGTTACAGCAACAAACTGTCCTATGCATTTGGAGTACAATTCTGAATGGAAACAACGTGCTCTTTGCTCGAGGTCCAACAGCTGACTCAACGGTATAATTTTATAGCAGTCGTAAAAATAAACACAGAAGGGAAAATACCAGGATTACTATCACTGCATGGCCCTGACACCTGGGGACAGTCCCCACAGTGAAAGAAAGCTAAAAGTATTATGAGCTGTCTGCAGCATAGTGACAAAGGCATCATTTCAGGTCAGGACCACGCAGTACAACAATAGTGACAGCAGCCAGCGAGGTGACCGTATGCCGCGGCCCCTTGCGGCTCATCGGTCAACACCCGCATCTTTCACTCATCACTGACTGACCCACTTGGCCGAATGACAACGTCACTTTTGGTCGCCTTGACAGGCCGGATCGAGGCGTCACACTGCAACTATTTTCCATACATTTGGAAAACGACAAGCGTCGGAGTGAGAGTGCTCCAGGACAGAGATTTCCGACTGCTTGTAGGCCTATTTCCGGGCCGGGGGAAATCGATACGGCCCTGATGGTGACTTATGCCACTCTGTTGGAATGCCAAGGGGTCATGTAGGACTCAACCGCCACACACACAAACAGAGGTCCAACCAAGGATAGCTGTGTTAAGCTAATGGAAAAAAAGGGGACAAGGACCGCCTGGGATGTTGACTTGTGACTTTACATCCAGCCACAAAAAGCAAGGAATGGAGAGAAGAGAAATGTGATAGTGAAGTGGAAAAAAAGCAGAGCCAACGTGTACCAGTAAACAAGCTCAGTGGGTTCCTTCTTATATCGCAATGCCAAATTTTTCCATCTGCCAGCCATGGGAGAAAAAGCAAAGGGCTGAGACAGAGTCCGCCTAGCTGGAATGTTGATGGCCGTGTGTTTCTGACTGAACAGCTGTTGGAGTCTGGCATAATTTTTCCGCCACAATGACACAGTTACAGGCCAGGCATAATTGAAGAGGATCCTCTGTTTAGTCACACACGACACACACACAAAGCACAGTGGCAGTGAATCTGTCAGAATTAGTGATTTGTCCATACACAACAACAACAGGGAATGAAAATGGGCTTCATGTCTACAACTCCAAGCCGCTCTAATCAATATTGCTACTATTGGTCTCTTTAAGAGGCAGCAGACAGCTTGTTTTAGGCAAAATACGCTCTTAAAATTGACCTGCTCAGCATCACACAGCAGCCAGACAAAGTCAGTGACTAGCTGGTGAACACTGTGGAGCATTTAGCAGCTAAAGAGCCAGATATTTCCCAGAGGAGTTGGTGAACACAAACAAAATGAAGTGAGAGCGAACACAAAAGCGACTCTAAATGAATACTAATTCTTCTCCATGTCTATTGGATGTGTTAATAGGAGAATGTTGCCAACATGTTCTCCATATTAACTTGATATACAGGAATAATGTCCAACAAGTGTTGCAGGACCTCCTCTGCTGTTTAGCATCAGGGTCCTGCATTACATTGTTGGGGTTTATATTGCAGTAATGACCCTCTAACTGTACATTATCCCGCTTATTACAGGGCTTCTTCATGTGGTAATCCAAAATATGACAAAAATGTTGATTTAAAAATGATTTTATTGATTTAAAGGGGACCTATTATGCTTTGCTGTTTGCTGTTTTGTGTCTTATAAATAGTGTAACAATGAAGGATGTTCATATTAAACATAGCCAAAGTTTCAAATAATGAGATAAAATATCTGCAAATGCAAAACAGTCATCTGCTCAAGACATGATACTACAAAGGTTTACATAAGATAACCACACTGCTACATGTAGCTACATGCTAACTTCTGGGGAATAAATTTGGGAAGTTAGAAAAGGAGAAAATAAAAATAGAGACAAATACATGGGGGCAATGTTTGGGTGTGTGGATGCTGGTGTGCGTGTGTGTTGTGGGTGCTGCACAGGCAAAAAGAGCTGGTCAGTGGGGAGGTGGAACTGTGGTGGGGACTTGTTTTTGGATTGAAGCAGATTTCCAGTCTTATGTATTCAATTAGTGATGGAGATTTTGTGCCTCGTTTCCCAGTTCATGAGGATAGTTTTCTTGGTGATGGTAAGGGCAATGGAGAGTATTCTGCTTGGTGTATTGTTGAGGTTTGTGGTGGGTATGTCGCCAAGTAAGCAGAGAGAGGGGCAAAGTGGGATGTGAGAGGTTGTCGGCGATGTCCTGCCAAAATTGTTTAATGGGTGTGCAGTTCCATGTGGCATGCATATAGCTGTCTGTGGTGTTTTGTATGCAGTGTGGACAGATATCTGTTTCTATAAAACCCATTTTAAACATTCTTTCTCCTGTGTAGTGTACCCTGTGAATAATTTTGTATTGAATGAGGTACTTTAAACCCAAATAAAATGAATCTATCCTAAATGTGGTATATCAATTAAGTGTATGTATATATATATATATATAATATATATATATATATATATATACAGTCATGGAAAAAATTATTAGACCACCCTTGTTGTCTTCAATTTCTTGTTCATTCTAATATCTGGTACCACTAAACGTATAATACAATGAACACAACAAAAAATGCAGCTGGTCACATAATACTTTATGTCCTATTTGACATTCTTAAGCTTAATTGATTCCCAGGGTATATAATCAGTGTATATATATATCAGTGGAAGAAGCTTATGAAAGGAAAAAGCTTAGATATGCAGATTTAGGAGCAGAAGCTGAGCAGCGAGGATGGAAGACTAGGATTTGTCCAGTGGAAGTGGGGTGTAGGGGATTTATAGCAAGATCAGCTATCTCGCTCCTGGGGGAACTCGGAGTGCGGGGACAGAGTTTGAGGAAGACAGTGAAGGAAATGTCAGATGAAGCCATGAGAACCAGCAAGTTCATTTACTACAGAAGGAATAATGTTAGTTGGGGGCCAGCAGGGGGAACTACTAAGCAGGGCACATAACTCCTTGAGATCTGGTGGAGAGATCCACTTCCTGTCAGGAGGAAATTCAGGAAGAGGAAGGCTATTTAAGTGTGGGAGTGGCCTATTTGAATCCCTTTTGCTTGAGGCCATGCTGCAAGGTGAGTGTGTTTGCTGATCCTGTGAGTTCATTTATCTCCTCTAGCTTTAACTTATAGTGTAGTTATGTTATGTAGTGTGTGAATTAGAGTGTGAATTAGGGCTGTGAAAGCCATGTGTAAGTAAGGAGGAAGAGGAAGTTATTTAAGTGTGGGTGTGGCCTAGTCGAATCCATTTGGTGGCCATTTTGAGGCCATGCGGCAGGGTGAGTGTGTTTGCTGATCCTGTGAGTTCATTTATCTCCTTTAACTTTAGCTTACACTGTAGTTATGTTATGTAGTGTGAATTAGAGTGAAGGTTATTTAAGTGTGGGAGTGGCCTAGTTGAATTCATTTTGTTTGAGGCCATGCAGCAGGTGGGGAGGTAGACTGTACTGCCTAACCCGGCGGGGGAGGGAGATAGCCTAACAAGGTTTCCTTCCCTGGGTCTACCTCCTGTGTGGTAGTATAGGTAAGGTAAAGGAGGTTGTGTGGTCAGTGTGTGGAGCAGTGAGACCTGGCATTAGGGGAGTGTCTCTGGGACGCCAGAGTTCACTGTCTAGCCTCCTGGAGGTGTCGTGGGACCAACTAGACGAAACACTGGTGAAAGGAGGTTCCCACCTGATGACCCCAAAGACATGTTAGTTATCACTGCTCATTGGTCTGTATAGTTAAGCCTTGCCATAATAGTGTATCATAGGGTTTAGGAGATTATTCACTGAGTGTTGATCCTTTTCTAGAGCACAAACTTCTTGTGTTTATTTGAATTCAGAGCTAGCCCAGCTAGTGACTGCTGTGAACAGGGCAGCTGACAACAAGGGAAAGACCATGTGACCGCTTGGAAAGACAGCTGACAGGAGGGAAAAGACCCCATAGGTGCTGGCATGGGTTAGCAACCCATGGTAGCAGTGGTGAGGCCTAGCAGCCCTACTACAACCAAAATTAGCTACAGCCAACATAAGGAAAATACCCCAAGAGTCAGCGAGAGCAGGGGTGGAAGATGACTCACAGGTGGATTACATGGTAGCAGACATTGGAACGGACACGACTATGACTTGGATCTGTAACTCAGTGAAGGATAGGGGCACGGACTTATCCTCCAGGGCTAGAATTAGCAGCACTCAGGGCAAGGCGAGCGCATCTGTAGAGGATAAAAGTAGCACAGTTGAGAACAAGATGCTTCAGGTTTGTCCTTGTGGCTGGCAGAAAGTAACATCAGTGAAAGGCCTCAGAACTCATCAGGGAAAGAAGAAGTGTGTGGCAAAGAAGGGGCAGAGTAGCCGCATTGATCAGTACTTCCTAAGAAGTCAGTCGAGTCAGTCGGATGAAATCCAGCGGCAGGTAGAAAACCACAGTTCGCAGGATATCAGTAACGCTGCCACTGAGGAGGAGGAGGAGAGGGGGTATTAAGAGAGGATGCAGGTGACACTGAGGCCAGTACGCCAGTCAGAGAGAGAACCATGGAGCAAAAGGTTAGAATTAGATGGCCTAGAGCAAATGACAGGAAAGAATGGGAGATAGTTAATAGAGATTTATCAGTAATCTTGAGTAGGCTTAGAGGAAATGCAATAGAAAGGTTAGAAAAGATGGGAGATATAATGTATTCATATGGTGTAGAGAGGTTTGGGGTGCATGAGAGAAAGAGGAGTGGGAGGGTACAGGCAGGTAAATCTAGGCGGCAAAGAGAAATAGAGAAGTTAGTCAAGGAAAGGAGACAGTTAAGAAAGCAGTGGAAAAAGGCTACAGAAGAAGAAAGGGAGGGAATTAAGGTGTTGCAAGAGGAGCTGAGAAGCAGGCTAGCGGTTCTTAGAAGGGCAGAGCATCTTAGGAAAAAGAGGAGGAAGAAGGAATATGCTAGGACAGGTTTTTTCAAGGACCCTTTTAAATTTGTTAAAGGATTGTTCAGTCAGGAAAAGGGAGGGCAGCTTAAAGCAGAAAGGTTAGAGGTTGAAGATTATTTGAGAAACACATATTCAGATTTAGAGAAGAACAGGATAGTCGGTTTCCCACCCGATATCCCTCCATTAGGAGCAATAGAGCATGAGATGGACGTTAGGCCACCTAGGTGGAAGGAAGTTCAGGAGTGGTCAGGCGTGCAAAGGCTTCCTCGGCCCCAGGGCCTAATGGAGTCCCCTACCGGGTTTACAAAAGTGCGCCTGATACACTTAAATTTTTGTGGAAACAGCTAAGAATAGTTTGGGAAAAACAAGTTATACCAAGAGCATGGCGTAGAGCAGGAGGTGTCCTCATTCCTAAGGAGAAGGAGTCTGTGGACATTAGCCAGTTCCGGATGATTTCCCTCTTGAATGTGGAGGGGAAGATTTTCTTCAGTGTAGTTGCGCAGAGATTAGCTAGCTACTTAGAAAGGAATAGATTAATTGATACCATGGTGCAGAAGGCAGGAATACCAGGTTTTTCAGGGTGTTTAGAGCACACTAGCATGATCTGGCACCAGATTCAGGCAGCGAAGATTAACAAAAGGGACCTACATGTAGTATTCTTAGATCTGGCAAATGCGTTTGGTTCAGTACCCCACAGCCTAATTTGGAGTGCGTTTGATTACTTCAGAGTGCCACAGGTAGTTGTTAACTTAGTGAAAGCATACTTTCAGGATATTAGGTTGTGTCTAAGTACGGCAGATTTCACAACAGGTTGGCAGAGGCTAGAAATAGGCATCATGGCAGGTGTACAATTTCTCCATTAGCATTTACTATGGCGATGGAAGTAATCATCAGGGCTTCTAAGTGGGTGGTAGGTGGGGAGAGACGGCAGAACGGGTTGCATCTTCCACCACTTAGGGCTTACATGGATGACATGACACTGGTGACCACAACAATGCCATGTACAAAGAGGCTACTAGAGAAGGTAAATAAGAACCTGAAGTGGGCCAGCATGAAGATCAAGCCTAGTAAATCTAGAAGCATCTCGATATGTAGAGGGAAGTTAAGTGATAGGAAGTTTGTCATAGATGATGAGGACATCCCAACAATTAGGGAAAAGTCAGTGAAGAGTTTAGGTAGGTGGTACAATGTAGAGTTGAATGATAAGGAACAGGTGGTGACATTTAGAAAAGAGGTGGCTGAAGGATTGGCTACAATAGATAAATCAGAGCTTCCAGGAAATTGAAGTTGTGGTGTTTACAATTTGGACTATATCCTAGGTTAATGTGGCCATTGTCAGTTTATGAAATCCCAATATCTGTTGTGGAGAGAGTTGAAAGGTCGGTTAGCTCCTATATTAGGAAGTGGTTGGGCGCTCCTAGGTGCCTAAGTAGTGTTGCATTGTATGGAAAAGGGATACTTCAGCTGCCAGTATCTAGTTTGACAGAGGAATTTAAATGTACTAAGGTCAGGACAGAGCTTTTGTTGTCTGGGAGTAAGGACGTAGTAGTTAGGAGTGTGGTTCCAAATCCAACCAAGGGGAGGAAGTGGAACCCAAGAACGGCAGTTCAGCAGGCAGAGGCAGCTCTTAGGCATGCGGAGATCGTAGGTAATGTTCAGTTTGGCCGGGAGGCCTGGGGCTTGGCTCAGGCAAACCGGTTTGGAATTCAGCAGGTCCAAAGATAAAAGAAAGCTGGTTGTGGAACAGATACGTAGACAGGAGGAGATAGTAAGGGGTGCAAAGGTAGTGGCCCAGGCTAAACAGGGACAGTGGTTGAATTGGGAAAGTGTAGAGAAGAGGAAGCTCAGTTGGAGGGACCTGTGGAGTATGGAGGAGAATAGTATTAGATCCTGGTAGGGGCTACATATGATGTGCTACCAACTCCCCAGAACCTAAAACTGTGGGTAAATGAGGACCCATCATGCCATTGTGTTCACGTACCGCAACCTTAAAGCATATTTTGTCAGGCTGTAAGGTTAGTTTGTCACAAGGCCGATATACATGGCGACATAACCAGGTGTTGAAATGTTTAGCTGCAGGAATTGAAGGGAAACGAAGAGAGGTCAATTCAGAAGGTTATAAAGATAGGAATTTAGCAATTCAGTTTGTCCGTGAGGAGAGAAATACAGAAGGGATAAGTTAGTAAGGAGGCAGGGTGTGGCCGCCTAGTAGGTGCTTGTGATTGGGAAATGCAGGTAGATTTAGGGGAAAGCTTGTTGTTCCCCAGGAAATAGTTTGTACTAAGCAGAGGCCTGACATAGTGTTGTGGTCATTGAGTCAACGGATAGTTTATTTCATTGAACTGACAGTTCCCTTCGAAGACTCAGTGGAAGAAGCTTATGAAAGGAAAAAGCTTAGATATGCAGATTTAGGAGCAGAAGCTGAGCAGCGAGGATGGAAGACTAGGATTTGTCCAGTGGAAGTGGGGTGTAGGGGATTTATAGCAAGATCAGCTATCTCGCTCCTGGGGGAACTCGGAGTGCGGGGACAGAGTTTGAGGAGACAGTGAAGGAAATGTCAGATGAAGCCATGAGAACCAGCAAGTTCATTTACTACAGAAGGAATAATGTTAGTTGGGGGCCAGCAGGGGAACTACTAAGCAGGGCACATAACTCCTTGAGATCTGGTGGAGAGATCCACTTCCTGTCAGGAGGAAATTCAGGAAGAGGAAGGCTATTTAAGTGTGGGAGTGGCCTATTTGAATCCCTTTTGCTTGAGGCCATGCTGCAAGGTGAGTGTGTTTGCTGATCCTGTGAGTTCATTTATCCTCTAGCTTTAACTTATAGTGTAGTTATGTTATGTAGTGTGTGAATTAGAGTGTGAATTAGGGCTGTGAAAGCCATGTGTAAGTAAGGAGGAAGAGGAAGGTTATTTAAGTGTGGGTGTGGCCTAGTCGAATCCATTTGGTGGCCATTTTGAGGCCATGCGGCAGGGTGAGTGTGTTTGCTGATCCTGTGAGTTCATTTATCTCCTTTAACTTTAGCTTACACTGTAGTTATGTTATGTAGTGTGTGAATTAGAGTGAAGGTTATTTAAGTGTGGGAGTGGCCTAGTTGAATTCATTTTGTTTGAGGCCATGCAGCAGGTGGGAGGTAGACTGTACTGCCTAACCCGGCGGGGGAGGGAGATAGCCTAACAAGGTTTCCTTCCCTGGGTCTACCTCCTGTGTGGTAGTATAGGTAAGGTAAAGGAGGTTGTGTGGTCAGTGTGTGGAGCAGTGAGACCTGGCATTAGGGGAGTGTCTCTGGGACGCCAGAGTTCACTGTCTAGCCTCCTGGAGGTGTCGTGGGACCAACTAGACGAAACACTGGTGAAAGGAGGTTCCCACCTGATGACCCCAAAGACATGTTAGTTATCACTGCTCATTGGTCTGTATAGTTAAGCCTTGCCATAATAGTGTATCATAGGGTTTAGGAGATTATTCACTGAGTGTTGATCCTTTTCTAGAGCACAAACTTCTTGTGTTTATTTGAATAAGAGGCCATTTCATGTCACAAGCAGCACTGCACATGCAAAGGCCTAGAGTGGTTTCCTGCTTACATTCAAGCCGTAGCACAACTCAGAAGTTGTCAGCTCTCACATAATGCCTAAAACAAAAGAATTATGTGAAGCCACAAAGGCAGCCATCTTGGCACTGCTGGAAATTGGCATGAGTGAGAGACAGGTAGCGAAAAAACTGAAGATCTCCAAGACAGCCGTTCATTACAACAAAAAAAAAACAAGCTGAACATGGCACTACCAAATTGCTACCTGGCCGTGGCAGGAAACGTCTTTCTACCCCACGAGATGACCGTGCACTCATCCGTTCCTGTGTCAGGAATCGTCGTCAGACCTCCAGGGACCTTAAAAATGAGTGGGCACTGTCGAGAAATGTGACTTGTTCGGCAAGGACAGTTCGAAACCGACTTGTTGAAGCTGGTTTGAAGTCACACAGAGCACGCAAGAAGCCCTTCATCAATGAAAGGCAGAGGAAGGCCCGGTTACTCTTTGCTCGAGACCACAAGGATTGGACTGTTGATGATTGGGCTAAGGTTCTCTTCAGTGATGAATCCAATTTTGAATTGATGCCCACTCCAGCCAACTTACTGGTTAGGAGGAAGCCTGGAGAAGCTTACAACCCAGACTGTCTTGCCCCTACAGTAAAACATGGGGGTGGATCAGTCATGATCTGGGGTTGTTTCAGTCTGAGTGGAACAGGGCAAATGCAATTGTGTGAAGGCCGAATGAACCAGGTCATGTACAGGACTACCCTTGAAAACAGTCTTCTTTCATCAGCTGGAAAACTCTTTCCTGCCTCGAATGACTGGATTTTCCAACAAGACAATGCCCCTTGCCACACGGCAAGGTCAGTTAAAGCCTGGATGGAGAACCACAACATTCGCACCATGCCTTGGCCTGCTCAATCACCAGATCTTAATCCAATTGAAAACCTGTGGAAAATCATCAAACTCAAAATGGAGAACCACAAGCCCAAAAACAAAGAAAATTTGTTTGAATTTGTCCAACAGGAATGGGCTGCTGTGACAGCAGAACAATGTCAGAAGCTGGTGGAGAGCATGCCAAGACGCATGGCTGCAGTCATCAAAAACAATGGTTATGCAATCAAGTATTAACTCTTGTGTGTATCATGTGTTTAAAGCAAACAGAAAAGAAAACATGGAATGCTTAAAAGTAGTGTTTTTGGCGGTACAATGCCATAGCTATTGATGTAAGAATTTAAGTAATTTTGGTTATTATCAAGAAAACCATGGAAAATGAATAGTTCTTAGTTCTTAAATTAAACTCTCATGAGCTATTTTTGTTGTTATCATTATAATTGTCCAAACAAATGTACCTTTAGTTGAGCCAGGCATTAAAATTAACAAGAAATTGAAGAAAACAAGGGTGGTCTAATAATTTTTTCCATGACTGTATATATGTATACATATATATATACACATACATACCTACACGTGTGTGCATGTGTGTGTGATAGATAGATAGATAGATAGATAGATAGATAGATAGACAGATATGTATAAACAGTGTGTGTGTGTGTGTGTGTGTGTGTGTGTGTGTGTGTGTGTGTAGCAGTCTCGTGATTTCAGAGAAACGGGGCCCCATTTGCCTGAAATCACATGATATCCTGAAAAACGATACAGGCCTCCACATCGGCTTCATTTGGACACACCTCCTTTGCTCAACACAGGCCTTGGACTTTAGTATCAGACGCTGACATCTCTAATGAAGACATGTACTTCAAAATTATACTGATTTTTTCAGGAGCAGTTTCCATCTATGCTCAAAGTGAGTATGGCTACTTCCTTATGACTGTTACTGTTGAATCTGTAGAAAAAAAGAAACCAAAATGACACATGTTATTTGTAAAATCTGTTGATGATTTTGTCACCAAAACAGGCTTTTATTCTGACTTGATGTGTGACTGATGCATTTTCCTAGGAAGTTATGAACTTTGTCACAATTATGGCTGCTTTGACTCGAGTGATACTCAACTCTGTGTGACACTGGATGGTGATGATGTCTACTACGCTGACTTTAAAGAAAAGAGTCTTGTTTGGGAAAGCAGAATCCCCTCAATGATCCGTGTTCCCTGGGCTTACGAATATGCCATACAGTACAGACAAAGTTGCAGATATGATTTGCTCAGATGGAAACCAGACACGTCTGCTGCAACAATGACCAAAGGTAATATATATTCATTGATGTTATGTTGACTGTCTACTTTTGGCAAAGATACTGTATCCATTTAGCACAGGATTGTTGATAGACTATTGAACGTACACTAAATTATGTGTTAATTTAACCCTCAGAGACACCAGAAATCCTCATCTACCCCAGAGAAGAAGTGATAGAAGGAGAAGAGAATACACTCATCTGCTTCATCAACCATTTCTTCCCTCCCTCCATCAACATAAAGTGGACTAAGAATGATGTAGAAGTAACAGTGGAAGATCCTTTCAACAAATGCTTACCCAATCCTGATGGGACATTTCACGTTTTCTCCAACCTGAACATTGTCCCAAAGGTGGGAGACATCTATGGCTGCACTGTGGAACATGCGTCGCTGGAGAAGCCTCAGACTCAGTTTTGGGGTGAGAACAAAAATGCTCAATGATGTATAGTGTCCTAATATTTTTCGACTGGTCTAATAAATATGGAATGAATAAATTCGGAAATCACTTTAAAATTTGGGTTTTCCTGTCTTCCCCAGAAACTGACACAGATGAGACGAACATTGGTCCAGATGTCATTTGTGGACTTGGCCTGATCCTTGGACTTCTTGGAGTTGCTGCAGGAACAATCTTTTTTGTGAAAGGAAACGAATATCAGGGCTTCCTTATGACCCAGTAGTTAAGACCTATAATATATACAGCACTGTTATTGCATCATCCCTGGTTTGTTTCTGGCCATTGACATTTGTTTCATGGTCGAGACCAAGGTGGCAAAGGCCTGTGGCAGGGGGCATCTTGACAGCTGTACTTTTAGATACGGTTTCCCCCCTCTATTAAATATGAAAGGAGGCCCCCACATGCTTGAGCTTTACACTGCTGACTTGTATAATCAGAACAGACATGTCCTGTAATTTTCAGCCTTCTATGATTATATTTACCCTTTACAGCAGGCACATCCTGACTGCTGAGAATATTACTGTCAGGTATTGTCCCCCCCTCTATTAAATATAAAAGGAGGCTGAAAATCACAGGTCATGTCTGTTCTGATGATACAAGTTAGCAGTCCTGAAATGTGTGTTTCTCTTCTATAATACACATTCTACATCTCTGAGGTGACGTCTTTCTACATACAGGCTTCCTTCGCCTTTCAAATGGGGCAGAGCTCTGTGGGAAAATGTAGGAGAGACACAGCCCGAGGGGGAACCGGGATCTGACACAATACCGGAGGGAGAAGCACGTCTGTGGAGCTGTGTGCTGGACGAAATAACAAACGCGTCACACCGAAAGCGCGCCGCTATGGCATCGCTTTGGGTTGTGAGCACACATGACGCGCATCTACATTGAAAGTAATGGGTCTGTGCGCACAAAAGACGCTACATCTGAACGCCCCCCATGCGCACACACGTGACTGATAACCAGATCTGTACAATGGATTGTAAAGAAATTCGTCAGGTTTTACTCTGTAGACAATTCATCTGCATTTACAACGTGATGGGATGACAGCACAGTGATGTGCGTGGTATCATTGGAAAGCTCTGTTCCTGCGCTTTCATGTGATATGCGTGGCATTTCTGTGTGACCCTGCATTTGCGAGTATCCATCCAAGAGTAATGTGTGTCCAAAGCTGTATGAAAGCTTTGTTATACATAATTTTAGTGTAACTTTATCATTCTTTCGCTGTGAAAACATTGGACTACTGTTTCACGTGATATGCGTGGCTTCTCGCTACGACGCACAGTTGCGGAGAAAATCCATAGAGAAGAACTGGTGTGAATTTGGACGCACTATGCGTCGTTCAGGCCCATAGGGTTAAGTTCACAACATGTTCACAACAACTTAAAAAACATAAGGCATCAGCCTGCTTTTCTCAGGGGTACTGTCAAAGAGTTTGTTGAAATTTGTTAAAGATTTGTCGGTCTGAAATATAGTTAGGCCTTTAATAACAGATTTCTCTTGACCTAAAATAAACAGACACACATTTTAATGCTTCATCTTTTTTCTTTTTAATGTCTTGCTTGTGTCTTTCTTTCTTTGTTGTGTTGCTGTGTTTGCTTTGTTTACTCTAATTTGGATTATAGATACATAAAACAAACACAGCATAAAAACTAATACGAGGAGGAATACTACTAGTTGTAACAGCACTAGTAGTTTCACTTCTATGACAAAAAGGGGGAGTTGTGAATCGGGGGAGTTTCAACTGAGCAAAGGGGCGGGTGCGTTCTTTATTTTGTTGAATTACCAGTGTACTGGTGTTATTTCCCCAGTATCTGTGAACACATGTTGCACATCAGAGTAGCTCTGTTCCTGCAGGTTTACTGGAAAACATGCACATTCATAATTTTCTTTTTTGTGTGATTTTGTGCCTTTTCAGTCCAGGTGAGTTACATTACTCTTCTACTTGAATGCATTTACAAAGTTTTAGTGATTGTTCGACATTAATACATTTCTCTCCTTTTATTACAGTTTTCTCAGATGAAGATTTTATACAATTGAAGGCATGTTGTACGTTCAAGGGTCCAGGTTTTAAAGATATAGAATATACT
Organism: Epinephelus cyanopodus; assembly: GCA_026686955.1. NCBI lineage: Eukaryota > Metazoa > Chordata > Actinopteri > Perciformes > Serranidae > Epinephelus > Epinephelus cyanopodus. The sequence continues at coordinate 14,047,938 of CM048929.1, forward strand.
ATAGAAAATCGTTTTAACAGGAAATTAATGATGCAGTACAACAGCACAAGAAGCAAATGGAAAGGATTCACTCCCTTTGCAATTGAAACAGCAAACAATTTTAGCCGTGATCCCTATGATGCACTACAGAGAGTCTTTGAAATGAAGACGTTTTGTAAAGACAACATAGATGTCGTCCAACAATCAGGTAAGAGCAATTTTTCTCTTTATATTACTTGATGTTCTAAATGGATTTCGGTGTGTCATAGCAGGAAAAAGCAGAGTTATTTTCAGGACTCTCGTGTTGTGCATGCTCACTCGCTGACATGGCCTATATGACACTTAATGGAATAGAGCCATTGTTCAATATTATTTACACATTTTCTTCCTGCTTAGACGAGTCAAAATGTCTGCCATGAAAAGGGTCTGTTTCATGCGTGTTTTAGAGTATTCAGAATATAACACTAGCAGGATATTTTACCCATGAACACTATTATATAAGAGAACCATGGAGTTAGAGTAATTTTAATAGCCCTTTTTACGTAGATTGTGCAATAAAGCCACAACAAAGTCCCTTTTTTATGCTGCCTTTGCATTTTTACAAAGAACCAATCAACAGTGGCATCATGTGGTTCCAGTGTGTGATTTTAAACAGCACGCAGGCATTGCAGAAGCAAAAGAGCCGTGACGAGCGCAACATGTAACACGTCAGTCTCTAGTGTGACAAATAACACATGCATCTCTTTATCGCTTTATAAACAATAACAACTGCATAGCCATGGTAATATGTTGGATGGTGGTTGATCTCATCCTGTGCTCAGAGGTCAAGGAGCTCCTGGGCCTCATTGATTTCCCAATTTGCAGATATTTTTGGCTGCTGTACTTCTTCTTTGAGGTAGCTGCTAATTGCTACTAGCTACTTTTTAAATCTCAAAATACACCACTCGTGTGGCCCATGATCTCGTCCCACTGGCTGTCCCTTTTATACAGATATTACCACCTCCGCTGCTGGTTTAAAGGCGAGACAACTATGTTCCCCCACTCCATGATTGCACCTTTTCTACAGAACAACGAGGCAGCATAACTGCACACATAAAAAATATTCACAAATGTGTTTCTGAACGACACATCTTGTTTTTGATTAAATGTAAATGTCAAAATCCACAACTATTCAGATGTCTCCTTCTGTTTCAGCCAGACACAAACAAGTGGATTCAAGGTTATGATTTGTGTGATCCAATAGTGTTACATTTGTACAGTCAGCAATTTTTGTGGAGAGATTCATTTATACTTAATTCATGAAAAACGATATTTAGACTGATCTGACTCAATAATTCACAACATAATCATCTGTGATACATGACAGTATATACATCTGACATTTGACAGTAAACAAAAAAGGTTTACTGGTGTTTTTTTCTAATAGAATATTATATAAATTGTTAACTTGTTTCTCAGGTAATCTCACCTCTGCACCCACCATCAAGATGAATTTAGTGAAGCACCCGTCCATGCTTGTGTGCAGTGCCTACAACTTTTATCCAAAACAAATCCGAATGACGTGGTTGCGGAACGGAGAGGAGGCAACCTCAGCTGTCAGTTTTTCTGAGGTGATGTCTGATGGGGATTGGTACTATCAGGTTCATTCTTACCTGGTGCACACTCCGACTCACGGAGAAAGAATAACCTGCATGGTCGAACACCTCACCCTCTCTGAACCAGTGTTCCAGGTCTGGGGTAAGTGAACCACTGTGATGCAAACTGTACAAAGGCTGAGAAAATAAATGAATAAATGTATGAATGAAAGTGTCTTTTCCCACCATTTTAGACCCTTCCCTTCCTGTGACACAACGGATCAAAATCGGTGTGGGAGTGTTTGCTCTGGTGTTTGGTTTTGTTATTCTGATCTCTGGATTCATCTACTACAAGAAAAATTCTGCCGCACACTTTACTTTTTGCCAAGGTGAGGGCATTAGTTATGAAGTTAACTGATTGTAAATGTGATTAATTTTGGTGTAGCGTTATACATTTGCAGCTGTGATAAATAGTTGTTCTTATCCTCATGTTAACAGGACTAGTGTCCATTCCTGTGGAAGACCTCCTTGCAGCTGAAGCTACGTAGCAGTACTGTTGGGACATACCATCCAAGGTGGCCTGAATATGACACTGAAAAATTATAGTGGACGGTTGCAAATCTGTGTATCTCAAGTTTTAGTTCAGCCATTCTTGTCATGGTCACTCTTTTATAATGGATGCGGTGATGGGCAGCGCTGTGCAGCTTGTGCATAAAGACCACTGAACAGTGTAAATCAGATGGCACACATATGTTTATGTTAGCAGCAGCAGCAACAGCTAAAACCAAATACACTATGTGTGGTGGTGGTTTTATTCCTGCTTGCAGTGTGGTAGTGGAAACTAGCTAGTGAAAGCCAGCAACAGCTGTTGTAACAAGTATGGAAATAGTAAAACTAACATGTATTCATTGCTGTATGTTAACGTTCTGAACTGTATGAACAGTGACAAAATAAAGAAGGTCTGAAAACAGCTTATGTTCACATGTTCTTCGTAGTGTTAAACATAAGAGCAGACATACTCATTTTAACCATGGTGAGTGGAACATGAAAGGTCGCAGTTTAATTCAAGGCCTGCATGGTTACATGATGACACAATTATTTATTCCACCTTGGGGGACAAAGTTAAATATTATAAATTTACAAAAAAAAGCCTTAATTTGCACATTGTACATAATAACACTAATACTACTACTACTCATAATAATTGATTTAAACCACAGAGATGCCAGAAGTCATCATCTACCCCAGAGATGAAGTGGTTATAGAGGAAGAGAATACTCTCATTTGCTTCGTCAACCATTTCTTCCCTCCCATCATCAACATAAAGTGGACCAGGAATGATACAGAAATAAAAGTGGAAGATCCTTTCATCAAATGCATACCCAACCCAATCAGGAGCCTCAGACCAAGTTTTGAGGTGAGAATGAAGAAGCTTAATATTGCAAATTTTCAGTCAATATTTTATTAATATAAGATTAAGAGTATTTTGGATTTGCCAGTCAAAAACACAAACCTCATGTCTCCTGTGTTCTCCAGAGGTGGATACAAGTGTTGGCACAATGGAGACCAGTGTTGGTTCGATCGTCTACTTTGGACTTGCCACGAGTTTTGGACTTGTTGGTGTTGCTACAGGGACATTCTTCTTTGTTAAAGGAAGACAGATTGAGTCAAGCTGAGGAAAACCTTCAATTTACTGTGTTTATACTGTGTTCTACGATTAAGCAATGGAAAGGGATTTTAACCTTTGACGCACTAATACATTTATTTCATTTTCTCATAATGGCACACCTTAGGGGTTTTTTTTGCACAGAATATGAAAAACAATTTCTATTTCTAGTGTTTTAGGGGAATTTATCCACTGCTTGCTATGACATGGTAGCTTCACTTCCTGTGGTTAGACAGGCAGTTTGTAACAAATAAGTCACATTGTCAGTGGTTAGGATGGATTCACTGGACCAAAAAAAAAAAAAAAAAGAGTGTGTTTCAGAAAAAACAAGCAAATGTAGATGAACTTGGTCTTTGTTTGCTGAACAAAGTTATCATTCACAAGCCACGTAGAGTTCCCCAGATGCATTTTTACAGAAGCAAAACAGTTCCTGTTGGCAACATCACTGCCACGAGATGATCATGTAAGTTTTGAGCAAAGTTTTAAAGCAAACAATACTTGTTTGTTTATAGTCTTGTGTTAGCATTATCACTGTTTTCCTTTATACACAGATTAAATGTGACATTTGAAGATCACCTAAACCCACAACTCGTGTTCTATTTCAAGGATTTAAAGTTCTTCTTAGTCACTGTGCTGGCATTTCAGCGTAGCAGTGTTTATTTCCTTGTACCCGTAAATTTGTGAATACTGTGTGATAGAGAGACTTTGCTTTGTAGATTTTTATTCATGTAAAATCATGCGCATTCATAATTTTCTTTTTTTGTACTTTTCTCTCCTTTCAGTCTGGGTGAGTAACATCGCTTTTACTTTTTAATGAATCAGTGAGAGGTCAAGTTCTAGTTATTAAGTTTGAGAAATCATTACGGTCATGAATTTGTCATTAATACTTTTCTCTCATTTTATTACAGTTCATTCAGAGGAGGTTTTCTTGCAGTTTTCTGCATGTTGTACCTTCAAAGGTCCAGGCTTAGAGGATGTTGAGTATGACATTGTGAATCGTGTCAGCATTGATAGAGTACAACAGCATAAGAGGGAACTGGACCGGATACACACCCTTTGCAATTGAGATGGCAAAAGTTTTTAACACCGATCCCGAGTATGCAATAAGAAGAGTAGGCTAATCGAAATGAAGATGCCACTGGTGTCCAGGGGGAAAGTCCTGTGTTGTTTGGCCCATTCACCACAACGACCTGCCTCCTTACTCAGACTTTTGGTCTTTATATTTCCTCCTGACACTGGTCACAAACTGTGGTGCATTACTTTTCATAAGAGTACATATAAACTGTGCAATGCCAAGCTGAGGTTATAATAATAATATAAAGGTTAAAATATTCAGCTTTTGTAAACATAGTCACTCTTGGTTGATGGCTGGGGTGGCGTGTGGTGCTTATTAGGTTGTGCACGAATTCCAGTGGCCAGTGAACAGCAATTTGCAGATAAACATTGTGTGTTAGCTGCAGCAAGAGCTTAACTTGTATAACACAGAGTATGTGTAAAGGCTGGGGTGATGTAATTTCTGCTTTTTGTCTAAATGTGTTAAGATTGAGCGGGGCTCAGTTTAGCTTGTGCTGTAGTTAGGAAGGAAACTTGGGTGTAAATGGGATGATGAAAGAAACCCTCATTAGAGCCTGTTGTGAGTCACAGAAGCTGGTGGAACAGCAGCTGGTCCAGGTGTGATGTCAGAGCTTCGGCTCCCTGTGGTGCAAGTGCTGTGAAGGTGGATTGTATGTATCCATTTAAACTTCCAGTAATTTAACTAATATACAGTCATGTCAACCCTTTTTACTGTATGAACACTATAATGAAATAAAGCATTTGGACAAATCCATTTGTGTAAAGTAATTGGTGTTGAATGACAAAGATTTTGAGTCAGTTAGTTGGTCCATGACTTTAATGTTGAGTGTAATATCTTGAAAGGATGGCAGAGGAGATACCTGAGCACCAGCCACAAATACAGGTTCACAGGCTGAGATCAGTGTAAAAAATTTGTCAATTTATCTAGAACACCCGTGCACAAAAAAAAGGGTGATCGAAGTGCAAAAGGATTTAGCACAATCTGTGGTTGATATGTTTCCTCACACCACTTCTCCTTCTTCTCTTCTTTATTTTAATAGTCTGTCATCTCTTGCACGACAGGTTTCGGCAGCGTGGGCTGTGCCCATCACTGTAGTGCTCACGGCAGTCCACGGCGATGTGACGCACAAATGATGCTCCTTACTGCATGTTATGTACATCTTTCCCACTGCTGGGGAGGCAGAAGGAAACACAGCCCCTCTTGCTCTCTCTTCTCTGTGGTTCTCCCCTATATTACACAGTTGTTTCCTCACTTTCCCCCTCTCAGACACGGTCACCCCTCTTTGTCTCTCTCTCCCTCTTGGTTCAGTCCATTAAAACTCCAGCCACTGATGCATGAGAACTGCCAGTTATATTGGCAAGAACCCGACGCGATTCAAGCCAGGGGCGATAATGAGATATTACAGCTCGATCGGCCCAAACGTAGTGGGTCAGGTCGGGCCCATCCAAGCTCGGACAGAGAACCGGGGCTCTAGATGGCTGTAGATGTGAGTCCTGTTAGCTCATTCCTGTGTCAAAAACAAAACATAGGGCTTGCCGTCTTAAAAAAACTGAATCGCAAATTGAGGAATGATTGAGGTGACTCATCAGTGTGTCTTGTCTGAAGCAAACGATTATGCTGAATGCAGTTTTTTACATTATTGCTGCTGTTTCTGCATCAGCTGCTTAGTCCAATCTGCATTTGAGCTGCTGCTGCTGCATACACTGTGGAAAATTACAGCTCAGCCTCCTGACTTGGTTGTGGGTTAAACAAATCTAAAATCGCAAAAATCGTCTGAAGATTTGGCCTTTTGCTATCAATTCAAACTGCACCCTGTTTGGTTGAAAGGGATATGAACTAAATACTCCATTACAGAAGTTAATACACTTTCCCATGCAGACATTGAAAAAAGTGTACACATACAAAAAAATGAGGAAAAATAATTAACCTTGGCATAAGTGTTGTTGCCCGAACAGAAATCCTTGGTTGTTTGCATAACAAGTAGTACAATACCGTCTTAGTCTAAGCAGAGTGACACTCTCTCAGCTCGTCCCTCACCCTGTGAGAGCGGAAATAAATTACATTTGCAAATATATCAGCTCCACAACCACTGTCTTTTTTATACCCTACACTATAAAGACTCATCTATGCTCAGTCCTAAGCCTTCTCGCCCCTGCTGCACAGTCTCTACCACAAAAGGAACCAAAACCAGGAACCAAAACCATTCTGGGACACATGAGCTAATCAAGCCTATCTAATTTTATGATAACCTTAAGGCCAACTTCCTGGGGTCTTTCAACATACTTCTCGCTTGAAGTCGCCTCTTAATCCATCCTGAGCATCTGCCTTGCCCTTTCCCTTCAACAGTGGGGATACACATCTTTCCCAAATCACAGTAGGCTCGACCAAGAAAAAATGAAGTAAATGGAGAGTCTGCTATAACACTTGTGGTCAATCCTTCTCTTATTCCTTGCTCTACTTTTCGTGCTCACTTTTCCCTCCCTTCCTCTCTCTATCGCAGCAGGGCTGTAAGAAGTACACTGTGCTGTCTCAATGCATAATAAATGAGATGGTTTTCCCCAAGCAACCTGAAATTCAAGTTGTACCAAAACACTCCAGAGTGGAACAGAGAGGACAAAAGGCTTATGTAACATGGAGGGAGAGTTGTTTATCAACCAAATGCATGAGGCCTGAGAAGAAAAAAAAAAAAAAATCACCTGCTTTGTGCTTAAGGCTCAAGGCGATGTGACTAAAAATATTGTGTCTTGCTGTGAGAGCAAATGATTCTTTAAGTGCAGTCGGTTGCAAATCAGCGCAGCTTCAAAATGAGTAAAAACACAGTGCTTGTGTGAGTGCCCACACATGAATCTATGTCTGACACAAATGACATCCATCGGCAATCGGCATTGCCGTGTATGTCGCACCTCAGCATCCACCTGTGGGCTCTGCTTCTCCTTTGTTCTCCACAGACTGATCTCTCCTTGCTCCTGATTTTTACTGACTTTGAATTAATCTCTGCAGGGAGTGAGATTAAACAGAGTCTCGATGGCAAAGTGAAAGTTATATTTAGTCTCAATTGATTGTTCTAGTCGATATAGGAGTTGACTCACACATGTTCATCACGTCGCAGTCACCTGAACATCCCAGCAGTTCCAAAATGTGTGTTTGTGTGTGTGCTGTACCTGTAGGACTTGTTTTAGGAAATGGACTTAAGCCAGCATCAACATTTAATCGTGAACCACAATGTTTTGGCAGCATTCATTCATTATCTCTGCTCGTGTTTCTCTCTTGGAGCGCTCTCTGCACAGTCTGTAGCCTCAGTGTTTCTGGGATGTGAGAAATCTCATCCTCTTCTCACCTCACGCAAAAATTGATCCTATCTAACACTCCCTGCACTTTAGGATCTCAGTATATTAAGTGAACCAGCGTCACAGGGTGTCAGCAGTTACACCTCAAATGGCAACTTGCTTTACATCCTCAAAATAACATGCAAGTTTAAAGGAATGAATGACCATTTGTATATCAGTTACTCACCGTGTGTTACCCTGAATTTGCGAGGAAAATTCGTATGCCTCCATCATGATCACAGAATCCAAGAAAGGCGAACCTTCTTCACGAGTTGAAGTAAATGGGGGCCGCGTTTATCAACAGCAATACTCTATCAAAACGTCCATGTACAAACTCTCATACAACTTGTGCAGTATAATCCAGGTCTCTTTCATCCGTGTCATGCTCAGTACTTCTCAAACACATCCAGAGTGCCTGGACAAGCGTGTGCATTTGAACTGGTCAAACAAAGCTCATACGCATGTGCATGCTCAGGCACACTCAGGGTGCACTACTCTTTTTTTTGTTTTTTTAAAGATTTTTTTTTGGGCTTTTTGCCTTGAATGGACAGGACAGGTTGAAATGGGTGAGAGAGAGAGAGAGCGGGGGGTTGACATGCAGCAAAGGGTTGCAAGCCGGAGTCGAGCCTGCGAAAGCTTTTTCCAGCTTGGCGCCACCTGGTCAGTGGTGTTGAGTCGCACTGTCGCAACGACCAAATTGATCAGAGATAATCAATAAAATGTAGTCTGTAAAGGCACCAGTATACCTCTATGTATATGTAGAATGAGAAGGTGTGTGGACACATCATCAGATTGATCTGACGAAAAAACAAATAGCCCAGTCCAAACCTAACGAGTTTGTAATGAGTAGCTGTGTGCTGGTAAAAGAGGTGCAATGCCTTCAGTCACTACGGCATCAGAGGGTCAGCTGACACAATCATGCTCTCAAACCTGGCTTATGGAGACAAGAGGCGGAGACAGAGAGGGAAAGAAATGAGAAAAACTAGGAAGAGTGAAAGAGTCAGAAATGCAAAGCAAAGGAAAAGGCTGAAAGAGAAAGTGACACGCATCATATAAATGGGAGGAGGAAAAGGAGTATTGGGGAGGGCAGGAGAGAAACAGCTGCCCTCAATCAAGTCCTGTTATGTAATAGCTCACAGTCTGTCAGTTTCCTGAACACATTTCTTCCGCAGCATTGCCCCCTTTTTGCTGTCTTATTCCCGCTCATCATCTTTAACCTCTCATTGACAATCCTCTCCTCACCCAGTTCCTCTTCTGTATCCATATACACACATCACTTCAGTTGGCCACCCAGTGCGCTGCCAGGCGGGGAGTAAAAGTGATGCATAGGGGAGTGAACCGTAGTGAGTGATCTTGACGTTACGTAATGTTTGGTTCAGTGACCTCAGACACTGCAGAGATGCAGGAGGAGACGACGGGTGGGGAGGAAGAGAGCGAGAAAAGGGGTAGAGAGGGAAGCACGGCAGGAGAGTGCTCTCTCCCACCTGCACCGATCACTATTAATAAATTACGCCCCTCCACGCGCCTTTGACATAGTTTATGTAATGCGGTCTTTTGCTCCTGGCAAGTGGCTTTACGAGGACCCCTGTGTGTATCAGGGCTGGTGTCATTTCCACTTCAATCCATTTATAATACAAGTTGGACACTACATTTAATTTGTTGCCACTACTAAAGTGAATTTCACCCGCTGATGCTCATTTGAGCAAAACAAATTAAATTGCACCTCCACTGTAGTGAGGCGAAGGCAGAAATCTTATCTCTTAACTTAGCGACATAAATGCAATATCTGTATAAATGTCTCATATTGCTGCTCTGCATCAAATAAGTGATAGTTACACAGTAAATGATATGTCGGGAAATGCATGCAGGTCCGCTAATGTGTGAATTTATGACACTACAACAGAGGCCACTCTTACCTCCCTTCAATTTCCCCTTAAAGAAGCACAAAAAATGATTAAACGAGATGCTGTGGTTGATTTAGTCCATGTTTAGTCCACTGCCAAGGACACATGCCTCTGTATCTTGTGTAAGACGATTTGCATTTTTCTCACGTGTCCAATATGACAAAACAGGTTTGTATAATGACTTTCTACACAGCTTTGACTCTACTAGAAACTTAAGGGAGCAAGCAAAGACAGTTCCAGATGCAAAGGCGTATTGTGGTAGAATCTGAACCTCCTGTTCCTCCTGAAGACACTGACACTCAGTTATCTTGCTCACAGACCTGTCACGCTCCATTGCTCTTGGCCGCTTCACTGACTCTGACTGACTGAGATCTGAAAGGCGATGTGTGGCACTGGCACGACATACGTATACCAGTGCTGAGCTGTCTTGGCGTCTTCCTTCGCTGCCAGTGTGACCAACGCTGCAGTGGCATGCAATGCTACCAAACCATTACAGGGAGTTAACACTCACCTTCACATTCTGCTGAATCAGTGTAAATGGAGCAAACGCAGTCAGTCATATGCTCTCGCTCTCACCAGCATGCCCACGTTTCTGCTGAAACAGCAGAGTGTGATGTGTGTTGTACTTCGGTGCTTGAGGAATAAAAAATGTTACAGTTTTAGAGCTTGAGACTGAAGGAATTTCTGCAAAGTGTGGTATCTTCATCTGAGGTAAGAATTAGGTTGGGAGAAAGTACTCAGCTTAGACATGTAGCTGTGAGGGTGAGAGATAAAAGTCCTCGTCAGCATAGATATAGATTTCCAGGGGGACGCAGTGAACATGTTTCACTCAATATTTAGAACATGTTGAATGTTGTTCGGTTTGAAAGCCACACACTGTTTATCTGCACACACTGCGATGCCACACAGCTGGTTCAATATCAGTCAAGTTTCCCTTTATATTCATTGTCTTGTGTGGCGATCAGCAGTGATGTGGTGGTTCACTTTTACACTGTGATCTGTAGCCTATAGTTGGGCTTTAGCTTCTAACTATCTTTGTCTTTTTAACCTGTTGTTGCTGCTGAGTCAGTTTGACATCCTGGATATATCCTTCAAATACAGACTGTAGACCCCTCTGTCTGCTTCTCTCTGGAATCACTCTTTCATTTGTCCAAAAATACGATAACATTTCTTCAGGGAGTGCAGTTAGTCACAGTGTGGGCTCCATGCTCACTCCAACAGCTTGACAGACCACCACAAAGGGGCGGGGCTTAGCGAAAGGTCAATTAAGTGTTTGATGCTCTAAATTTTCTGGTGTAGGACCCTCAAACCTCCTGTTTCATATGTGTCAGCCTAATGTCGGAACAAAACCTGCACCCTTACTCGTAAGTATAAGTGCATCTGTATCTGTGTGTTTGTGTGTGTGTGGCTCTCTTTCTCTCTCTGACTGAATGTTTTGACTAAGATGAGGTGGTGATGTTAGTGTTGCGTTATTCAGAAATTAAATACTACACAACAACATCTCTGATCATGCCAGGGAAACACTCAGCTGAAACATGAGCTGATTCAGAGCTGAGGCTGCACTCAAGTTCACAAAGGGCTCCCCCTCATATCTCTGTTGTCTGGTTTCAAATTGAGTTGATATATCATTTCTGACAGTGAGCCGTTTCAAATAACTTCAGGAATGTTTTCTTTTTATTTGACTAAAAATCTCTCCTTTATTTATGCTCCTTTTTTGTGCTCCTTTGGAGCATCAATTCTGTGGCATGTGAAATGCTAAAATGCAGATTCCTCCTAAAAAAAACTGCCTAGCTGTGATTTTATAAAGACAGTTTTCAAACAGCTAGGGTTGCAATAGTAAGCTGGTAAGCTACTAAGTAAATATTAACCAAGATGTTGTTACTGCTTTGCAAAATGTCCTCAGAAACATACTTTGCAACACTGTTTGGCTGTCACACAATACAGGTTTTCAGCCACAGCAGTCACCAGCGGGAGCTTTTATTGGTCTGGTGCAGTGCAGTGCTTTCTGGTGTGTGCAGGTTTTCTACCTCTTTAGCAAAATCGAACACCACAGCCCTTTTTTTCTGTTTTCTATGGTCATGTAGCACCAATTTCAAAGGTATTTGTGTTTTTCTACTGTGTGCACAGCCCAGTATTTTGAAAAGACCATCTTTCAGCAGTGGAAGAGAAGAGATTTTCTTTACTGTACATGTGTGAGGTGGAAATAGTGCAAGTAGTGCAAAATTAATGCATAGCAGTGAAGTTGTACTGCAGTATTGGATCCTTTATTGCATTGATATTGTCTATTTTCAAATTGTCTTGCTACTGTATTCGAGGGTTTTGGTCTGTTTTCTGCATGTGCTGTCTACAGCAATGGTTTCCTTGACCACAGATGTACCGTTTTAAAGACTGTGCAGTATGCGATGCACAGATAGCTCTCTCTTTTCCGCTCCTTTTCTTTCTCACAGGCTCTACTCTCTCTTTCACTTTAACGTCAGACACCAGCTGGCCTCCTGGTGGCAGTTTTAATAGAGTTTCACGATCTGTATGATATTCGCAGTTCCCTGTTTACCACGATGCTGTTTGGTTTCATCAAGTCTGTGAAATGAAGAAATGAATGGATGTTGCTGCCTCACACTGCCTGAAGGCACAGTGCAGTGTATGTGATGTTGTTTTTTATCCACATGACCTGGACCATGTGCTGTGTGCTTCATTTGCTGGAAGACATTGAGTCAGTTTGTTGCAGCAGAATTTACAGACATGGGCTGTACACATGCAGGTCCATATGTTGCATGCCAACTGATGTTCTTATTCAGTATGAGTTTAGATTATGGTGATTATGGTTAGATTACATCCTGCAATATGCTGCGTAATTCTTCTCAATTTGTAATGTACTTTTTTGTACACCAGTCCAGATATAACAAGATGCGAGCTGAAATATCTTGTTTTAAGCTTATAGTGATTTGCTGCTGCAGTGTTATTCATTCCGAGTACTTACAAGCCTATCACCAGAGAAAATATTGGCATTGAACATATCTGCGAAACACGGTTATGTTATATTTGCATGATACTTTGCAGCATGTAAACTGAAAGGTTACGTTCAACAACCCTTCAGTTAATGTGTGGTTAGCTTTAGGCACATAAACCACTTGGTTTTGGTGAGGACAAGATCATGTTTTGGCTTGAAGTACCTCATTTGGGGGGCACAATCCTGGCAGGAAAAGCAGCAATGTCTCTGTAGAAAAAAATCCAATTTCAGGCCTGTATCTCGGAATGAAAAGCAGCAATGTCTCAGTTAAAAACAACTGTTTTTCAGGCTCCTATGTGGGATGAAAAGCAGCATATCTCGGTAAATAACAACCACCTTTTGGGCCACTATCCCATGTGGAGAAGTAACAATGTCTCAGTAAAGAACAACGGCTTTTTGGGCCACTATCCCAGGAGGAAAAGCAGTGATGTCCTGGAAACAATCACCTTTCGGGGCTACTATCTGGGGATGAAAAGCAGCGATGTCTAAGTAAAAAACAATCACCTTTCGGGCCACTATCCCTGTGGAAAAGCAACAATGTCTGTTAACCAAATAACTTCATTTTGGGCCACTATCCCAGGAGGAAAAGCAACGATGTCTCAATAAAAAACATTTGCCTTTCGGGCGACTATGCTGCATGAATAACAGCAACGTCTCATTAAAGAACAACTGCCTTTTGGGCCACTATCCCAAGAGGGATAACAGCAACGTCTCATGAACAATTACTTTTCGGGCCACTCTCCTGGGATGAAAAGCAGCAATGTCTCAATAGAAAGCCATCACCTTTAGGGCCACTGATCCACGATGAAAAGTTACAATGTCTGTAAAACACAATTGCTTTTTTGGCCATTATCTTGGATGGAAAAGCAGTGATGTCTCAGTGAAAAACAATTACTTTTGGGCCTTAAAAGCAGCTGGAAAAATAGCGTGGCAGATGTCTTGCCTACATGACACACCATCCACCATCCCCTCCACCTCCTAATGACATAGTCAGCCTCTTCAATACATCACTTTTGAGGCCATTTGATAAGATACATATGAGGCATAGAAATGTAACGTCTTTGTGGTTTGCAGAGTCGTACAATGCCAATATTTTCTTGCAGGGACTGGGCTGGTATTGAATGAATTTGTGGTTTCTTAGCATATGGTTTGTTAAATTAGGATCAACTTTTGCCAGCGTAAACAAATATGTCTATTGACATTTTGGAAATATTCTTTTGGCCACTGTTTCTGTACATCTGCTGTGAGTGGCAGAATGTTAATATGTATCTCTGTGCACCCTCTGATGTTAGAATAATTCATCCACCATATGGGCAGATGAGATAAAAAAAAACCCAATATGGATGGATTTTCCAAAGATATATGTTTGTCGTTAAGGAACAAAACACTTCACGTATAAATAGACTGGACCAATAATTGTGACCTTAACACAGGACTTTATTGATCCCCTTTTTTGAGTCCTGTGTTAGATAAGAGATGATCTGCCTATGCAGACAGATAAAGATACAGATCTCTCTCTCCCATTTTCTCTCATTCACACACACACACACACACACACACACACACACACACACACACAACACACACACACACACACACACACACACACACACACAAAGCCCAAAAATGCAGATCAAAACGCAGAAGCTATTTATCTCAACAGGAGCACAGTCAAGAATACTGAGCGCTCCAAGCAGTAATTACTCTGTCTGTGGTTGAATTTTAATTACATGTTAGCATTACGTCCAGTATTGTCTTATGTCCGCAAGTGTGTGTGTGTGTGTGTGTGTGTGTGCATTTGTGTGTGTGTGTTCTGTCAGGATTCTTATCTTACACTCACACTAACACACTCCTTGGCTGTAGCACAATGACCACAGTTCCCCGCCACCTGCTGCTGTGTTAAAGCAGAGAAGCAGAAAGGCAGAAAGAGACACAAATTGATGCCAGTATTGGCTCAGTGCTTTCATCTTGAAATGGTATTTTACTTTTCATATATGAATATAAAGCCACAGTGACTCAGTTGCATGTTTTAGTTGCAACGAGCCAAGGCCCCGTTTCCCAGTTTCGATGTACCTTAGCGCTCTATGAAAGTCTCTAACATATACCTTAGCTAAGGAACTTATTTTCCTATGAGGCTCCCTGTCCCTTAGCGGGTGCTCGTAAGGAGAGCTGCTAAGGGACATCGTAAGCTGGAGCTGTCCTTCACAACGATGCTGAAAGTGCATCATCTCATATAAAGGTAAGTAAATGACGCTGTGATATAAAAAGTATCGCCATAATAATTTTAACTCCATCAAATATTATATGAGAAATGAGGCTATACCTTTTACAGAACATCTGCTCATCAGTTTGCTCGTGCTTTCTATTTGCACTTGTTCCTACATAATAGGCGACTTAAGAATTGAAAGAAGGGACCAAAATCAAGATGTGTCTTTTAGTTTCATTATTTTTCTTACGTCAGTTCATCCTACTTCTGGAAAATGGTCTTTTTTCATTCATTCAATCATTCATTCAAATCTTTATTTAAGACTTGGGATTTAATTGAAGGAGTCTCTCATTTTCAATGATGTCAAGCATGTACAAAGACATCAGAAACAATCAATGAGCAGACAAAGAACCATCATGCATATCAATTAAAATGGATATGAAATCATACAAAACAACAAACAACTACAATAAATGATCGCTAAAAGTAGAAATACAGGGTGAAAAACATGTTGTGGTGTAGATGTAGAGTTAAAAGCTTTTGCACTCGGTTAAAACAAGATCTAAAATAAGGCATTTAAACAGCCATAAGGTTGTCAGAGTGTCCAAGTTTAAGGTCTTAAGGTCTTTAGTTCCCAATCTGGCACTAAGGCACTATATCTGGCACCAAGAGTAGCTCCATGTTGAGCCTGGTCTCACTCCAAAGTCATGGAAATCCAGTGTATTGTTTTTATTTAGAACGAAAGTCTGGCTGGGGCAGGCGGGAGTGGTGGTGGATGGGTTCAACAAACACCGACTTTCACCCAAGAGAGCAGTGTTCACTTCCTGTAAGATTCTAGAGCCAAACCCTGTTCTTTTTTCCTAAACCCAACCACGTGCGTTTGTTCTTGAAGAAAAAAAAACATCAGTTTGCAATGATGTACCAATTTTTTTATTATTATTTTGAAAGATGTATGTAAACGGTAAATATCTGTGGAAACGGAAGTGTACATTGAAAGAAGACAATGCATGTAACAGGCAGAACTTGACACAGTGTCCCAGAACGTCAACGTCAACATCAACGTCAACGCATCCAGGGTATCTTCCGTGTCGTATGTGGACGTGGAAAGTCCATGACAAAACGCCATGTTAGATCTGACTATCAGTATTTGATACCTTTAAGGTATCGACTGAAATAACCCAGAATCACGTGATATTGAAACGTCAAACAATATGTCCATTCAATTCTTTTTGTGTTGGAGACCCAACTGGCCGCTGGACCAGTAAACTCTATATTGCCTCCGGAGCCTCTAGTGACTCGTGAGTTGCCCAGTTAGCACAAGCTAACATAGGAGCAGTGGCGAGCATCCACCACCAAGCAGATTAATGGTCCTAACAAACTCAGATTGACACAGGAATGGCTCAACTCTGTCGTTGATCCTGCCTTGTTATGAAAAAAAAAAAAAAAAAACGTTCTTGATTTTGACATTTTAAAGATGTAGTAAAAACATATAATCAAGTAATCCTCGACAATTTAACTAAAATCAAAATACAAATTTTTCAATTGTAATCTGGGCTGATAATACTTATTTTTTGTAATCTTATCATGAAATCCCAATTACATGTCCTTACCCAACCCTGGAGCATCTTTTCTCCTTGCTGTCAGCTCTTGATCCTGCCCAATGGCCTTACTGTCTTTGTAGAGTAATAGGGATAATAAGAGATTATTCATAACCACTCCAACCTGGGCAAGGGCCACTTCTCCCTCCTCGTCATTAGAGCAAGATTACCGAGCACAACAATAAAAACAGCCTCTCATTCATCAGTAGCAGCCATCGGGTGGACCGCAGACGGGGGCTGAACACAATGGCAGGTAGGAAGAACATCATAACAGCTGGCGTGTTTACACAATATGTCTGAGCCCTGAATGAGGCGAGGGAAACATGAAAGATGGTGCTTAATGTTAATACGCTTTTGCTTGCCATCAGTGTGGTCAGAGTAGCACTCAGAGGTCCCTTGGAGTGGGTATTCGGCTGCGGTGCTTTTCATCTAGCAGGGAGATTTATGTGTGCTGTTCAACTGCCTGTCAGCTTTGTTTTGGCCAAACAAATGTAATTATTGAGCGATATGGCAAGCTCATCCTATTAAATACAGATGAAATATACAACAAATGATACTGTAATGCTGTAAGTAATTAAAATGTATGGACAAAATAAAGTAAACTAAAGACATCATCTTTGATATAACTCACCTTGCAACTGCTATTCCTGTATGTATTAGACATGTATGATTTTCTAGACCGTTGTACATCTCCATATATGAAATAATATTGCAATTTCACTCAGATTGTGTTGATTATGCTGTCTTTCAATTCAACCTGACTCACCTGCAGGCCTATGGTAGATTTTAGAATTGTTTAAACCTGCATTAATTCATTTCTTGACAGCAAAACAAGCCATAAACATAACATATTTACCCTTTATTACACAGCTTTGTTTAATACTTGATTGTCATTGGTCAATTATAGCACTTTACAGCCTGTTATTTCTGAACAGCAGACTGCTGTTATGAATAACAGACTGTTGCTACAGATGCAGTTCAGATATTAGATGCTTAATAGAAACAATAAAATCAGTTTAAGGTTTCTACTAGAAGATGTTTACATGCTTTAATGGTCAAAAACTTTATTTTCCTTAACACCTGTATACCATGGATGTATAAAGAGAACTGGAGGGGTGCATTAAGTCAAAAATGTTAAACTGCTGCATGTAAAATTACCCGAATAACTGGCATTGCTTCCTCATTAATGGGCCCATAGAGCAGGCACATTAGAGTGTGTGTGTGTGTGTGTGTGTGTGTTCCACTGGCCAAACCAGTTAGCTACGGTTTAGCGCTCCGCTAACTTGAATGAGGATAAATGATTTAATCTTGCGACTCTAAAAGTCTTTCCAAATGTTATCAGACCAAAGAGTAGTGATGTTACGTCTGATACTAAAGTCCCGACGCCGGTGTCGAGCGAAGGGGGCGCGTCCAAATTAAGCCTGTGTTGTTTTTCAGGATATCACATGATTTCAGACAAACAAGGCCCCGTTTTTTTGGGGCTTTTGAGAGAGAGAGTGTGGGGGTTGACATGCAGCAAATGGTTGCAAGCCGGAGTCGAACCTGCGACCGCTGCGGCGAGGCATATATATATATATGCTACCGACGCCCCAAGGCCCTGTTTCTCTGGAATCACTTCTTCTGCTACAGCAGCTTATCACAACAATGACCTCGCAAGATATGCTTCCACTCAACTTTGTTGAAGGTAAAGGCTTCAGGAAGTTAATCGAATATGTTGAGCCTGAATACACCATGCCTTCGTTTCAAATCTTCGTTTAGTCGACAGGGCAATTAGTCAGCAGGAACATGTAATTTCAGTGTATGATCATTAGTATTGTTATTGTTGTGTTGTCTTGACAACTTTTCAAATATATTAAATGTATTTTCTATTTATTATTGAATATTTTCTACTTATTATCATATGTGCATCATGGTGGTGCAGTGGTTAGCATTGTCGCCTCTCAGCAAAAGGTTTTTCTGGTTCGAACCTGGGGTAGGGGAACCCCTCTGTGTGGAGTTTGCATGTTCTCCTCATGTCAGTGTGGGCTTTATCTGGGTACTCCAGCTTCCTCAAACAGTCCAAAGACATGCAGGTTAACTGGTGACTCTAAATTCCCTGTAGGTGTGAATGTGAGTGTGAATGGTTGTCTGTCTCTATGTGTCAGCCCTGTCATAGTCTTGTGACCTGTCTATGGTGTACCCCGCCTCTCGCCCAATGTCAGCTGGGATAGGCTCCATCTTATTCACTCTTATCATTATCGTTATTTGTAAATGTATAATATTTAACTTTGTTCCCCAAGGTGGAATAAATAATTGTGTCATCATGTAGCTGTAAGCTACAGGCCTGAAATTAAACTGCGATCTTTCATGTTTCAATCACCATGGTTCAAATGAGTATGTCTGCTCTTATGTTAACAGGAAGGAAGAACATCTGAACATAAGCTGTTTTCAGACCTTCTTTATTTTGTCACTGTTCATACAGTTCAGAACGTTAACATACAGCAATGAATACATGTTAGTTTTACTATTTCCATACTTGTTATTGCTCATGCTGTTGCTGGCTTTCACTAGCTAGTTTCCACTACCACACTGCAAGCAGGAATAAAACCACCACCACACATAGTGTATTTGGTTTTAGCTGTTGCTGCTGCTGCTAACATAAACATATGTGTGCCATCTGATTTACACTGTTCAGTGGTCTTTATGCACAAGCTGCAAAGCGCTGCCCATCACCGCATCCATTATAAAAGAGTGACCACGACAAGAATGGCTGAACTAAAACTTGAGATACACAGATTTGCAACTGTCCACTATAATTTTTCAGTGTCATATTCAGGCCACCTTGGATGGTATGTCCCAACAGTACTGCACGTAGCTTCAGCTGCAAGGAGGTCTTCCACAGGAATGGACACTCGTCTTTAACAGAGATAAGAACAACTATTTATCACAGCTGCAAATGTATAACGTTACACCAAAATTAATCACATTTACAATTAGTTAACTTCATAACTAATGCCCTCACCTTGGCAAAAAGTAAAGTGTGCGGCAGACTTTTTCTTGTAGTAGATGAATCCAGAGATCAGAATAACAAAACCAAACACCAGAGCAAACACTCCCACACCGATTTTGATCCGTTGTGTCACAGGAAGGGAAGGGTCTAAAATGGTGGGAAAAGACACTTTCATTCATACATTTATTCATTTATTTTCTCAGCCTTTGTACAGTTTGCATCACAGTGGTTCACTTACCCCAGACCTGGAACACTGGTTCAGAGAGGGTGAGGTGTTCGACCATGCAGGTTATTCTTTCTCCGTGAGTCGGAGTGTGCACCAGGTAGGAATGAACCTGATAGTACCAATCCCCATCAGACATCACCTCAGAAAAACTGACAGCTGAGGTCACTTCCTCTCCGTTGCGCAACCACGTCATTCGGATTTGTTTTGGATAAAAGTTGTAGGCACTGCACACAAGCATGGACGGGTGCTTCACTAAATTCATCTTGATGGTGGGTGCAGAGCTGAGATTACCTGAGAAACAAGTTTTACGTATTCATGAAAATCCACCATACTACTCTGTAGACTATATCAATTTAACAACACACAGTTATGTTTTTGATAACATTTAATTGCATACACTTTTAAGTGAATAGTCGTGGATTTTGACATTTAAATTTAATCAAAAACAAGACATATTGTGTGTTCTTCAGAAACACATTTCTGAACCTTTTTTCATGTGTGGATTTTTTTTTATACATACAATAACTATTTTTTTGCGCATTAAAAAATATGAAGAGGCTCATTTATATAGTAACCACAAAATATCTGGGTAATTCCTTTTGTAGCATTCATTATAATATTAGCCCCCTTTACACTTTCTCTTTAAGGCGGGTCAAAATGTCCAGGATATTTTACACAGTTATGCTGCCTCGTTGTTCTGTAGAAAAGGTGCAATCATGGAGTGGGGGAACATAGTTGTCTCGCCTTTAAACCAGCAGCGGAGGTGGTAATATCTGTATAAAAGGGACAGCCAGTGGGACGGGATCATGGGCCGCACGAGTGGTGTATTTTGAGATTTAAAAAGTAGCTAGTAGCAATTAGCAGCTACCTCAAAGAAGAAGTACAGCTGCCAAAAATATCTGCAAATTGGGAAATCAATGAGGCCCAGGAGCTCCTTGACCTCTGAGCACAGGATGAGATCAACCACCATCCAACATATTACCATGGCTATGCAGTTGTTATTGTTTATAAAGCGATAAAGAGATGCATGTGTTATTTGTCACACTAGAGACTGACGTGTTACATGTTGCGCTCGTCACGGCTCTTTTGCTTCTGCAATGCCTGCGTACTGTTTAAAATCACACACTGGAACCACATGATGCCGTGGGCAAAATATCCTGCTAGTGTTGTATTCTGAATACTCTAAAACACATGAAACAGATCCTTTTCATGGCAGACATTTTGACTTGTCTAAGCAGGAAGAAAATGTGTAAATAATATTGAACAATGGCTCTATTCCATTAAGTGTCATAGTAGGCCATGTCAGCGAGTGAGCATGCACAACACGAGAGTCCTGAAAATAACTGTCTGCTGTGAAAAGAGTCCGTCCACAGCACACCGAAATCCATTTAGTACATCAAGTAATATTAAGAAAAAAACTGCTCTTACCTGATTGTTGGACGACATCTATGTTGTCTTTACACAATATATTCATTTCAACCATTCTCTGTAGTGCATCATAGGGATCACGGCTCCAGCTTTTTGCTATTTGAATTGTGTAGGGTGTGAATCCTGTCCAGTTGCCTCTTGTGCTGTTGTACTGCATCAATATTTTCTTGTTAAAATGATTTTCTAGAATATATTCTATATCTGTCAAATCTGGACCCTTCAATGTACAACACGCCGTGAAATGTATAAAATCTTCATCTGAGAAAACTGTAATAAAAGGAGAGAAATGTATTAATGTCACTGGTAAGTCAACAAAATAAAGAACGCACCCGCCCCTTTGCTCAGTTGAAACTCCCCCTATTCATCATCATAATGGAAGTGGTACTGACACTAGTACTGTTACTACTAGTAGTATTCCTCCTCTTATCACAGTTTTTATTCTATGTTTGTTTTATGTAACTGTAATCCAAATTAGAGTAAATAAAGCAAACAGAAACACAAGAAAGAAAGAAAGACACAAGCAAGACATTAAAAAGAAAAAAGATGAGGTTAAGATAAATCTGTTATTAAAGGCCTAACAATATTTCAGACCGACTAATCTTTATCAAAGTAGATTTATATACCTCATCAGAGCATCAAAAAAAAAGAAAAATCAAATTTGAAATTGAAAAAAAAAAAGGCCGAATGCCCAGGCCAGGCGGCACCTATGAACAAACCCCCTTCTCAAAAATATATATATATGTATATATTTTTTTACAGATTTGTGTGACTCATGTGGGTCACATTTGCAAGTTGGAAAACCCAGAATTCCGGATTAATCCAGAAAAAATGTTTTAAATACATGAAAATGCATCACGCTTTATTTAACATAAACAATGAAACCCTACGATGAGATATGCATTACTATAGATGCATCAATATGTACTTCGCATTACTTAACACACACAATGATAATTATGATACTGCATGGACTGTTATAATAGCCTATGAGTCCTTACTGCAGTTGATTGTTGAGGTGTATAGGTGAGTTTAGGTATTTGTAATGCATCATAAGCTCCATCAGTCAGTCTCTACATTTTAACTAGTCAAGAGCATCCATAAGACACTTACAATACATTATAAGACACATCTCTAATGTTTCATGACTGCTGATTAAGTGCATCAGGAAGCACTGTGTGTAAATGAGTGTAGTTATAGGGCATTATAAATGCATTAGAATTCACTCTAAATGCCCTCATAAGGGATTAAAGATGTGATCTTCGAAAGAATTACAGATATAAAAGTGATTCAGCTTGACTCATATGCATACATTTCCTTTTTTTTTGAGCAGGCATCTTGGCTTTTACTCAAAGTAGACAGTTGAGAGATGTCGGGAAACAAGGGAGCAGAGGAAGGTTGAAGTACCATGAAACAAATGTCAATGGCCAGAAACAAACCAGGGATGATGCAATAACAGTGCTGTATATATTATAGGTCTTAACTACTGGGTCACAAGGAAGCCCTGATATTCGTTTCCTTTCACAAAAAAGATTGTTCCTGCAGCAACTCCAAGAAGTCCAAGGATCAGGCCAAGTCCACAAATGACATCTGGACCAATGTTCGTCTCATCTGTGTCAGTTTCTGGGGAAGACAGGAAAACCCAAATTTTAAAGTGATTTCCGAATTTATTCATTCCATATTTATTAGACCAGTCGAAAAATATTACGATACTATACATCATTGAGCATTTTTGTTCTCACCCCAAAACTGAGTCTGAGGCTTCTCCAGCGACGCATGTTCCACAGTGCAGCCATAGATGTCTCCCACCTTTGGGACAATGTTCAGGTTGGAGAAAACGTGAAATGTCCCATCAGGATTGGGTAAGCATTTGTTGAAAGGATCTTCCACTGTTACTTCTACATCATTCTTAGTCCACTTTATGTTGATGGAGGGAGGGAAGAAATGGTTGATGAAGCAGATGAGTGTATTCTCTTCTCCTTCTATCACTTCTTCTCTGGGGTAGATGAGGATTTCTGGTGTCTCTGAGGGTTAAATTAACACATAATTTAGTGTACGTTCAATGGTCTATCAACAACCCTGTGCTAAATGGATACAGTATCTTTGCCAAAAGTAGACAGTCAACATAACATCAATGAATATATCTTACCTTTGGTCTTTGTTGCAGCAGACGTGTCTGGTTTCCATCTGAGCAATTCATATTTGCATTGTTGTCTGTACTGCATGGCATATTCGTAAGCCCAGGGAACATGGATCATTGAGGGGATTCTGCTTTCCCAAACAAGACTCTTTTCTTTAAAGTCAGCGTAGTAGACATCATTACCATCCAGTGTCACACTGAGTTGAGTATCACTCGAGTCAAAGCAGCCATAATTGTGACAAAGTTCATGACTTCCTAGGAAAATGCATCAATCACACATCAAGTCAGAATAAAAGTCTGTTTATATAATATCTATTGGTGACAAAATCATCAACAGATTTTACAAATGGTTTCTTTTTTTCTACAGATTCAACAGTAACAGTCATAAGGAAGTAGCCATACTTACTTTGAGCATAGATGGAAACTGCTCCTGAGAAAATCAGTATAATTTTGAAGTACATGTCTTTCAGTCTGTACATACGTGCGCTGTCAAAGCGCTCGTGACTTGCCTCTGTCCTCCAGAAAGATAAGACGTTTAAAAGTTGGCTGTGTTACGGTAACCTTCCGCGTGCCTAAAAAAAAAACATTTAAAATGTTGCTTGGCAAAAATAAACAAAAAAATCACAGGGGGAAATCTACTGAAGGGAAGTTACGAGAAGAAGAATCACGTAAAACTTGTTTGTCCGCTTTAAAGGTGCACTGTGTAAGCCAAGAAAAGTTCATTTTACATTTAGTATCACTCACTAAAACTAATTGTATATATCCTTGAACCACATATAAAGTTTTTGTTGTTACATAAAACATGTTGTGTTTGGTTTCGTCTTTATGATTTGACTTCTGAGTCTTCACATCCTCAGTTTATAGTCTATGGATCACGCCAGGATTTGCACTGTGACATGTTTTCCACATCAGCACCTAAGTAAATGAACAAATGTGTAGCACCACACAGACACCGCCTTGACAGGCAGGCTGCACACAGCTAATATAACACAGCGTCATGACTTCACTTCTTCTTTGATTCTACCAGCTGGCAAACAGACCAGGACACAAAGGGCAGCTGGTGGCATGAGACTAAAGTCTGAATCCAAAGCATGTGATGTGGCATGTGTCAAGGTGTGGAGACTCTCTGTGGGAAGGGATCTTTGTGTCATATACAGGGCACAGAGAGATAAAATCCTTTATGTTACACTAAAGTCATTAAATCATAGCTGATTATATCAATAGGTAAAACAATTACCAGTTCAAAAGGAAAAAGAAGTAACAGAGAACATAGAGGAAGTGGGTTATGTTTGTCGAATAATGTAAACGACGTAATCAGACTTTGACAGGCCACTTTGTGCCAGCTCCAGTTTTGGTCAGACAATGGATGAAGAGTACTTTCATACAAGTGTAGGACAAGAATATGCATGAATTATTTGTTTGTATGGTGTATTTGTTGTATTGGGTATCAGGGTAATTAGCAGTTATCACTATATATGGTGGGAAGCTTTCTATGCCTGGTCAGGTGTTCCACCTGGAAGGAAATACTGTTTTTGACCCCTGAAGCAGCTTGTTGCCGTGTTGAGTTACACGTGTGGATGTTTTGAGTATTATTGGAACCATGTCTGAGTTTGATGGACAAGTTTGTGATGGAAAACAAATGGACGCAGTGTTCAACTGGCAAGTTTGACTCATTGTCTAAACGATTAAACGTCCGCCCTCTCGCTGGCCAGCACCAGAAATATTAGTCGGTTAAACCAATTAGTGTTTTATTCATATTCATATTCATGTCAGACAGCAGTCCGCCCTCCACATGGTAATGCTCAAGTAGACTGGGGTTTTAAAACAGCACGGTGGGAAATTTAAGCGCGGTTTGGCAGTACTTTGGTCTAGAAAATGAAAGACAAGTAGCATGTAGAGTGTGTCAGAAAAAAATTGCACATACTCGCTTGACTGGAGCAATGCACAACCACATTCAACTCAAGCATTTGGATGTTAACCTGCTTCAGGATGTTAACTGAATATGCTGAGCCTGAATACACAGTGTCTTCATTTTGAATCTTCGTTTAGTCGCCAGGGAAATTAGTCGCCAGGAACATCCCTAGTAACAATCAGCACGTCTATTGAAGTCACCCTGGTGGGTAAAAGCGTTGGCTTAGCCTGTACAACAAGAATGCATCGCCACATGAAGCGATCTCCTCTCGTTAACCTGCTCAGCTGTCAGTTGTCAGGTCAGTTAGAAATCCAGTTGTGCATGTCCAGCACATGACCATGAAACTGGCTTTCTCCGGAAGAATCTAGCTGGGAATATCAGGTTTACCTTACCTTACCCTGATAATGGAAACATGATCAGTTTCATGACGTTTAAGAGGAGAGAGTAACTGTGGAAAGTCAGCTAAAGTGAATATGAGAAACAAATATGTACAATGGGCTTACGTTATGACAGCTGCAAAAAGGTTTTACGGCATCCTCTTAAACACACACACACACACACACACACACACACACACACACACACACACACACACACACACACACACAAACAGACTCACTCACATGATCTTTACAGGCACTATGAGAGCATGACCATGAC
The DNA here is from genome assembly GCA_026686955.1 of Epinephelus cyanopodus. Taxonomy (NCBI): domain Eukaryota; kingdom Metazoa; phylum Chordata; class Actinopteri; order Perciformes; family Serranidae; genus Epinephelus; species Epinephelus cyanopodus. The sequence goes on from CM048929.1 coordinate 14,073,625, forward strand.
CTCTGGGCCCACAATAGCCAACGTAAACTATGTATGTGCACGTGTGCATGAATACATAGCAATGTGTGAGTGGACGTATGTGCTGTAAACACCAGCCTTCACCTCATAAGCAGAGAATGATTTGGATTATATATTGTGATGAGCAAAACAAACAAGAAAAATTGAACGCAGCTCTTGGAAAAGTCACATCACTGCAATTGAATAACAGTAAAGAGGGTATTTGTTGCTTTGGTCTGTTGACAAAAGCAACAGATGCCAGAATGGCCCCGCACAGACACTAGGCAGGAAAAAATATGCAATAAAATCAGAACAAATATTGTGACAGAACGTTTAAGTGAAAATACAAAAGCAAGGACATACAGTGCGAAGAACGGCATTATAACTTCATGTTTCAGTAGATGAGAGGGATTTTGTTCCCCTTGTATGCATAGTTTAAAAAGCTTGTTTAAATAACTCTCCAACTTGCTGTTCACATGCTTGCAAAGTTAAGTTGAAGACGTTTGTGATTTCACTTGGAAAAAACAGGCCCAGGTCCACTTGATGGAAAACTGTCCTTCTGTGATTGTGTTTTTCTTAAAGATATTTGACAGTGGTTTTGTGTCACTCAAGGGAGAGGAATGTCTGGTTTTCTGTCTGAGTGTGTGTACCTGCCTACTTTCTATGTGGGTATAAAAATACAGAAGAGGCAGTAACACACTGATACACACGTACTCAGACCATCTGGTGTGTTAGATGATGTTCCTTTGCCATGTTGAAGCGCTGAACTCTCTCTACGTCGTCTCTGCCCCACTTTTAACAGCTGCTCACCAGACACACACAAACTCATTTAAGGTGTGTGAATATTTTAATTAACATGACTTAATGCGGATTGACAATTATTTGTTTTAATTGCGTCCTTGAGGAAACTCTTCCTCTGTTGTTTCTCAGGAAAACCAAGCGGCTGTGTGGGTCAATTGGAAATGCCCGCACACATAGAAGGCTACTTCATCATCAAACAGATTTCTAATGTGAGCTGCAGATGTTCCTATAGCAACCAGGGACACCTGTTTTTCTAGTATGTACACTGTGTATCTGAGCACACATGTGTACACCCAGGCAGGGTTTTCCCTGCCATTATACGGCTTAAGTGCAGCACCCAAGCGTTGCTGCGTCACGCCGCTGTATGAAACAATGTAGAGAGCATGTGAATGATGCACAGGATGCCTGTTGTCTTCTGGTGTCTCTCCTGCAGTTAGTAGGTGTGGGGCAGGCAAGAGGACGCCGCTGGCTGCAGTTGTGGTGAGAATTCAGCGATGTTGTCTCCCTCCCTTTGTAGATTTTCGGGGTGTTTTTTATTAACTAGGTCCCTGTAGTGAATGTGTGATTATTTGACTAATTAATAACTATAAACTATTTATGGCTTTAGTCGATCTCTCCCTCGCTGGGAAAGCGTGATGATGTCATGAAAATGACATCAGCCATAATCCAACAAGTCAGCCATAAGCTGACATAAGCCTTCCAAAAACCTAGGGAAAACACTGGAAGGGTGTGAAGATCGTGGATGTATAAAGAGACCTGGATACAGCGGTGGAGGCAGGGCCCCATTCATTCCTATGAGAGCTGCTTAGTGCTGCCACGTATAAACTTACCCTGATGATCCACATGGCTTCTGCACTGTGCGGACCACAGAGCAGACCAGAGCACGCTCGCTAGAGACTCCCACTGGCCAAGTTGGTTCCTGTTTAGTGCTCCATAGGCTTGGGCAGTATCACAGTATTGCGGTATACTGGGCTGCTTAGAAATCCCAATGGTATGATTTTAAATACTGTCATAAATTATTTTATTTATTTTTTATTTATTTAAACCTTTATTTAACCAGGTCGGTCCCATTGAGACACAATGGCCTCTTTTTCAAGGGAAGCCTGGCCAAGACAGCAGCAGAAAAGTTACTAGACATACATGACACAGAAATCACACAACACACAGATAAAATACAATACAAGATAAAAGCAACAGGACTAAAAGTTCGGATTCACATTAAAACAAGAACAAGTGCGATATGAAGCTGCTCCAATTTCTCTCACACAAGATTTCAAAGATCCAAGGTTGATCAGCTCCTTTAGCTTTAGAGTTTTCTGCAGTGCATTCCAAGCAGCAGGTGCAGCATACTTAAAACAGTGCTTACCAAGTTCAGTGTTAACTTTGGGCACGTTTAATAAATAAAACTCATCTGAACGTAGGCGGTAATTGCTTTGAGATTTGGAGAGATAGTTACATAAATAGAGGGGGAGCAGACCCAAAATGACTTTATAAATAAAAATATGCCAATGTATAAGGCGGCGTGCTGCCAGAGATGGCCACTCAACTCGGGCATATAAAGTGCAGTGGTGAGTGAGGGCTTTACATCCAGTGACAAACCTTAAGGCACCATGATACACGGTGTCCAGAGAGCGCAGACAATTTGCAGGGGCATACATATACAAGAGGTCCCCATAATCAAGTACAGGGAGGAAAGTGGCAGCAACCAACTTTTTCCTGGTAGAAAAAGAAAAACAAGATCTGTGACGGAAAAAGAATCCCAGTTTCAGTCTTAATTTTTTTACCAGGTTTCTACATATGGTTTAAAAGAAAGCCGATCATCGATCAAAATGCCGAGATACTTGTAACAGGTCAGAAGTTCAATCTCACAACCTTGTAATGACAAAATGCTGGGAGGTGACACAGGTATTTCCCTGCCATTAGAAAATATCATCAGTTTAGTTTTGACAGCGTTTAAAACAAGTCTTAGCTCAATGAGCTGACTTTCCACAAGGTTAAAAGCAATCTGTAAGTTGCCAAGGGCCTCAGCAAGAGTGGAGCCACAACAATAGATAACCGTGTCATCAGCATAAAAATGAAATTTGGCATTTGGAATGTTTCTGCCCAATGTATTTACATAAATAACAAACAAAATTGGTCCCAGAACTGAGCCCTGAGGCACCGGTAGAAACATTTAGCAGATTGGATGAACTGCCTTCAAAGTGAACACATTGTTTTCTATTAGACAAATAATTAGCAAACCAACCAACGGCCTGCTCAGATAAACCTATGTCGAGCAGTCGTCGCTTCAGAATAGAATGATCGACTGTGTCGAAGGCCTTAGAAAGGTCAACAAAAAGAGCTGTGCAAAATTTCTTATGATCCAGCCAGTCTATTATGTCATTGGTGAGTTTGAGGGTGGCCGTAATTGTGCTGTGTTGTTTCCTGAAGCCGGATTGATATGGAGAAAGAATGTTGTAAGTATGAAGGAAATCCTTCAACTGGTCATTTACTAGACCTTCAAGGACCTTCGACAGGATGGACAACTTGGAGATAGGTCGATAATTATTTAAACAAGTAGGGTCCCCCCCTTTCAAAAGGGGAAGGACGTAAGCAACTTTCCAAATTTCAGGAATACAATTCGTAGTGATAGACAGGTTAAAAAGATATTGAAGAGGCTTGGCAATAAAATCAGCTGCAAGCTTTAAAAAATATGGTTCCAGGTGATCTGGGCCTGCAGATTTAGTAATGTCAAGAGAGAGAAGAGCTCTACGGACCTCTTCCACTGAGAACAACCTAAAATCAAAGGAAGGTTGACCAGCAGAAATATGGCCTAGAGATGTGTTACCAACATCTAGGGCAGAGGACACAGGATTAAGGGCAGGCATAGCAATTGTGGAAGAAGACCTAGAAAATAACGAACCCGAGGCAGAAAATGATTATTAAAACAATCAAGTATAGTAGCCCTGTCAGTTACAGTGGTAACGTCATTAGCAATACAGGATGGGAGTTCACTATGATTATCAGTGGCTGAGATAGATTTGATCACTTTCCAAAATTTCTTAGGGTCGTTTAGATTTTTCGTTATTGTAGAAAGATAAAAACTGGACTTTGCTTTTTTGATAAGAAAGGTAAAACGATTTCTGAGTTGCCTAAATATAAGTTTATCAGCCTCAGACTGAGTCTTTCTGGCTTTAGCCCAGGCAAGATTTCTATTATGCAGTAAATCGGCTAAATCAGGCGTGAACCAGGGATTATCCCTACCCTTAACCCTATATCCTCTGAAGGGAGCATGCTTATCAAGCAGGGAAGAGAAACCCTCAGAGAAGAAATGCCATGCAGTCTCTATATCATCAATCAATTCAATACGGTCCCAGTTAAAATTATATAAATCATGGAAGAACCCCTGTTCAACAAAGGCCTTCATATTACGTTTTATCAAAATACGAGGTTTGGATTTTGGAATTTTGGCATTTCTGACTGCAGCAATCACACAGTGGTCACTTATATCGTTTGCAAAGACACCTGACATAGAGTACTTGTGTGGAGCATTAGTCAAAAACAGGTCAATTAAAGATGATTTTTCTGGACACTTCAAGTTAGGGTGTGTGGTGCTTTCAATGAGCTGTGTAAGATTTAATGAACACAGGAATCCTTGAAGGCATCGGATTTAGAATTTTAGCCAATCCCAATTTAGATCACCAATTAATATTATTTCCTTGTAATTCAGGTCAGCTAAAAGCTGATTCAGAGAAGTTAGCGCTTCAGCAGTAGCTGATGGGGGTCTATAACAGCCCGCAACAGTAATAAAAAACCCATTTGAAATTTCAAGATTTATGGCCAAGAACTCAAACTGTTTACTGATCGATTTGGACTGCAGGACATTTACATTAAATTTTGATTTACAATAAATTGCAACCCCGCCCCCTTCTTGGGGCGGTCGGCCCTAAATACATTATACCCTTTGATGGAGATGGCTTTGTCAGAATAAGATTTGCTAAGCCACGTTTCAGACAAAACAATGACATCTGCATCAGTTGATTTTGCCCAGATGTGCAGCATATCAATCTTTGATGGCAGACTACGAATATTCAAATGAATTACACCTAGCCCGGTTCTATCCTTAATTCAGCAGGTGTGTTACGATAGCAGTACCAGGACCAGGGTTTGGCTGAATACCAGAGATCAAAAGTAAAATAAACAACAGAAATCTTTTCCTAGTAATTTCAAGGTTGCTAGGTATTTCTGTTTTGGAGTGTAGTCTAGCATGCAACATGACAAGAGACTTATCAGACAATATGAAGTTTGATTCTAAGACAGAGGTGCAAACAAGACATAACCATTGTGCAAAGATAAAAGAATCCATATAAAAATGAATCAGCACTTGTTCACTTCGTTCACTAAGCAAGTTATTGGTTTCAGGGTTTGGAATAATTGGAGGAGAAAGCACAATAGCTGATGTGCACTCCCCATGGTGGCTGGTTAACCCAAAGTCCAAGAGAGTCACAGTAGCGATGAGGACCGTGAAAAAAGAATGCATAGTACCTGCACAGAGTCTAGTCCCAAGAAAGAAAAACGACGTGCAAGGAAGCGGTGTATCGCAGAGCAGGGTGGATGGAGCAGGCCGCAGGCTGCAGAGCAGGGTGGATGAACCAAGCCGCAGGCTGCAGAGCAGGATGAAGCAGGCCGCAGGCTGCAGAGCAGGGTGGATGAACCAGGCCGCAGGCTGCAGAGCAGGGTGGATGAACCAGGCCGCAGGCTGCAGAGCAGGGTGATGAACAAGGGTTCAAGCTGCAGAGCAGGGTGGATGGAGCAGGCCGCAGGCTGCAGAGCAGGGCGATGAACCAGGCCTCAGGCTGCAGAGCAGGATGGCGGAGCAGGCCGCAGGCTGCAGAGCAGGGTGATGAACCAGGCTTCAGACTGCAGAGCAGGGTGGATGGAGCAGGCCGCAGGCTGCAGAGCAGGGTGATGAACCAGGCCCCAGGCTGCAGAGCAGGATGGTGAAGCAGGCCGCAGGCTGCAGAGCAGGGTGATGAACAAGGGTTCAAGCTGCAGAGCAGGGTGGATGGAGCAGGCCGCAGGCTGCAGAGCAGGGCGATGAACCAGGCCTCAGGCTGCAGAGCAGGATGGCGGAGCAGGCCGCAGGCTGCAGAGCAGGGTGATGAACCAGGCTTCAGACTGCAGAGCAGTATAGATATAGATGCTCCTCTTACTATTATACCTTCATATGTAGTGCACAGCATGTGCCACCACAGGCTGGTCTCTACTGATGCATGTGTGCATTGTGAATGTCTTGTTTTCTGGGGAGTTTTTATCTGGAGCACAGGACTGTAAACAGCTGGCCAGCAACAACAGAGAGAGACCGTGGGGGGAAAAACGGCATGTTTTCTGCATCTTAATTCTTTTTTTTTTTTTTTTTTTTACCCAACCGGAATTGGTTGGAAGGGTGGAGTATCAAGAATAACCACGACAAATTGGGTGAGTTTTATTTTATTTCTGTCAAGTTTGAATGAAGTGTGATTTAACAAGGCAATTGATCCAGCCTCGGTTCTGTGAATTCAGAAGAATCCAAAAGGTGTATAGTTTAATGAGGAAAACAGATGTCAGACTGTATCTTTTTTTCAACACATCAACACGCAAGTTTCTACTGTGTATTCATTAGTTTGAAAAAGCTAAGAGAGCTCATCACAAGTCATACGTACCTCAGTGAAATTTCAGGCAGGTATGAAGGTCTGAAAAATTAAAAACTGCCCAAGCCTAGCGCTCCATTACCTTGAAAGGGGATAAAATGATTTAATCATGTGGCTCCTCTGGACTCTCAAAATGTTCTCTGACTGAATGGATTAAAACAAGTCATTTCATGGGGGTTGTCACACTAAAAAAAAAAAATTCTCTTTAGTCATGTAAGTCGTTTTGGGCATCACATGATGGTGTAATTACACTGCTTGGCCACTACAAAGCCTGGTGCACTTTGGACATACATTTGATGGACAGACATTTATGTGGGTGTATTTTATGGTGAACATATTAAAATCCCAACATGCTTTATCTACTCTGCAGGCTTTACACTTTACCAGTAACAGTGATGTTGTACTGTGAAGCCGCCCTCTGACATGCTGTGGTTGTAGAGCCACGAGCACAGCTTTATGTTTCACATTACTGTAATTGTTTCTTGGTGATGGCCAGGTTGGGAGATGATTAGGTTTATGCCTGTGGAGTATGGAGTGAATGTCTTCTAGTTACCCTATAAAAGCAAAACATTTAAAAAGGATCAGATGATAATTATGTGGCTCAGTGACTGAATCGGTTGAATGTCTTTCTTCAAGTTGCTAAAGGAAACAATTTGATTGGTGGCATATGCACCACCCCCAAATGAATGACAGTGCTACAATGCAGGGCTGCACGATATGCAAAAAAGAAAAAAAAGAAAAAAAAGATCATATTGTAATTATTTTTAAAGATTGTGACTGCGATACAAGTTGCAGTCTTCATGGGAATGGTGTTTTCAATGGTTAATTCACTGAAAAAAAAAAATACAAAAACGATGAAGATGTGATTTTTGGTGGGGTCCATACTAAACAAGCATGTTCCCTTATGTCTGGAACATGATTTGCAGGCCTGGGCACCTCTGTCGCACCACAATGCTCCAGTTATAATGGTATGCTGTGACATATCTTTTACCTTTACCTTTACCTGCAGCTCCTGTGATTTAAATACTGCACTTGGTCATGTTGCGATTTCAGTGATATTTCAATTAATTCTGCAGCCCTGCTACAATAATTTCTGTCTGCATTTGTGTGAATTCACAGGGTGGAGGACAGTACTGTGTAAATACAGGTCTGAGAGCCCAAATTTAAATCTACATGACATTTTTCTTTGCTGACGTAGAAACTCCTAAAGCTGGAGTGATGTGTCTTCAGGTAAGCAAACGTCAAAGTTCGGACATGCTCGTGTGTGTGTTTCTTGTATGGATTGAGGGTGTAACCTGTGTGTAGTTAGAAAGCAGTGATGTTGTTTGCAAACTACAATGTAGAGAAAACAAAGAAATCATGAAATCAATTTTACCCCGATGACACTGCAACATACGTGAAACAAAAGTGCAAGAGTATGGATATATCAACATTTATGGATGGGGTAATGACAAGATGGGATCTATCTCAGCAAAAGCATTAATCCAGTTTAAGACATGTAAACTTGGCAAATTTGTTTCCTGTTATAACAAAACAAAAGGCTGGATATGAGACTGAATGACTTGTTAAGATGGATGACTCAGATTTTTTTATTTATTTCAGTTTGAAGTTATTTTTATTTAATATTTATTTATTTATTTCAGGTTGAATTTTTTATTTTATTTGACACATACAGCCAAACTACTGTATACAGTTCATTTGTTATTGCCAATAAAGGTTGTCAAGTTCAATGGCAAGTTGTTGTATGGTCATCTTGTACCTATGATACATTTGGGATGGGGGGCCTCCGAATAAAATTTCGCTTAGGGCCCCAATTTGGTCAGGGGCAGCCCTGCTAACAACCGCCTTAAAAAAAAAAAAGGAGATGATTGATCCATGTCACTCCCCATTATCATATAATGAGTCTGATCATATATACAATCCATCACCAGTCAAAGTGCACGATGCGTCCTGATACATTGTGATCACATTATAGTGTGGCATGCCCAGCTGCTCCCCCTCTCACACTGCATCTCTCCGACCACCTGTCCCATAACTCTACTGACACATTCACAATGTGTCAGCACAGCTTCTATTCTCAGTAGCCACCGTTTCTCCTTGTTTAGACAGGATGTTGACAGTAAGTAAGGTTTAGGAGGACAGGAAGAGACGAGGTGGGGTACGGGGAGAAACGGAGGGACAGGCGATTAAGAGTTTCCTGTTTCGATAAGGTGAATCATGACAGCTTCCCATTAAACTGGTGGCAGTGCCGCCTGCTCTGTAGCACACACAATCACATGTGTGCATTTTCCACACCGGTGTTGTGTCACCAAATCAAATCTGAATCGCAAACATCTCAAATAATTGGTGCTAAAGTCCAGGCAAGGTTGACATGCGTAAGTTCGACTCATCCACGCTACAACAAATTAAAAAGACGTCAGGCAACCGGCAGAGACTGTTCTCTTCCTGTTTCAGTCTTTGTGTTAAAACCAAGCTTCTGAATCCAGCTACATATTTACTGTGCAGACATGAGATAGCAGCAAGATAGCAAATAAGCATATTTACCAAAATGTGGAATAAATCCTTTTACAGCTATCTAAATAAAAAGGTATGGTTTTAACGATCAACAAAAAAAGACCATTTCACAAACAAACTCTCATCAAAAATGATTATTTTTCACCACTTTGTGTTTAATATCACTGCCTCACTTGCACATAGAAACATTTCCAAGTTGATGAGCTTCAATTTGAGCTCAAGTCGACCATTCTATCTTGAAAATTACACTTGCTTTGGCCTAAATTTGTCACTACACCTCAAATCAGAGAAAATTTTCAGTCACTGGCCTTGCACATAAATTACTTGCCAGCAATGTGAACCTGAAGGTTGATTTCCCCAGAGTTTTAAGTTAGAAATGTACAGAATGGGTCCCCAGCACTGAGCGACTGGCAGATGTTAACTTGAATATGTTGGGAAATCAGCATAATTAGCATATGTAGACTATATTTCAGCGTCTGTTTGGCCGCTTTGAACAGTAGTGGAGTGGTTTTGGGGGTTACTGAGGATGCTGAATCCATTTCTGATATTTAAAAAATTCAAAATGGTTGTTTAAAACAGATGTAGCCATATTTCAACTCCCAGGGGGCTTATTTTGACTAATTTTAAGTGGATTTAGAAGTTACAAATGAAGCTGAATCAACTGAACAGATATACTGAACTTATATATTTGTATATTTAATATTGTTGAGCATCATTTATGAGATTGCAGATTTAGATTTAGGTCAAATAATCCTCCGTATCTGTCATGGTGCATTTATTGCATTTATTTATCTGTAGTTTAAAAGGAGTTAAAGAATAAGCAGTACAGTAAAAGTAGTATAACTAAAAGATGTACTTGTGACATTTATACCAGGGTCCAATGAGTCTTGGGCTTGTAATGTCTACATAATGTCACCTTTAGATCATATGCACACATCCAACTACAATAAAAGAGTAAAAACACCCCTGAGATCCAGCAGCATTCACTTAGACTGCTGGGTGTAAACAAGCTGGCCGATGCAGCTTTAAAAGCAATTTTATTTGTCATTTTTAAAGACTGTCCTCCAAAGAAGACGAACAGCAAGTGCCCCAAAACGACTTCTGCTTGTGTCTAAGTGACAAAACCTTCTAGTGGTCCTAGTAAGTAGGATGGGAAAAGGAGGAAATCAGGTGAAGTTATTTCAGAAGGTAGACAGACAGCTCAGGGCGAATGGATTAGTTCAATAAAATACTGGACTTTAACATGGGAGACAGCTGTTCAGTTCCCATATCAAACTGACAGCCAGTGTCGGGTTATCTTTAAGCACGACTACGATCCTTTCCAGAACCTTCGCCAAGTGTTATTACTGTAACCGTGATGACAGTTACAGTACAGACCTCTATCTTTAGCAAACAAACTAATTCTGTTGTTTATTTGGAGGGCATTGTTATGGTGCTTGGGGTACTTAGGGGTATTAGTAAGGTGTTAGTGTAAATTTATAATGTTACTGCAGTGTTAGAAAGACTTGCTATTGTTGTTTATAAGGGAAATATCATGAATATTACAAGAAGTCCTGAGCTTGTTCAGGTACAAGTAAAGCGAGCAGAGTGGATCTGAATTAAAATATCCCCACATTGCCTCTGTCTTCGGCAACTTTCTGCCAGTGCACATTCCACTAGATACTGCAAAATAAATAATATATCTGTGAGGCTGCTTTTTCCTGGAATTAAAGTGGTGTACCGAGGTTCTTGGGACGTGTCAGTACAATATGTATGTGTGTCTGCCGAGTGCATGTGTGTGCAGGGGACCACTAAAAACGTGTCACTGCTTCCTCTAACCCCACAAGACCTCTGTTTGAAGCTCAGCGCTGCAATGTGATTTCAAACACACAGCCAGAGGCACCACTAACAGGGCACAACAGATGTCAAGCAACGGTATGATACAGGCTGTAGGCAGAGTTACCGGCGTGATTATAGATTTAAGTCCATTTTCGAGTGGATGAGTCACAGATGCATGCGTGCTGCTGTTTCTGTAGTGCACTCATGGGTTTCTATGACATTGTTGACAAATGCTGCTTTAGGTGCGATGCACATTCCCCATCTTTATGGTCCCGCTGCACTTTATCTACTTTACACCAACAATCAAACATCAGTTCATGCATTTTTCATGTTTTTTTTCTCTGGGTTTCTGTTAAAAGATAAGTGGGTAGGTTGGTGGATGTATGTGTGTATGGATGGATGGGCATCATTTTGTATCATCATATTTTTCTCCTTCAAGGTCTTCCTCTCTAAATTATCAGTAACTACAGATGTACATATATAAAAGAAGACAAGAGTAATACAGAGTCTTCGCGAAAAGATTCCTCCTATAGTGCTGGGTTACTGTGAAATTTAAGTATCCTCAAAGCAGGGCTGCCCCCTAACAGTCGACCAAACGTTAGTCGACCAGAGAGGTCATTAGTTGGCAAGATTTCATTGGTCGCTCAGTCACAGGAAAAAAAACAAAAATGAAACTCTATCAGGAGCTGTGCCTTGTCAAAATGAATCAAAACCGATAACTGGACCATGTGGGAATTTAATTTGAAAGGACAGACACAGGAAGAGGCCATGCTCAGCAGTCAGACAGGAATCAAGTTACAAACCAATGACAGCTGACAGATATTTTTCCCTTCTTCTGTAAATATTCTGTCTGATAAATACAGAAAACTTGATCATGTTAGTGCAGGGCTACCCAGAGCTTTACATCTGTCCCACAGACGATAAGTCTACACACTTATAAACAGCACCTGGAAGAAGATCAGCTCTGCACTCAGGATTTCAGGTGCCGTGCTCTTGAAAGCTGGCACAGAAAAAGCACAAGAGTAGTGCCCAGCGCCGGACCACATGTTTTCCAGGCGGTTAAAGACGCAGCATGTGTACGGCCCCTAATTTCCAGGGCTGGTACCTGCGGTTATTCCACAGGCTGGTTAATAACATGTCGGGCAGGAAATCCAAAGTGTGGGATCATTTTGAGAAGGTGAAGGACGAACCCAAGGTGATATGTAAACTCATCTTCATTGGTCGACCACAAACATGACGTATCATCTGAAACATGGAAGTAGCTACATGCCCATTAGCCCACAGCGTCATTAACAGGCGGCTCGCTCAGTGTGTGACGTGCACTTGTAGATAAAATATAGGCCTATATTAATGAAGGTTCATTAGTACGGTTTTGTATTTCTCTGTAATGTAGCACAGTGTTAACAATGTTACTGATACTATTCTTTCTCACACCTTCAACACCTTCAACTCAAACCATTGTGTCTGAATTAAGTTAATATCATAAACATGTGAGCGACTAGTCGACTAATGACCCTAAGCGATAACTATTGGTTGACTCGGAAAATTCTCAATCAGGGGCAGCCCTGTCTTAAAGTGCCATCTTCTCTAGGTTCCTTCTTCTAGTTACACAAGGCTGTGTGTGTGCTTGAGGTTGCTCAATTTGTTTCTCAACCTTTTCATTGACTTGCTGTGTTCTGTATATCATTTGTGAACCAGCTGCATCTTTGTCTTGTTTTTGGCTCTGGCATATTGTCCGATGAATCACTATGTCTGACTGTAATTCATCCCAGCTCACCTCTGTCTTCGTGCCTGCCCTTTATCGACCGTGTGCCTTTAAATTAATGAATGCACTCTGTCTACTGTGCTCCAGTCAATACTGGAGGAAGCCTCATGTCTAACTGGGCTAAATCACATGTTTAAATGCTTTGCTTGTGGCATGGTGGCACATGCATGGACTCCCTCTCGCTCCTCACCTGTCTACCAGTCACCTTGGTTCCCACAACCTCCAGTCACCTGAACAACTGCTCCTGCACAACTGCTCTTAATTTAGTCCTCAGTTCTCTACTATAAATAGAAAACTATTGGCCCTAGATGTTTACCAGATCATTAATGTTGCTACGTCGCCATTGCAGACGGGCCATTTCTGCCAGCTTCTCTGTGTCAGTATGCAACCTTGCCACACCTTCTCAGTAAATTGCCTCGAAAACTTTACCCTGCCTTATCTATGTGTAAAATGAGGCTTTCAGCACCGATGATGGTGCGTAGCTTTATCTGCCCTTCTTTCTCTGTGAGTATTTCAGACATGTCTGCTGTCTGCTGTATTTGATTTACTACAGTCAGCTCTATCTAAAGAAAAAAACAACTTCGCATAAGTTTTAATAAGATTACGATATGAGTTCCTGTGATTTGGGGCACACGCATGGAGGCGGGTGAGTCTGGGGAGCCTTCTGTGCATTACTTTGTCCTGTGTACAGCAGCTCCATGTGGGCAGGTGAAAAAAAGCATCTAGAAACAGTGGCAGTGCAAGTCTGTCTCCACCCTCTCCAGGCCAGGATAAAAAAGTGACAAGGACTACAATTTATAGGGAAGTGGACGTCAACAGAAAAGAGAAGAATGTTTGACCGTTGATGAGTGACAGCACGTACCAGGCATCTCCTGGCAGTGCAATGCATCATCACACCAGTTGTTTAAATGTGTAATATAGAGTCGTTAAAGGTAATAGAGCCATCTCTTAACTTCACGATGGTGGCTCCGCCCAGCAGCTTGTTGAGCTCCTCGTCGTTGCGGACAGCCAGCTGCCGGTGACGGAGGATGATACGGGTCTTCTTGTTGTCGCAGGCAGCGTTTCCAGCCAACTCCAGGATCTCAGCGGTCAGATACTCCAGCACAGCCTTCAGGTAGACGGGGGCACCGGCACCAACAAGCTCCGTGTAGTTTCCTTTGCGCAGCAGCCTGTGAACATGGCCGACTGGGAACTGGAGCCCAGCACAGGAGGAGCAGGTCTTTGCCTTGGCTCTTCTGAGGGGGTTCTCCTGATAGCCTAAACGGTCCCACACCTTTTCGCCGGCGGGAAAAGATCAGCTTCGCCTCCTCCAGCCATGTTTTCAGTTTGCACGTGAGTGGATTTACACTGATTACTGACGTACTGACTGATTGACGGAGGCTGCCCCCCCAATAATTGTGCTGACTGCAGCGGCTGCACATGCCTAATCACCACATTGTCATCTTAAGGCAATACCTCCTTTGGGACCATCCAGCTAATAGACAAAAAGGGCCCAACACTTGCTACAAGTCGAGGCCAAAACAGAGTGCTACAGTTTTTCAAGAGACTACATTGCACTCTTACATGAATCATTTCTAGGCTAAGTCATAAAAAATACTGTGTTATTACATTTCAAATCTGTAGTGCTTTCTTAGAAAACATTGGAATGTGAAAAGTAAAGAGTCTGCTGGTAAAAATGTGAAGAGAGAGAAACAGAGAGACATAGGTTTTTAAGATGAGCCAAACAGACCAAAAATACAAACACATTTTGTGCTCCTGTATAATATCTCTGTGGTGATCCATTGCTTCAATAATCCTGTGCACCGAAATCTGAATCCCCCCAGTCCCAAAAGTCATCACAAAACACACTCATGTACTGTAGCCCACTAAAATTATCATTGAGGAGACTGGATATGATATACTGCATTCATTGCCTCGAATTGCCCATTGTTGCCCCAAACTATTAGCTCTCTTGGCCACAATGTAACGCACTGTTGAATGTAATGCCAGTGCTGCAGCACCCAAGAATAATGCATTACAAAGAAAACAGCCACACTTCGAGAGAAAGGTTCTCAGCTGGAGATGCGCAGGAAATTAGCTTTAATAGAGAAGCCATAATCTGAAACAAGGTTTGTGAGTGCAACCTCGAAAATACCACCAGGGTTTCAATTATCTGCACAGCGGGGATACATTGAGTGCCGTCCTATGAGCCAGCAGGCTGGCAGCTGGATAACCACAGAAGTTAGGCAAATTGAAGCAATTCAGGTAATGGTATGTGGATAAATAACCAAACATCACTATCAGTAACAGCCAGTAATGGGACACAACAAAGCCACGTAGGATCGTATTTTAAAGACAGTATGTATGTAAACAGCACACAGACCACTGAACAGAGACAGCAACTAAAAGCAAAGTAAAGCAAAAATAAGCAAAGAAGTGGCAGAGAGAAAGAGTTAGTTTAAATACATCCTGCACAAGTGCAAGGGTTAAAAATACAGTTTACTTCCATGTCTGTCCAGTCTCATCAGTAGCCATGACAACTGACTCCTTGAGCTATCACATTCATAAGAATAAGACAGACACTATAGGTCCAGTGACCTTGATCTTTGACCACCAAAGTCTAATCAGCTCAGTCTTGATTCAAATTTGAGAAAATTCCCTTAAGGCCTTTTTGAGATATTCATGAGAGTGAGACAGACGGAAGAGGCTTTCTGCGTAGGCCAGAGGAAAGACAGAGAGGCCCCAGGACAGAGCCATTCCGCCAAATATAATACTGCAAATGGAAATAAAGTTTTCTTTGACTGACGTTCATGACTGAAATAAATTATGATGGGTCCAGACTGATGGATCTGTTGATTTGACAGTTTTCCTGTAATGTTCTCTTCCATTATGGAGAGGTAGCACCAGAAGTGATCTTCACTCCTTTACGGTCCTTAATGAAGATCCACAGCCAATCTGATAAAGAGCTAAAACACTACCACTGACTCAAAGAGGAATCAAGCTCCATTTTAATGACTTGGGGTGGGCTAATGCACGACCTTTATGAAACGCTGATGGCAAGCAGACACGACCCGTCTTTTAACAGAGCAAAGATGATGTTCGTGTGCCCTCAACTCATTTTCCAAAGCTCATTACTCAGAAACTGATCAAGCAAGCGGCGGAATAATTCAACTGCTGCTCAGGTGTGGAAAAGGCACTCTCTGTTCTTTAACCAGTAAATGGGTAATTAATTGCAGATGAAAATGCATGCTAATTGATGAGGCAGTGAAAAGCTCTATTCAGTGTAGTCTGAAAATGGATGTCAGAATGAATCGTCCATAGTTGTGTGTGAAATTTGTTTAAGTAGGCACTGAAGATAATATACGGTAATTTATCCCTTTGAGGAAATTAGTTGAAGTCTACTAGCTTTCAGATAAACTTAAGCATCAAAATACTTATCTGGCAGAGGGATGACACATCCTAAAACTGTCTTGCTATCTGTATACTCTGTACATACAGATGCTTCAGAGAATTACTGACCCGCAAAACAATTAAAGATGCCAAAGCAAAATCATGCTGACTTAGGAAGACAGTGACCTGAAGCGATCAATCACCATCCCACCACACACGCTTTCCCTCTCTCTCTCTGAGTCTCTCCCTGGCTCATCTTTTGACGTCTGGCAGATTATTTCAGTGAGCGCGCTTCTCTCCATCTGGCGTGTGTGAGCCAGGCCACTGTCTAGCTAAGGTACGAGCTCCTCAGGGAACAACGAAAGAACAGGCCTCTCGTTAGTCAGAGAGCACAGAGTCCCCACTCTGGGGACATAAACAAGATCTTGGGTCTGGGCCTAGACGTGCTGTGGGGCATCTCAGTATGCAGGGACACAAACAAACATATGGGAACCCCCAGAGACTGACCTTACACTGACTGGCTGATGTCACCTTAATCAAAACAAGTGTCTGTCTCTCGTGCTGCAAGAAAGCATAAGCAGCATCCGTGGCATTGTATTATCAGCGCAAACACCACGCAAGAATACAAAGATCATTAAGAGAAAAAAGCCTTGTACATCTGGTTAGTCATTGCCTGCTTAGGTCTCTACCTAATTAGATTGTTTTTAAGATTTAGGCATATTTCATTATTTAAAATTTTTAGCTTGTTTGCTCCAAATTAATTAGACTTTTGTTTTCTTCCTGTGGCTACATCATGACTGACATGATTACAAAGGATTTGGGTTTGTGTATATCCTATGTTTACGCTGTGACAGATCCGTCCTCTGGCTTCTCTCATCCTATTAAAGAGACTGAAATCTTTTCTGATCAATGGCAGGTTTTTCAAAGCGCACGGCACACTGATATGAAAACACACTTGGGCACACTGTACACAATGTGCTAACTGTTCCGCAGAGACACTTTGAAAAAAATGAATTTCATTTTAACTAAGACACACACTGAGAACACACAGAACTTGCCCTGAATCCTTGTAGTCAAACAAACGCTCTGCTGTGCAAAGTAGTGCAGCAAACAACAAGCATTTATACGTAAACTTAATACTGCAGAGTTACACCTTATTCTAAGATTCAATAAGGTGACAATATAAATCACATATGCACAGAATACTCAGATCGTTGCTTATTATTTGCACGAAAGTTAAGTTTACAGCAGCTATTCTTTAGTTACATGTTTTTTCTTCAATAGTCTGAATTGAACAGCACCATGAGGAGATCATGACATCATTACCTCCTGATGGAGCCTGTTGGAAGATCATTGGTGATAAAATTGTTTAGCTTTCTGGTCATGTCCTTGTGACACAAAGCCGTCCACTTCACTAACAGACTCATATTTATCTGAAGAGCAGCCTGTGTCCCTCACGCTACAGTGCCATTCGAGGAGATTCTGATTCGTGACACTTCAGATGTGTTCACTCTGCAATGCATACAATATGACCAGGTAGGGGTGGGCGATACGGCCAGACAATAATATCCTGATGTTTCAAGGTATTTCTCTGTAAACAATAATCTTGATATGACAAAATACTTAAAGATATTTTACTACTAATTTCAAGAACATACACTTAGAACTAGGGGCTGACAGATAATCGGCCATTGGAGCCAATATTATGAATTTTTAGGGTCATCGGTATAGGTGATTTTTTTTTCCACAGATGTGCCGATATACAGTTTAGGCTCTTAAAAGCAAACTCAAGACCTACCTTTTAATTGAGCCCTCCTTTATTTTATTTTATTTTATTATTATCTTTTATTGTTTTTCATTCTATTTTTTTAAATTTAGTATTTATGATTATTGTGTATCTATTCATTTATTTTTATTAATCTGTTTTTATTTATCTGGCATATTCTTCAACTATTACTGTTAGTTACTTAATTACTGTTAATCCTGTGTCAACTATGATTTTTACAGCACACATATATCGGTTGTAAATATCGGCTATCGGTAGCTCTGTTTCATAATAATCGTTATCGCCATCGGCTCTGAAAAAAACATATCGGTCGATCTCTACTTACAACTAAATAGTTGTGTTATAGTTTTATATGTTAGCATAAATGTAGTAGATTGTCTTCAAATACTCAGTAAAAACTATTATACACCATCAAGATAAAAACAGCAATGAAAACACTGATCATAAGCCCAGATAAATGTGAGTGTGTAATAAAATTAAATACATAATAAAAGAAGGATGGAAACTAGACACACAACAGATTCAGGTTTAGGCAAAAAAAAAACAACTACTGGGTTAGGTTAAGAAAAAAGATCATCACACAAAGCTAACTACTTTAATGTAATTGAAAAAACCTCAACGCTCATATGGGACACAACAGCGATCTCCTGGGTGAAAGTCCTGTGTTTGTTTTTATCCATCCACCACAACTCCTTCCCACCCTATGCAGACTTTATCTGACTTGCACCTCACCACTGCAGCAGATTGAGGTTAGGTGAAAGACTTGTACGTCTCATACAGAGGTTGTGTATTGGTTGTAGATGCCAAGGACCGCGACCAAGCTGTCGTATTTGACACCACGGTGATGAGAATGGGTTGCTGTTGACCATCAGACCCGCCCACAGACACAGACCTCCATTTATTTTGACAGGTTGTCATGTTGCAAAGACCATTGCACATTCAGACGTCTTACATTTTTGTCAAGCTTCACATAGGCTTCCATTACGACAGGCTTACAACAACATGCCTGAGCAATGCAGATTCCCCTGAGCAAAGTAACTCACTCCTTCCTGCGTGCGCACAGCGAGAGGGACGAGGAACAAATGCTGTGGTGCTGCCAGAGAAACCACTAAATAAGTATACTTTGAGTGGCAAATCACTGAAAGTGTCATGATCCTGGGTTTTTATTGATATTATGTTATCTTATGGACTTCATTTTGGAAATTTCTGTTTGTGTTCCCTGTTTCATGTTACTCATTCTATTTCCTGTTTTATTTTGCAGATTCTCTCCTCATGTGTCATGTCTGGTCTTACTTCCTGTCTTTGTGTGTTTTCCCGCTTATTTTCTGTCACACCTGTCTCGTAAGTCCTTCCCTGTTCCCAAAATCTTCCCCTCACACCTGTTCTGTATTGGCCTCGTTTGCTCCGTCCTTGATTAGTTTTCCATGTTTGGACTTTCTGGGTATTTTTAATCAGCTTTATTTAAGCTCACTTTTTGTTTAACTTCAAACCTGCCTGCTGCTCTGCATTTGCGTCCTTCCTGAACAGATACTTGAGAGAAAGGGTCTGAAAAGTCTGGGGCTGTAGCCTTGGACACTCAAGCCTGATGAAACACCTGATGACATCGCTCCCCTTATTGAAACTACCTCCGCTGTGGAGCTGGGAGCAATTTCGCTCTCAGCCATGTTTGTTGTTGCTGTGCCGAACGTTATGACATCATCAAATCAATAAGTCAGAATATTGCCATTATCATAATTACTGAAAATGACACTGTAATATCTTAAACAACATAATATGGCACACTCCTATAACCAGGACACCAGAGCATGAAATGACTCATTACTCATCACGAATCCAAGGGAAAATATGAGTCTTTGAGGTGAAGATGTGTTTCATCATACATCCCATTTTCACAGGAACACACAGCAGGACACTATGTGATTTGCACCAGTCCAGATGAGAGCCCCACTGAAAGACACTACTTTTAAGTGTCTTATTGGCTGCTGCTGCAATACCGATGATGACTCTGTGATTTGTGTCTCTGTGTGTGCGGGCGTGTACTTGCATGCTGCGAAAAATTAATAGATTACAAGTGCTCATCTGTCAAGTCAGCGGCAGATCAATAGATTAGGTTGCACCCCCATTATTATCATTACAGCAACAGATGTGATAGCCTTTAGCTGGCCACAGAGGACAACAGTGTCTTCCATCACCGGCGGAGCGAAACAAAGAAGAGGAGCCAATCAGCCTTAGGACACGGTGTGATAAAGCAGCATCCTGGTAATTATAAACATGAAACTCAGAGAAACAAAGCGGGCCGATCGAGCAAGATAAGGATCAATAGACTTCAGCAGAGGCTGTTCAAGATGGCTCTCTGACTAAAAGCATAGATGACTCCAATTTCATTCTCACCCAACCTAAGAACACAACAATGGGCTCAGCTTGACCGCAGTGAAGCATTGTGTCTCAACAAACAACACAGCTGACTTAGTACAATTTAATGGTGGTCACTCCGAACCACTGTGGCAACACACTTATTCCAAGTGCTTTGACTCCCTTTATGTCATCTCATGTCATATCCTAACGCAGGTTAAATGGTGTGTGAAACCTCCATGGCACAATAAAACTCAATAAAACACTTCAGTTGGAACATCTGCTGTGGAGGTCCAGAAATGAAACAGAAAAAGAGCAGAAAAAAGGACAGCCGCACCAAGCGAAAACCAACTGAACATTCAAGAAATATACCTTATTTGCATCTTTAAATGTCAAAACACACCGCAGCATTACGACTGTGGAGCTGTTTCTGTGTCACAGTGACCTGAGGGCAACTTCAGCCTGCAGATGCTTCCCTCCCTCATCCTTTCTCTCACCCTCCTCCTCCTCACCAAACACAAACAGTGTGTGTGAATGTGTCTCTACAGATAAAAACGTTTCAAGAAATGAGCATTATAGAAGGCATGCGTCCATTTCTGCATTTAAAAGTAACAACACAAGGATCCTCCTGATATGTGAGCATGTTATAGTAAAAATGCAGCAGTGTTTGGAGAAGTAGCAGCAGTGATCAGAGGTAGTCAGCCATCTGAGTCTACACACATTAGTTTGAGCCACTCACAGAGCATGCAGTCACAATCCAAACACTCAAATAGCTGCACAATTTGTCCTTGACTTGCAGTAATGATCACAGGATACTCTCTGCTGCTGCTGTGCACAACCTCTCTTAAATTGCATGACTTCTCTTCAACACAAACATCAGACTCTGAAAGAGACAACAGCAGCTCCACCCGGCGGTGGCTGTCCTGACCGCACTCTGCTCGCAGGAGCTCAATATGTGCTTTGGTGCAAAATGACAATCGCATCACTGAACTTTGCGATACATCAAACCAAGCGTGCTGCAACTCTGTGGCTGTGAGCCGCGCATTTAAGGTGGACAAGTACGCAATCAGCAGACAGAGCAAGAAGCAAAGCATCAGGAATATGAAGAAAACTTCACCTACCTCCTCCACGGTGAGAGGCATGCAGATGCGGTACTCCTTCATTAACATAGTCCCAGAACAATGGTGATGGCAACGCACGGGAAGATGTAGCTTGTTGGGAGTCAGTCTTTGGGGCGATTCTGCAAGTCAGTTATTTAATTGAACTCATTTGTTGAGTGAAACGAGGCCACTGAGCTCCACAAATTCACTAAATAATTCCCCTACTCCTGCATCAGCAGCACCTCCCGCAACGGTTTCGCTATGCCTACGTGCGTCTCTCCACACCAAGTCCAAAGTACATGGGGTTCTTTTTGGAGCTCAAATAACCCTGCTGTGAAATCAGCAGTTGCCAGTTTTCTTAACTACTCCAACAGCATCAGTCGTGTTTCTAAATAACGTCTGCAGCGTGGAAAGTGAACAATAAATCACACCAAACTCCAAAACAAGTCGCTCCCAGCACCAACCGTAGTTTCAAGCGTGTTTTTGTGGCCGCTCGCGTCCCGGATCAGAACTGAACCTGGCTCCTGTCTCTTTGGGTATAAACGCTCCTCGGTGACCGCGCTCAGTTGACAGCAGTTGTAGTAGCGTGTGTCCTGCTCCGTTGAGTTATCCTGACAGCTCCGTCCAGGGATGCGCAGCCGTGTGGAGTAGGTGCGTCAAGTGCGCACGAGAGAGGCAGGACTGCACAGGAAATATGAGGATTTCACTGTAAAAGCGTGACTGTGAAACGATGCAACTACTGATGCACTGTATGGCAGATACAAGTAGCAGTTAAGTGTATTATATTACTTAAGTGGGAGTGTTTTTGAGCAGGTTTTCAATATTGGCGTTTCAGATATCAAGTCAATAAGATCTTATTTTTTAAATATGATCGGAAGTCCTGCGTATTTGTCTGCCTCCTTTATCGTAACCATGCCCTCTGCACGAGCAGCGCAGGCACAGAGCTCCAGGATATTAAGGGTTCCCTCAAAAACATGGTGACAACCCACATTAGTGAACTGTTTTTAACCATATGGGACATTGCATTTGCATCTCACCAAACCTTGGCTGAAGTGAGCTGATGGAATGTGACAACAATATGCAGCATTGTATAACTATGTTTCATGTTTATTTCTGATATCATCAGTTACACAGACTTCTTTTATTTGGCTTATGAGAACCACATGAGGTTTGCTTTCATATTACAGAAAACGCATCACAGAGAAGGTCTACAATGACACATATAAAGGGCCCACAGGCATTTAATGCATGTATGTCCCTGTTTGTGCATGTGTGTATTTGTTTATATGACAACAGAGTGCAAAAATTGAATTTCCCCACGGGATTAATAAAGTATAACTTATAAAGATGAGGGGCTATACACAGTCAAAGAGTTCAAGTGCAAAAACAGGTAAGAGCCATTCCTAAAATTATCACATCACCAGTTTGATTGATGTTCCTTTGAGCGCACAATAGGTACAATCTGATTTATGGAAATTTAAGAGCTCTGAGGTACCTCAGCAAAAAGACCAATATCAGTTTGACTGATATTCACTGGCTTACACACACACACACACACACACACACACACACACACACACACACACACACACACACACACAGATAGATTGAGACTGTCTCAGTAGGTCTTGGTTCTGACAATCAATTGTATACAGCAGGTGTAGTTAAGATTTCTATTTTCCTCTTGACCTCACTTCCTCATCTTCCCTTCCTTCAGCACTGACTGGTTCCTTTCACTCTTTGTTCACTCATTAACCTGACTGAGTTCACCTGTTCACCTCTATTTAAACCCTGAACACCATTTCAATCATCATTTCTTCATGCCGTGTGTTTGCTCCCCCCTTTGTATAACTGCATGTAAAACTCATTTTAGTCCATGGGCCACGCAGCCGAATCTGATTTCAAGTGGGCCGCACCAATAAAACCACTGCACGATAACCTATAAATTACAACAGCTCCAAATATTTCCCTTTCTTTATGTGCGAAGAAGTACAAGTCCAGTCTGAAAATGTTCGTCATTTACAAAACAGACGATGAACAGCCTGAGATGTCCTCAGAAAAATAAGAGTAATGGCAACAACATGTCTGTTTTTCCACATTTCATTAGTCTACCATACACATTTTTCACACATTTTCACACCAAACTAAAGTGGAAGCTTTGGAGGAAGCAGGTTAAGTCATTACAAACCATTTACAAAGCAAAAGTTTGGCAGTGCCTTAGCAATACTGCTCCACCAATATTGTTTATAACAAAAGTCTGATACAGATTCTTTTGTACTGAAGCTGCAAAATGACAATATTTTGCACAATGTCCAGTATATTCAAATATGACCACAATAAAGTGTTTTTTCAGGGAGGTGTGTTCTGGTCAGGGTGGAAAAGCCTCTGAAGCAGGTTACACTTGCTGCTGAAACCTGACACCTCTTCACCTTCACATGTGCATTAATATTAGATGTGCAAAGCCATCCAGTGGGCCGGGTTGGACCCTTTGGTGGGCCATTCTTGGCCTGCAGACCATACGTTTGACACCCCTGTATACAGTCTCTCACTCTGACCTGGTGCTGATGCTAGTGGCCGAGCTAACCTTGGTTCTTCTGAACTGGAGCTGGCCGTGGTTCTGAAATTGAGCCAGAAAAAGTTTTCTGTTTGAGTAGAAGGTTTTCACATAACAAGACCCAGCTATGTGATTATTCAAAACAAATCTAAATATGCTTTTCTCATGTCTTTCAGTGTATTTCAGTACAACTTGAACAAATCCCTGTTATAAAGAATTACACACATTAACAAATGGCTTTGTTAATGGTATTTGATAATGGTTTATACATCAGTTATAAACCATCTAACACAGATCTGGTATAAATGCATGAGAAAAAACTGGCAGTAGCACTAGTGCACACATTATATCATATTAATTATGAAAATTATATGTTCTTTTATTCTCTAAATTGCTGTCCCAGGGCATTAAAACACACCTTCAGCACATTCAAAGCAGAGAACTATGCAGTACTGTTTTCACACAGCAGGTGTCACCAGATATCTTCATATCCGTGATTAGAGAGGACAAAGTTGCCTTTTGTGTCACATAAATTGTGTTTAATTTGTTTGAAGGACATCACACTCATCAGGGGTGGAGCAGGGGAGATTTTATATTTTTGAACCCTTTTCATTGTCAGAAATGAGCACTTTCATTTTCCATTTGCTGACAAAAAGATAAGCCTTTCTGGTATTTTAGTAATGGGCGCACAATACAGTCAATATTAGGTTTTGTTGCCTAATATTTTTTGTGTACAGCAGGACGGGTAGATGGTCTGTGTTTTTGTATTCCAGTTTTGCTGTGCATTCACAGGTAGACAGAAGGACAGCTGCTGAGTGTGTGAGCTTTAGGTACATATAATGAATTTTGAAATCCTGGAGATTAAAGCAGACATACTGCGCAGCATGGATTACAGGTAAGAGAAAAGGAATACCATATGGTAAATCTGAATACAGCATATACATACAGTATAGGGTTATACTGTTTGTATATGCTTAGGCTTATACCTTCACAAAACTGGAGTGAAATGACTTTAAGTTATAGAATAATTAAAATTTAAGAATCAAATAACAGTTGTTTCACAAACATATGTAATTAAAGACTCAAAAATAAAAACATTTAAGGACTTTTTTTGCTAAAATTATAAACAAGATGGAGCAGAGAGTTTCATTTTCACACCCTTTTGTGCGGAGTTTGCATGTTCTCCCAGTGTCAGTGTGGGTTTTCGCCGGGCACTTCCTCCCACAGTCCAAAGACATGCAGGTTAATTAGTGACTCTTAAATGGCTGTACATGTGAATGTGAGTGTGAATGGTTGTCTGTCTCTATGTGTCAGCCCTGTGATAGTCTGGTGACCTGTCCAGGGTGTAGCCTGCCTCTCGCCCAGTGTGAGCAGGGATAGGCTCCAGCCCCCCATGACCCAGGATAAGCGGGTACAGAAAATTAATTAATGAATAAATATGCAGCATAGTTGGTGAAATAAACTTTGCCCTCTGTGCTGGAAAGTACGGAAACAGAAGTTCTTATGTCTCAACTCAAGAGGGTGCAATGCACTCTGAAACACATTTCTCACACTGTTACAGAGCACAACATCACACAGGCACCAGCACAGACATAGAATCAGATTTATGTGCACAGGGCTTGAACATCTCAGCATGTCCACAACCACAGAGTGTGTGTATGTGCCATGACTCAAACTATCACAACATTATTAAAAGCATGTGCACACACCACTGACAAACATTCTGCACATACAGTAGCTGAGGAATTAAGTCAAAATTTTGTTGAGCAGCCGAAAACAAACTGAAACACACACACATATACTTCAGTTAACTTTAGCACACACTTTTGTTTTGGTTTAATCAGAGTGTGAGAAGTAAAGAGGGACTGCAGACACAATACATGAAGTGCACACACACACACACCACAGATTTGTCAAAGGGACAAACAGTTGATTCTGACTGGTGATTGATGCACTCAGTTCAAGTTACAGTCTGAAATCTCCAATGTATTGTTCCAACATGTTCTCATCTCAAGTCATAAAATACTGACACTTTCTTGCACCCATACCAATGGAGCAGGCACCCTTTGGAGTCACACCATTTAGCATCTGTAGGTGACACACAGGGGGAACATTGTTAACCGGCCACTGTCAGGTTTAGGAAACAAAACCACTTGGTTTGGTCGAGAGAAAATGATTATGATTTTGGTTACGGATACATACACGTAGCTCACCTGGTCGAGCAGGCGCCCCATTGTCAAAGGCTTTGTGGCGGCCACGGGCTCGATTCCAACCTACAGCCTTTTGCTGCATGTCATGTCCCTTCTTTCTTCTCCTTGCACTAAAATAACTGTCCTATCAATTAAAGGCAAAAAATGCACATAATGTTAATGATAGACGGACATAAGTTACGGCATTGACTTTTGGTTTCACACCGGGTGCAAACAGTGGTTTCCTGGGGGAAAGTCTCTGTATCCACTTCCCCTCCCTTCTTCTAAGCATGGACTTTCTCACTTATTTTACCTCGGTGGATCTGAGCGTCAGATATTGCTGTGGATGGCTTTACATTGAGGTAGTTGAAAGCCTGGTGCAGCTCATAGAGGTGCCAAAGGGCGCCTTTGGTGTCATTATCACACGCTGAGAGGCATGACAGTGCGTCGTCGGTATTTGATGACCTGGGAATGAGAAAGAGCTGATTATTCTTCAGCTGAATTCATTTTATACCAACACTCAAAGCAAGCAAGCACACACACACACACACACACACACACACACACACACACACACACACACACACACACACACACACACACACACACACACAGAAGCCATTTTTTGGTCTGAGTTGCCACAAGGCATTATGCTGATCCTTTTGTGGTGTCAAACTGATGACACCTGCTACAGTTGGGCAGCCACATATAGTATCTGCTCACACAAACAAACACACTATTTATTCCAGCCCGTATTACAGTGTCGGTGGAGAGAGGCAAAACTGTTGCTAAGAGACCTGGCTTTCCTCGCCTCTTGCCGCTCAACATCATTAGTTGGCCTTTACTGTCACTTTCCTAACCTCTCAGCCCAGTCAGTCCACTGTTACTGTGGAGAAGGGAGCTTGTTTCTCAGCTTGTCCAACGATGGGGGTTGGGCTGGAGCCAAAATTAATAAGGGGGTTTATTGGACTCATCGCTCTGGGGAAGAAAACACTGGTGTTAGATGGGTGTCACTGTTCAGCTTAATGATTGCATTAAATCCAGGTGAGGAGGGGAGGGGAGGGGAGGGGGATGTCTTTTACGCTTCGTTTGTGTTAGCAATGAATTTCTTGCCACTCTAGTGCGGCATGATTGAATCCGTGTAAAGTTGAACATGGAGCTGCTGCTTTTAAAATCGGGATATGCAGCATGCACATCACGGATTTTGGCTTAGCTAGCTCAAAACTATGACTTCTTTGATCCTCCTGAAAATCTGTCTGTGGGTTGTTCTGCTTTTCATCTTATTCTTCTCTCGCTGTGAACACATTGCAGGACACTGAAAATCCTGACCAACTGCTGTAAAACACATCTAAAGGCCCCGGGATTTCTTTTGGATCCAACTTTAAACCTATCTGCAGGAAAACACAGTCATTGTTCCCATGTCATGTACGAACCAGGCGTCAAGCGCCACGAATGCCTGAATTGAGCCTCTGCAGAGTCGTGAATGGCCGTGAGAAACGAGGCTGCAGGGTGCGAGGTGAATCTATCGTATCATTTGGAAGACATGGAGGGTGCCGTTCTCAGCTGTGTGTGTTTTCACTACAGGGATTCACACGTAGATGTGACTGCTGCTCATCAGCATATGATATCACGCATGGACACACACATGCCCACACGTCCCACGCTGTATACTCTACTACCATAAACTTCAGTGAACTTGTTCCGGCACACTCTTTCTAAAGCATGCTGTCAAATGCACATCAGTGAGGTGGCAATCAGGAGTTGAGAGGTGACATTACTGACAGAAATTTTGAAGACAGGACACCTTTGCGGGATTTATGAGCTGAAGTTTGTCTGCGGATGAATTGCCCTCTGTCTCTATTGCCAGGCTGGGTCAAATCAGAGCTTTCTGCATGTGTCCTGTGCTCCCTGTTGTCTGGAGACTAAAAGAACTTTGACCTTAATTGGTATTTTGAAGTACATATTGTAGTGTAGGTTTATCCATATATTCAAAGTAAGAGAGACAGAAGCAGACAGAGGGGTCTACAGTCTGTGTTTGAAGGATATATCCAGGATGTCAAACTGACTCAGCAGCAACAACAGGTTAAAAAGACAAAGATAGTTAGAAGCTAAAGCCGAACTATAGGCTACAGATCACAGTGTAAAAGTGAACCACCACTGAGGTATTGCATCAAACAGGATTTCTCAGGTAACTTCTGAAATATTCTCTGAACATTTGTTAATAACAATAATCAATACTTGTGATGAACTGATTTATCCAAGTTTAGTTTTAAATATCCTCCTTGACAAATGCATTGCCTGGGCATGTATTATATCGGTTAGGATGAAAAGAAAGGGGGGCAGGGCTTGTCAAAGGGGGTCAGTTACAGTAAAGAAATAGTCGTAAAATAAAAAAAAAAATCCTTCCTTTTATGGCTCAGAATTGTTTTTAGTTTCAGAAGTTAACTACTCCAAAAAGTAATTTCACTGTTTGAATCACTATGCAAACATGAATGTAGTTGAGCTACTGCAAAATTGACTAATACTATAGTTTAATTACACGTAGCCGTGCAGGAGAATGCGAGAAGCCTGGAATGAATCCCAATGGAAATAATCATTAGTTGCAGCCCTAATCTGGAGATCAGCACACTTCCAGCAGCACATTGTTGCCAAGGGAAGCCGAGGAAAACCCAGCTGGCTCTTGAAATAACTGCCAAACGGTTTACTTTTTTGTATGCACTGCTTTTGTCTTTTGAGCGACGATGTCAAAAAACTGTTGAGAGTTTTAGTTATCTCCTCCTTTAGCTCTCACTTACCTTACTCCCTTTTCTCGTCTCTTCAGTGCTGCTTTTGTTATTTTATCCCCTTCCCCCAGCTTCCCGCAACAGGTGTGTCTGATTCATCCTTTCCTGTCAAGGTTGGAAAGGACTATTCTGCACTTTTTCTTTTCCCTTTTTTCTGCTACACAACTTCTAATAAATATAAAGATCAAGGGTTGTCTAATCAAAACGTTTTCACAATCAATGCTTAAAGATTATTCCGGTTTTTTGAAGTTTTTCAAGGGCAGGAATATTATTGTGGGGAGGAGCAGAAGAGCACTTACTCACAATCAGAAACACAAAAAAACAAACAAGAACCACAAGATTGCAGCATCAAGTGTCATTACCCGTCATTGTGTTCGACTGTGGGTAATTTACAAATCAAGGATGAGGAGATTTTACCAACATTTCCCTCACAGATCTTCCTTTGCCACATGTGCTCTCATCCTTATCAATCATGCAGATGCAACCTTTTAGAGCGGAGATTGACGCTTCGTTGTCAAGACAGTTTCCATGGATACACTGAGATCCAATCCACTTCTCAGCTTTCCCTATTGCTGGTCTAAAACCCAAACATGTAGGGAGTGGCGGTGCTTTAGGACCAGCATTACCAAATAAACGAGGCTGCCATAATGTGCCTTTTTATCCAGGTAATTTCAGACTTCCCATTTCCCAATCTCGTGGGTCAGACAGCCATCTAGGTGTCATGCACATTTCATTTAGAGCAGAAGATTGTCTCTTGCATAATGTATAATGAAATCTGAACTTATTGCCAGGGCAGAGATATTGCTGTGAGAGATGTGGCATCTTTTTTCATCTTGGGGCTCAGCTTGCATTTCTCCTCCAAGATTAAACGACAACTGCTCAATATCGCAGCTATTAGGGTGTGATGTTGGAAGGGAGAAGGGTGAGATGTGTACGTATGCGCATATATAGCCGTCTCCTCATGTGCTCATACTATGTGTGTCTGTGCGCATGACCGTGTGTGCTAGAATTTCAGTTTTTTCTTTACAGACTTAATGGTTTTGCTTCGTCACAGTGGCCGCAGTGCATTTTTGGGCTGCTGATCATCCCCCTGCTTACAGCCAAGCTGCTGCCTCCATGTCACTATGGAGACACTGGTTGCTATACATCAGCCAATCAGTGCAGGGAGTGGGAGATGTTAAAAAGTTGTCAGTATAAAGATTCTCTCTTCATGCTCAGGAAGTTAATCCGTCTCTGGCTGTGTCGGTTTGTGTGTCGTCTCCTCTCCGCTGATGGCTTTCCATCCATGTGATTCTCTAGTAATTTTATGATGTATAGAAACAGAAGAGCAGAACGGAAATGGAAAAATTCAACACAATGTTCTCATTACTGTGGAAAAAGTTTGCGCCGCCTATTGAAGGGTAAAAGTTGTTTTGACGATGAAGGAGTCTCTTAAAAAAAGTGCAGCATGCCACATTCTGTTGAATAAATAATGACAGACTCACTCGGCACAGTTAGTTCAGTACGAAGTTAAAATTCACCTGATGGTTGGATGAAAACACATCTTGTCTTTCTCGCTCTGTCTCTGTCCTGATTTCAGATCCTTTAGTCAGTTTTATGCAGTGTGTCCACCGAGCTCAGATCACACGAGGACAAGTGATCAAACCACCAAATGTCATGTACCTTTAAAGTAACTGGGCCTCTTCCTTCAATTTGCTTAATGTTTTACCCAAATTGTCCATTTCATTTTGTAACTTGACTTGATAGTTTTACTTTGACCTCCCGTACTCACTGTAGTTTCTTTGCAATGTACCGCTATCACATGTGGTTCCATTGTATTCAGTTACAGCAGCTCACCAATATGGCTGCAGGTGATACATTAAATGGTGGCTACGTGACGTTCCATTGTATTCCAGCTATAATAATAAACTGGGGCTCCTTAACAACTGGTGAAATGTTTGACCTCTCATGTTGCTTTGTGAAGTGGATGCCAGCAGTGTTGTAGTAATGTTTTGTATTGTTACTGTAATAAAACAGTTGGATGGACAAAAATGCAAAAACTGAACTAAACATTAAAGTCGAAATGAATAATGCCTTTTTAATTTAACTCTTTTAGATTAACATGTCTGTTCTTATTGACATACCGAGCCGACAGCCGGCCGTTGGCTATTGTCGGTCTTTCAGAGAGCATCTGTCGTTTTTTGTGGTGTGTAACACACTGTTGGTACTCACTGGCCCTTGATGACTTTTTTTTTTTCCCCTGGCCGATTCAGCATGTTGAATCAGTATCGGAGCCGGTGGAGCCTGACGTTTAGTGACATCACACTGATAGGTAGTTCATTTTAGTGCACGAGAAATTGCTGTTGTTTTTTTTAAGTTAAGATTTTTGTTTTTCAGCCACTGAGCTCTGAAGCGGAAACCATTTAAAACTGTTTGTGTTATTGCTTGCTAGTGCACAGCAAGTTTAATTTCAATCAGGAGAGACACAAGAACAAAATAAAGATGAGGTTTAATGCAAAATATAAATCTAAGTAAAAGGCTTTGGCACTTGGATTTGTGATCGTGGGACATCTGAGCTGCAGCAGGATAAATCCCCCCATGGAGTCGAGACACTGGCGGCTGATGACTTTGGTTGATGACTGCTGAGGCAAATAGAGGCTGCATCCGAGAGCACTAGGTAGTGATGGAGAGGTGGAGGGTACGCACAGCAGCAGCAGCATGAAAGGACTGTGGGCAGAGAAATGTTTAAAATGAGGAGCAGTGAGATAATAGGCTGACAGAAGAGGTGTGTCACTGTGCTGTTGGTTGATTGTGAGCTTCATTTGTGCTTTCAGCATCAGGCTGTGTTATTAATGCACTACTGACTAACTAGCCTTTTGAATCCGTCTTGAAACTGTCCTGTTGGTCCTCTGGTTTCCCTTTGTGAATAAGAATACAAGCTATTATGTCTTCTCATGCAGGTGCAGAACAAGCATGCTAGTTGGCAGTTGGCTGTCCTGTCGATGTGTTCAAGTACTTTTTGGCCAAGACGTAGGCAACGTGAGGTGATGCAACAGTCGGCCTTCTTTAGTTCATTGATGTCAGTTTGGTGCGTCTGGGCCTTAACACAAAATATGTTTGCTAATGCAAGTTTGTATCAACCGGTTTCAACCAATAATATCGTGATCCATCCACCGATCAATCCGACTTCACAGAGCTATAATTTGTGTCTAGCAACAGCATGGTATGTTGGTGCGGAATTTATTCACTTTGAGGACAGTGGTATCTGTGGCGGATATCGCTATCGTGTTGGTGCACACCATGCTTGTATGACACGCCCACCTTTCAACAGTCAGATCAGTTCCTTACAATGTTATATCCTACCATGATATTATAATCCTCGCTTGCCTAGCCTGCTTCACTCAGAAATATGTCATAATACTGAAGCTAGATACATGCTGCTTTATCTGGACTATGAGGGGGCTGTGGTTGCTTTTTAAAGGACAGCGACAGTGAAGAACAATGGCAGAACAGCAGGAGGAAGCTGGAAGCAAAGAGGAAGATCTGGGTAGGAGAAAGAGGATAAAAAGAAAGGAGTAGAAAGAGTTCAAACAAGTAGGGATGTGTGAGAGAAAGAGATGGGAAAGGTGAGTTAATGATCCTTCAGATGGAGGCTAATGAGTTCATCTGAGAGGCTCTAAGGTGCTGTCTAGACCGTGATGAAAGTTAGACACACTCGCACATACACACACACACACCTCCCCTCCTCCTTCTCACCTGTGGAGTGGGAACAGAGACACACCGTGAATTGATGAGTTCCTTCCTCCAGTATTACTGATGTTAACAGCTTGCTCCTAGCTGTTCAGGCTCAGGGACAGACAACTACTGCTTCGGTTGAACAGAAATCAGGTATGTTTAAAGTCTGAATCCCAGGCGTGACGAGAACCTCTGTGTCCTTGTTGTCAATGTCAGTGCACCAACAGTCACATGTACATCACTTCTGTTGGCAAAGACCAAAAGTTGTTGTTTGTAATAGGTCTGTATTTCAAATTCATTTTTCAAACTACATACATAAAGTAGCTGTTGTTGTCGTTGCCCTGGCTTTCAGCAGGCAAAGTGTTCTTCTTTTAGATAGATTTATTTGACAAGATTTAAAACATACATGACAGACTCCTTATAAGATATTTAAAACTCTTTTTAAAATACACAAAAATATATCGCAGCACAAAATGGCTGTCAAGCAAGAAAGTCATTGAACTAAAAAAAAGACAAACAAATTTTTGGACAACCATTCTTGTGAACTAATATAAAACTCAATTTTAAACAAGGTGTGCATTTCTCTCTATTGACATGTGGTTCGATATGAAATAATTTCTCAATGTGGCCCAGGACACATTAGCGTACACACTGCTGAAAGAATGTAGCCACATGCGACCCTGAAAGCCTGCTCTTGCTCACAACTCATCAAATCCTGCTGTTTTGTCACTGGACTAGTGTCAGACACCACTGCACAGAGGCACCCTTTGCGGTGGTATGATATGCACTTGGTGACAGCTGTTTCTGAAGCAACAGGTACAAACCACAGTATGAAGAGTGAGAAAGTTGGTGAAGGCCAGTGGATGGGTCAAACATACTCTGGACTTTCACACAGGAGTCCACTGTTCTTTTCCCGTATGCAACCAAAATGGTAGGTTACTTAAAAAGTTATTTTTGAAAGTTTTTTAACAACCATACTTATATTAAGCCCAGCCGTGATGTCTCTTTCCAACCACAGACTTTTGCTGCCTAAACGTAAGGAACAAAAACCTGACAATGAAGTGTTTTGCATACATTGTGAAGTTATTGGGAAAAAGACGAGCAGAAACTGCATTTGAAAACATAAATGTATTTTGAAAAGACACAATGCATCGAACAAGTGTAAATTAACATGCCATCCTTGGACATCCAAAACTAACACAAGAGGGGTACCTAGCGTGACGTATTTTAACCTGACGGGCCACTGACAAAGAGGACGCTCTCAGTGCATTCACACCTTGTGATCTGATAGCCCAAGATGCATGTTTATACCACGTGTAAACAGACCCAGTGAGAGAAAATATAACTTCAACTCTGAATTATATGAGTTTCAGCTCTATCATCCTCCTTCTGTATGTTTGCTCTGTGACTGTAAGCATAGGGCCAATGTGTGCAATACAATGTCTTGTAATTAATTAATGAAGAAACTCAAGAGACAATAACATTCACAAATCTTACAGATTTTTTAATGAGGAAACGTTTTTTTATCGATACGCTTTTCAAATTGCATCTAAAATTACATTTGTGTATGAGTTGAGGTGGCAGGCAGGCAGAGATAGTGACGGTTGTGGGGCCGGGGGGGTTGGGGTTGTGCACGGCAGCCATCTCCTCACTGTAAACGGTTTGTTGTCTTTGATAGCCAGGCTCACTCACCTGCGTCAGCCCCAAATGCAGAGGATTAATAATGTAGGCGCCTCGCTCCTCTGAGGATCGTCAGTGATTGGAGGGAGGTCTGGCCGTCGCTAGATGTGCTCCTCCTCTTCCAATCAAGCATGTCACATTTGGAAACACACACTAGATGTGAGGAACGTAACACATGTGACACACACACACACACACACACGCATGCACACCCGCACAGCTGCTCAGACACAGGAAAATGTGAGTGCGACATGTGTCTGTTGCTTCATGGACATGCTCATCATTTGTCTGATTCCATCTAGTGAAAATAATGGGCCGAATAATGACACAGAACTGTCCCCCCCCCCCCATGTCACGGTGCATCACCCTTCAAATAACTAAGATAAAGAGATGTCCAACAATGATAAAACATAACAGAATAGGACTCATTTGTCACAGGATGTGAGCTTGACCTCTCTCAGAGTGGGACACAGCACAACCTTTCAATTTGATTCTGTAGGAGAGGATAATTGTTTGACTCTATTGTATTTATCAAATGTGTGTTAGTGCAGAGTGAGGTCATATTTGAATTTCCCCTCGGGGATCAATAAAGTATCTATCTATCTAAGTGTACAGTACAGCACTGGCCTAAGGTGGAGCTGAGTCTGGAGACTTAAAGTTAAAGAAAAAAAAAAGGTGATGCAGAGTGTTACAATGCAGCAGCTGTTTCTGAATAATTTTAACCATGTGTGAAGATTCTTAAAAATTCTTAACTAAACTTGCAGATAAAACCAATCCAAATAATCAGATTTTTTTTCCACTCGTGAGATGTAATTTCTAAACATATGTTGTTCTGCTACACAAATTCAGATTCTAAAACTTGAGACAACGTAATGTAAAATCCTCACTTGAAAAGTAACCACAGCAGTCAGATAAATGAAGTGGAGTAAAATGATTCAGTGGCATGACATGGGGATACTCAAGTACCTCAAAACTGCACTGAAGTACGGTACCTGAGTAAACATGTATAGTAACTTACCATAGGGATGTACTCGAATATGTTATTCAGGTAAGCACAAATAACAAAAATTGCTCATTACTATTCAAGGGGGAAGAAAAGCCATGATAGACATGTCTGTTTCTTTAAATTGATGTGTGACACTGTGGATGGTCACAAGATAAAAATGCCCATTCTGTCGCAACATAGGACTTTGATCTTACTCGTCATGTCATTATTACACTTTACTGAAAAGTGATTGCTATAGTCTGTTCTATAGTCGCCCCCACCGTGTCAGCATAAAGCAGCCTGCTGTGAGCTGACCATTCCCACTATCACGCTGGCATCGGGAAAGAGGAGGCGTCATGTGTATGAGCAGCGAGACAAAAGCCTGGTGTGGCAGCTGGATTAATTCAAACCCTTAAAAATTATACATCAAAATGAAGCTTGAAACTTGTAGTTTTTAGTGGTATGTGTTATTTTCGTCCACTAAAAAACCCAGTAGAAATATAAAAAAACACTTGTATTTCAGTCAATATTCTTCTGTTTAAGATGTAATATGCTGTGTGTATCGCCTGCCAAGTATCTCATGGTTATCTAACAGACAAAAACTAAAAGAGCTGGAAAATAAATGTGGCATTAGGAAATTAAAGCCCCCTGAAGTAAATAAAAGCAGTCCAATGAAAAACATACTTTCAAAAAATTAAACGTATTTATTTATTCCCAGCCATGATGACTTAATGAGTTTGTGGGTGTGTGTAGCTGAGATCCAAATGCAGGGTGAGTTCAAAGATGGGTGTGCTCCAAGCAAGGGGACCGGAAGAAGAGGAGGAAGGAAGGCAAAGGGCTATTGGCCCCCCCAGCTTTACGCCCCTGGCCCGCGTGGCTGAAGCGATCCCATCACAAGATGGGCTCTAGTTTATTTATTTATTGAGCTATATTGACTCATATATATGTTTATATTTACATTATTTATATATTTATCCTAATTTAGTTTATTCAATGACCATGTTTATTCATTCCATTGTAATATTTCTTAATTTCTTTATTTAATATTGACTTAATTGGTATTTCATAATGGTGAGGTTCACACAGAGAAAGTAGAGAATGAGGATGTGAAAATATAATTCATAATTATACACCATTATTAATTAAATCATTTTGATGCTTTGAAAGCACAACAATTTAATTACCAATGAAGATTACATTAGAAAGTCCAGCACTTGCTTGATTAAATGTGACTTCAGGTATAAACCTGCCCCTTTCCAGTCTTCTTTCCTAATACAGATACAGAGACAGATGATTTCATTGGTTGAACAGATACAGATACAGATAATGACTTCTCTCTTCTCTCTGCTCTACATCACAGTATACCTGTATCTAGCCAGTGTCATTCAGAACTACATTTATGTTTCAGGTTGGTGTATTTTATTTAGATGTCATAACTCTGTAAATACAGATGCCATTGTTCAGCCACAGTTTAAAATACTTACTTTCTGCCTTTTCAAGGTACTGGAGCTGAGATAGTAGAAGAATTAAATGTAGAAAATAGAAGGAGTGCGTAAAGAGCAAGCAGAATGACAGCCTTAAAAAAGCACCTTGAAGAGGCAGGCAGACAGATGGAATTGAATACATGTAAGGAGGAAAAAAGGGAGCTGGGCACATACAGCACTCATAGCTGTGACGCACAAACTTGATGCAAATCAAGACAAAGTAAAAATAAAACCAGTGCCAAAACAGGACTGATCATACGTGGGTGGACAACCTCGCAGGATAAAGCAACATGATGGAATAGTGAGCCAGCGTTCATCCCATTCACATTTCCTCTGTTTGATATCAGGCAGCTAACAACTTTTGTCAACCCTGAAACAGCACGTTATGGAGGAAATGCCCTTTAGCCACGGTTGCCATGGCCCGGTCACGGACCCAAAGGAGGCTGTGGGAGGGCTGATGGTTGTGAGGGGAGCATGTCAAGCTGAATCAGTACAGAGCATTACGAGAGTGGCAGTGTCAGCTCCAGCGACGCAGCTCTGATCAGCTGAAGGCACAGAGAAACCGCTCTGTTGTGTTTGACCCTGAAGAGAGCGCGTTCTGCGGGAGACCTGAGGTGAATGTGTGTGTGTGGGGGGGAAGTAACTCTCCCACTCTCTCCTTCTGTTCACTGGCACTAAAACATGCAAATGAATGACACTCAGTATTTCACCTAAAAACTAAACATCCTCCTGAAGGAAACAGAAACCATCATTAAAGCCACTGTGGTCGTCTCTCTACCCAGCACAACAGCGTGATCTCTCTCCCTTATTCCTCCTCTCTCTTTCTATCATTTCCGTCTTTCACCCTCCCTCTCTCGCGGTCACCATGGTGACTACAAAGCTCATATAAAAAGCAAGCATACACTGTATATTGAAAGAAATTCAAACTAAGATTTAGAAAACTTTTGGCCATACTTATGTGCTCTCCTCCCACGTTGCTCAAGCGTGAGTCACAGGCCGGCATGATGGAGACGAGAGCTTTTACAGAGCAAGTGAGAAAAATGGTCGTCATTCAAAGGTTCAGTTTGCACACGAGTGGTGAGCCACTGCACTTTTTTTTTCTTTCTTTTTTTTTTTCACAGTCTAACCTGAAAAGGTAGTTATGTCTCATTCTTACCTCTGTGACAAAATTCGCTGGTACAAATGGCACAGTCACTCAAGAGCCGAGCCCCCCTCGGTGATCAAAACAAAACGAAACTTGGCTCATGATGAAGGAGCTCGCAGGTGTTGTGCATTGCATGAAAGTACAGTACAGAAATCTGTCTCTGTGCAGGTGGACTTATTTTGCACATTTTAAATCTGGCCTATATGACGAATCCCAGTGCAGGCTTTTATGACGGGCCCTAGTGCACCCTGGTTACTAGTTATGAAGCACACACACTGGGCGTCTATGTCTTTTACTAACAATGTGTTGGATTGGGAGTTTTGCTGCCGTCTTCTGTTCTTGTCTCTCGTCTTTTCTTACTGCCGCTTTCATGTTTAAAAGCCCTGACTGCTCGCTCCATGCAGATGTGCTCAGCTTATGATTCTTGACAGATAGTACGCCTTAACAGCACATTCTCACTGCGACCTCATCACATATCGACGCTTGATCACGGACTTTCCATGTTGAGATATGATGTGCAAGG
Source organism: Epinephelus cyanopodus (assembly GCA_026686955.1). Lineage (NCBI taxonomy): Eukaryota > Metazoa > Chordata > Actinopteri > Perciformes > Serranidae > Epinephelus > Epinephelus cyanopodus. Next base: position 14,111,852 of record CM048929.1, read on the forward strand.
TACCCTGGGTGTGTTGGTTGTTGACGTTCAGGGACACCGTGTCAACTTCAGCCTGTTACGTGCATTGTCTGTTTTCAAATACACAAGAACAAAGGCACATGATTACTTTTAGCCAACACATGCACATGGTTGGGTTTAGGCTACTAAAGCACAAAGTTGGGTTTAGGGAAAAAAGAACAAGGTTTATCTTTATAATCATACGGGAAGTGAACACCAGCCTCCAGGTAAAGTCAGTGGTTGTTGGATCCCATCCACCTGCCCCCTGCCTGGACTTCTGCCCCCTTAACTTACATGTTGTGACCATGTTTCTCTTGATGCTGGCAGGCGCCATTTAACAATAATAGCTGTGTATCATGGTGACGTGAAAGGACGGCTCTTTTCCTCTGTGTCTGACGCTGGAAGTCACTGCCCAAGCGCCGGTATTTGATGACTTAAGATTGAGACCGAGTTGGCTTAAACTAGCTGCAGTATATTGCATCTCATCACATGATTAACTAGAGACTTACATGGACAACATCAACACACATATTACCCAGCAATCATCATTGTATATCTTTTATGACAAAAAATACCAAAGAAAATAACATATTCATTTAATTTAATGTTTTTTTAGTTATAGATTTTATAGTTTATGTAGAATAAATCCATTTTTTTATAGATTGCTACTTTACTTAACAGTAAGTTACATAAGTTAGGTCTAGGCAAGAAAAGTTATATATTGTAGGTTAGGTTTAAGAAAAGTCCTGTTTTTCCACACAGGACATGGACAATGGTTTCCTGGGGAAAAATCCTGTGTTCTCTCTGTTTTCAAACTACTTCCATCTTGACTCCCATCGACAATTTGGTCAGCCCTCCTGATTTCATGATTATATAGAAATTACTAACTTGTGCTTTTGTTGGTTATGTATAAATTCTGGTGCATTACTTTCGTAAGTATTTGTTCGAACAGTGAGAACAGCCTGGCACCACTGTCAATAATCGTGAGCTCTTTGAACACGGAGAAATTTCTGAGGTGAAAATCTGAATCACTCACAAGGGCACATTCTCCACCCGACACATGGTTGGACGGCCCTGCTCTCTACGGGCCCCAGTGTAACCACACTGCCTACGCTGACTATATTCAGCTTATTCACATGAGTTTTGTCATGGAAATGTTACGCTCTTACTCACTTTTACTCTTCAAGGATTATCTATTGGAACAGAAGTTAGACAACTGAAGTGACGTCAGTGGTAAACTCCGGCAGAGTGAGACAGGACAGTTTTGTTTTTCTCTGATGATGTAATTCGTTTTTAAATCCCCGTTTGCTCAGTCACAACTTGTATTATCAGAAGGTTTTTAAACAAACTAATATCAGGCCTCCGTTATTGTCCTCTTCTTACCTGATATTGCTTCATTTTCGTCAGAAGAAAGTAAATGACAGCAGGTACAACAACAAAATTAAAGACAAAGAAAGTTAGACAGGGGGAAACAAAGACATGACTGTCACACTATTGCTGTTTGCTCCTAGCAAACACTTTTCTAAAATAGGTTGTTGTCTCCGTGATTACCCGTTGCCGGCTTTGTCAGTGTGAGTACTATTCATTTCTTCTCTTCCTGTCTCTGCTTTTCTCTTACATAATAGGGAAAAACATTATGGCGGTGCTCAAATCTATTATTCCACAAGGGCTGGACTGAATAACGCCTCCATGCTCATCATTCTTAACAATTGTTTCCTGTGCGTGTGTGTGTGTCTGTGTGTTTTGGGCAATTATTGCCTGACCTTTTCTTCCACCTCGCCTCCCTATTGATTGTCAAAACAGACTTGGATTAATAATTCACAAAAAAAAAAAACCAGTGGGAGTTTTGACTACTCCTGTTGCCCATGGCAGCAGTAACAGAGCATGTGTTTGCATGTGTGTGTGTCCATTTGTGGTGATAATCAGTGTGTACCTACACACATTATTATGTTTGAAATGTATATTTTACACCAACTCAAACCATATGAACTCGGAGGCAACTGATATCACAGCCTCCATCCTCTCCACTTCCCCTTGAAAACTTTGAGTGGAAACGCACAGTATAATATGGGTCAATGTCAGCTTTGTCACTGCCACCTGTTGTCTAGATCACTTTCTGTAATCATGTGCCATTAAAGGAATAGTTGGGGAATATTTACCTGAGCTGATAATCCACAGTAATGGAAGTGTTTTGCTGTGTCTCAGTTCAGATACTTATGTTATTACACTGTACATTACATACTTACTTGGGTAGTGTGTACATTTTGACACAGTGGTGTTGTCTCAAATCAAACACTACTGTTGTGCACCTATCAGAAATTATGCGAACTACCTCTGACCGCTTCTTCTTCTACTTCTAATTAATGGCAAATTGCAATCAGAGCAACCGCAAGCTGCAGCTTCCTCAGCCACCATTTTCACAGCTTTGGTGGTCACTCCCCTTCCACTACGTAGCCAAGACGGCGACAACTGAAAGTAAGCAAAGCTGCAACCTCTGGGTCTGAAAAATTAAGCCAACACAGAAGTGCCAAAAACTGCAGTTCCTCAAATGGCCACTTGAGGCTGGCTCCAGAAGTGGGTTAATCCCCAGAGATCCCCATGATGAAAACTTTACAACAGATAAAATCATGTTCACAGCCTGGTACTAAAAACAGTTTTGGTCTCTATAGCTAATTTCAACATTCATGACAACTGTACAGAGGGTGATTTTTTTTTTTTGTATAACTCACCTGTTTACATTTTGTTAAGCATAAAAGTCAGCATATTTAAGGGCGGAGCCGCTTGGTACTGTACGAGTCAGATCCACCCCTCACTCCTCCACTGCTCCACCCTCTCGTCCAAATATGGTCACCTCTGGCCCCAAAAAACCAAGATGGCGAACTCAAAACTTCAAAACAGCAATCCACAAACCAATGGGTGATGTCACAGTAGCTTTGTCTAGTATTTTGCACAGTCTATGGTGAGAGCAACCCAAATGCCAGTATAAATGTTGGCATTGTCCTTTTCTGAAAACAGATACATTACATTTGTATGTTAATATGTAGTGGAGACATTAAACATAATGTTTCAGAAACGCTGTGGTTAATGTGTTTCTTTCACCAGCTTAACTTTGATCCTTGTCGTGCCACGTGTCGCCCTGACGCCGTCTGGCCCCGTTACACTATAATGGCAACCAGCTGCGTATCATGCCGACAGTAAAGCGCGCCTTTATTTGTTGGTTTCTGACGCTGCAAGTCACTGCCCAAGTGTCGGATTTCAACGATTTCAGAAGTAGACCGGGCTTGGCTATCCCGGCTGGACACGCAGTGACAAGTCACTAAAAAACACCCACGTTTGGGGGCTAAAAGCCGCTGGAAGACATAGTGATGATTTGTCAGAAAAGAATTGTTTCAACAGTGGGCTGCAGCTAAGCAGGCATCTCGCCTAGGTGCCACGCTATCCACTGTCCCCTCCATCTCCCAAAGACAAAGTCAAATAAAATACTACACCACCATAGAAAGTTATTCATGGTTTGCGGAAATGTCCAATGACAACATTTTCTTCTGGCGACTGAGCTGAGGTGAGAAGTGTCCAGCGCTCCATACTCAAATTTTTGTCCGTTATGAGTAGGCCATCCAGGTACTCACAGTGAATGGTATGTTTCCACACTTGTCTGTCTTATTTGCATCGAAAAATAACAAGTGTAGCAAGAGCACAAAGTGATTGCACAGCATTGGTGTTGGGTTTAGATTTGAAATCAGACACGACAGCTCTTAATTTTACTGCTTAATCCACCCTAAACCAGACTGGAGGAGTTCATTAATGAAATGTGCTGCGTCAAGACTTCATTTCATACTTTTCTATCCTCTATAATATCTCCTTTTCTTTCCAGTAAACGTATGTGATTAAGTCAAGCACTCTCAGATGATATTTCATCTCCACATCCATGCACCGCCAGCTCGTCTGCCTTCAGGCCAGGAGTGCAGTATGCAGCATATAGCATGTACAGATGAAGCACTGGTAGCGCGTTGCACTCTCGCGCCGGGGTTGGATTGCCTTATTACAGGTCTATCTCCTCTCAACAGTCACTACCGATCCAAGTCATTAGACAGCAGAGTGCCTGCTTGAGAGAGCACTGGAGCAGAAAGATAGAGGGAGGGGGGAGGGAAAGAGGGAGGAGAGAGGGGAAGAAGGAGGGAAAAAGCTGATAAAAAGAAGGTGGAGAGGAATTCACTGTTAATGTCACTGCCTGCAGAGGAGAGTGTCAGAGAGGGGAAAGGAAACAGAGGGAAATTAAAGGAGGGGAAAAGAGGAGAAGATTGAAGCAGACTCAGAGGAGGGAAAACAAAGGAACAGGGTGAATAATGGAGGAAACAGAGGAGAAAGGGGGAACATTTATCTTCTGCCGGGCAACAAAGAGATAAAAGATGAAAAAATAGATTGAAAAAAAAAAATCAGAAAACAAAGATGTGAGACAGAGAAAGAAAGGGACACAAAATCGGGATGAAGAGGGAGAAAAGAGAAGAAAGAGTGAAGAGTGTGGGCAGCAGAGAGAGATACAGACACAAGTGACAAGATGATGAAGACGGACAGAAACAGACAGAGCATCAGAAGGACAGAGAGGCAGGTATGACCAAAGGAAAGAGAAATACGACCATACATAAGCAAAGTGGAGAAAGAGAGGAGATAGTTGCAGTGATAGCAGGACATCAAGCTAACTTAAAGGGGAACTTCGGTATTTTTCAACCTGGGCCCTGTTTCACCATGTGTGTGTGTGTGTACGATTCATAGGTACCACTCGTTTTAAAATTGGTTCAGTATTGAGGGAGGCGGATGCGGCCGGCAGCCGCGAAACGAGTTATAACGGCAGCTGTGGGGGCAAATGCATTCCGTATAAATTTGCGCATTAAAAGTGTTTTTTTTCGCCACAGTCCGGCTCATATGTCCAGCGTAATCTCTGTCAACAGCATGCAAATCGTCTGTCTTGCCTTCACTTCCTCTGGGCTGTGTAGCGACATGTCACGTGACCTGTTGCCGGAGGTAAACAGACGAGCCATGCTCAGAGCCGGTCAGAGCGCAGTTGCTTGTCCCGGAGTACAGTTGAGAGTTTTGCTGCATCAGCTGAAAACAATGGTTCGTGTTTGTGCTTATCCGACTTGCAAGAACAGGATGTCGCGCAACACCCCGCACAGCTTTCATAGGCTGCCTTTGTCGGACGGCGAGATGCTGAAGCTGTGGCTAATTGTGCTACAAATGGATGCTAACACTCCTGTCCAGACGCTGCGCCTCGCAGACCATCGCGTCTGCAGTGCACACTTTTCCTTGGGCTGGCAGTAGTCATCTCGGGAAAAGTGTCCAGATTACGCTGGACATATGAGCCGGACTGTGGCGAAAAAAAACCACTTTTAATGCGCAAATTTATACGGAATGCATTTGCCCCCACAGCTGCCGTTATAACTCGTTTCGCGGCTGCCGGCCGCATCCGCCTCCCTCAATACTGAACCAATTTTAAAACGAGTGGTACCTATGAATCGTACACACACATACACATGATGAAACAGGGCCCAGGTTGAAAAATACCGAAGTTCCCCTTTAAGTGTCGACGGCACTGTCTCTCTGAGGTGAGGAACTTTAGGGGAGTAGATTAGATATCTCAGCAAACACCTTTGCTTTAGATTGAATTTAGTGAGACCTCTCTGACCAGAGAAGGTAGTAAGAAAAAGACAAATTATCAATACCATGAAAAATGATTTGTAAAATAACATCAGCAACAGCATCAGCAGAACAAAGATGCTGTGTAGCAACCCGATGTCCTGAATGAATGTTGGTAGTGTAAATTCTGCAAACCAGGGGGTATGTTAAAACATTTCTTTACATTTCAATGATGCTGTAGTTAATGTGCGGTTAGGTTTAGGCACAAAAGCTACTTGGTTATTGTGTTATGGTTAGGAAAAGGTAATGTCTTGGCTTAAAATGTTATGGCTGGAAATGCCACCAGCTGATGTTTCACAAAAAAAAAAAGATTTTGGTGGCAGTTTCCATCAGAAATGCTGCCAGTATCTTGCTAAAAAAAAAAAAAAAAAAAATTGTGATACACGTGTCATCAGAAAGGCTGGCAATGTGTTGCAAAAAAGCCCCCGAAACGGCACAACTGAAATTGATTAAAAACAGTTGGTTTTGTTGTGTATTGGTCTAAAGCAGACCAACTGGTCTCACCTGGGTGTCACGCCATCCATCATCTTCTCCATTCCATGATGACAAATCAGCTCATGTACATGTATTCAAAACTACTTCACTTGAGAAACGTTGCCATGATACATGCTTACAATTGTAACATAGCCGTGTTTTGGAGAAATAGACAATGCCAGAATTGTCTTTTGGTGACGGGGCTGTGTAGAAAGAAAAGTATACAAGGCACTAAATCGGGGTCTGTCTGTCGTAAATGTATCCTCATACAATTTCATATGATATCTAGCAAATTAGCGCCCTACAAATTACGTCTTGTACCTAATGACAACTGGTTTTGGTGGCACTTGTCACCAGAAATGCTGGCTATGTGTCGCTAAAAAGCCCCCAAAATGATTTTGATGGCACAATTGCCGCTGGACATAACCGAAAGTGATGTGCGTCAGGGTTAAGAAAAGACACATGGAGATGATGTACCCTAAAATAACTCAAAGTTCACTTGGTTTCACACTGACACAAACTCCACTCTCGTAGGTGAAAGTCCTGTTTGACCCATCCACAACCCAGCCTCCTTACTTATGCAGGTCTTTACTCTACTTCCATCTTTACTCCCGTCAGCGCACTGGTCACATGATGCAGTCCTCCTGAGTACGTGAGTTACACAGTACATGGACTACTTGCTCATGATTAGGTGTGTTATACACAGATTAAACAGTAAACAAAAACAGGCTGCTGTCCCATACTTGTAAGCATCTGACTGCTTGCAAGTATTGCAAATGTAGCTATTGGGATAGACCCAAAGAAAAGAGCAGCATTCAGAGCACACTGAAAATAAATTGCACTTTTAACACTTTGTCCAAAAGTGTTGTTTACTGTGTCTGTGTTTTCCCTTAATTGTTTCCTTTGTGCTACTAGATGAGCTTCACAGTTCGTTTGATCGTATTTTCTCCTGTCGGTTCGTCTCCATGGTCATCTTGTATCCACCTGTACATTGTCAGGATGTTTATGTAACTGTATGTTGCTGTCACCAAACACCAAACCAAGCCCATCATTTCAACATAATTTCATGTTCTTTTTCTTCTCCGTCCACCAGACCTAACCCAGTGATTTTAAACCTGCTCATGCACTCTCTGAGAGACACAGCTGAATTTATAATGCTTGTACTGTCCTGCTGTGTGTAGAGAATAGTAACAGCTTTGACAGCTCTCAGTCAGAGGTCAGGGAAGGGACTGACAGCTTTACATTCGGAGCAGTGACTCAAAGGACCCGTTGACTGCTGCATAAGTCAGCTTTCCTCATCCACATAGTGACACAAAGGTAAGCCAGTGGCATTTCTGAAATTATTATCAGCCCCGTTATCACATGTCCAGAGGCATTTCTGATTTATTCCATAACTTACATCTACATGTATAAACTAGTTAGTGAACGTAGCTCTGTTGTGTGAAAATGATCCTACTTCTTACTTGATTTATTACCTGAGGAAACATTTTCCTAACAACTTTATGGTCTCAATTGATGATTTTAAGTCTCCCTCAATACACCATGATGTTTATTTCCTGAAGTGATGGCCCCATAGACAATAAACAGAGAAATAGAAAACAAATAGACAATAAAGCAGAGTATGCCTCAGGGCTTGTGATTGACAAGTCTGCGTAGCGATGCGTATCCATGGCACCCACCCACTGCTCCTCCAAGTTACACCCTCTTGTCCAAATATGATCACCTTTGAGCACATGGGAAAATCTCATATTAACTCAAACCATGATTTTTTTGCGTGTCTTTGTGTGCTTTTTATACCATGTCCTAATTGCAAGCAAGCATCACTCTGTTCACACCGATTCTGTAAGTGTGCTCTTCTCTTAGGGTCATGTAAACAAATTACACGGGCTACCAATCAGCTATGTGCTCAACTGGAGATGTCACCACTTAAAAGATGGGAGAGCACTTTCTATCTGTCTATTGTTGTGCTTTTAAAACAGGAAACACAAGTTTTATATTGTGATATTTACTGGAAATGACATACAATTTAGCCAGCAGCGAGTAGACTGTTATTAGCAATGGTGATTTACCAGACACTTTTTACTCCGTGTGATCTCACTCCAGCCAGCTGCTGCCTTATTTTGGTTTTTGTTGTGGAATGAGGAAACGTTCTGTAGATAACTCTTCATTTCAGCATCCTGTATCAGCCATTCTCCGTCCATTGTGAAACTTTCAAAGCGGGTGACACGAAAAAATAGAAACAAAAACAACGGCGTCCAACAAAAGTATAGCTCAAAACGGCAGCACTGCGTTGTCCAGTTGGAACATTCCAGTAGAAAACAGTGCAATCAAACTGATGGTTACTCATGTCTTATTCAGTTATGACATACTGTGAGCAAATACAACAAAAACAAAATGAAGAAAATCCCTTTGGGTCATCTATTTATTAACACAGTAGCTGTATCCAGAAATCAGCAAATTAAAACTGTAACCGTATTTCAAATGCGTAACTGAGTTACTTGTATTTCATTACTCCCCAGCCCTGCTCGTGTGAAGTACTTATGTCACTTTATGCGCTTATTTTAACCCCAAACTTGTTTTTTCTTGACCTAAACAAATTGTTTTGTTGCCTAAACGTGACTGTGACCATTTGACAACATTAACCACATGTTACAGTATAATGTGCATCACCCAACAGAGAGCAACACACAGATGGTAAAGGGTGCGTTTCATAGAGACGCCAAAGGGTGCCTCAACGTCGGTATCACATCAAACCGTTGTTTATTCAGGGAAAATTTGACTGAGCGTTAAGCTATTTTACAGCAATGCCCTGAGTTCACATTCAGTTGCAAGAATGATACAAGTATATAATAGTAATCACAATAAAGTGATGAAAAAAAGTCCATAAAACAAATAAGTAGCATAACAATGATGAATAGCAATAAAAACAGTAAAAAGATGAAAAAGTTAAATCTCCGTCTGTCAGCTAACTAAAGCAGGAACACTACCAAACAACCATGTTATTTAACATATACGGGTACCTGTCTAATTTAAATAACTCCAGTAACTTGTTCTATTTATTTGGTTCGTAAAATCTAAAGGCTAATTCACCAAGCTCTGAACTGATCTGAGGAGTTTCAAGTGATAAAAATACCTGTGAGCATGTGTGATGAGAGGTCGATTTCATTTTTAAAAGATAAGTGAGGTAGAAGGGTAGCTTTCCAAGCAATGCTTTATAAACAAAAAGGAGACTACCGAGAGTGAGAATACATACTGAGGAGTGAGAAAGCGTCAGTATTTGACGGCCTGGGATGAGAACGTGTTGGTAGCACACATGAGCTGTCTGGTTTCTCATCAATTACATATTCCCTTGATCTTTCCCACAAGTAACACAATTACAAATCTAACAGCATGTTATAGTAAATCCAAATTAATTACTAATGGGATCTGTATGTGTCTTTTTTTTATTGCCTGATGAGCAAGTTTAAATTATTCACACATTTCTCCGTGCACAATTGGCCTTTCAGGTTACTGTGTAGAGAATTAATAAATGGATCCACTGCAAAATTCCAACCAACCAATACGTGCTCCGGCTTTAAACCATGCACGTTAGCAAAAGGGCACAAAAATGTGTGAGTCATAAACACAACATTTTGGTGTGTGTTGTTTTAATTGGCGTAATATCAGACACATTGTTTCTCACATGGAAGCAGGGATTGTATTTGAGCAAACAGTATAAAAGAAACCCACGGGGGAATTCCAGGGATCAAAACCAATGTAGGCGGCCAACAGTAAATAGTGTATGCTTTGCCCATGCTGCTCTCATTACTCTAAGGTAAAGGTCTCATGAATCATTTAGGGAGCTTCGTGCATCCATTACATCCGCCTCTGAAAAGCCCTGATCTGCAGTGTATAAGGTCTCTGGAGCATTTCCAGTGGGTTTGTCTCTCAGTTCTGGTTGTGAGGTTCCTGGACCGAAGTGATTCTGTGAATGTGTGGGCATCGACACAAGGAGAGCTGAATTCTCAGTAAAGAAAAGACAAAATGCCATTTTTATTTCCTGAATAAATGCACATCCATTGACTCTATAACTACACATATTAAAATCATGAGGACGGACTGTAACCCTGCTTTATTCTATATGTGTTACAGTTATTTCCATGGATCTAACATGATTATGCGTCATTACATATTGGTAGAAGAAACTTGCGTATAAGAAGTCAACATAAAACAACATTACTGACCTTTTGAAAAAAAGACAATCATGGAAATATACTTAATCAAAACAAGTACAAATCTAAAATAAAATACAAATCACATGTTTTCTACTAAACTCTAGCTGAGTTTTGAAACTTCTACAGGTTTATTGTGTATATTAAATCAAACATCTCTCATTTTTTTAGCTGTCTGTGGCAGAATTCATGTGTATATTACATAAAACAGTCAATAAAATGAAAACCATACAGGTATTGTTTCAGTTTTCTCAAATACAAACCTGTACAACGATTGAATCAGTTTTGTGGCTGCAGTAAGAAAAATGAAAATGTTCCTCACAGAAGGACCTCAGAGCTAAATGTAATCATTTCTTCTCGTGTTCCCTTGTGGAACAGTGTCATTTAGGGAACTTTAATTTCACTGCACCTGCACCGGCTGAATGACTTCGGGGGCCAGAGTGACTCAGAATAACATGTTCAATGTGGATGGCTGTTTGGCTAACAATATATGACTCTTGTGTTAAATCTCCTCCGGAAAAAAGAGCCAAATAAAAATTACTGCTGTCAGGTGAAATCGGATTTGTGTGTTTTTATTGATTGCACGAGAATCAGAAAGGTCATCTATGATTTGAACATGGAAACAATTAAAAAGCTAGTTAAAATAAAGTCTGTGCATTGAATGAGGTTTTCATCTGACAGCAACAATACTGAGAGAACTGAAAAGCTTTAAGGAACCATTTTACAATCATAGGTAATACTAAAATGAAAAAGTCATCTGTGTCATACTTATCCTAAATATTTTAGCTTTAGGCATTTACGGCCCCAAATTAAAAGTAACACAATTTAATACAGCATTGCAAAAAATATACATATACATATAAGTGCAACAAACATCTATATTTTCTCCTTAAATACATCTCTAATGGATGTTTATGTGAAGGTACCTTCACAGCCCAGTTATGTGGCAAAGTAATGGACCATTTGCTAAGCCACGCCCCCTTAGCTATGGCTGCTTTCCATGTGCAGTGTACAATGGAGACAAAGCTGTGATTATCATACATAAAATCATACGTAAATAAGAACAATGTGATCCAATTCCTGCTCTCCTGGCAGCCAGTCTTAATTAGCATAGAAGGCAAACTACAAATTGGGCCTTGTTGGTTGTACAGCTTCAGAAGTGTTAGATGTGTCTCAGTTTATGTAAAAACACTCCCACAGTCAGCCACATTAAGAGGTTCAGGACCCACACTTTTTGGAATTGGGTGGTCTCCATTGGACAGCAACAACATCCAAGATTTATTCATAAGAACTGTGACTGTTACTACCTTTAAGATATGTATTAAAACATTGCTTTCCGTGAGTGTAATTGTGTGTACGTAGGCTACGTATCTTAATACATGTTGTTTGCTCTATGCTTGCATAGATGAGGTGTCATTCATAGTGTCTTCCATACGTGTGTGTTTAGGGGTTGGTGCAGAGGTGGGATATTGTATAAAGTCATTAATGTTCCTGTTTACAGTCCTTATAATAAAAGCATGACAATGAATTATGAAAGAGACTGTTGTTTCATTCAAACATAACTCTGTTTAGTCACCTGGACGAGCAAGGTGAGAGATTGTTGTTTGTAGTGTTGTACCCGCAACCCTGAAAAAATTAATTACTTACCAGTGAATTACCACTGGCTTTGCAGTAACACTTAGTGTCCAAGCAGGTGCACAGCGCTTTAACGTGGAGATTTCTTTAGCTTGAAAGACATGCCGCACATGGTTACATTTATGTTCCGACAATGGCTGTTGAGGCCAAGGATTTAGCAAATAGTCATTTATTTTTAAATGCAGACTAAAAGCAGAATACATTTGATAAAAACCCCGAGCTTCAACACATACCATGGACAACACTATGGATTAGAGGTCCTGGTCACCAGGGTCTGAAACATTGACCTGAAGTGAGTGATTGATGTCAGTGAGGGAGCATCAGGAGAGTGGTTTCTCTCTAGACAGTAAATGTCATTGATTTATTGTAGGAAGTCCTTGGAGATGAGAAGAAGCTGCAGTGACAACAATTCACTACTTCACTTTAAACAAGGCGTTTATCTGGTTTAGTGTGTTAGTGTGTTTAACTTGTGGGTGTGTTTGAGTGCTTGGGGAAAGCTTCAACATCCTGAATTTAAGACACTGCTGCTGGCAAGCACTGCATCCACCAAACCCTTAAAACAATTAATAAGCACATATGGACTTTGTTTTTTTGTTTTTATAGTGAGTTGGGTGCATTTTTCTTTAAAAAAAGCTGTTGCTCAGCAGATGACTTCAACATCTTGGATGTAACTTAATCATTCCTCAGCTCAGGAACAGTTTATACCCAATCACCAGAATAAATGTTCGGCATTTTACATTCCTGCAAACCACAGATATGTTACATTTTATATCCTGGAACTTTATGTTTCCCTTTGTTAAAAAAATATCCACTTTTGCTGTTTGTTGGTCTTGAACAGTCACCTGCTTCCTGCTTCTTTCATCTTGCCTAGCTGTGACACCATCCACCATCCCCTCCACCTCCTGATGAGAAAGTCAGCTACATGTAATCTGAACCACGTCACTTTAGAAGTGTTAATGATATGTATGAAACATGTGTTACACCCTGAGGTCCCCGATAAGGTCATGTTTTCCTTGTTTTCAGATACTCATCCTTGTCTCTCATGTCAGGTACGCTCTTGTGTGATTACCTGCCCCGCCCCGATTGGTTTCACCTGTCCCTCATTACCCCTCCTCCCTTGTGTATTGAGTCCCTGCGCTGCCCTGTGTCTGTTGCCAGTTCATTCTCATTTGTTTGAATGTGTGAGTTCTGGTTATTTTTCCCAAGTGTTCTCTTTGGACAGATTTTTGCATGTATAACCCTGTTTAAGCCTACTGCCTTTGGATACCTTTGAGTTTTTGGACTGATTGCAGTAAAAAGACGATGTGTTTTTGAGTCTTGTGTCTGAGTCCTTTCTTTGTTGGCTCCAGTTTAATTGCGCAAATGTAACTGTGGTCAGTAGAAACGTACAATACCAGCATTTTATTCAAGGGACCAGGCTGAGAGCTTTCAAAACAATTCCTGTTCCTGGCTGCTTTACCCTGTGAAGACAACATGGGCTTCATTGTTTTTGCTGTGGCTGGTTATCTATCACAAATCTCTCCAAGTTGATTTTAATATTTCACTAACATAAACTGAAATCAATGGACATGGAGGATGGGAAAAACGTTTTAATGCTCTGGAAAATAGCTTGCAGTAATGATAAATACGTGGGATATGATATGTAGTTAAAGGGCTAAAAGATTCAAAACCACTTGTGTTTTTTGTCGTTTCAATCAAGATGTGAGACGTTGCATCACCTGTGGCTAATCTAAGGTGTCAGGCTCAGCGTCCATGCAGGTCTCCCAGGGGTTACGTGGCATGTGGGGCATGGAGATGAGGAGCAGGGCGCCTCCGCTGAGGATGAGCAGGGTGAAGGAGGCGCAGGCGCAGGTAAAGGACCAGGAGTAGTGGTATTCAATCCAGATGGTCTCATCACTGTCGATCATGCGTCTGACAGATTGGCGCATTACCTCAACCGAAATGATGATACAGAGGCCTGCGTGCCAAAACAGAGAGAATGGGTTGCTGTCAAAAGCAGATGTCATCACTGTTTAATCAAATGCTGTCACAGTTCCACATTTAAACGGCAAGAGTGTCAGTTTTATTCTAACTTGGTAACAATAAATGCACCGCTAGATGAAGTTAACACCCCTCAGAGTTCATATAACGCTATTAAAATATTTTGAAATGTCACCCCAGAGCTGCATCGGCTCCATCACCACTTGCCACCTCGACAAATTGGCTTTGTCAACACTGTTTAATTAGCTGCATAAGTAATATTCATCAGGAAAAGGTGCTTGTGACGGTGACTCTGACACACCTCACTTCGAGTCGAGCTGTAACACAAAGACACAAGAGCGGCAGACAGAGCCTGATCTGTGATTCACACTATCTGCCACGTCTGACCTGCGAAGGCGAAAAACATCCCAGCAGGCCGGAGCAAGTAGTCCCGTCCCTTCCCGAAAGAGAAGACGACACAGAGGGTGCCCAGGATCATGAAGAACAGACTGAAGATAGCGATGGCTGCCGCTGAGATGTTGTACTCTGATAAAGATAGGAGACAAGAAGTGAGAAACAAAGACAGTATTAGGGAACAAAGCGGGAGCGAGAAGACAGAAAGAGAAACAGTCAGGAGGCGAGCGCGAGTGAGAGATTGAGGGAAGGGAGACGGCGGAGTGGCAGCCAGCGATTAAAAATTGAGAGAGTGGGTAGGAGCAGAAGGGGAGGTTGCAGTCTCGTTTCCATACTAATTGTTTCAATATTGCACTCAGGCGAGCTATGACACAGATAATTAGCCTTTAAATTAGCCTCACTTCAAAAACAACAGTCATTTCTCCAAAGTGGCAATAATGCCATTTGCATGACAGATAAGATGCTGCAGGCTTATAACAGGATGATTAGAACATCTCTCTCTCTCTCTCTCTCTTCCCACCCGCCTCCCCTCCCGTCTGCTTGTCAGATAAAGATAATCTAGTCTTTCCTTCTATGTAACACTCCAACTGTGATAGAAATGATCCTCGGAGCATCCTATTCTGTTTCAGCACCCCGACTGCGGAGAGACACCACGTGTAAAATAACCTTACGCTGTCGGTGTGAGGGCTGTTGGTCTGTGTTAGCGTGCATGTGTGTCATTGTCTCTTTATGCGTTTCACTTGTGCATGTTGTGTTTCACCCCTGATCACTGTTGCAACTTGTGTAATGTAGCATCAACAGATTTTCAGGCTTTTCTTGTATTTTCTGCTGGTACATAAAGCTGTGCCTCTCTTTCAACTTTTATACATTTTCAGGGCTGCCCGCTAATAGTCAATCAAACAGTAGTCGAGTTGGCAAGATTTCATTGGTTGCTTACTCAGTGTGTGACGTGCACTTGTAGATAAAATATAGGCCTATATTAATGAAGGTTCATTAGTACGGTTTTGTATTTCTCTGTAATGTAGCTCAGTGTTAACAATGTTACTGATACTATTCTTTCTCACACCTTCAACTCAAACCATTGTGTTGCCCCGCCCAAAATATATAATTTAATAATTAAATTAATATCGTAAACATGCGGGCGACTAGTCGACTAATGACCCTAAACGACGACTATTTGTTGACTATCGTTGTGTTTTCGTTACATTAGAATGAACCCTTTATATCTACATAGGGGGGTGGGTCCTCATTTATAGACATCACCATGTTGCACTGCCATGTTTCTACAGTAGCCCAGAATGGACAAACCAAACACTAGCTCTAGATATAGTCATTCATGTTTTCCATTTTTGTGTTGGCCACCATATTTAGCGGCCCATCTACAATGAGCAGCATTGGAAAAACACTGATTTGTGTGTGTGACACTGCTTTATTCAGTGCTTTTACAGCTTTTAATCACTGGGTGCATTTGTTGTGGAGAAGCGGAGACCTCTGTGGATAATTTGTCTCTCGGTAAAAACCTCCTGAACAATGAACACTGCATGAATTCTCACTGGGAGAAGTTTCAGCTGGTTGCAATCAGCCATCCACATTTATTAGATGCCACTAAATCCCCCTGAATCTTATACACTGAACCTTTAATTTATTTATTCCCACTGTGTAAGAAAGGTTTTTTTTAAATACCTGTATGAAATGTACTCAACAAATAAAACTGCCTTTGCTGTTCCTGTCTGTGTCACAGCTAAAGTTTCTGAGGTAATGTTTATTTCACTGATTTATGTTGTTTCTTGTTTTACTGTGAAACTCACATCTCCTCTCGTGTCAGATCACTTGTGTGTTTTCCCTCCTTTCTGATGACTTCACCTGTGTCTGATTGTCTGTCCCGCCCTGATTAGCCTCACCTGTGTCTCTTTATCCTTCCCCTCACCAGAGGATTAAGAGGCCGTTTACACGTTGCCGGCTATTTTCATTTTCATTCATTTTCATTTTTAGAAAGATTCGTTTTCAGAGAAGAAATCTCCGTTTGCATGTAAACGAAGGGCACAAACAAAGGAAGATATCTCTGTTTATCAAAATCACCGCGTACGTGTAAACGGCCTTGAAGTGTGTGTCTTGTTTTCTCTGGGTGCCAGCTCATCTTATGTCCTTGTGCCTCTCCAGCCTTTTGTTTCCCAGTGTCCTTGTCTTGGCTTTTTGGATTCAGCCTGTTGATTGCCTCATCCGTATTGGATTTGTGCGCACATGGGCTAACAGCAGGCCCCTGGGTCCAGACTAATGCTGTTCTTCCTCATTTTTTTTTTTGCATCTCTTTGTAGTCAGCATGTATCCATGTGTGGTTGGGTGTGTCTTTGTGGTAATTTTGCGTGTCTTATTGAGTCAACTTGTGCCTTTTTTTGGTCCTTTTGCATCTCTTTGTGTCTGTTTTGCCTGCATTAGTGGTTTTTTGCGTCTCTTTGTAGTTCCTTTGCATTTCTTTATGGTCATCGATTTCCTTCCTGTTTGGCACGTTATAATTTAAGTAAAATTTAAGGACTGGAACACTGTCAATTAATCTGTTGATTATTTGTCTTGATAAATCAATATGTTGTTTGCTTTATAATATGTCAGAAAATGATGAAAAAGGTTGACCAGTGTATCCCAAAGCTCTAGATGACGTCGTCAAATGTCTTGTTTGGTCCACAACCCTACAGTAAGGTCCCTTCAGTAATACATCCATGTGTATTACAGTGTAAAAACTGCATCTGTTGAATTGATGTTTGTCCGTAATTCTTTGTATCCTGCACTGAAATAAATGTATGACCCTGTTAATTTTCTACCATGTATGAAACACTGTGAATTTTAAATTCTTAGTGTGTCCTGATTTCTCGACGGTGTACTGTGCATCTACCTCAATTTATCTAATACTTTGACAATGTTGTGTAATTTCCTGCCTTCATGAGTATCTAGCTGTGTCCCACACGCTTCCCGGTGTGTTTTTCTGCATCTAATCAGAGGCTGAAAGAATCAGCTCGCCAACATGGAGCCAACAGAGGAGCGGTTTCCTGGAAATACGTTTACTTTGAAAATAGCAGAGGAGGAGAAGATTAAAATCAGAGGATGTTGGATCAGATTTCGTTCTTATCTTACATGAAGTACTGTGTGCGTGTAAATGAGTTTGTGTTCAAACGTTTCCTTGGTATATCGAAAAGAAAAACCCAGGCTGCATAAGCATTTCCTACAAAGCCTTTTTGCTATTGAACATTACTTGTGTGTAGAAGACCAGGTTGCAGTGTCTGTAGGGGTCTTACATGGGATAAACTACGATATCTAAGCATATATCCATGTGTTTCCCTGGTTTACTGTACACATTCTTTAAACAGGCTGCTGGGTATGAAAAAAACAGGATCTGTTGTAATATGTAGTCAAGGTGGCGGTGAGGAGGCACCCACCTTTCTGGGTCTTCACTTCAAAAACTTCAGCTTCTTCCCCCGAGGTAAAGTGTTTGAAGTAGGAGCAGTTTTTTGCTGCGGAGTAAGACAGGGAGAGAGTGAGGAGGATGAGAAAGAGGGGGCGAGAGACAAACAAGGAGATGAAACATGAGGGGGCGAGAACAGGTGGCTCAGGTTGTATCCGTCGCCCTGTGTGTCTGCAATACTAATCAATGTAACCGGTCCTGTTGACACATGCATTAATGAGACACACAGATATATATATATATATATATATAATTTATGTATATATATATATATATATATATATATATAGATATGTATATATAAAAAAGAAGAGTGTCTATTTGCACCCAGGTGAGAATAGTCGGCGATCCAGTCATGTTGACGTGTAGAGGGTGGAAGCAGTTGGATTAGGGCAAAGAGGTCATGATTAGGGCTTGTGCTCGCCAGTCTCAGATACTTTCTAAGATTCAAGCGGTACATTTGTAAAAAAAACTCGCAGAAAGTCATGTGACGTAGTGTAAAGAGTAACATAGTCCACAGAGGGAGTAAGACTTGGTGGAAGCACAGGACTTTCACACAGGAGACTGGGGGTTAAGTCCCATGTAAGTCAACACTGCTTTAGGATGTATAAAGTTGCTGAATGCACACTGTGTACATAAACTTTAAAAGAATAACTGAATAGACCCATTTGTGTTATCGTCATATATTCACGTTGTTAGGACACAAAGACAGATACACCCAATTTAATACTTATGCCATTTGATGATGGTTATATTTATGATTATTTTTGTTTACTTAAACAATTATTTTCCGATTATTACTAATCTGTTGGTCATCAGTCACTTTAATGCACTGTCATCTGTCATTGCAGCATCTGACAGATTTCAGCAAACTGTCATCTGTCTGCGGCTCAGCTGATGTAACATGTAACGCACTGCAGAGGATTGTGGGCTTGTGGGGAACATCCTGGTATTTTTGGCATACTGCATTTTACACACTATGTATTTGGACGTACAAAATCTTTTTTTGGCATACTATATTACAGTGATACTTAACTTGGCCCACAGTAGGGTGTCAGGTGGCCCCTAAACTATTTTTGAATTTACAATAAAAATTAAAGGGTTCAGAGTGTTTTTACTTGTACTGTCTTATACTTGCTATGCAAATAATGTACCAGAGTACTTAAAAAAAGATTCAAATTAGAGTTTGTTTATCAAAAACAGTTTCAGGGGAGGACAGACAGAGGTGCAGCCCCAACTATCCTCAAATTATTGCAACACCACTGAGGACACCTGACCTGTGTGGGGCTGCTGCCACTGGCCTCCTTTTGTTATGCAAAAATGGCCCCCAGGCAAAGCAAGTTTTATATCCCTGCTACATAGTATGCGTATTAGGACACGCGGTAGGACAAAAGTTCAGTGTTTTTAAATCAGGCTCAGGTCAGCACGTGTGATCAATCACACAGGCAAAGGTATCCGAATCAATAGGTCAAAAGGCAAGACTGCTCCAACGTACACTCACAGGAAACACTACGAAATGTGGGAACTTTCACACAAAGAAACATTCTTGCAACAAAGGAAGGGAGGACAAGACTAGACAAGGGAGACAATGAGACACAGGTGAAACACATTAGAGCAGGGCGAGCAGTCACAAAGGAGGGACGACTGACAAGTTGTGGGATCTAAATCAAGATGAGACAATGGTTACTAAAATAAAATAGGACACACAGGGATGTCAAATAAACATGAACTACAGGAGTGAGACGGGTCATGACACATGCATCTGCCCAAAAAGCATCATCATATGGCATGACTTAATTATATATATTTCAGTCTGGAATTTTGGCTTTGTTTGTTGCCTTATGAATAGTTGTTTTACATGTATCCAGTGCCTTTAGTCGATTAGCTTTCAGCTGGCAAAGTTATTTGATCATTATAGGCTAAATGTTCTGCAATTTATAAACCTCTTACACATCTAGGAAGAGCATATTTTTGACCAAATTAAATTTCAGGATTTAAAAAATGGTGCTTTATCAAAACACATTCTCACACCGACATTGTTATATGTTATGACATATTGACGTTTGGTCATGGACTTCAGGGACACTGTCAAGTTCAGCCTGTTACATACATTATCTTCTTTCAAAATACGCTTCCTTTTTCACAGGAAATTTGCAGTTCAGGAATAAAGAACAGGGTTTGGCTTTATAATCTTATGGGATGCGAACACCGCTCTCTCTCTCGAGTAAAAGTTGGTGTTTGTTGGACCCATCCACCACCACCTCCAGCCCGCCCCAGTCGGACTTACGCCACCCTAACTTTCATCCACGCCCCGCCGTGTTTCCCGCCTGACGCAGCCAGGCACCATTGAACAAAAATGGCAACCAGCCGTGTATCATGCTGACTTGGAGGACACCTTTTTCCTTGGTTTCTGATGCTGCAATTCACTGCCCAAGCGCTGGATTCAAAGGAAAGTCCAAAACATCCTGAAGGATACCTGACATTCCGCTCATGCTCTATTCTCGGTCCATCCATGAAATAAAAAAAACACTATCATAGCATTAAATCCCACACCAACCATCTCAGCAACAGCTTCATTCCTCGGGCTGTCAGGTTGCTTAGCAGTTGACGCATTCAAACACACTGCACATTGTTACACTTTGTTGCTTGTAGACTTTTTGTGCTGTATATTGTAGGTAATGTTATTTATTTGTAGTTGTCCAGAAAGTGCCACTGAGCACAAGCATTTAAGTAGAACTTGTTTACACAGTTACACTTGAACAACTGTGAGACAAGCCGAGTGACTAGAAACTGTGCCTCTTTATTTGAATAACATTCTTTGGTACTTATTGTGCCAGAAAGCAAAGTATAGCCTGTGTGCTATGTGTTATCTGAGCACAAAATAGCATATCTGTCCCATTTCTAAATGGGCAGATAATCAGTTGTAGCAGCTCCTCTCTGGCTGTTTGATCCGATGCACATTGAACACCACCCCCAAATCACAGCAGTGTTCTGTGACTCGCTGTCTTCCTAAAATAAAAAGTCTTTAACTCAGATCCTTCGCTCTCCTCCGTGTTGGCTGTGTTAACGTCTAAGAAATCAGTATTTCTACACAGAAATGATACATTTCTGCACAAACTCTGGTCCTTTGACCTCCATCTTCAATATAGCCTCATGTAGAATAAAACGATGTCTGAGTGCAGTCATTGCACAAACACACATCCATCTATCTGTTTGCAGTCTCTAAGGACAGCTGGGCTGAGAGGGAGCAGCAGGGAGGACGTAAGGGCCGAGTGAGTGTCCCCTTTTTCCTCCACTCGCCGTCCTCTCTCTCTTGCTGAAATTAAACCCATAAAGCAGACAGGTGCTCTCTCTGTCCACACAGAGATGGACAATGTTTGTGTGTGCACATACTATGTGTGTGTGTGTGTGTGTGTGTGTGTGTGTGTGTGTGTGTGCACCAGGCAACAGAGGAGCTGTTTGTTACCCAGGATGAGAAGGAATCACTAAAGAGGTAACCTAGCAACAGGCTGCTGCAGGTCTTGGCTAGTCCTATCTATTTACCCATGTAAAGGCATATCAAGAGGAGTGTGTGCATGCATATGGTTGCATGAGTGTGATTGAGGGCATGGACAGGCTGGCGGTTAGGGGAATCGGAGGCGGGGTCGACACAGAGCAGCCTGGATCTGCAAAAATATTATTTTCATTAGTCGTCTGTCGTTAGCTGTATTTACCTCTGGGGCTAAACTAGCCTAAGCTAATATGTGTTTGGGTGTAGCTGTAAGATTTACTCCAGTTTCTATTAGGACTATTATCTGCCCGCCACACAAAGACAAGATAGAAAAGACCTTTGGTTTATACAAAAGAGGCTTCAAAAGCCTGAGCCTCTAGTTATCTGCTGATCCTGATGAATTAAAAAGGATGATGTGGAGAGCTGGGAGAAAAAATGAGAGCTAGGAGAGTGACAGATTTTCTTAAGCTGAGTAAGTGACCCTTTGCTTAGCCCCACCCTCCCCTTAGTTACTGTTGTTAAAGGTCTTTCAGCCCAGGTGCCAGAATAAAATGTACATTTCTGCAAACCACAGATCTGTAACATTTATACATTTCATACATATCACATCAAAAGTGGCTTGGTTAAGATTACAGATATATGAGGCGATATTCTAATCCACATGGTGCAATGCGTTAGACCTCAGCGAGACTGTTGACAAGCAGCGGACAACTGTTCAAGACCCACGTTGATATTAGTGAAAAAAGCAGGTATTCTTTACCAAGAGGTCGAGACATTTTCAGCCATGTTTGTAACAACCAAACCAGGTATTTTCAGCCAGGTATTATGTGCTTGGATGTTGCCTGTCCGGGGGGCCCACAGGTCTGGGGACTGATGCAGCCCGGACCAGGACTTGAAACCCAATCTCCCGTGGCGAAGCCTCTCATTTTGAATGCTCAGTGAGCTACCACTGCTCTACCATAACCAAACATCACCATCTAATATTACCCCCACCGTAACCACAGATTCGACCCACCCAGAAATAAAATTGGACATGCCTCTTCCTCTGTCCTTAGGTCCTGTGGTCTACCATTTGCTTGGGAATCAAACCCTGGTCCTCCAAGCGGAGGAGCAAAACTATTCCACATCACCATTTCTCTCCTTCCATATCACACACACCAAATCAGCAGCCCAGTGCAGCCTTATTAAAACCCAAACTCTAACCCAACCATAACCCTTTCATAACCCAAACCAATTTACCCTAAAATTCTTTTCTTTTTTTTTTCCAATCCACAGCTTGATGCCATTTCTGGCTGTGGTTGCTCAGGCACAATTAGACCACCACTCATCAGACATGCCATTTAGCAATTAGACTCATTTTATTGTGATGGGTATCATTCTTTTTTTTAACATTTTGACTCATTCCAAACTGGCAAATAGCGCACGCAACAAATACAGGTGCAAATTCATAACCTAAATCAAGCCAAATGACAGGAATAGCTGCTTCCAAATGGGCAGTCAGGAGAAGTTTTTCAGTACTAAAACAGACAGAAGGCTGGAAGAGTGATCGTACAGATGTGATTCATCCCAATCATTTAATCACTTTGCTTCTTCTTTGTGCCTGACTCATTATGCTGAGCCAAAAATGTTGAAAACTTCAACTTTTTTTTTTTTGCCAAGTTTTGTGTTTATGACACATTATACTGGCTTTACTGGTAGTGTTTGCTAAGACACATCAAGTGTACCTACATTCAGATTTTGTTAAAGCAGAACTCTCTGCCCACAGAAAGCTGGAAACAGACAACTTTTCAACTTGCAAGAGGTATCGTTGTTGGCACAGCTGTCACAATGACAACCAGATCATTTTCCATTTTCCTCAGAGGTTTACAAGTACCAGCAATACAGCATACACTGCATTTCTTTTCCACAGTTATGCCAGTCGTTCCACTGTCCACCTTTTCTGCTACTGGGGACAGTAACTGCAAAGAACTTAAATTATTCTTTGGTAACTGGGGTTAGCCACTGATAGCTACCAGGAAAACATAAGGGCTGTCTTCTTGCGGGTTTTGGTTGTACAATAGTTGACACACTTCCTTTGTGCTCTAAATCGAGCCCTCATTTTCCTTTGGAGATCATACCTGCTGGTAAACAGAGTTGCATGGTGAAAGTTAGCCTCATAGAGAGCCAGGCCAAACAACAATGATGACATCATTCTATAGCCATTACACTGTGAGATAAAAAAAAAAAACCCATCTACTTCCACTTTAAAAACAAATCTGCCTTATAACTTTAGATGGTGAACATTCACTGAGGAGGAGAACATCTGGGTCCGTGTCATTGACCTTGCAGTCAGGCTAATGGGGAGATTTAGTTCCAGTGGGAGAGTGATTAAAACGAAGCATCGCCTGTCATTTTGGTTTTGCATCTTTCCATTAAACTTTGCTACCACCTTAATCTCTGTGATGTGCGGCTTCCCCTGCACCCGTACCTTCCTCTCCATCCTCCCACCACTCATTAAACCTGTCTTTGTCTTCCACCTCAGCTTTGTCTTCCATTCTTCTCTCAGTTTAGTATTTTTGTGGATTTGTTTTACAGCTTTCTATGGGTTTTACCTATGATCACAATTTGTATTTGGTCTCGAAAATAGCTTCTGTATCATTTGCAGGACTCTTAAAGAAGATGAGTTTATCAGGCGATGGGGGGGAGGGGGCTGTTCTTTTTCTAGCCACCCAGAATGACCGACTAATTCTGGGTCAATGTGAATAGGATGGGTGGTGATGGTGGTAGTGATGGTATCTGAATGGCTATTCCACTAGGAGGTCTGATAACTGGGACGCAGCAGCACAGGAGAGTCCTCACGGCCCTTGTGAGTACGTGCATGTGCGTATGTGTGTGTCCTTTATTATGAAATTCAAAACATCAAAGTTTGTCATCACCATAGTCCCTACAAACCACATCCAAGCATCTCGCTCTGTAACTAATGTAATCTCTGAATGCGTAATTCCTTTTATATTTCTCAAATTTACATAATGGGGAGTGACTCATTCAAATTCTGAACCTTGCACCTGTTTTTCTGAATGCCAAATCAGCGCCACACCTCCACAGTTTTCGCTCTGCACCCGGAGCTAGAAAGGAAAATGACTGGGTGCCTAGAAAGTGAAAATGGTGGCTCAAGGTGACACCGGTGCTTTCGAGGGTATGAATTGGGGGCGCCAGCCAGGCATCGTGTCACTGAAAGAAGCAGAGGAGGAGGACGTTGTGCTAATTTCTTTCCACAGCTGGAAATAATTAGCAAAGTTGACCACTAAACACATCTCTGATATTAAACTCCTCTCCTTGTTCTTCGCACACGTATGTGCAGGAACACACACATACACACAAAAGCACCATTTACGCTTTTTATTTCCCATCCAAGCGGCGCGATGTGATCCATAAAGGGTTCGTTTGATTTTTACAGCACTCAAGCTGTCATGCGTCATTTGTGGGAAGCTAATTTCAAAAGTCATTTGGGTTCACCGCTTTGCTGCCGTTGTTATGCAAGCCCTTCAGCAAAAGCAGTGTAATTGTGCCTATATGAAAAAAGTGTTTGTGTACGCGCCTCTTGACGACTAACTCCCCCTCTGTTTGGGAAAATGCAAATGCATGTTATTAAGTCCAATCACCGCTGCTTGCTTGGGTATATTGTTCATCGAGGATGTAATCTGTTATGGTGCACTCTCGATCAGCTCGGGCTTGTTTTTTTTTTTACACAAGCGTGCTTTGCTTATGTGCTAAACACTCGACCGACGACGCACACTAAATGGAGAAGCAGATAAAGTAATGCTGGTGTGTTGTTGTTAGTCAGTCAGCCACTCCATTAGGCTCTGAACTCAGTGGCTAGTTACTTATGCAGACCCATCAAAAATAGTATGAGAGATCTCTTTGACCTCTGAAGCTGCAGCAGTAAGAGTAAATGCTGAGTGTATTTTTGCACCTCTGACTTGTTGCTAATTGTGCCAGAAAGATCTAAATATTTGTTAAGAACTATTCACTGCTATTGTATGTCAAACACTGGGATATAAAATCTATGGAAACGGTCAATATCACTCCATCATCATGAGGCGTTAAAGACACACTTCACTCACAAAATGACCATTTATATACAAGTTACTAACCCCGTTCATTCATTAATTCATTCATTCATTTCCCGTAAGTGCTCATCCTGTTGGGGATCGTGGAGAGACTGGAGAACTACAAATGATGTTATGCACTGTAATGTGAAGTTATGTGGCTGAGGTTTAGGCAAGTAAAGTTACATGGGTTAGGTTAAGGAAAAGAAACACCATGACAACATACCTTCAGATAACTCAAAGCTTCTACAGTTTTGGACTGAAGAAGCCTCTTGTACGAGAGGCGAAACGTCTTCAAGAAACTCAAGCAAGTCCAGCAGCCTACGATATAGCTATAGCACTTGTGATTACCATTGACCTGGATGATTGAGAATCTGCACCAACACATCTCCTCTGACTTCACCTGTGTCTGATTGTCTGCCCCGCCCTGATTAGCCTCACCTGTGTCTCGTTATCCTTCCTCACCACAGTATTTAATGTGTCTTGTTTTCTCTCGGTGCCAGATCACCTTTTGGTTTTTTTTTAATTCAGCCTGTTGATCGACTCTGCCTCATCCTTTTTGGATTTGTTTGCCTCCAGTGATAGTCCTTCTGTGTACTGAACCTACCTGTTGACCAGTAAAGACTGTTATTTTACCTAAACTGTGTCCAGAGTTGTGCGTTTGAGTCCACTCTCACCTGTGTCAGCAGTGGTTACATCGCTTTTATATTATTTCCTTCCTTACTCCCGAGTGGCCACATGATTGCAGCCTTCCAGGTTATGTGGGTTATATACATGCAGTACTTTTTAGGGGTATACAGCCTGCGCCTGGGCAAGCACATGCATTTTAACTCTGCTCACGCACTTTCCCAGGCACTCTACTTGTACTTAGGATTTTAGCTAAAATGCACGTGATTGGGAAGCACTGAGCATACAACCACATAAATGAGACTTGGATTATATTGCACAAGGTGTGTGCGAGTTTGTAAACAGATGACCCCTTTTACTTCAATTCATCAAGAACTTTCTCCATATTGGATTCTTTGTTCACCGCACAGCATTAAATGTAACACCGAGGTGAGTAATTGATATCGAAATGATCATTTTGCAGGTGAAGTATTCCTTTATTGTTGCCGCCTTCTCACAAAAACACAAACACACACACACACACACACACACGCTTGTGAATTTATCACATCTGAAACGCTATCATACATGTGAAATTGCACTCCAAATGTGCAATCCAGCCAAGCCCTCAGTACTCAGCCGTGTTGCCAGAGCTGATAGCACTCTATCAAGGAGAGAGCAGCAGAGCGGCTGAAGCCAGAGAGTGGCTCTTTTTCTCTGTGGTCCTTTCTGCTGTCAGACTACATCAGCCAGATTGAGCAACTGGGTGCCAGTAGAGAAAGCACCTGTTGAGACGAAAACTGTACGCCTTTTCTTGGCCGCTGAAGGAGGACAGTCGGCCTCGCCTGGCGAGGACAGTCACTGAAACTCACTTTGTAAAGCTGGAAATTGGTCAATCAACATCTCTCCTAGGGCTGTGACTAACGGTTATTTTCATTGTTGATTAATCTGTTGATTATTTTGTAGATTAAATGATTTGTTGTTTGGTTTATAAAATGTCAGAAAATGGTGAAAAATGTTTATCAGTGTTTCCCAAAGTCCAAGATGACATCCTCAAATGTCTCGTTCTGTCCACAACCCAAAGATATTCAGTTCACAGAGTAAAGAAACAAGAAAAAAGTCACATTTAAGAAGCTGGATTCAGAGAGTTTAAACATTTTTCTTAAGAAATCACTAATAAATTCATGATCAAAGTAGATGGTGATTAATCCTTGCAGCTCTAATCTCACCCAATGTCATCTTGACATTATGCAAAAAGACAGCACAGAGGACTAGTGACACACCACCACACTTATGGATCCATTTCCTGATGGCACCCGGGCCACAAATGGGGACAGATGGGCTTGTATAACTAAAACCCTTGTGTCTGGCGTGGGAGCAAATGGCAGAGCCGCACAGCTTCGTGCCAAATCCCCAGACCTTTTCAGGTAACATGAGAGAATGAGTCATTTTCCCTCATAAGCCAGGTTTAGACACACCACTGTGGTTGGGAGAATGTAATCAAGGGGGTCTCTGTTAGAACAGCTGATATTTCTTGAGGTGCACTCAAACAGGGCAGCAGACTGAGGGCTGAACTCCCTTTGTTGCTGGAAGCACGACAGGTGAGCCGCCGACAAGTTCAGTCTGTCAGGTGGCTTCGCTCTCCTTGTCATTCCCGTCCGTTCCAGATCGTGTTGAGTATTGCAGTGGAGGTTTGGATTCGGCGCCGATATTCTGACACTGTTTCACTGCTTCTGTCAAGTTGCAGAGGTTAGAACTCGATCGTTCGTCTTATTTGAGTTGTCTGTCAGCTACTCAGGAGACTCGTCCACGTGGGAAAATATTCTCCAACTACTGTTTTTTAACAGATAGGAATCTCATCATCATTTTACACCAAGAAGGTGCACTGGAGGCCCTTGATGTGTTACATTTGGATGACAGGCAGCTGTCACATCTCTTTCTCTGCCAGCTTCACCTCCCCTCACTGAAAGCCCCCCTCCTTCTGTGGATACTATAAAAGCACTCCTCCTTTCCCGGTCAACAGAGGCATGCCCGCCCTCTATCCACCCACTCAGGCTTCAGTTTTCTACCCCCCCCGATCCCCTTCATCCCTCCCAAGTCTCCCTGGTGTACTCTAACTCATGAGCTTGAGCGGAAGCCACACTTCATTAAGGCCTGTACTGATCCTGAGGTGCTGGAGCCGGAGGCGAAGTCAATGAGAGAGTCGGAGTGAAATCTCTCTGTTAGGCTGCGAGGCACAAGCGCACACAGCCAGAGGCCAGAGAGACAGTGTTGGCAGGGCTGGCTCTGTTCACACCGGGCTTGTAATTAAAGCTACAAGGCTATTTCAGAGACATTTGAATACGACACAGAATGCTTTTGACTGTTTTTGAGGCATCACTTACTGCATTGCAATTCCAAACTCAGAAAAGTCTGCAATTTTGACAGTCTGTGTCATTTGGCACCTATCAGTGCTCTGCGTATGAGTCAGGGTTGTGGTTGTCTGCCAGAAGCTGTCATAAATGGACTTTTATTCAGTTTTAAGCCACACTTTTACAATACAGTCTGTAGATCTTGATCATTTTTAACTATTAACTGGGTGAATGATTTTCATCCAGTTATCAGGCGTCTAAATCTGAAGTTAACAGAGAAACGAGCCGAGCAAAGGTTAGCGGCAACTTGGCTCCAGCCCCTGCTGTGCCAAACAGTGTCAGAGAAACACTGATTTTTAAGGTGAAACTGCTTTTTTCAGTGTTTTAAATCACTGGGTCCGTTTGTTTTGGAGAGGAGGAAAACTATAATTCGGCTCCCGCTAAAAACCTCCTGAATGTCTGAATCTTAAGTTACCAGAGTAAAAAGGTGAGCACACATTAGCAGGTGCTGCGCTAACGGCCTGTCTCCAACATGCGAAACTATGTCAGAGAATTTGAAACATGAAGAGCTCTATTAAGTGTTTTCACCGATTTAAATCGGGTCCGTTTGTTTTGGAGAGGAGGAGACCTCTGCGGCTAATTCGGCTCCTGGAAAAAACCTCCTGAACATCTGGATCTTAAGGTATTCAAGAAAAAAGGTGAGCACACATTAGCAGATGCTAGGCTAGCAGCCCCTCTCCGACGAGCCAAACAGCGTCAGTGTTGGCGTAAAACTGCTTTATTGAGTGTTTTTACTGCTTTTAATCACGAGGTCCATTTGTTTATGAAAAGGAGGAGACCTTTGTGGATAATTCGGTTTCTGGTAAAAACCTCCTGAACATTAAACACTGAAGGAAACCTTGCTTGCACAACCTGACTGCAATAACGCCATTGTTCCGGCATTTGGTAATGTTTTGACTGAGAGACCTCTAGTGGCAGAAAATTATGTATTAGATGTTTAAGTACTGGCAACAGAAAATTCTACTTGAATTAAATGCATCTCCTAAAAACTTTTCCCTAGATAGTCGTGCATCTCTTTTAATCAAAACCAACCTCAGATCTGCTGTGACACTGTGACACTGTGAGGCAGACTGAACAAGAGATGAAGAAGTCAGAGAATACGCTGACAAATTATCCAACACTTCCTGTGAGGTAAAATAAACTTTATTTCTCATCCTCCATCCAGAGTCCATCAGCCCAGACAGAGCAGATTTGTGTTTTTGTCATGTTAACTGTGAACTACAGCGGCGATGCTTTTCCATTACGCACTTGACTTCAGCTGCTCGACTGTGCTTAATTGGCAGTCTGTTCAGAGGCTTCCTTTGTGGAAGATAATTATGGTTTCAGTGAGAAGCTGGCCATAGAGCTGTTACACATTCAGTCCAAAGATGTGTGTGTGTGTCCGTGTACACACACATATATACACGTGCCAACCTATGTGTGTGAGAGGAGTGGGGAAGGGGCAGGCACACAGATGGAGGCAAAGAGGGTGGAAGACAAGGCCGACTAATATTGACTCTCTTTTCCTTCTTTACTTTCACCAAGATTGTCCTTAAAATGCCTTCAAGATGATGTCCACAGATTTATGGAAATATTAGGTGCTGTTTGCTTCGCCTGTTTCTGGATATATACATAGATTACTGAAAATTGTGAAGGGATGAAACCCACACACATCAAAGTTCAGGCTACATTCTCGCTGTGATAAAAGTGAGTATATGAAAGCCAGCAGATGGAGCGCCATTAGGCTGTTAAATCCATTTCTTTCTGTTGCTTTTGTCTGCTTTGACCTGCATGTTTACACAGATACATAAGCAGAGCTGCAGTATAAATATTTCTTCACAGGTTCCCATCCACTTTCCAACAACAGGTTTTTTTTCTGTCTCTGTATTTCTAAATCTGGCAAAAGAAAAACTCCTCACTTTGCTCCTCTTGACTATGTATCCAGGATTATTTCAAGCCAGGAGAGCTGTCAATCAGCAACCACACAACACAGACTGAAGTCATAATATTTTAAAATGTTTCTCACCTTGACATGAGCCTTTTACACTAAGTACAGCAACACAAAAATCATCAAACAGCAACAGGTTTTCATTTGCCAACAGTTAGAGCAAAAGGCTGCATACCTCCAGGTAAGCTGATGGGGCCACAGCCTTTGCCCTGAGGGTCCTCCTCCACGATGAAGATGGTCTTCTTGCAGAGCCTCCAGAGGCCAAAGTGGGCCGCCTCGCACGTAGCGTTGAGCTTCTCCACCCGGGGGCTGAGCACGGCCCAGTGGTCAGTCACCACCGCCGCCAGCATCGCCGACATGCCCACCAGAATCACCACGGACGTGATCTTGACCTTGGTGGCCTGCTCCTCAAACATGCTGCTGCTCGACGTGTGTGCAAAGTTCTGGACGTGTGTGTGCGTGCGCGTGCCTGCGTTTGCACGTGTGTTGGTGCGTGTGACACGAGTAAGTGAAATGCTGGTGTGTGCAGAAGGAGTGCGTGTGATCGTAAAGACTGCGTAAGAGAGTCGAGGTTGCCTTGTTTGTCTTCAGATCCTTGACGTGGGATGTTGACTCCAGAGGTTCCCCGGTCTCGTCTACAGCTTCACTACACTTCTGGTGTCCTCTCGTCTCTCCTGCTCTCCTGTCCACAGCTCTTTCTTTCTCTTTCTCTGCCTTGTGCCTGGTGGTTGGTAAAAAGGGGCCAGATAACAGTGCCCTAGTTTCTACCTCTCTCCTCGCTTCCTCTCCCTCCCAAGTTGCCTTTGGTGAGCTGAGGCCATTCAGCTACGAGACGAAGACCAAATGAGGAGTGCTTACACCTATTACACCCGTTAATGGACCATTCTGGTGTCGACAAAAGTCGGGTCAAGAACAGTGATGTCAAGATCACCTTCATTTGGAGTTTAGACTCAGTGTATTGACTGTGAGTGTTCTGGTCATGCGCTTTCAACTACAACATATAATGAAAACTTCTGAAAGTTTTAACAGTGCTATTCAAAATGCAATTGTCATGCCAAATACTAAGTCAGCCCAGTCTCCAGAATAAAATGCTGCCATGGTATGTTTCGGCAAACTATGAATATGATACATTTGTACACTTCATACCTATGAAGTAGTTTTGAGATATTCAGCTGTATTTGTAGTGACAAAAGTGGGTATTTTGTCACAAGAGGTCAGGACATTTCCAGCTGTTTTTGTACCTTTGAAGGCACGTTTTTTTTTTTATGAGATTTTGGGTCATTTACAGTTGTGTTTGTGCGACAAAAGTGGATATTTTGTGATGACAGTTTGGGATATTTCCAGCTGTGTTTGTAGTAACAAAAGCGGTTGAAGTTTGGGGCATTTACACATATTTTTGGAGCTTCAAAGGCAGGTATTTTTAACAAGAATTCGGGACATTTCTAGCCTTGTTTTTAGTGACAAATGCAGGTATTTTGTGACAAGAGTGTGGGGCATTTCTAGTTGTCTTTGTAGAGACAAAAATGGTTTTTGTAGCGATAAAAGCGGGTATTTTTTCTAACAAGAGTTTGGGACATTTCCAGCTGTTTTTGTAGTGACAGATGTGGTTGTTTTCATGAGCGCTGACATTTCTAGATGTGTTTGTAACAAATAAAGCAATTATTTTTCAATGTAACTTTGGGGCATTTCCAGCTGTTTATGTAGCAACAAAAGCAGGTATTTTGTAACGAGGGGTCCGGACATTTCCAGCTGTTTTTGGACCTACAATGGCGGGTATTTTTAGAACATTTCCAAGTATGTTTGAGCAACTAAAGTCAGTATTTTGTTTGTTTGTTTGGAACATTTTCTGTCCTCTTTGTAGCAACAAAAGTGGTTGTTTTTTAACGGAAGTTTGGGGCATTTCAAGCAGTTTTTTTTTTTGTTTGTTTGATTTTATATCAACAAAGGCGATTATTTTTCAAGAGTTTGGAATATTTCCAGTCACGTTTGTAGCGGCAAAAGCGGGTATTTTGTAACGAGAGGTCAGGACATTTCCAGCTGTGTTTGTAGTGACAAATGCATGTATTTTGTAACAAGAGTTCAAACATTTCCAGCTGTTTAAATAAATACAAAGGAGGGTATTTTTTATGAGATTTTTGGACATTTCTAGTTGTGTTCGTGCAACAAAAGGTTGGGGCATTTTCAGCTAGTTAGCAACCAAACTGGGGACTTTAATCCAAAATATTATGTTATGTAGTTTTAACATGTCAGCTACATATGAAATGTACAAAAGTAACATATTTGTGGTTTGAGGAAACATACAAAGCCAACATTAATTCTGGGGATTGGATTGTTTTCAGTTTATGATTTATCTAAAAGATTCTCCGTCTTTCGCATTCTTATTCAGTGTGATCTGTTTCCAGCTCAGTTGTCTCAGGCGCTGTGTGCCAGGGGACTCCTGGGGGGGAGATTTCCTTTATTAGTTGTCGTCTGAATGAGCTGATCTACTTACTCAGCCAATCAGCGGTTCAGACTTGAGACAAGGGTCCCACCTGATGCCGGCAGCTGATCCAGATTCAGAAAGATAGAAAAAGGGCTTTGGCAGAGGAGCTCTAAAATTTGACGTGCAGTTCATAAAGTTAAAATATTCTTGGCAGCACAGTAGAGAGAGTTCTGAATTTTTAGAGCTTGTCTTGTTGTTATTTAATGAGTTTGCCTCCTGAATATTAACTTGCATTTGGAGCAAGCAAAAAATCCTACAAGTGGTTGTGTCTGCGTGCTGTTACTGTATGCTTTTTATTATATGTTTGACGATACATTGAGATAATAATCAGATTTGGTACACAAATGCTTTCGCTGGCTTTACTAAAAAACAACTAAAAAACAACAACAACAGGTTGGGGATGGAAAACTACATCAAAATCCTGATACATCTCAGAGGCACAATCAATCTTTTCCCTATGAAATACTTGAGTAAATGGGCATGCTTTTTATAAACCACTGTGCCCCACTTTAGACAGGACTCTGGCCCATTTTCATTACAACGCACACACAGCTCTGGGCTTTTAACACATTAAACGGCAAGACGTTTGAGGTGAGAGGTAGAGGGAAAGTCTTTCAAGAGAATGAAAAATATAATACTGAAACTTGTTTGTGTGTTTGTGTCAAAGTATAAAACCGAGGCAGAGAGAGTCTGGATTGTTTGTACATTGTGTTCGCCAGTTACACAAAATATGGGTTCATATCTGTGTGTGTAAAAAAAAAGAGTTGCACAGAAACACCACAGCGTCCGATGTCTCATACATTTTATAAAATGATTGTGATGTGAGAGAGCCAAAGTGCTTTCTGTAAACACCATCAGTAGCTAACTGAACCAAGAAATTGATCATCAAAGAAAGCCCACAGTGGGGGCTGAGAGGAGATGAGAGACAGTTGTGTTCATTATCACGTTCCACCTGGATGC
Source organism: Epinephelus cyanopodus (assembly GCA_026686955.1). Taxonomy (NCBI): domain Eukaryota; kingdom Metazoa; phylum Chordata; class Actinopteri; order Perciformes; family Serranidae; genus Epinephelus; species Epinephelus cyanopodus. Next base: position 14,145,651 of record CM048929.1, read on the forward strand.
ATTTGCAGCAAAACTGCCTTTTTTCCCCAGAGGAGGAGGCTGTGAGAGCTACCGCTTGTCTCTAAGTGTGTAATAATAGTGTCTTTTGGCGCAGCCCCGTCTTTCCGGGTGACCCTCTGACCTGCTTCATTTGCTCACCATCCCCTGGTGACTGCCAAGAGACCGAAGCACCTCACAGCTGCAGAGTCTCCAGGCAACAGCCAGCAGCGTGGACGGCTGCGGTGACACGTCATCGGCGGTACAAGCGTCTCACACTGGAGGGATCACCTCGTGTCAACCGAGGAGGGATGACAAACACTGAAAACAGATGACAGCATCTGGCACGAAGCTCTGACAGCATTACCAGGAATATCAGCGGCAAGCTCCCAGTACCGGAACTGTTAGAGCAAGGACAGACACATACAAAATCACTTCTGCTGAAATCAGGATTGACACATCTAAACTCAGCAGTGATTAACTTCAATTACAGCTGCCAGCGTCCCTGTCAGAATTTTTATTCCAGGATGAAAAACAACCTTAACCGGTGGCTAATTTTACCCATAACAGAATAGATTGCGCAGCCTTCAGAGGGACCCGACTGTATTCATTTGCTAATGACAGGCAACATTACTCAAGCTAAATTAGATTACCCATGCCCCAAGGCCATTCCTATGAGGGTCATGTTAATATTCCTCTCTAAAACAACTGGATCAGTTACCAAACATGTTGATGCCGTCCTCGCTCATTTGACCCTCTTCTGGCAAAATCTTCGGCCATCGATCAACATGAAGCAGGGGTTAGGTGAGGCGAGACAGTGATTTGTGAGTTAATGAGCGCCGATTGAAGAAAAATGAAATTAGGTGGAAATTACAAGGGGCTGATGTAGCTGTTGTACTGCAACATCAGATATCACTATCGAGAGATAATTTCCCCAGCTAGATAAACAACTCCTCTTTTACCTAAATTAATTCTCACCAGCATAATTAGGCGTATCAGCCAGGGTAATGTCGTTTTTATTTTTTCATATCAGGCACACTGTCTCTCTGTAGTGGTACTTGAAATGGAGAGTGTTCTGTATCTAGGTATATGATACAGTGCGTGTGTTGCGATATACTGTAGGTGATAGGTGATGTTCTGCTGCAGATGGCAAATAAAGGGCCCTTTGAAAAGCCATTACTGCATTAGGAAGACATTTTCATTCTGCCTTGAGAAGTAGAAACACTGGACCCGGTAAAAAAGGATTTAACCTCAGCTGAATAGCCTTATTCCTCTACCTGCTGTTTTCTCTTTTCTTCAATAGGTATATTTCTATGATTCACACACAGAGAAAAGAAAAGTTCATTCTGCTCACTGATTGAATCAGCTAGAAACTGCTGAGATTTTTTTTTTTTTTTTTTTTAAATGGCTTCATTTTGGTCAGGTGGCACCTCTCTGAGCGACACTGACGGCTTTTAACATTTTGATATAAGAGCGCTGCCCTCAGCATGATGCCGGCTGATTTATTTCTTCACCAAACAATGCAGAGACTCTGAGGCTGAAGAGGCTCATAGCTCATTCTGAGATGACAGTGATTCAGTCTTATGCAACAGAACTGAAGAGGCATCCAGAAGGTCAGCCACAGAAATCTGAATGAAGCGCTGCAATCAAAGGTCTGCAGTGGAAATCAAGCTTCACTGAGGTGAATGCTTATGGCTGTAATATCTGGCATAAATCCTGCACATTTGCTATACATCTGTATCTGTATGCTGTTGCTCTAAACACCCTGGTTTGGGGATTTCTAGAGCCATGCTAGCAGCATGTCTTTGTCAGTCTTTTGCTCGGTCAATCCAGCACTTCCTAATTGAAATATCTAAACAACTATTGTATCGATTAAATGAAAATTTCTACATTCATGATCCCCAGAGGATCAGTCATAATGACTTTGGTGATTGCAAGAATTTACCCCAAACACCAGAAAAAAAATGTTTGCAAATATTTCTGCAAGCCATGGATATGTTAACTCGGTCTCACTCTGAGGTCGTCAAAATCTGGTGCTTGGGTGATGACTTGCGGCGTCAGATGCTGACGAAAAAGCCGTCTTTAAAAATCAGCATGATATGCAGTGGGTTGCCTTTATAGTTTAATGGTACTTGGCAATGTCAGGCTGAGACACAGCAGGACAGGAATGAAAGTTAGGGCAACGAAAATCCGAGTAGGATGGGTGGGAGTGGTGGTGTTTGGATCTTTATGTTTGGATAACACTGTGGTTAATGTGTAGGTAGGCTTAAGCACGGAAATGATTAGGAAAATGTAATGCTTTGGCTTAAAATACCAGGTTCTGGGGACACAGTCCTGGCACCAAAAGCTGCAATGTCATGATAAAATACAACCTCATTTCAGGGCCCTATCCCTGCTGGAAATACACTGACAGCTTGCTACAAAACACCCACATTTGGGGCCTAAATAGCTGAATGAAACACAGCATGACTTGCTAAAACACAACTAGTTTTGTTGTTTGTTAGTCTTGAACAGGGCATCTCGCCCAGAGACCCTCTTGAAGAGGTGGTCTCGGTCTGGTTACAACCAAACTCTTGTGCAGTTCGTTTGTGGTGAGAACGTGCTCCGACCTCATTTGGAACCAGCTGCAATCAAACTATGCACTGAGCGTGTCACAGTCCTGGAGGATTATTAATGTGCATCTCCTCCTGTACTGCCTTAATATGCACATTCAGCACATCCAATGCATCAAAACATTGTTTTCTAGTTGGAGCTGCGCCTCGTTTTCAAACTGTATGGTTTGACTAAAATGAACAATGGCAGCAATATAGTCCACGATGAGCAGCGCTAAAATCAACCTGCGTAGTTGTTCCTCCATTGTGACATTAGAAAGTGTCAGATTTATCTTGCAAGTCTGCTCTTCTTCAGCGCTTTGTTTACTTCCTGGATTTGTCCCACATGGAAATTCTGACCAATCAAGAGCAGCTTTCTCACACAAGGCATTTTATCTGGTTCGCTTGTAAATGCTGCCGTGAGAACAAAAAACTAACTCTAGGTAATTATGCGACTTTGAAACAAAATTAGTCCCTGATTCAGACCAAAGCAAGACAACTCTAAGTCTGAAAGCACCATTAGTCTTGTTAGAAAGAAATCACCATTAAAGCACAACAATATAACCCTGATTTAGTTTATTTGTCTATGTACAGTATGTTTTGAGTTGTAAGTAAAAAGTGAGAGCCTAATGGAAAAAAAAGAAAACCAAACAACCAAAGTAAATTCAGATGAAATTTTTTTTTTTGATTGATGGAGAAAAAAAAGCAGGAAATAAATAAAACAAAGGCACAGTCCAATATCAAACCATTAAAATATGCTAACAACAGTTATCACAAATTATTCTGGTATGTCTGGTTTGTAAAATGGAAAATAAATTACTTTTTGATACACTAGGAGAGGTGCCTACGTTTCTTTCACTGGAATTTTTTTTTACTACGCAGCTCAACCATTTTACAAATGTTAAAAAAAAAAGTGAAAATGTGCCTATTTCACAACAATAGTAAGCCATAAATCAATACAAGCACATACAGTAAAGTACAGCTGCACACATGGCAGAGAAAATAAAGTCTCATAAACGTACTTACAAAACAGAATATTTGATAGTTGAACTTTTTTGACTGATACCAGCAAAACCAGTGTGTTTACCTGAATATAAAATGGTAAATTGAACTGTATGACCATGACTATTGAGACACTGCTCTGTAAAGTAATACTTGCAACCCTCTGTTGCACATTCAATCTTTCTTTTCTTTTTTTATTGTATTTTTATATACAACTTTACATTACAAACAAACACATCTGAATTTTCTTTCCCAAACTGTAATATAAAAGTGTAAGATCTACACTCATGGATCAAACTGATGGCTTTCATTTACATGAGCTCAGCCTGGCGTACGACATGGTATCTTTAATGGCATATCAAACACTAAATACAATCAAATACGACTTTGTGATTAAGTGAGCTCACTTACCAAACCAGAACCAACTCAATAGCCCTAAGACTGAAAAATAAAGCCAACCCCAGCTGGTTCTTGGAGCAAGCTCAAGCAAACACTCACAGCATTTACTAAATACAGTAGTGGCTTTTTTTTTCTCAGATCATTTTCATCAGGTTTATCTTTATCACTGATCCATCTCCCGGCACTGCCACAAAGTAGGGAGAGGACCTCAAAAGTGTCCAACCTGCCACAACAACACAGTATTTCCTGAGAGAACTAAAAGAAAGAGCAGTGAAGGACGTGCAGGACGACAGTACACGCACACGTCTGGATATTAGAGCCAAATCCTTCAGGGACGCAGTTGCAGACAGCTCCCTCTGCTCCTGTCTGGGTCCTCTGTTCGACATGGGATGGGAGAAGGGGGGCTGAAGGCAGCCAGATGGACTCACAGGCGGTGTGACAGACATTCTCCGCCTGGCTCTGATCCTTATCCATTAAACACTCTGGATGTTTTCATTCAGAGCAAAAGGAAGTCCTGACCTGTGCCGTTGTCACAGTTCTGGGCACCCCCTCTCTGTCAGCTGCTCTTCTCTTGTGACAGGCACATACACAATGTCACATCCATCGGGGGGGGGCGTGACGGAAGGATGGCGGACTGATATGGAAGTGAATAAAAAGGGGCCACTGAACAGAGGTGCTTCACTGACAAAATGGACATTTGTTCGACTGACAAATGTCAGAGAAGAATAGGATTGAGGAAGAGACGGCGAGGGAGACGAAACCTTTCATATTGTTTGGAGGACTGACCTGTACAATCTGCTAAAATACTAAACATTCAGTACATTCTCAGACATTTGTCGACACTGACTCCCAAACCATACTGAAAAAAAAGTTTAGAATATTTATAATTTGATTTTGTTCAAAAGGCCATACATTACTCTAAAGGACAGTGCTAAGAGAGGCAGAGAGAGCCCCTGTTGTCTCTTTCAAACATATTCGAGTATAAGGCAAGACCAGACTGGTTATGAGGACACAATACACACTTTGGAGAAGGGTCCACACTTTATAGCAACTGCACACACTAAGAAAACACTTTCAAGTTGAAGAGCACATTTCATTTAGCACCTTGTTGAATAATTTACAGGTAGAATACTGCTGATTGACACAACACATCACACCCACAATGTTTAGTGACCGTTACACAAACAAGGGTTGTGATCCACCAACGCATTCTCACTCTAAACTCCTCAGGTACGGCAGGTTGGTCAGTGGCCCTACGCTTCAAACTATGTCGCTCTAGGTATCCCTCTAGCATCAGTTTAGGACTGATGAAGTTTGTTATGTAACGTCACTAACGTGAATAACTTAAACAGTTTGTCATACGTCACGCCATGTATGTCATGTGATGTTTGTATATGACATAATTAAAAAAACTCAGTGTTGACTTTTGGTTTCATACCACACGCCGTGTATAAAGATGGACAGCATGGCAGCTCCCCAAAAGTGAAGCCAAAACATCTCCATCGCCCCCTGGTGCCTGGCTGCAGTATAGGTCATAAACCTCGCCCCCCCTCCATGTTAGCGGATGGGACATACGTCAAAAAAAAAAAAAAAAAAAAATCTCAAAGATGTTTTCTGTAATTTTAGGTCGTTCTTATCAAGCTGATGTTCAAGTGTTCATTTTTCTGATAAGTTTGGTTTCAGTTAGTTATTTGATGCTATAAAAAGTTATTTAATGGGTGGATGGGCGAGACCTTAATAGCGGTAGCTCCATTTCCCGAAAGCTACTTCACAGACTTTGGCTCCAAATGATGTCACCAGTGCAAGATGGCAGCGCCCGTATCCACCTGTATGTTGGATTTATGTATAATGGTAGGAAGTAGAGTAGTGTTGTCCAGCTTGATATAAAATCATTGTTCCACACTGGACACGAACGGTGGTCTCCTGGGTGAAAGTCCTTTACTTTTTTAACCCTTCGGCCACCCCTCGCTCCCAACCAACACAGACTTTCTCACTCTTTATATACCACTGCCAATAGATTTACAATGAAGGCATATGAAAGCTCAGTGTGTCTCATACAGATGCAAGAGGGTGCTTTGTGTGTCAACACCAGACGCTAAGACGCCACTGACCAAGCTGCCATATTTGATGCCCTGGGAGTGAGAACGGGTTGCAACTCACAAGGCTCATTTAAGCATTTCGACAATTGAAAGATAACATCAATTTTGATTCAGCTACTGCACAGATAATATAACTCTGCTCTGATGATCTCTAAACGCAGATAAATGGTGTTCAGGTTCTGTTAATTGGCTTCTGTCTAGCTGAATGTCCTGTCTTCTCCTCAGATCCTCTCAAAAATGGACAGTCACCCCAAAAACTCTGCCTCTAAGTTTGAAGGCTAACACAAGCACTCCAACTGATTGGCTCACTGATTTTCATCATTTCCTGTTCGTCTTTCCAGGTGAAACTCAAGCCAAGCAACATGCCTCTCACACCGGTGTGGTTCTGCGATTCACCCCGTCCTTTAAATCATTGGGGAAACAGTTATGGACCTGGAGGAACTCTGCAGCCTCCTCATGTTCGGGGCTGTATGTATTCTCCGTCACACTGTCCCTCGCCAGGGCGTACATGGACAACTCATCCAGGGGCCCACTGGAGGACTGTGCCCCCTTCAGACCAACCACAGGTGAGTTCTCTCGGGACGCCTCTGTCGAGTGAGAGCTGGCGTGCGACGTCCGCCGGCGGTAGCGGAAGCTCGGTATCCTTGAGTACGGGGAAGAGGAAGAGAGTGAACGGATGAACTCGCGCCGAGCCTTCCAGCGGACTTCCTTGTTTTTTTCAATGTAGATGTTGATGGCGAGGACAGCCACAGTTTCAGCCACAATGAAGGAGAGGGCCCCAAAATAGAACGACCATCCATAGGAGTACGTGTACTTCTTGTCATCGTCACGTTTATCGCTGGGGTCTCCTGCATTGCTGGAGATGTAGACGATGATGCCAATTATGTTGCTCAAACCTGATAAACAAGAAACAAACAATAAATGGAGACAGGAAAAGGGAGGCATGTGATGTAGTGCAGAGGTTCCCTAAATTGATACACATTAGGATTCAGACACCCATTTTAAAGATTTCGCTTCAGGGACCTCGATCTGAAAATAGTTTGGTTGTTAGATATGATTAAGACCAGAATTCTAATGTTGTCAACTACAACTGACGAGATAACTGTGAAGAAAATAAAACTATGATACAGTCACTCTTATTACTCTGAGACCCTGTTAATGCTGGTATTAATATGCGTCTTGGATGATGTGATCACAACTCGACCACATATCTTTTGTAGTGTAAGCGCTAATGCGTGCTGATGCCTCCTGGACAAGGAGTACGTCATCAGTGCAGGACGTAGTGGTTGTTTTGGTGATAGCGCCCTGACGCTCTATAACTTGTCCATTTTACAGACAAGGTGGACTACGTGTTGCATGATTGTCTGTAGATGTGCCTTATGGAATGAGACGTGTTATTTTCTGCTGACAGCAGGCCCCATGGAAGTGCATTGAGCTTTGAAGTCAGTATTTTCCAGTGGGTAAACAGTGGAATTACAACTTTTGAGTCCATCAAGTGATCCCAGAGAGCCCAGAAAGACTTTTCCCTACAGACTTACATTGGGTAAAGATGCGAAACAAATGTGAATGCCAATGTGTCTCGGCTGTCCACTGTTTGGATCACCAAAACGCATGTTAATACCAAGCGTTAACGGGCTCTTACTCACATTGGGTTCACTTCTATAGTGAATTGAATAGTGAAAACAATGTGAAGATCAATCATCCATAGGGCTGCAAGAAAATACTTAAGTATTGCAATATTATGTTTTGTGATATTGTGTCAATTCCCATAAACGTTACTTCTGAAGTATAGTTTACATGCAGATATTTGTGGAAGTGGTCAATTTGACTTCCACTTCAACGTAACAACATAATGCCAGCATTAACACAAAGAACACAGGCCAATGAAACAGGAAGCTAGCACTGACAGTCTTCCTAAATTTCAATTTTTAAAATTCCCAATATATATCACTTTTCTAACTGTGTCACAATATGAATGAAATGACTCATTACCCCTGTATTGTGATTCAGATTGCATCGCCAGACTCCCGCCAATGCACAGCCCTAATCATCCATGACTTTAACAGAAACAATGATTGCACCCGTGAACTCCCACTGTGTTAAGTTGTTCATCAACCAGTGATTACAGGACTCTCATCCCTGCCGAGACCCTTAATAACACGTGTCCTCATCACTTGTGTGTGACGTGTGTGAAGATTGGAGATCCTGACCTCCTTCATTGGGAATTAAAGTTCATCGCGATGACTGCACCTTTGATGAAGTACAATATGTGATCACAGGTGTCACAATCAAGCTGCCTTTTTTCTTTATAAAACCCCTGCCCTGTTACATGATTGCTCCTCGCTGGGAACATGGTTAACAATGTAATCCTGCAGCTCACCTGCAGCTACAAAGAGAATGCCCGCGCTGAGGAGGACATTGTTTGTCTTGTTGTAGACTCGACCAACCCCGACGCACAGCCCGCCGAGCATCAACAGGATGGTGCTGAGGATGGGGAACACACTGGAGGCACGAACTATACCTGCAGAGACGGAGGGAGGGGGGCATGACATACTTAAAGGGATAGTTTGGATCTTTTGCAGTTGTGTTGTACGAGGGACTTATCTATAGTCAGTGTTTTACATACAGTAGATATCAGTTGGCACATCCTCAGTTTGGAGAAGCAGGCAGGAGTACTGACATGGAAGCTAAGTGATGTACTGCTATGGAGGTGTCAGCAACAAAACCTATTTTAGCCACCTAAAAATAAAGTATAAGGGAAGAGAAGCCGTTATATCGCTCTCTTCAAAGCCAGACTCCATTGAGAAAAACAGTGATTTTGCGTTCCTGAACACAGGAGTTGCTGGTCTAACACTGCCTCATTCAGTTAGTTGTTTTGTGTTATGTGTGACTTTTGCATTTAAAAGGGTTAGTTTTGGATTCACCGCTCTTGATTTTTTTTTTTTTTTAGGTGGACCTTTTTTAGGTAGCTAAAATACGTTCGTTGCTGGCCCCCGTCCACAGCAGTACATTGCATAGCTTCAGCGTCGGTACCTCTGCCACTTCCAACCCACTTAAAAAAAAAAAAGAAACCGTAACTATCCCTTTAATAATTGGACAAGTCACTGTAAATGGTGTCAACACAAGTTATTAATCACGATATTTGATTGTACAGCAAAGAAAATGGTCAATAAAAGATGAACAAAAATTAATTAATCAATCCATCAACCAGTAGATCAAATTATGAAGTAATTTGGAGTCAGCTACTAGAATGAACACATTACAGGCTAGTCAGTTGTGGAAATTTCAAAGCCATTTAACAAAACAGTTCTTAAAAACAAAAATCTCCTCTAAATAATTTGAATCTTCACTTTGATGAGCCCTCATCTGTCCAGCCCCACTTCTTCTTTCATCCATTTTTGAGAACTCCTTTATCACTTATTCTTTGTGGTCTTGTTGTGACAAAGCTTCACTAATCAGCTGCAGGATGTAACAAGAGCTCTCGCTGACTATCACCTCCCCAGAAATGAATCACTGTGCCATTTTACAAGTTTCCAAGGATGGATGAGCTTATTCAACTGTAAAGTCTTTTATTAAGCTCTCCTTTTATTTAGTCTGGTTAATGGGCTGAGTTTGGACTTTGTCCAAAGTCTGATAAGTCTTCTTTGCTCTTCTCTGCATGTTGGGAAGATACTGAATTGGCTGTGCCTTACATGAAAGTCTTTTGCTGACTGAATATCCAAATGTTATATCAAATTTATCACATTCTTTGTATAAGCTTTGTCATTGCCATTTTAAAGGCTTTCACAGTAAAACACTTTGATTTTTTATAAAGGAGCAGAATGATTTAATCTGGTTTCAACAAAGATTTCACATCCCTGTCAACACAGTTCATGGTAAACAACTTCCTCTTGCATTGAGCACAGCTCAAAGTATGCTTCACGTGAAAGAAAAATGAGGGAAAGGTGCAATTAAGGAGCTGATCTTGCACCAGCATCACTCAAAGTAATTAAAGAAATAAAAAATAACACACTATAGGCTGCTTGCAGAGTAAATAGTACAATGTTTTTCGTGCCTTTTAGATTATATCTTAAATTCTTAATAAGGAAAAAATAATTAGTTTCTTTCAAGTATGAGAGTCCATCAAAACTCTTCAGCACTGCGTGAATGCAACCCTGAAAAAAATGTTGCCTTTGAACATTTCTGCAAACCAAAAATACATTACATTTGCAGGTTATCATGTGGCAGATACCTTGAAATGTTATGAACATTATGGTTAGTGTGGCATTAAGTTCAGACACAAAAAACACTTGGTTATGATTAGAAAGGGATCGTGATTTGGTCTAAAATACCTAATTCAGAGGGCACAACCCTGGCAGAAAAAGCAGCAATGTCTCGCTTCACATGCCAATAAAGCTGCTGGAAAAACAGTGACGGGTCGCCACAAAATACCCACGTTTGGTGCCAAAAAGCAGCTGGGAACATAACAATGACTCACTTAATCACAAGGTTTTGTTGTTGTTGGTTTCAAACAGTGATCTGCAGCTTGCTTACACACCACCCACCCTCCTGTTCACCTCCCGATGACAAAGCCAGCTTATACATTATGTCACTTTCTAAATGTAGGTATTCGTTCATTCGTTTTTTTCCGCAACTGCTTATCCTGTAGGGGGTTACAGGAGGGCTGGAGCAGGGTACACCCTGGACAGGTCACTGGACTATCACAGGGCTGACACATAGAGACAGACAACCATTCACACTGACATTCACACCTACGGACAATTTAGAGTCACCAATTAACCTGCATGTCTTTGGACTGTGGGAGGAAGCTGGAGCACCCGGAGAAAACCAAAGCTGACACAGGGAGAACATGCAAACTCCACACAGAGGGGAACCCCCACCCTGGGTTCAGACCAGGAACCCTCTTGCTGCGAGCATGGTTTGCAGAAACGTTCAATGCCAACATTTTCCTCTGGCAACTGGGCCGGTGAACACGACTAAATATGCAGCTGTGTTTGGCCAAGCAGCTTTTGATTGTCCCGTAATACAAAAACATATTCATTGCTTTGAAATAATTTGCCAGAAAAGTCAGACATCCAAACAGACAAAAAAAAACCCATCATGCCTTGTGGTCATAGTCTGATAGAGTAATGCTTGTAATCCAGCCCTGAAAACATTTAAAGCCTGTCTCACTGAATGCCACACATTTCTCTGCTGACTGTCTCTGCCTTTGTTCTGCATTTTATCAGTCTCTGCATAAAAGAGTATCGTCTGTTTGGAGACTGCTCTCAGAAGCAAATAATAAGACGCTGAAGGTCAGCGGACTTCCTGCATGCCCTTACAAATAAAGGAAAGATAGATGAAGAAGACAAGAGGGGAGCACTTACGCAGCAGGTATTCAGAGCTGTCTGTGTCGTAGTCGTTGTCATCAGGGAAATGGTTTATCCTGTAACAGCTGCCTTGATTGATGCCTGCAGGACAAACAGAAAGAGACTCCATATTAATGATGAAATACAGTCCACAAGGAGCTATAAAAGTCTGAAATATATGGGATGTGTAGGAGATGAGGCCTGTTCAACCAACAAATAGGATCAAGGATATGTGCATTAATCTCCTTTCGAGGCAAGCTGAAGTTAAAGCGGATTTATTTGACGCTTCGGGGTTTGACTTTTGATGTGAATCCATCAAACTTCAGCTGGTTTCAACCGTATAAAGGATGTGTGGCTGCCAGAGTCACAGCCAGAGTTCCTCTGTACCCAACGACCTGTTTTTGTTAAACTGTGTCCACTGGAGTAAGACACTGTTGTCTCTGGTAAAAGAAGAAGGACTTCTGATTGTTTTTCATGTCTTAACAACGCTGCTTCATGAGAGAGAAGAGACGACAGAGGCAGCTGGACACGGAAAAGGAAACACTGTCATCCTCATACAAACTGATCTTACAGAAACGTGGAATGACTTGGACGTCTTAGCACCGCATTACATAATGGTGACACGTAATGTGCTAAAATTACATGCCGCCACCACAGTAACAATGCCAGTGGAAAGTCATTTAGGCTGTCACTCAATGGGTGGTGGTTAATGTTACTGTCATGACCCATCAAGTTACCTAGATTCATGTTCCTGTTTTATTTTTGTAACCATTGTCTCATCACGTTTCAGATCCCATGTCTTGTCAAATTTCCCTCCTTTGTGATTCCCCGCCCTAATGTTTCACCTGTGTCTCATTGTCTCCCTTGTCATAGTTTATTTAAGTCCCTGTCTTCCCCTTGTTTATTGCCAGATCGTCTTTACCCTTGAGTATGAGCTCTAGCGTTACCCTAGTGTTCCCTCTGTGTGTGTTTTTGACCCTTTTTGCCTGTCGTTTTTGGATACCTTTGCCTGTGTGATTGACTTCCTGTGTACCGACCCTGAACTTTCATCTGTGTCTGTGTGTCTGCTTAGTGAGTTCATCGCCAGTTTGTACTTGATAGTTCAAACTCCATAGGCAGTATTCGAAGGGCTACTTTTAAAACACACACACACACACTACAGATTATTGAATTCTTGCCCTGAAATGTAATCTGTAATGTATTCCATTATTAGATTATTGTCTTCTGGATACTTTGGATTACTTTTGGAATACTTCAAAATCACCTTTCTGGGCTGAACAAAAAATACGTTTCTGAAAGTGTCCTGACTGTGCATCTCCTCTGCGATTGTCAAGTGGCAGGTACACTGCACACACTATTCAAAGAAATCTTTTCATGGTAAATGCAGGCCTCATATGAATTTAACACTGTGTCCTTGCAGCAACTGAGCATTGCTTTCTTTCCACAGTGAACACTGTGTTCACATTATGAGCGACACAGCAACGGGCTAAAAGTAATTTTGGATGGAAGCCAGTGACATGTAGCTACAAACTGATGAATGTCACGTTGTTGTAGATGGATGTGACACTCTACAAATCAGAGTTGAGCTGGCCTCAACTTTTTTAAGTTCTCCAATGATGCGGTGAAGCAAAAAACAATCCCTATGTTTTGGGGGTTTTGTTGTTGTTGATAACAAATCAGCCATTCTTCGTCCATGCAGAGCTTTTAAGGCAAGAGACAGGAATCAATGGAAACAGGGCGGCCAACAAAAGTTCAGCTCAAAACAGCAGTGCTGCATCACGCTGCGCAGAGTTGCATCCCTTGAGGCCAGTTAGAACATTCCTGTAGAAAACAATGCAGTCAGACTGACAGCTGATCCTGTAGCTTTCCATGCAAATCAAACAAGCAAATCAAACAAATACAAATGAAGTAATCCCTTCAAATAATCTATTTTTTAAGGCAGTAACTGTATTCAGAATACCATCAAATTAAACTGTTACAATAAAACATTTACTTATATTTTGTATTATAAAAACATAACACCATCACTTGCATGTGTCTCCCCAACCCTGCCCATAAAAAGCATGAAAGGCCACCTTGAGAGGTGGTCAGAGAGGTTGATTGGTCAAACAAACACAGGACTTTCTCTCAGGAGGAAGCCGTTTGCGTCCCACATGTAGCCAAAGTCAACGTGTTTATTTATTTATTTTTTTTTAATTATTTAACCTTTCTTTAGCCATGTCTTCTACAAGAGAAATCTGACCAAGGTAGCAGCCAATCAAAGCACATTAAAATGCAACAAATACAACATATGATACAAAAATCCACAATAAAATAACTATTCAAGCATAGTGGCCTCTCAAGATGAACAAACACATGTCACCGCATTCTTCATGATGCCCTTAAATTCACTGATGGATTTAAGTGTTTCTAATTTTAGATCTTTTTCAAGATTGTTCCATGTCCAAGGTGCAGAGTAAGAGAATGCAGTTTTCCCCAGATCTCTTAAAGGGGCAAAAAGCAAAATTGTTTCACTGCTAGGTTTGCTGTTGTGCACTGTCTGTAGACCAAAACAAAGTGTGTCATGAGCCACACCTTCCTCTACCTCTGCTCTCCACCCCCCACCCCACTCGCCTCATCTGTGCAGCCGAGTACCGCAGCATCTCCACAGACTATCACATCCAGACGGTCCCGGTGTTTCTTCCACAGGTTCCACTTCACTCAGCCGCCCGATATACCCGCTGCTTCTTCCCACATTAACCTGAATAACAAACCAGGGCTCGGTGCTCCGGTTGGATCCAAACGGAGAGCCGGGGCTAACGTTAGCTGGGAAGCTAGTGGAGGCTAACTGGCTGTGCTGGCTGTGTGAGGTCATGCTTTACTCCAGATGAAATTACACCTCTAGTTCTTCACATAGCAATTTTTTAATTCCAATCTAGAAATGATGGATTTCGCTTATTGCTCCCTTAAAACCAGGGGATCATTAAAAAGTAACCACTTATAGGAGCATATAGAGCTCACACACAGAAGGGAGCAGGTAAGGTCTGTATGTATAGCACACAAAAGTTAAATATTCTCTGAGATTAACTCATAACACTCTCTGTTTTCATCTACAACCATAAATTAGACTTTGACCTCTAACCCTAACTTTTGACAGTACACTGGGGGGTCAGACATGTTCCCTGCTCCCTGTGCCCCATCTGACCCTGCAAGCTAAAGATCACAGCTCAATGCACACACCTTGGAAAGGGAAAACTAATATGAGGAGGGGTATGAGTTTGCATGTTTCGGGGATCAGTGCACACGTGATTCGGCGGCGGGATTAAGATTGCGTTGCCCTTAGGGATTTCATGGCTTGTGGCGCGTGTCCAAATCCAGCTCAGGTGAATGGTTGAGTGCCTGGAGGAACAAGAAGCCTATTTGAACAACAAAAGACCGTCTGCTGGAAGCTGTTAATGCCGAGGTGAGTTAGAGCGGGAGAATGGAGCGGAGGGTGAGAGAGAGACAGAGAGGTTAAAGCTGAGAGACGCCTGTAGCTGTAATTGTGCAGGATTATAAAAAACACCTTGTCTAGGGAGAGAGGGGTTGGGGGTGGGGTTAATGGATGCGCTCAGTGCAGCCGTGGTAATGCTGGGAGCTTTTTCACCATTTGGGCTGTGAATACCCTCAACACTTCAGTCATTCTGCAAACTACACCCACAGACTCAAAGGTGGGCTGGGCTGCTGCTTAATTTGAATATTTTCACAGGAGAATATGTTGCGTATCTTTGCATTTGTCAGCATCCCAGAGTAGGGAAAGCAAGTGACCGCCTGCCTTAGTTACTGTTGCTATGCCTGTCAACATTTGCCCACAGCACATGATGCACTTTACAATGATAACTGTGGCAACGGGAATTTTTGAAGCAATGAGACTTTGATTTCGTATAAAGGTGGACGAAAGCTGGCTTCTCATGTCTAGGCAGTGGGCGTCGATTTTACTGAAATGACAACTGTTCATGCTAAACATTAGCAGTGCCTCATGAGACGCACACTGAAACACAGCGTGCTAGCTGTGCCCTGATGCTAATGTTTGCTACTGAGTTGATTTAATTGCAAAGACTGTATAAAAATAATGGACATAGCCAATGTGATGTCACCTATAGCCACAGCTTTATGGACTCCCATTTTGAAGCCTCAAGTTTGGCACTTTGGCAGTCGCCATCTTGGATTTTTGGAGCCAAAAGTGACAAAATTTGGATGAGAGGTTGGAGCTCAGGAGGAGCGAAAGGGTGGATCTGACTGATAAACAAAGAGCTTGTCACTCAAAGCAGCCACACCAGAGGTGGGACCAGAGGGACGTCGTATGCTGTAAAGGCCTGTGAGGCAAATTGTGATTTGTGATATGACATTGTTTTGCAATTCACAAATAAGTCTAAAGACTTTACACCCAAGTCCCAAGTCAAGACCGGCAAGTCTTAAGCCAAGTCCCAAGTCCTCAACTTTGAGTTGAAGGCTCAAGTCCACATGAAGTCATGAGTCACTGGTCTGGTGTTAAAGTCCAAGTCGATTTGCAGAGCTTTTTTGATTTTGTCAAGCTGAGTCTGAAGTCATCAAATTTGTGACTCAAGTCTGACTCCAGTCCAAGTCCTGTGACTCAAGTCCACATCTCTGGGCCACACCCTTAATTATGTGCAACTTTAAGCCTCAATAAAATGTAAATGGATGAGCTGTTTTAAAATTCACCCCCTATACAGTCATCACAAAGGGGGAAATTATCTACAGAGACCAAAACCATTTTAGTACCAGGCTGTAAACATGTTTAGTTCTGCTGTAAAGTTGTGTATTTTAACATGGACATTTTCTTGTTATAACACAAAAATATCTTGTAAAAATGTGAAAAATACCTTCCTATAACAAGAAACCTTTTTTTTTATGTCATTACCTGATACTGGCATCAGACGTTGCCGTGGAAATGTGCGCTTGAGGCTGTCACACAAGACTGAGATTAGAGCTGCATGTGCCAGGCATGCAAATAAAGAATCAGCATTGCGCCTGAACTGCAGTGTAGCACTACTTGGTCAAATACCATTTTTCTAACAACATCAGTGCGTATATGCAGGTTTTTTAAATGTGAGAAAACCTGCTAAAAATAGGTGATAGACTCCCCTTGCCAGAGAGCTGTGATGTTCAAGTGCTACTTGGATGAAGAGGGGCAGTATTTTGTGGTAGCCTGTCTTTGCTTTGCGCTGGAAAAGGGGCAAAAATTAGCACATCCACCATGTTGTCACATTTCTATCACAGCCATTTTGCGCTGTTACTTGTTCCGGGAATGAATGTCGACTGTAACCTCTCCCACTAAAGACAAAAGCCAGATGTTAGTCGGAGTAAGTGACGTTTTTGTCCAGGGGAAAGTAAAGTATTACAAGTCTGACAAGAATTCCAACATGACACAGTTTGGGTGCTAAGCTTACTTATTCATAATTTCAAAGTAGATGTGCTGAACGTGAACGCGCCGCTATTGGTAAATGAGCAAGACGGCCAGACAAAATCATGTGCAGCTTAAGTTACAGCAGATAAAGAAAAGTTTTAATCTATTTCTTGCACTTTTGCCCTCGTGTCTTAAGTTTTGGGAGGGATAAAGATGAGCACCACCCTCCCAGCTCAATAAATGCAAAGTCACTCTCTTATCCACGACCCATTCAGACTGTCTTGTGAAGAAATCCAGAGTTTGACAAGCCTGATGAGTCTAGTTATGGCTGCTAAGCTGTGATTGGACAAAGACTGTGGGATAAGGGGTGAGTAGGGAGCAAACAGTCAATTGGCTGAACCTCAGTTAAGCTTTTCCTTTTTCTGTTCGCAATAAAGACTTTTACTTATCTCTCGTCAAAAACACAAAGTCCCCTTTTCATCTGTAACAGCTTAACAGGCAGCAGAGATTAGAGCTGACCTACCACCATAAAAATGTCAACCTTCCCATTAACTGACTACGCCGGTGACAGACAGACACCTGTCAACTCCATTTCCCAGGTGTCGAGGGGTCAGCAGCCATCATCGTCTGTGCCTCAGCTTTTAAGGGCACACTTGCTTCCATTAACTGGGTCTGCTGCTTAATAAGGGACATCAAATTAATTAGCGTCAAATCGGTTGGTGGAAATGGAGCACAAGTTTCTGTGTCTAGTCACTGATGGAAAAAAAGGGGGCTGTGGACTATTTTAAGCAGCGATGTGAGACTTTGTGCCGTGTGAAAAAAAACACATCTGGCTCTTGTGGTTAGATCAGGAGCCGTGTAGATAACGAAAACACAGACACCTTTGCTGTCCTGTTAATTGCTGTATAAACACTAAATCATACTGGCGGCTCGGCTTGTAGCAGGTTTTATGTGTGCTTTTTTGTGAGTGTGTGTGTGTGTGTGTGTGTCTTTTCTACTAAACTGTGTCAAACTGCATTTACACGTTTTGAAAAACGCACCTTTCCCTGTGAACCCACAACGCTACTATGAATTTTATCTTGTGCACAATATTCTTTCTTCATCCTCTACTCCGGTTCAGGCCCTAGCTACTCCAGCCAGTCTGACGCCTCTTTCTTGTCCCCTGTGAGTGTGTGTGTGCGACGGAGAATGGAAGAAATAGAAGACAATACTGCAGCTGATTGGAAATCTGATTATAAGCGGCAGCCTCGAGGCTCGTGATTTATGACTGACAGTTATCAGCTCGATGTCTACGTTTAGTTTGTGTGTGCATGTGTGTTTTTGTACGCATGTGTGTGTGTGTGTGTGTGTGTGTGTGTGTGCATGCGCGTGTGCGTGCACAGGCTGTCAGATGGACGCCTCATGAAATGAAATAAAGTCTGAAAACTGACTAGCTGGGAGGGAAGGAGGAGGGAGGAAGCGGAGATTAAATGAGGGAAGAAGGTACAAGGAAATGAAACAACAAAAGCGCAGGGAGCAGAGGAATGATGAGGATAAAAAAAAAAGATAGGAGGACACATTAAAGAGGGACTCAGTCGGAGGAGGAGAGCAGGGAATCAACGAGAGAGAGAAATCAGGAGCAGTGGAGAGAGCGATACAGGGCAAAATGTGTTTTGAAATTGTGTGCGATAAGAGCTGTGAAACTGAATGGACCGGCAGAGACAAGAAGGGTGTGTCACCTGAGTTATATCTACGTGAAAAAAGTGCTTATTCACAAATCTGGGGGATGTTGCAAGGTGATTGTGTTGTGACAAATTGAGAATTAATTTTACGCAGTCGACACATTACACGGGAAATAATGGGTTCCCTGGGCCTGACTGGAGTTGCAAAGCCCCATGGTGAGCATCTCCTCCTCCTCTCCATGGCAACCCCTGTTAGCCTTTAATAAGCTCATTTACATCAACAATCTCCAAGGATGAATTTGACGTCTTCATTGTACTTCAATACCCACCAAATAGGACGCCGCTTCCCCGGCAAACCCGTTAAACAATCCATGACTGCGAACACAAACACACATTTAAGCACACAGACACGTGTACAAACAAACATACACCCACACGCATTGGGAGCAGCTGCGGTGCCACTGGCAACAGGATGATGCACATTGTCATTACTTTGAATTAACGCCGCTCGGCCAATAAGAGAGCGGCCTCTGTGGAATACACCAATAGCATTGTCTCATTGTGTCCAACACTTGACTAAGGTGTCTCCATGAGCGCAGTGTATCATGACAACGAGCTCATGCCCCCACATCCTCATGTTCACACCTGCAAATAGATTGACGAACAAACCAATCAGAAGTGACTTGGATGCTGCATTTCAACAGGACTGCGATGTACTTTCAGTAACGCTACAGCAAAACAGGGGAGCAGTTGTTCCACTTTGTTCTCATCCTTGTTGCTTTTAGATCTCCAGCTGAGTGTGAACGCTGACGAGGGAAAGCGCTCTGAGGTTTACAGCAGGTGGGATGATTAGGTTTTTATGAAGCTGTAAACAGGTAGAGCGCTGTTACCGGGGCTCGATATCAAATGCAGACACGCACACAGACTTCACATACATTTATTACTTTGGAAGCAGGGAATGCCGGGACGGAGTATAAAAGCAACTGTGTAATCAAACAAGCCCCTCGATATTTTTATTTTTTTTTCCCCAAGCCCAAGCGAGGATGAAAGAAAAGCAATTTGATGAAGACATCAGTGATTCAGTGTTGATATGACTGACAGTTGGTTAATTAAATTGTCACCAGGCAGCAGTTTCTTCAAACGCAGCTCTGCTTGGGGTAGACTGTGCATGTGTATCCACGTTGTTGGAGGATCTGTCAACCCCTACCCATGTAGTCTGTTGTGAAGGCTGTTGCGCTTTGTCATTTACTTATAAATATGTACATACGTAATGGATTCTCGACACTTAGCTTAAGATATTATTGCCTGAGTGTGGATTAAGACAAAGGATCTGTAGCACTGCAGCCCATATGTTCTTTCATATATATTTAATATTGTATATTTCCCATGTGATTGAAACCTAATACTGTCTCAAAACATGGAGGATGGTGCCACTTAGGAATACAGCATAGGATGTATAAGAATAGATTCTTGTTCTTTCTTATTTCCAGTCTTGTTCTAGTTTTATGAAATTGCCAGGAAAAATCCCTGTTGCATATGTATGTACTAAATGTTTTATTTAAATGGATTCAGATTGTTTCTCTGACTGAGAATACTTTCCTTTATCCCTGTCCTTTGCCAGTTTAACAAATGGTAAACCAAGTGTTGCCAATTACAGCACCAGTACAGTCCCATGATATTCAATTAATCATTATGTTACTGTAGGTTTGCAGAGAATGGCAATTTTCCTTGTTTGCATAAGGTTATATTGGCCGCTGCCTCAAAGCAATGATACTTCTGGACCTTGAAAGATCAGCTCAATAAAAAGCTGCATTCAGGCACCCCTTTAAAATGTTATCAGCCCATTAAATGGCGGTTATCAGTATGATGCTTCAACCAGGCCAAAGTGCACCTACTAGTTGGCCAGAAAGTGCATATTCAATGTTGTGAGACCGTCACAGTTCTGTTCACTTTAGATTTTGGTGCCAAAACTGTGTCATGATCCTTGCCCTGCCCCAAGGCCATCTACCCTGCTCTGCCCCATCTAGTGTCCTGGCCAACATTTGTCCGTGATTGTGTGTCTTCCCGCCTGTTTTCTGTCACACCTGTCTCGTTAGTCTCGTTTGATCCACCCTAGTGTTCCCCTCCACACCTTTGTTGTAAGCCAATCCCCATTCCCTACTTTTGCCCGTGTCCTCTGTCTCGTTCTTGTGATTAGTTTTCTGTGTATATATATATACCTGCGTGTTTCCCTGTTTCTTGTCAGTTCGTCTGCATTCATTCCTGTGATCATCCCTGTGTTCTAGGTGTCAGTCCCTGCTCCATTTCCTGCCTAGTGTCTTGTGTTCTGTTCGGACTTTTTATCTGAGTTCATAGTATTATCCCAGTTGGTTTTCAGTTAGTTTTGGTTCTTTTGTCATTCGGACTTTCTGTAACCTGCCTGTTCCGTATGTTGTTGTTTTTTATCAGCTTTATTAAAGCTCACTTTTTGTTGAACCTCAAACCTGCCTGCTGCTCTGCATCTGGGTCCTTCCTGAACTGATTCTTGACACTATGTGGTTAGATTTAGGAAAAGGTAATAGTTTAATGTGATGTAATGTAACGTGGCAAACTTACATATGCCAGTTAAAATGAGTCAGTGCTGACTTTTGGTTTACAGCGGACACAAAATCGGTCTCCTGGGTGAAAGTCCTGTGTTTGTTTGACCTGTCAACCCACCCCAACCTCCATCCGATGTGGACTTTGCTGCTTTTTGTGTAAGTTCACCTGAATTCCTCCTTTGCCCCCTGTGGTATTTACTATTTACAATTTCTTGCAGAGAATTAGGTAAGATAGATACTCTAATATCTGTACAGTAAATACAAAGTTAACATCGGCAGCCTGTTAGCTTAGCTTCACACAAAGGCTGGGAATAAGAGGAGACAGCTAACCAGGCTTTGTCCACAAGTAACAAAATCCATCTAGTTCACAGTTTTGTGCTAACAGACTGGTTTTTAGACAGAAGAATGTGAACAAGTTGCTGTTCTCTTGTACTGATAAAGGAGGAGAGTCTGGTGGAGTGTTGGGGTGAATAAGAGTCTGTATTTAATTTGGCGTGTATCTGACCCACCAACAAGCATTTATTTGAGTGAAAAATCTTCTTTTTTTAAACTGCTCACCTTGAATTCCCTCGATCTCTTTCCACTGAAACAACGTAGGTAACCAAAGGAGGCTAGTGGCGAGTTGAGGTGACATAATCCAAAATGTGAACTTTGCACACAAATGCAGTTTATCTTTTAAAACTATATCGATGCCGAATTGATGAGAATACTGTCGACATATGACACCTTTTATCTTGTGTTTCTAGAGTTATGTGTTTTTGCGAACATACCAGGAAATGTTAATATGTCGTATTTGCTAAAGGAAGACTGGCGTAATGTTTCTGACCAGAAGCAGAATGGCAAATAATCTTAAATGGAATCTAGTTGTACTAAAATACCCAGCCAACATTTGTATGTGGGGCCCATGTGGATAGTAAATGGACCCGTCACAGTTGCTACCCAGGTGGCCCCAGCATAACCGATGTGGAGCCCACTTGGGTGAACCCACCCATATGGGCAACTGGCATGGGGTCAATATGGAAGCCATGGACAATCCCATATAGGGCCAATTTTTCAGCCCATTTTGTACCTACATGGGCCCCACATATAAATGTTGGCTGGGTAGTGACGCTGCAAGATCTCAAATCTTTGTCAAATCTTATAGTCTGTGACTAAAACTCGCATTGTCTTTAGATGTGTCATACATCAGTCTTTTAAAAGCCTTTCCAAAGTATTTTAAAGTTCTGTATGGTAGGCATCACACTCAGCAAGAAACCCAATAAACTCAAAATGTTGAACTTCTCTTTAAAAGTTACCTATTTGCAAAAATCTATCAACATAGCTGCTTCTCACACAAAGGAACTTTATTTCAAAAGAATAAAAATGAAATGCATCCAGAATTAAGAGGGCAGTGGCTTTATGGTAATGAAAGAGGTGACGGGGGTCATTGAAAAAGCAGAATGAATCAGATAAAAGAATGATGAGAATGGAGAATTCAGCCTATAAAGAGATGAGAGGAGAGAGTGCACATGAAGCAGAGGAGAGAAGGACGGAGTGACTGAGGTGGAAGTTGGGGCCTGCTGGCTAATTAGTGCCCCCGCATGGTTTCTCAGTTGTCGCGCTTTAATTACAGACTTGTGGAGCATGGTGGGAATGGCAAAGTGACCCCCCACCTTCACCCCCAACTAAACAAAACCCTCCTCTCAAACGCACACTTCCACTGCCCCCCCAATGCCTCGCCATTCACGCCAACCCACCACGAGCTGGGATGTTTACTGTAAATATGTACCTGCTAATTGGATTATTTCTCATCCTCAGAGTTGGTTTTATTTACTCGAGTCACACATAAGCAACAGCCTCTGATGCATCGCCGATTCTAATGCAAATTAGGCGCGCTCAGTGCCACCCCGGCCTCGCAAAAATCCATGTGGGAAAACAAACACTGCAGAAAAAAAAAGTGAAACAGCTGTTGAGAATTGCGTAAATGAGGGTAGTGCTGACCTCACTGTAAAGTCGCCTCATTGGATACACTCCTCCCTGCTCCTTATGTCATGCAGGCCTACTGCAAGAGGAGGTGACGCCTGTTGAGCAGGGCGACACTACAACACATTTGTTACAGTGCTCTGAGAAGAAAAGAAGTGCTGAACGGCTGCTATGTGTGTTACAGCAATGTGTTGTCGCTGAGAGAAAGACATGTTGTCACTGCAATCTGTTTAGACTGTTTTTACCCAGTAGCTGTGATACACACAGTCGTCCTCGTCAATAACCCAGTGTGTTTCTCATTATGACCAGAGGTGTGCATATGTGTGTGTGTGTGTGTGTGTGTGTGTGTGTGCAGGGGGGGGTTGTCTTCCTTCCTTGTCTTCTCCTCTATATTTATGAGTCTCCATGACAACAGAGCCACCGTCCAGCAGCTTGTAGTTTTAAGCAGAGGCACAGAGGTGAAACTATTAGCGCCGAGGAGAGGGATACGATAGGCTGGCCTTTGTTTGTGCAAATGATGTAGGCTATTGAGAAAGAAGTCTCATTGCACAGAGCCCCAACCTCATCAACATCAATTCAGTCTCTACCCGCCATTAATCCACTTTCATTATTTACTTCAAAGCACTGATGGGAAATTATGCTTGACATAATCGTTGCCTGGCATTTGAAATTTATTTTTTCACTTCTTCGGGGTCATGGAGGATATATACTGCACACTGAGTCTGTCCACATCACAGATAGGCGCCCAGCCAAGCATGACGCTCAGTAAATTTAAAGTGTCATAACACACCGGGATGTGCTTCACGTGTGTCTGAAGCGTCCGTCTTCACCACAGGACAAGGCCCAGAGATGGTTTAATCATTGATGACAGCTGAAGCTCTCGCTATATGTGGGCTCTGATGACATTAAGTCTGGAAAATTGGAACGAGGACAAGCCGTTCCACAGGAATATTGAGAAGCACCTGATCTGACACTCATTTTATTTCACAAAGGCAAAAAAAAAAGAGCTGGACGATGCGGAAAAAATCAAATATCACGATATTTTTCACAAATACCTCGATATCAATATTGTGACAGTATCGTTGGGCTATTATTGCTCTCACAAAATATTTAACAATGAGATTTTTGATAAATAATCATCAGTAAGATGGATATAATGACTAAGTGGGTAAAGACAAATAATAGAACAGACTAGTAAGATAAGACAATTACATCACTTTACTGTGATGAAGCATCTAAAACTAGAAGATGACACTTACGCCTTTATGATATCCAAAAGATGATATCTACCCTCATTTCCCAATATCAGTCTAATATCTATATAATCTAGTGTCTAAGCAAAATATTATTTTCTTTACCTAGGACAAGGTGTTTAATATTCAACTCCAAAATAGGCTATTTAAAATACCTCCTAATGAATCACTCAAGGCCTTGGGGTTATTAAAATCTCACACTGTATCCACACAAAAGATCTCACAGTCAAAAGAACATGCATAAAAGAAAAAAGTGTCTGCTTCCTTTGGTTGTGAGAGCTGCAATACGACTCCAGAAATCACAAATTCATAAACTGTGTGTCACGTTTCACAGCAGCTCTGCTATACCTGCAGCTGGAACACAATGTGCTGTGTTTGGGGTGGACGCCCCCTCCTGTGTATACATCCCTCTGTATCTCTGAAGTGCCTGCCTGTATATGTGGCTGAAGTCCGTCTTAATTCTGCTGTTCCCTTATGATAAAATGTTTTAGTTTGAAATAAGAGACCCTGATTAGCATGAACACTCCATATGACAAGGTAAATAAATAAATTAAATATATATTGTTGCCACTAATGCATTTTGTCGGTAAAAAAAATTCTTAAGATATTTATTTGTCCTCTGTCCTTTTTTTCCCCAAATCTGTTCCTATCGGTCTCTGCGTCATGGCATGAACAAATCCAGTCACATCGACTCACTCATTGATAGCTGAGGCGAGAAGTCAAAGGGGTGGCCGGAAGCAAGATTGGTCAATGAATGAGCGTCTGTCTGCCTCTGAAGTAAGACGTCACTGTCAGCGCACTTCCTTTTCAAACACCAAATGCGTAAAATGTTTCAAAAACACTTTTCTCATCGCTAAAAATACAAAATAAGAAATGTTTGCCTCAAGTTCTATAACTAAACTATTTTTTTTCCTGTTTTGCTTGGACATGACGTGAACTCCGTGTCATCTATTTTTAAATCACCGGGCATGTTTCCATAGCAATTTCAGGGGATGTTGCCAAGCAACAGCATCAGATACAATGAAGACATGAATGAAAGTAGACTAACCGCGCGCACATTTCCTGGCACATTTCCTTAAAAAGTGAATGGGCTCAGACGCGCCGGCTTGGCAACGCGTTCTGCTGCAGACTATAAGACAGCCGTGTTTATTGTGTGGGCCTATGCTTCAACACCGCGATGTAACAGTTGGCAGACAGCTTGGGTTGAGCGCTTAGCGGGACGCCGGCCGCTTGGTTCTTGGTAATCTGCTACTTCAGCGGTGTTAAAAATCCGTAGGTGTGCGTGTCGACGCTTTGTCCATAACCTCTAAAAGTTTCCCCACCTTAAAAATCATTTTCCTCACTTGTACCCATCTCCTGATTGTCACATTTGGCGTGCGTAAAAGGAGTGCGTTCTTTTGCGCGCACTGAGAAATAAGAGTCCTTCTCGGAAAAAGGAGAGAATTCAAACTATTTGTTGTATGAAAATAACAGTATGGTCTATGTTACATTAGCACACATAGTCCTGCTCATGTTCACGGCACACACAGACACCCAAAGTGAGAGCAGACTTACCCTCAATACAGCAGATTCTCCACAGCCCGGAGTGAGTGAGATCTCCCTTCTTGGTTTTGGGCTGCGGCTGGGTCTCGTCTGTGGTGGCATTGGTGCTGTTGCAGATGTACGCGCGCGAATAGAGCCAGTAGTCCGTGCCGATGGCGATGGTCATCAGGCTGAAGGCAGCGAAAGCCCCCACGGTGGCCAGCAGCGTTTGAACCCCGCGGTCACACCAACCCATGGCGCTTCATACTAGTCCACACTCTCGCCGGTCCAACATGCGCTCACCGGAGCGCGTCAGGGCGCGGATGCTTCGCTCATACTTGTTTAGGTGCGTCCACTCTCTCCGCTCCAAGTGTAGCCCAGAGAAAAAGAGGAGAAGAAGTGGGATTATTGTCTGAAACGGTCACCTGATGCTCAAACCTAACTGGTCGCAGCTGTGGATATAAGAGGACACCAGTTGTGCCCACTCCAGGAGCTCCACACAGGTTTGAAGCGCGCAGGACAGCACGAACGAAACATCGTGTTCAGACCACTTCAAACCTCCTCACCACTTCACTCTTCTGTTTCCCCCTTTATCTTTGCCTAAAAAACACTTTTCTCTGTTCCTACACAGACTGCGCCTCTGTTAAAACCAATTGCCAAAGCGGACTACGTCAATGGCTCTTAAGTGAGACCCCACCCTCACCAAATCTAACCAATGGAGGTGCTGTTGAATAAGGAAGGGAAAAAACTCTCAGCGGCATTACAATTTACAATCAGATGCATTTAAAACGTGCGGGGTCTTTGGGGAAATATTAATTAGCCAAACAATCTGTCTGTCAGCTGAGACATTTGGACACTCTCCGCTGAATTCACAAGCTATGAATATTACCAAACTCTCAGTCAGCTGTCACAAGGATGAGGGTGGGGGTGGGGGAGAGGAATAATGAGAGGTTTTGACACAACGGTCTTCCTCTGTGGTGCACTAACGCCAAACAACCAATCCCCCGCGGAACAGAGCATTAAAAAAAGCAATTAGATGCTTGGTGAGTGCGTGTGTTAACCAAGCACTCTGTAAATCACTCAGGTCCATCGGATTCCCTAAGACTGTCACAGAAGAGTGCAGTGAGAGTGGATAGATAGATAGATAGATAGATAGATAGATAGATAGATCACATCACATGCTTAGTGAGGAATCCATAAAACATGTAAATAACTTGCATAATTCCTCATCCCTCAGACACACTCACACAAATGCTTCCCTGACTTTGATCACGCAGCTGACAAATTGGTTTATTAAACATGCAAAATAAAAACGCCATTCATGCTCATGTGAACACCAGATTAAAGACATGCTTAATGCCTCTCTGAGCCAGATGGAAGCTTTTCAAACTAGCCGGGAAACACGATGGCTTCCACTGGCAAGCTGCCTCTGGCTTGACAGAAAACAATCTCTTGATGGCACTGCCAGCCTGGTTTCTGTAGAAATCTAGCAAATTCCACCCTGCAGTTCATCATATAATAAAGACTGGCTGTTTATTGTTTGTCAAATTAGTGTGAAAGTGTCACATTTATATAAAGAACAGCTTTCAACAAACCAAACCACCTGCAGATATGAGTTACCATAATGATATACTAATACAATAACTAATACATGCTGCAACTGCCAGAATAAACGCTGGCATTGAACCTTGGATATGATACATTTGTACATTATTATGTGGTAGAGATGTTGAAACTTAACATTTCAACACGCTGCAGCAGTTAACATGTTAGATTTAGGCACAAAAAACACTTAGTTGTGGTTAGAAAAATTCATCTTTTGGCTTAAATACCTGGTTTGAGTGGCTAAAAAGCCGCTGGAAGCCATTTTCTGTGGCACTGGAAATGCACCGGTCTTGGTAAAAAAGAAAAAAAAGCATTTTGTGACAATATCCCTGCGGAAACACAGCAATGTCTCATAAAAAACAATGCAGTGATGTCTCGGCATATAACAGACACTCTTTGTGGCACTATCCTGGCTGTAATATAACCATGTTTGTTGGCTAAGAGGCCACTGGAAGATGCACCAATGACTCACTAAAACACAACCAGTTTGATTGGGAACAGTGGTCTGCTGTGCCATCCACCGTCCCTCCCGCCTCCTGAAGATAGTCAGCTCATATACTATGTCACATAAGAGTCGTTGATATGATGCATATGAAACAAACAAATCTAATGTAGCTGTGGTTTGTTAAATTGTACAGTGCCAACATTTCTCTTTGCCAACTGGGCTGAGCAAAGTAGTCTGAGAGAGATATGAGGTTAGGACAATGTCTGGTTGTGTGTGGAGCTGTTTCTACTTCTAGGCTTCTATTTCTCAGTGGATCTGTCTCTCTTGCTTTAATTCCTGCGGGTAAGTTGGTGCCTTCAAGTCCTCACATGCTGACAGATGAATGAAAGAACACCATCGGGGTGTCAGTTGTAATCTTTAAAGATCCCCTACAGACATACAATAAATATGAAAATGCTCTACAATAATAATAATAACAGTAATAATATTTTGTGTTTGATATGGTCAGTGGTGGAGGAGGTATTCAGAGCCCCTACTTAAAGGTCCAGTGTGTAGGATGTAGGAGCATCTGGTGGTATTCAATATCCATAACTATGTTTTCATTAGTGTATAATCACCTGAAAATAAGAATCATTGTGTTTTCATTACCTGAAAATGAGTTGTGTACACCAACATATGGAGCTGGTCTGCATTAAAATGATTATTTAGTAAAAGTATGTAAGTATAATCAAGAAAATGTACTTAAAGTATTAAAAGCTATTAGATTATTGATACTCGTGCATTCATGCAAAAGCAGGATTTTACTGTCATTTTGAACAATTAACTCATGATTATTTATGTTACGGATTAATCTGCTGATTATTTCGTGCATTTATCAACTGTTTGGTTTGTAAAAACACTGAAAATAGTGAGAAATGCTGTCACAGTGACCCAGAGTCTAACATGACACCTTCACAATGTTTGTTTTGTCCAATCCAAACCTCAACATCACCACTAGCAGCAAATCTTCACACTTGTGAAGCTGGAACATGAAAAATTACTTCAGCCATCAAATTGTTTCCAATTAATTTTATGTCATTCAGCTGACTGATTACTGGATGAATCATTTCAGCTGTACTAGTAGAGACTGTTGGGTCGTTTACTTTATAACAAAACAACATTTTCTAAACTCTTCAAATGTTTTGTGTGTAAAAATCTTAATTTGTTAAGAAACTAAAGCTGTCAGATAAATGCAGTGGAGTAAAAAGTAATAATGCCTTTTGAGAGTGGAAGTGGCACAAAAAGAAAAGACTTAAGGAAAGTACAAGTGCCTCAAATTTGTACTTAGATACAACACTTGATTAAATGTACTTAGTTACATTCAACCACTGGATACAGGTTTTCCACACATAGTTATCTTGTTAATGATTCTCCAAGTACAATAACACCTTCTCCCTCATTGAAAATATAGAATCTATTTGCAATCATTACCCATTTCAAAGGTTTAACTACGAGGCCCAAGATGTCTGCTGCTTCACTGTGAAGTCCATTGTCAGTTAATGTACAGTGGAGGCTTCAGTTTTCCACCTCACAATAAGTGACGTAGCCTTTTGGACCACAACTCACTTCCACACCAGTTCTAATGCCAGCTGTGAATCTCAAGCAACCGAGTGAAGTAGCAATTAGAGGAACAGATTTTTGGAAGAGGACTAAATGCTATGAAAATATTTTAACAGTTTGAGAAGGTGTTCTGTCAGGTGCTATGTTTTCATTCGCTGAAAAAATAAGCGTATAAAACCAGCCAAAAACAGTATTATTACAATAAAGTACTTAGCCTTTTTAATGCATTTGAATTATCCACCTTTGATATATAATGATAAGTAACGGTAACTTGAGACTTCTGTCTGTGTTTCTTTCTTATTATCTTGTTCTCTTTGTATAAGTGCAGCTATTTTCTGTCATTGCTGCTCAGCTGGTTGTTTCATCAGAATCAACAAGAAATAGACATAACAACTAACAACATGGATGACAAAGCTAAAAATATAAAGGCAATGAATAGACAGGACATTTATGAACACAAATATGTAAAAATAAGTGTATGTACTCATGGGTGGATTACTGAACAGGCCTACTGGCACAGGCCCAGGGGCCAAAAGTGTCATGTGGCCCCCTCGCCTTCACCTACAAAATGTCACTTGAAGTGACAACATGGGAGAGACTCAAAACTAACACAAAAAGGCACAGACAACTACAAAGAGGTGCAAAAACAGCTGCAAAAATACAAAAAGAGACCCACAAAGACAATGAAAATTAGAAAAACAACAGTGACGAGACACAAAATGACTGCAAAAAAAATGCAAAACATCTATGAATAGACTCAAGATGACTAGAGACACAAAATGACTGTGAAGAGACTTGAAATTACTGCAAAGACACACAAAATGACCACAAAAAGGCACAAACAATTACGAAGAGGTGCAAAACAGCTGCAAAGACACACAAAGAGACTCACAAAGACTATGAAGGGGGAAAACCAACCGTGAACAGACACAAAATGACTGCAAAGAGACTCAATATGACTACAAAGAGACACAAAATGACAACACAGAGCTGCAAAACAGCAGCAGAGAGACACGGAGACTCACAAAGGCTGCCAAAATTAGAAAAATAACCGTGAAGAGACTCAAAATGACTGCAAAGAGGCACAAAGGACTTCAAAGATGTGGAAGGAGACACAAAGACACTCACAAAGACTATGAAAATGGGAATACCAACGGTGAACAGACACAAAATGACTACATACAGATGCAAAACAACTACAAAGACACAAAACCACAACAAAAAAGGGCTAAACAACTATAAAGTCTGTGTTTCTTGCTAATGTGTAGGAGAGGTGTTGGGGCCTTCTGCATGTCTGTGCCCAGGGGCCCATTGGCTCAAAATGTGCCCATGTTAATACTGTACATACGAATGTATATGTAAATCACTGATGACCAATGACAAAAAGTCAATATGTAATGTTTCTATGAGTAAATAATACAAATATTGCACTAATAATAAGATTATGGTCTGTATGTGTTTGTATACATGTCTATATTTACAGGATT
This sequence comes from Epinephelus cyanopodus, assembly GCA_026686955.1. Taxonomy (NCBI): domain Eukaryota; kingdom Metazoa; phylum Chordata; class Actinopteri; order Perciformes; family Serranidae; genus Epinephelus; species Epinephelus cyanopodus. The sequence goes on from CM048929.1 coordinate 14,176,564, forward strand.
TTGGAGGGTTTATACTGATATGTAGCTGAAAACATATATAACCCTAATAAATTAAAACCTGTATCAATTAAAACGTTGTGATATTGTTACTTCCGCAGCCCTGAAGGTGGCGCCAAGTCGCAGCATCACTGGAGAAAAAGGAAATGCTGGTGGTAAAAGTACTACCATGGCTGTGAGGAAAGATCACAAGGAGAGGACTGTGACGTAACAGTACCGGGCCCCATGAGGTTATGACGCATGCGCAATGCTCCACTGTGCCCATTCGCTTATGGGGTTTTTCTCACTCTCAATGCGCACGCGCACAAATAAATACTGATGATGGTGTCTACTCCTTGTTGCTTTCCTGGGCAACATCTGAACAAAGGCCTGCCCCTTTTCATGAGGATTTCTCTGCCGCCATCGTTACTTTACGTGTAATCACGATTACTAAATCGGATTACGATACTTTTATTATATTTCGAGACGTCGATAACAGCGGAGATAATGTCCGAAATGGATGTTGATCACCATGAAAGCAGCGGCGAGACCAAATCGGCCATGCATACTTGGCGTTATCGCCACCATTTCACGTACAAGGCAGATCAAGGAAAAAATATCATCGTCCAGTGTAATCTATGTCTGCCGAGGGTCAATCTGCTCTCCACGTCGAAAACCTCCACATCAAACCTAAAGAAGCATTTAGACGTAAGTTGCACAAAGTAATGTCCCTGCGGTGACTTCCCGCACACGTCAGATTAATGTTTGAAAGAGTCAATGAATGAATAGCAACCCTCGTGATTAATAACGTTACATTCTAGCTGCATGTTGATTACCAACTCGTGGCGCTGGAGGCTCTTTTTGTTCAACTTTGCAGGAAAAAACAACAATTTCACAAGTGTTATGTAGAGTTGTGTCATTGCACGTGAAGTTTATAAACTAGTGGAAACTCAGATCACACAAATGGCACACCTCCAGCAACTAACGTGAAGCCTTGATGGCGTTTTGTGTTGCAGAGAACACACTTGGGTTGTGAAGCCAGGCCTGATGTCAAGAGGGGGAGGAAGAAAGAAGAGCACAACGGTGAGGAGAGCAGGCACTGCCAGCTGAAGAAGCTCAAAGCGGAAATCATCTCCAAATGCATGACCCAAGCAAAGATCGAAGAGCTGATATTTAACTTCATCGTGGAAGACTGCCAGTCGTTTTATGTGCTGGAGCAGCCCGGCTTCAGGAAGTTGATCGCGGGCTTGACTGAAGGGCTAAAGTCCATGGACAGGGTGACCTTGTTTACAAAGGTGGACCAGGGTTTCTCCAGGATGCGGGAGGAGCTGATGGCGAAGCTCAACAGCATCCAGTACGTGTGCACCACGGCTGACATCTGGACGGCCAACAACAGGAGCTTCTTCGGGATGACCTGCCACTGGATCGATAAGCATTCTCTGGAGAGGAAGTCTGCGGCCCTGGGGTTCGCACGGCTGCAGGGCAGAATCACACACGACACCATCGCCGGACGGATACACGACATCCACGTGGCGTACAATATCGAGAGTAAAGTTCAGACCACAGTCACTGATAACGGCAGCCCCTTCATCAGCGTGTTCAAAGAGTTTGCGGTGGACAGCCAGGAAAGCGACGACGACATCGGGTTCTACGAGAACGTGAGCGCCGTCCTGGAGGGTGAGCCGGAGCAGGACATGCTCCTGTTTCTGCCCACCGTGCAGCGCTGTGCATCACACACCCTGGAGCTGATTGTCACTGAGGACTTCTGGCAGGCCGTGTCACAGGGGCCCATGTGCCAGCTGCATTACAGCACGCTGGCCAAGGTGTACGCCATCTGGAGCAAATGCCACCACCTCCAGGTCGGTATGAGTGCAGCTGAGGAGATAGGAAAGATGGCGCTGGTCGTGCCTGCTGTCATACGCTGGAATGTGGAGTACTGTGCGATACAGAAGATCGTCTCACTCACAGAGCGGGAGCTGACGGAGCTGTGCGCCCGCCTGGAGGTCTCACGCTTGCAACCGGAGGAGATGGCCTTCCTGAAAGAATATGTCACTGTGTTCCACCCGCTCGCTTTTGCACTTGAACTTTTCCAAGCGGAGCAGAAGTGCTACCTGGGTCTAGTCATCCCGACCGTACTCAGCCTGAAGAATAAGTTAAATGAGCAGAAAGACGTGGCAAATTACTTCGGCGATGTCATCACCGCCGTTGTAGGGGCTATTGACGTACGGTTCCAGGAGCTGTTTGCCAGCACAGAAGCGAAGATTGCGACAGCGACGACTCCTCAGTTCCGTTTGTGGTGGATGGCTGCCTCTGACAGGGAGGAGATGTGCTCCCTGCTGGCGACAGAGGCGTCCCAGATGGATCCCTGTAGCGTAACGGAGGCAAACACAAGCCGGAATCTGTCAACCATTGAATCCGAAGATGACTTCTTCAGCTACGGGTCTGTGAAGCCCACCATTCAGATCCAGCAACGGGGGGTGATGGAGGAGGTCCGCAAGTACCTCGAAGGGACGGGGAAGAGCCTCGAGTGCCTTCAGGACTTCCCCAGAATGAAGCAGCTTTTCCTCAAATACAACACCACCCTGCCGTCCACCGCCCCCGTCCAGCGTCTTTTCAGCCAGAAAGGCAACCTGGTCACCTCACAGAGAAACTTTCTGACCGACGACTACTTCGAGCGCATTCAGCTTTTGAGATACAACAGTAATGTGTGCACTTTGGTCACCGAGTGAACGCCGGCGACCCCCTTTTCTCGCAGCCTTTTAATTGATGCAGAATCAAACCACATTGTGCTAAAATCATCACAGGAAAAAAAAACCCTGAGTGAGATCTCATTTCAGACAATTTAGCCCCGGATGTGTTTTCTAATATCCTTCCCTTATCTGTTTTGATAGGCGTAGCATATATCTTCACCCCTGAATGGCCTGATGAAAATATCAAATTGACAATCTTGGACATTGACATTCAAGGACTGAGTATACAAAAGCATCCTTCTATATGTGCTATTGTTGTGATTTGAAGTAGCCACAGGGTTAAACTTAAGTGATTTTGTCTTTCAGTTAAGTTTGTTTTTTCTACAGGTGCTCAATGAGAACACATCTCCTGTCTGTATGTTTTATATCATATATAAAGAGACAAGGAAAGAGCCTCTTTGTTTTGTCTGCGTCTTATTTGCATGACAACAAAAGCGATAGGATTAGTGACGGGGTTGGGATCGGCTGCCTCATTTTCATGCAGCCCTAAAGTGCATCAACAGATACTGATTAATGTTTCAAAGAAGCCCAGGAGTGTTTGTGTGTGTGAGGAAGACACAGAGCACACAAACAGCAAAAATTCCAGCGCTGCACAGTCCCAAGTGTATTCCTTGCCATGCGCCCAGATGTCATTTAAGAGCTTTCGTCTCGTCAGACAGCTGCCTGGAGACCAACAGGAGGCTGTCAGAGCATACAAACACACACTCGCACACGGGCTGTGTGTGGACCAGAGCTGTCGAAAACATGACACTTCTGAGGATGCAGAACCAACCTCAAGAGAGTGTGAGACGCCATGGGATTTGCTTTTTCTTCTTTTCAACATCATTGCATGTATGAATCTATATTTTCTAGTTATCTGTCTTTCTTTGACTTTGCCCGCAGAAGCCACAAAGATTCAAGCAGAGATATGAAACTCTCCAGCAGTGGACCGCTGTGAAACTGCCCTCGCTGCTCCGCAGTCGACTCCACTCCAGAGAGACAGGGCATTGGGATTCTACACAACACATCAGCTGATAAGGAGAAAAAAGCAGCTTGAACAACTGGTTGCAGAGAAGGGACACAGTAAATGTGTGTACCTAAAGGAGTGCTGAAGTCAAAACATAGTGGTGAATAGAGATAACTGAAAAAAAAGGGAAGTGCAGTTTGGTGTTGAACAAAAAAAGCTGCCATTATTATTTTAGACATTCTCAAAAATAAGGGACTAACTTCCAGATGAAAACAATCATTTTTAAAGTTAGAATTACATTCAGATTGTGGAAACAAACATTTTACAGCTTTTGAAATAATCTGAGTAATTCATGTTTTTTCTTCCAATATCTTAAAGCTTTCAAACATGTAAGGAAATGCATCTTGTTACTAGTTTTTAAGAACTAAGATGCTGAGTGAAGAAAGGGGCCAGGAGGATCCGTCAGTATCTGTCGACCAGTTTCCCTGTTCCGTGGTTATATATGAAATATAATCGAACAAATACAGGATTTTCTTGGCCGTGGTGATATTGATTTTTGAGAGTAACACAACCCATATCAATCAGGAAACGTTTTTGAAAGGGTTCCCTTCAGGTTGTGTTGTCAAACAAGTTCTAGCATACCATTAAATCTCAGGTGTGTAGGATCAAAAGTGATGATTAAAGAATCCCGAACACTGTACAATACTTGAACTTACTCTTACTAACACGATGTTTCAGTCCTCAGACCTTCATCTGGCAAAATCCATACAAACATGTCCATGTAAAAAGCACCATACATATAAAGGCTTTACCAAAGAATACAGTGCCAGTCTAAGGATGCCGGCAACATATTAAGGTAAATGAGCTTTTCAAATGCAAAACTGAGCTCCTACAATTGCTACCATACATAATAAATTTGCTAATAATACAGAAAACCAGTTCACGTTCCACAACAGGGACATTAGAAAAGAGCATTTCTTATGGATCCATCTTTAAATTGCCTTCAGTGCCGTCTCTGTGAAAACACAAATTGAGAAATATAATGTGTAAAAGAATACTCTTATCTAATGTCCTTAGAGGCTCCACGGTATATGGTGAGCCAGTTTTTTGTAATATTGGCAAAGTTATAGCAGATGATTACCATTACCACTGTGAAAATTCAATGTGGTCTTTCTTGTTGAGTGTTGGAGGAGCTCATTGACTTGTATGCAAATCAGGTGTTGTTTCTGGCAGCCTGATTGTCAGGTGTTTTCCCAGGTGAAAGCCTGTAGCCTTTAAATGCACGGTGCCATTTGTATGGTTTTATTTGTCTGTAGGGACTTTGCTTGATGAAGTTTGAGAAACAAAACATAGTGCTAATAAAGTGAGCTCAAGAGACGGTGTGCAGACTACAGTTTTCTTTTCATGGTAAGTTCTCCTTGCATTTGCTGCAACCAAGAAATATTTGCAGGGAATTGTGCCGATACCAGAATGTCTGCAATGAGCTAATGCTGGCTGAAGATTTAGTGATCGACCCAACCCTCAGTGTGTGCTGCTCTTATGTCTCTACTGTGTTAACGTGCTTGTTGGCTGTAGTCTTCCAAACCCAGAGACAAACAAACCAGGTGGAGTAGAGACTTTCCAAAGAACCACCTGTCAAGTGTTTCCCTACCTTCTTGCACAGTGGGATGAGTTGCAGCAGGTGAAGGAAGTTACTGAACAAAAACATCTCCAATCCCTAAATGACAGTCCTGCCACCTGTTGGACACAGAGGTGCACTTCAGTGGATGCTATTTGTTAGGTTACTTGAGGAAACTGTTTTTTGAAGTGAACAAACAGTGGAATAAAACAAAGCCCAAGCGCCGATTCAAAGTTTGATCCAAAGTGGAAATTTTAATGGTTTCAGTAAAACAAATGGTGCAAAGTATTACTTTTGAAAACAACTTGTAATACTGGTCACCACCACACATTAAACCACACATTTAGAACAGGATCATGTTAGGCACAAAGTGGGTGGAAGGTGTACAGTGTGTTTCTTCTGTCAGTACCTTTGATTGAAGCCATCACCAAGCCCTTGTCTTTACGGTCCTCTCATGCTTCCTCCCTTTCATAAAATAGCTTTAGAATATACAAAAGCAGCATGGCAGAATCAAATACCGTTAAGTTACTTCAACTGTCAACCATATTGCTTCTACTGAGTCTCTGTCAGTTCTGTGATATATTACAGTAAGGAGGGAAGCATCAGAGTGGGGTCCAGACATGGCTGGGATATTTCAATATTCTAATGCCCTTCTCTCACTTTGCTTGGGTTAGACACCCTACAGGTGGCTGGTCCCGGGACAGCGCCAGTCACTGCAGAAATAGCTTGACAGGGTTGAAGTGGCCCAGGTTCTCACAGGACTTGATCCAGCGCTGGACGTTAGAGGGTGTAGAGGAGGCGGAGCCACTTTGCAGCACGCAGCAATAGCAGGCGATGTCGGCCAGGGAGAACTCGGGCCCCGCCAGCCAGGGGTTCCGGCCCAGAGCGGAGTTCAGGGCCCGTAGGACGGCAGCTCGCTCCTTGGCGCTGCCCTCTGCCAGCTGGAAGAAAGCTGTGTCCACCCAGCTGTCCACCAGTGTGGCAATGGCAGGGTCACTGGGGTAGGGAGACAGCAGCTTGAAAAGGAAGCGCGCCACGTTGGCCTCGCCTTCGATGGGACACATGTTCTGGACGCTGAACTTCATCTGCAGTTTGGGGACTGTGGATTGGGCAAAGGATAAACATCTTTCAGTGTAAACAAGGGCACAAGCTTTTACCACATCCAGATCATATCAATATGTCAATTATCACATGGTAACATGGATGCAAAGCATAATTGTTAGAAAAAGTAGATCTAAAACACAATGATGCTTGAAAGATGCAGGATTTTACTAAAAACAAGCCTGTATTTTTATTTCCTGTGTCTTATGGGCGTGTACCCCACAGGGCCCAGGTGTGGTTGGGGCTTTACACAAAGGTGCCAACCAGGTGCCAGACTGTAGGTATCAGGCACGGTGCCAAAAAACACAAATAAAGTGAGGTGAAACACCAAAGGAGAGTGAATCTGGGTTTGGCTTTTACTTCCCCTTTCGCAGTAACCACCAATCCTGCATAGTAAACCTTAACATTTGTGCATGATTTCATGAAATTTAAAAAGCTATCTACACTGGTCATGAAATGTACATGATATATTCCACCATAAACAGCCCAAAAGGTATTTTTAAAAATAATTTGTCGCATTAAAAAGTTGCAAAGCTTTGCTCCTGATAATAAAACTGCAGGCATTATTAAAAAAGAAAAAGCTTCACCTCTTAATCATTCAGTAAAACAGCTGAGTCCCCACTCAAATGACTTCATGTTTGATTACAATGGTTAGTTTGCTGTAATTAATTTAGCTGAGAGAAAGGTATTGTAATTAGTTTCATAATCTAACCACCTACACACTTTCAAGAGAAATTACATCCAAATTAAACAGCACAGTTGTGGAGGATCTTGATAGCCAAATGGTTTCAGCGCATGCCATGTAACTCCCAACATTCTGAGTTCAATTCCAGTCTTGGGACCTTTCTTGAATGTCACACCTGCTTCTCTCTGCCCATGTCAAGTCTGCCTCTACACTGTCATCTGACTAATAAAGCCAAAAAACAATAACAGCAGAGCTGTTGTGTATCAGGACCTCATGGCACCACAATATGACACTGGTGGAGGTATTTTAAGGATATAATATCCTTTCTGTTTTGATTTACTACCAGCTTTGTGTATGTGCTTGTTGCAAGTATTGCAAGAATGTCTTTGTTGCACTTTCTAAAGCAGTCTTCCTGCGATTCTTGTCTTATGTCCACAGTGACGAATGGGTGCCGTGGGGCCTGCAAACCATTTTTAAGATTATAATGAAAATAAACTGGTTTACACAAAAAAATGTGTAGATTAAAATGTGCCAGAGTGTAATAAAAAGCATCACAGTAGAGCTTGTTCATCAAAGTACTAGGGGTGGCTTGCCAGGACCCTTCGACAAAGGCGCAAGCTAAGCCTGAATGTTCTCAAATCCTAGTTAAGCCCTTGGTAAACCTAATCTGTACGGGTCTGACTATAACTAGACTTGCCTTGTTTATTCATTTTATTTGATACTTATTATTAAAGTTTGTTAACAGGCCCCTGCTCTCCTATCATTTTGCAAAAGTGGACCCAGGGCAAAGTACATTGATCATCCTCGCTCTAACACATTCTGCTTCTCTCACCATCTTTCCATATGAGGGTGAAGCCCAGCTGGAACATCTGGCGGGCATAGCTGTCTGCGTGACGTGGACCGAGGCAGGACAGGAGCTGTGGCGGCACACTGGTAACCGAGGAGTGAACATGGACGGTGGAGAGCACCCGATAGCGCTGACACAACACGCTGTGGAGCACCAGCAGGGTCAGGGGTGGCTGTGCTGGGTTGGCGTTGATGACAATGTCACGGAGAGCACCAAGGTCCTTGTGACATAAACAAGATAATGGAGGTAAGTAGGTGCAGCATGCAAAAAATAAAGTATAACAATATTTGTTTACTTTAAGAAGCAGACTGCAGGTAGTAATCAGTCCACACCCTAGACTGTGCTTCTAGATAAATTCCAATATGAGCAGGTTGTGCAGGTTAGTGTGGTATTTAAGATGGGTGTGATCGGGAAAACATCTACAGACTAGTAGAGAAAAATACAGTCAAAGTATATCAGGTGCATGAAACATACTGCACACTAACAGTGCAGAGTCTCTGTGGGATAAATCAGACATCATCAATGAACACTGTGTCCAGTTATGCTAATACATGGATGCGAAGCTCACCAGCATTATTCCCGGTTTCTCACCTTGCCCAGTAGTGTGTCCAGGTCTGTGACGCCTTTAAAGGTCGTGGAGCTGGGGCTTTGGGAGGAGAGGCTGCTGCTGACTGTCAGGTCCAGATCGGCATCTGGGGTGGTCACTGTCTTGGCCAGGCCCTCCACAGCTGCTTTCAGCTCGTACAGTTTTCTCATTATCTCATCCTGCCGGGCCTCCAGAGCTTTGACTGCAGGGTCCACCTCGCCATTCTGGAGAGACACAAAGGATTGCTCAATTTGGTTGAAACCACGAATGGGAATTTGACGGTGTGAGCAGTTTTACAACCTGGGCGTAAGCTACGTAGCTGCAAATGCACAGAAAACAGAGACACTACTGAGGACACATTTAACATATCCCCAGTCTGGAGATAAACAGCACACACACATATACATACACATAAAGAAGACAACTAATGAAGAGATTTTGAAGACTAGATCTTAATTATGTAAGCTTTCAGTTTTGTACCATCAAATTACGTTATACAGTTAAACTTGAATTAACAGCCTGGGCTATTATTTGCTTAAATCACTGAAATCAGCAGGTCTATATTTGGGACAGGCCTTTTATTCCTTTCACACAAAACTGTTGCTTAGCAAAGACTGGGAAATACAATCAAATAGTTGTTTAAACTATGGCAACCAGACCAGGCGCCTAATTGAGACAGGCATTTATTTGTCAAAATGTGTAGCCACACTGGGGCTAGTAATAGGGACTTAACATTTAATTGGGACTAAGCTTTGGATTGAAGTTTTAAGGTATACTGGTGATTTATACCACAATGTCTACGCTATAAAATACACTGCAGCTTTGGAGGAAGCATTTAGATTCTCAAGGAAAAGGAGCAACATCACACTGTAAAAATACTCTATTACAAGTAAAGTCCCACTGATAACATCACTGGAGTGAATTCTCACAATATTATATATGTTGTAGTAGTCTATAATAACGCAGTACGTAAGCTTTATCACTCTAAAATGAAGTGGAGCTTGAGTATAAAGTGGGTAGTACAATTAAAACTGTACTGAACTTACACTGCAGCAGCGCACAGCTGGAGCAATGTGTGCAGTCAGACCATCATGATATGCAGTTTTAGAGTGATTAATGTCAATGTAAACAAAAACAACAAAGGTTGGAGACAAACAACTCTACTGTTTTCATCAGTTTCTATTGCTTGGTCGTGTTTAAAGGACTATGGAACAGAGGAGACGTGTTGTTAATTGTTGCATCAGCCAGAATGAAGATTCCCCTGACATGCTAACTCAGCTAGCTAGCCTGGCTGAAGGCAGCTAATGCTAACACACCGCGCGAGTTACCATTACTGAGGAGACAACACGCACTGCGGACAACAGCGAGAGTCAAACACAAGCTGTACAAACTAACCAGGTGCTTAAAAATCAACCTTAGCGAAGTGAAATCAGTTAACAGTTACCTGAAACGCGTGCTCAGAGGTGCAGCTGTTCCCCTGCTGCGCGTGGACATTTGGTAACTTGTACATGCAGGTTGGTAAATCGGTCTCTATGTGACCCCCACAGATGGGCTTTACCTGGTACATGGGCATGATGGAGGACACTTAGTGCTCTGTCACACACAAACGATTAAAAACAACAACTCCCGGACACAGACGTCTTCAGCGGGACGCGCGGTGTTGACAGGCAGCAGCAGCAGCAGCAGCAGCCGACCCGACGCTCCCGGTCACACAGGAAAGAGGCCGCAGCCGCGTCACATCCGGTGAAAGTAAAAAGTGGCCGTGTGTAGTTTTTTATTTTTATTTTTTACTGTCTAATAGTTTGATCAACTTTGTTTTTATCTTTGATTATTATTTTAATGTCACACATGTGGTGTTGATTTTTGTTTTCAAAATTAAATCTTTTAACAATCCAACAAATACAGACACGCATACGGTATTAATATGAAACCACACCAGAGCCGGGAGAAATCTTTAAATTACAAATATTAAACAATAAGCATTCCTATTATTTGAGTCAAATTATGTTAATGAACTGCTTAGTTTCGTTTTTAAATACTAAAAATAACGATTTATAATGGCTGAATTTGGATTTATGAATATGAGACATTGCTAGAATAATCATCAAATCGATTATATACTTTTTTTAACTGTGTTATTATTATTGTCAGATACATCTTTCTACAGATGGTTAGTGTATGAACACTGCCAAAAACAGATGCAGCATTTCTTTCTTTCTGCACATCACAAAATGAACAGTTAACATATGTCCATCCTTGATCTAAAAAGATAATGGCCATCACAGTTCTCCCTGCACGTATCATCCCCTGTGCACTAGAGGACGCCACAGTATAATGCCTGTAAACCGAGTGCAGCAGGAGGTCAACAGTCAAGAGGAGTTGGTCGCACTGGTATGAACTTTATCATGACTAAACTTACACACACTGATTAAGTAATGTAAATGAAGGGTTAATGCGTGATGTGGTGAAATAATCTGATTTGTATACAGTACTAAAAAGCAGTCGGTGCTTTTGTTTTAAGGCGTAGTCTATGTTGTCTTTGGTAGTGATCAATTCCCCATCTCCTCTCCTGCCAATGGCGATTTTATTCATACAGCAGGTAAACAGGTGCAGCATCCAAAATAAAGTATTACAGTATTTGTCTGTTCTAACTAGGCCACTGCAGCCAGCACAAACAGGCTGTAATGAGTTCACACCCTGGCATGTGCTTCAAGGCAATTCCAATCCAGCTACAAGAAACAGAGGCAATACGTTTTAATCTTACAGCAAATTGCCATTGTTTTTTAAGGGGATGTTTATTATTTTTGCTTCTGTTTTGCCTTCAGACCATAGTTTAATCCAAGATAACTTTTCTTTAACACAAGAGAAAGCATCTTGTTAAACAGGTTTTACATCAGGACCACACACCTGATACGCTTTTGACTAAACCCCACCACTGAAAGCTGCTTAATTTGTTTTAAAATATTTTAAGACTTACAAGATGGTCCATAGCAAAAATAGAAAATAGGACATACAAGATATACAAGAAAAAATCCACCACAATTTTATCCCAATTTATCATTTTTTTTTGATCCCATTTTTTTCAGTGTATTAAATTATAATCAACTTCCCAGTTGCAGTTTTAGCAAGCTCTTACTAAGCTGTTTTATGTCAGTGCCACCCCATGGTACCATTTCATATCTCTAGCCTACCATAAGTACATGATTGCAAGTTTTTACTAATATTTAAAACAATACATTTGGTGGCTTTTTCAAAAAGAATGTTTCCTGTCATATGGTCATTCCATAAAAAATGGTATAATCACCACATTTGTTAGAATAATTAAAATTCAGAAGGGGCTCTATGTGAGATTCAGAGCGTGTAAACTGTGTGCACACAATTCTCAACATGGATGTGGTTGAACTTGCAGTGCAAAGTGACAGCAAGTGAGACACACACATGCACATGGAGCCACACTGGCTGCCACAAAATACCACAGAGAAATTTGGATTACAACACTCAAAGAGGTAGCGTGACTTCAATCTCTGGTCAGGATGCCATTACTTTTACATAGCAAATTGTGGTTTGCTGTTATATTAATGCTCTGAATGTTGCATATAGAACCTTTAAGTAGATAATAAAATTGTCATATGTATATGTATGTGTGTATTAATGTGCAATTGTGTGTGAGTTTACATGGGCACACCTGTGTGTACATACGAGTATACTAGAGCTTCTTGCTATTAAGTGAAGTCAACAGTGTGTAGTCACCTTTAGTATTTTGGCCTGAGGGAGCAATAAGGAGGAATATAAGTGAAAGATAACATGGAATTTGTTTCACACAGACATTTCCATATCTATCATCACTGCAGTTAGACTGCAGTGGAGTCGTGCACCTTGTGACTCATGCAGTCTGTCTGCTTTTTGTTTTCTTGCGTCTCACCCAGTGACTGTAAGGTGGACTCAGGGTATTTCAGACATTTTCTGTGGTATGTTCGCTTTGCTGCATTACTACATGTTCATAAAAGCTTGCTTGGCCCTTGTCTCTGGGGGTGGGTCTTATGAGTCAAGACAACTGATTGGCACCTTTTGGACCAATTACTTAAGAGAAATTATGAAAAACCTACGAAGAGATATGGTGTCCGGACTACGGTGAATGCTCACTGTATTCAGTGATCTGTCATGTCTTCCACAGTAACATTACTTCTAAACTTGTAAAGTTTCTAATCGAAGGTACAATGATGTTAGAAAAGGTGAGACTTTAAACAACACTTTATATTTACTGAGCTTCATCATAATTAAAATCCCCCTGAAAATAGTATTTCACAGCCATGCCCTTAATTATTAATAACTTTAAGCCATAATAAATTGTATTTATAGGCCCTACGAAAATTCACCCACTGTATAGTTGTCAGGAATGGGACAATTAACAACAGACATGCTGTTTTTGTACTAAGCTTGAAACGTGTTTAATTCTGCTGTAAAGTGAGACATTTTAACATGGGGATCTATGGGGTTTGACTTGCTTTGGACCCAGCCTCAAGTGGTCATTCGAGGAACTGCAGTTTTTGGCTCATCCACGTTGGCTTCATTCTTTCAGCCCTGGAAGTTGCCGTTTGGTCTCACCTGACATCCACATCTCTGTGATCTCTTGTGGCTAAATAGAAAAACGAAGCATTTCAGATCGGACCGCTTCAGCTCTACAGCAGTCGACCTGTTACTCCGATCAAAAGCCATTAGCTCAGTCTAGCCAGTGTTATTCAATCACAAGTGATCTTTTGATTAAATCAAACCTGGCAACACAATCCTATACCAGGAAGCAATTGAAGAGGCCGTGACTTCGCCTGATACCGGGCTCTCCTTTGACATGTCCCCTCGCAGTCTCCCTCTTCTCTGTCACCTCTCTGTCAGAGGAATCGGGTTAGTACTGTTTCACACTTGAACCACATCCTGTCCACTTCAGCGAGGGAGGTTTAATGAAAATGCACAATTGAGTTTACCGTTTCAACAGCTTGTTAACCCTGAATAATTCACTGTTTGCTGAAGTCTGGCAAGAAAGAAGGAAGAAGTAGGGGGGTGCTGGTGCCGGCCTGGCAGCTCTGCTGAGGTAATAGTCGGATCTGATGGCCAGAGTAAGACCTGAGATAGAAACTGAGACTACAGGGGAGCTGAAACCTGACAGTTCGCAGCAGTTCTTTAAATCATGTAGGAACATGGGAGATGCAGTCTGTCAAGCTGTAGGTAACATAGTGACACGGGTCTTGTAAGTGCTGTCAGATACAGGCTTACAGGGTCACTGACAGAGATAAATACCGTGTGAACTGATGCAATGAATACTTTGCTCAGAGTTACTTACAATGTTTTAAAGGAATAGTTGGACATCTTTGGCAAATGAGCCACATTTGTCCATTAAATTTGTCCAAAAGTTAAAAAGGAAGCTGCCTTTACCAGCACCTGTAAAGCTCACTAATTAACACATTATATTTGGCTTGTTTAGTACAAAAACTGTCATGTAAAAACAGCAATTTGTAGTTTTTCACAGGGTATGTGCTGAACTATTTCTCGGCAGGGATTCCTGACTTCCTTGAGTGCTGGTTTCCTGGCAACAGCGCAAATGTTTGCTTAAGCACAGCTTATACACTGTATGTGGTGCACAGATTCAGCGTTTTTATTGAATCTCACTGACTTAAAACCACTGAACTATCACTGACTTTAAAGATTAATATCACAGTTAATCCATTCAGATACCCTGACCTTTCCATTGGACGTAACTTCTCTTGAATGTTTAATATGATTACTGTCGTCTGACTCCACCCAAATCCACAAAGTTATTTGATTGGATGGCTCTAAGCCAATCAAAGTGTTTCACATCATCTAAAGTGGACTGCAGTAGAGCCACACACCCTTTTCAACAAACATGGCCGACCATGAGGCAAGGAGGAAGAGTAAGGCACATTTAAATCTATTAATCATTTTGTTAAAGTACAGATATTTCACTCAACGTAACTTAGACCTACTGTCCTTGTTTTTGGACAGTTTTTTGTTTCATCTGGTGGTGGTAAGAGCGCAATACATTAATCCATGTAAAAACAAGATGGCAGCCATCTCTGCCAAGTCAGTCTACAGCTGATCCTGACATAGAAGTGGACAAGGTACAAAACCTGATCGCATGTTATGGCTGAAACGTTTTTTTATGATTGATAATGTTTGATATGGCAACAAGTTTGACTGATTTTAGCAACAGTAACGAGCTAAGACACTGTTCAAACTGTACCATGAAGTACTCGTTTGAAGACATAGGGACTTTAATATTGGACATTAGGACTTAATTATTGTTGACAATGTTCCGTTTTTTAATACTATACTACTACTACTACTACTGACCCCAAATAGCTAGGAGAAATTCAGAATGCATACCGAACAAAAGTTTGTGTCTCAGGAGGATATTACTTGGTGGTTTGGGTAAGCTTGTAAGTGACAAAGCAATGTTCTGAGTGAATAAATAATAACTTACAAGCACATGGTGGAATTGTTCACCTTCCACCTCCTCTTCCTCTCTCACACAGCAAACAGCTTTATCATCAGTGCTGCTCCACTCAGGATTTCTGCTATCCGTCTGTTTTAGTCCAACATATTTAAATCTCTCCGGTCATAATGTCCAGTAAAAATATTTCCCTCTGAGAATATGTTGGCTTAACACACTGAATTTGTTAAATATGCATTTTTGTAACATTGTAAACAAACCACTGTAAATTCCATAAGCACTCAAAAGATGGATGAGTACTTGCTGTCTTGCTGTTTGTAGGCTACTTTCTAAACAGAAAACATGTTTTATGTTGTAATATTTACTGGAAATGACACACTAGAGTCAACAGCAAGCAGGTCGTTATTAGCACTGGTCACTAGCAGAAACTGTCAGCTCTCGTTTGGAGATTTACGGGTCAGTTTCGGGTCACAGATTGGCACACTGTGGGCCAATCTGCTCTCATACAGGCCACATTTGTGCACATTTAAATAAAACCTGACCCACGCATCAGAATTTCTTATACAAGTCAAAATACAAACTGAAGGATTTATGGCTTTTACTCAAAATCCATTGATTGGAATAGATGGAGGATCAAACATCACCAAACAATTAATAGGGAAATACTGTTGAAATAGGAAAATATTGGTCTAATTTGATTTTCTAATGATATAATCAGCATCCTATTGATTAGGTACATAGACTTTTAATCTTAGGAGGTTTGCAACATGCTGTTTCTGATATTCTGAGCAGTGATGACAAATACAATACAAAATATGTATGCAATGTGCTGTAAAGAATTCTTGTTTTCATGAATATGAGCAAACAATTCACAAAAAAGAAATAAGATCATGTATTTTGTTGAGACTAAATAGTCTGTTAAGAGCATTTATTTTCATTTTTACCATGTGCTAGTTTTGCAAGTTCAGATTCTCCGTCCACTGGAATGGATAAAAAATAACACATAATAAAGTATGTTTGAGAAATGTTGAGAGTAGAAATCCGCCATCCCAATATTGTTTTGTATTTGGAACATGATTTGGCTTTGAGTGGGTTTGGATGCATAGTTGAAGTGTATTAAGTCCGTAGACTGGTTTTGATGGGAAGGATTTAATCATATCACTGTTGGTCTACAGGTGTGCTGGGATATGATGATGTTGCGACTGGAGGCTTAGTGGTTTGACATCTATTTGTAAGCTATATACTTGTTTGTTGTACAACCTGTAAAATATACTATTAAAAGGTTAAGGGAAAAAGAAAATTATGACAGTCACAGCAGTTGTTTGTTGATGACGCAGACAAGTAATGTCTGAGTTCCTGAACGCATCACTGGCATAATTCTAGCTTATGAAAGTTCTTTTACTCTCTGTGTGAATCTGCTTCGACATTTATGGATGGTGTAAGGTGTTTATCGACCAAACTCCACCTAGACACAAACATTCTTCAGTAACCATCTCCGACCAGACAGTTTGCCTCCATTATTGTCAAAGTAAGTTCGTCCTGGATGACTCTCGCCATCTTATCTGATTGTGCCTTCTCATTTGGAAAAGTCTGCAAAGTACCTGTCTACCTCTCCATGACAGCCATTACTCAGTCTGAGGGTGAGTCAGCACATGTAACAGCTGTTCAGGGGTTTAAGCAGGGTGTGGCTTTTAGTTGCAAACTTGCATTAGTCTGGTGAATATCCACAGCCCGATGTATCTATTAATAAAACTTCAATTAGCGGATATGTAAACAAAAAGCTCAAGGCGGGGTGCAAATAGATTTCTAGCAATCTCCTTCCATGAACGCGCTGTGTGCATCAGTAGTGGCCATTGATATGTGCATGGCCTATCATTCATTAATGAAGGGAAGCTGCACGCAGACATCATAAGTAGGGGCTCAGGACTAATGCTTGTTGGGGAACAGAGGCAGTGCTGTCATCCCCTGCATTATGGATAGAGTTCCTGCACAGAGCTCACAAAGCCCATTCAGTCATCCTAACACGCCAGTTAAATCTTTTACGATGTTCCTCCCAGTTCAGACTATCAGGTAGCAACATCTCGGATACCTCCAGCCTCCAAAAGACTGGGAACGAGTCAAAATATGCTCAGCGTTTGTCACCGCGGACTCTGGGTGCACAGTGGACATCCGAACGGTTCAACTTCCCGTCACCCCGTTTGCTTGAACACTTCAGTTTGTTATCAGCTGAAGATGGGGTGCACATTAAAGTTTCACACAGACTTAATCAGTAAGGTGAGCCTGACACTCCTTTCTTGATATGAGTTTTTGGTGACAATGAAGCGAGGGCATCAATTATTGACGTGCCAAGCAGACAGGCAGGCTAGACCTATGTGTCCATCCTAAAGCGGCCATCTAAATGAACTGATAGCACAGTATTAGCAGTCGCACAAATGTTTCAGTGTAAATGTAAAGTTATGTCAGAGTTAAGTTTCCTGGCTTACTTTATTTCTTCCAATAGTTAATCCTTTGTTTGTTACCCAATGCTACATATTAACATTTCAAGGGGACTACTACTACAGCTACTACTATTACTGCTACAACTACTATGACCTGTACTCACAGACTGTATAACACACAGTGCTCCAGGGATGACGCTTTTATGTAGGCAGACGTGGAAGTTAACGCCACCCTGGTTCCTACATCAAAAGGCCAATGGGATTTTGCCATTGGATTTTTTATTATTGCAGAAAATAATAATGATGTAATTATAATAATAACGATACTTAGCCTACACACTTTGTTCTGCAAGATAATCTTAATAAATGAACGCCACTTTCATGTCTTTTGAAGCCTAAATTGCAATTGCCAGGAGTTTGTGACAATTTGCAGTATTACTTGGCTTTACCTTACTGCTTGGAATGACACTGTTTTCCATCAGCAGAGTGCAAGTACAAAGCAACTCTGCCTTTAACATGCTTGTTTAAAATTACTGTTTTAGCTCTACACAGATGATATAGCTCTCTCTTAAAGGGACAGTTCACCCCAAAATCAAAAATACAAACTTTTCCTCTCATCTGTGGTGCTACTTATCAATCTAGATAGCATGCATCTACTACTAGCTGACCTAGCACCACTGAGGTAGCTAAGGTTACTGCTCAGTCAAGAAAGGCGCCATTAATGTTTACATGTCGCGCTGTCATGAGCAGTAGATGCACCTTTCCTTCTGGAAGGAAAAGTGCATCTACTGGGTCATGATTTCTGGTAAGAGACATTGTTGTTGAGATTTTCAGATGTATTTTTTGGCATTTTAAGCACCGCAAGCCGAGTGCCATCTAGTTTTTTTTTTATCGAAGAGAAGGCAGACATCTCTACAACCAATATCTCCAACACTCAGCAGCTCAAGCCAGAAAATCTAGATTGATAAATAGCACTACAAGTAAGAGTAAACATATGTGTTTTTGATTTGGGGGTGAACTGTCCCTTTAAGGCCGAAACTAGTAAAAAGTAAAAAATAGTTAAGCTTGAACTATTCTATTGTTATTTTCCTCACATCATCAGCCCACCAGGACAGTTGGACACTACTGGCCTGTCAGAGAGAAACAGAGCGACGGTCTCTCTCCGTCCATCCCTCCCTCCGCCCTTGAGTCCAGGTAATCTGCTTGTCACATAATCTTGTACTGCTGTCCCACCGCAGCACATCCAGCAGTCAGCGTCGACCTGTTGGCTCACATTTCCTTCCTGTTCACCACTCACTTCTCCTGACCCGCAGGGGTCACGGCTCCATTGTGTGTCCCCTGGCTTGTGTTACCTACTGGCTTCCCCAACCTTGTCCTGCTTTCAGCCGTGTACCCCCACCCCCACCCACTCACACCCTCCCTGGCTCTCACTCCTCCATGCTTGCAGAGATGAGGATGGGAAGCTGATAACAGCAGATATGGATACATGATGATCTAATTAGCATCGTGCCTCTCTGTGCATGTCCAGTGATGTTGTCTTGATACGCGACAGTTTGTCTGCAAATGTGTTTGACTTACATGCTCTAATATGCAGATACATGAAAAAAAAAAAACACAAGGCATGAAGAATATTGGGGTTATAGTAATAATAAAACAATATGTATCAATAAAAACCTGTTTTTGGTTTAGTTCACAGCTACTTAATGAGGTTTTATAAAATTTACCTTTAGGGTATCTAACTTTAGCTGTGTTTGAAATCACATACTATTCATACCAAGTATGATGTAAAACTGAGTATGTGGTGCATCCACACTGCATAGTATGTGGATTCTGTGTGCATTAGAAATGTGCTGATGTATACTGGATAAGCAAGAATTTCTAAGTATGAGACATGAGCTTACTGGTTATGCTCAACTGCCCCACAGTGCATTGCATCTCATCAGACTCCACAACGGCCAAGCAGTGGAGATTTTGAGGGTCGTGAATAGATGCTTGATTAGTGAAACTCTTGCAAGCTGCTCCAGAGTGTTCTTGTCTAGATGCTTTAAGTGACAATGCTGTGGTTAAGGTCTGGTTGGGTTTCGGCACAGATAATTTTTCAGGTTAAAATGATCACTTGAAACATGGAACAGAAAATCTTGTGGGAGTTCTCCCGGATCTGGAGTTATCTGGACCAAACCGAACTGCAGCCAGGCTAAAATCTGTAAAAATGTCACTCTATTAGGTTTAATATCATTTCAGGCAAGAAAATAACTTCCTAGATTCAACCAAATGTCAGGGGTGTCCAATTCTTTTTTAAAGGGGGCCAGATTAGATAAAATACCTGGGGGTCAGCCAATGGTGTAAGGTAGTTATGATGGGCCCCAGTGCACGCTATCATGCACATATCGTCTCGTAACATGATCAGAGACTTGACACTGGATAACATCAACATACATGTTACCCAGCAATCATCACTGCATGTTTGTATACAAAAAACCCAAATAAAATAAGAAAATATTGATTTAATTCAACATTTTTAATTGTGATGAAATAAGCATTAAATTTTGTTATAGATGCTATTGACTATTGTACAAAAAAAAGTAAACACAACAGAGATGGGTTTGTCTTTTCCAAGGGCATATATAGCAAATGGCTTGTGATGGCAATTCACAACAACAATTTATCAACGCTGCGGTTGCCATTTTGTTTTGTTTATACATTGCCGCTCTGTAGAAGGAAGCATAAGCGTTACACCGCCAACTACTGGCCTGGCATGCATACTGCAGCGTTTTTGGTCTTTTTTGCGGATCCACAGCACAGCAATTGTTTGAAAAAACGTTGTCGTCTAAACGCGGATACATTTTTCAAAACGAAAATGAGAAGTGATTCTGTTTTCAGTGGATCAATTTTGTGTAAACATGGCCTGAGAGTTCTTCTTTGAACACAGACTATTTTCTGCAGCAGTCACTCGCAATAGTCCATTCTCCACTCAACACATTGCTGGAGGCCCCACTGTCTCTATGGGCCTTCTACCTCGAGGGCCCCCAGTGCAACCACACTGCCTCCACTGTCTATATTTGCGCCCCTGGGGCCAGCCGCGGCCACATCATGTGGGTTATTTAATTTTTCAACTATTGCGGTGGCCCTCGCTGTTAACTTTATACTTCTTACTTGTTTGTCTGCTTGTCTGTCTTTTTATAAAAACACACTAGTTCTTTTTTGGTGCAAGTCTACAAACTGTACAATAGTCCAGCCATCATCAGGAAAAAGTGACCCTAGTTTGATTAGCCAATACTGTGTGGCTGGACACATGAAGTACATTTCAGAAGACAAGTTGTGGGCAGTTTAAAATCCGCCCGCGGGCCATAATTGGCCCCTGGGCCAGACTTTGGACTTGCCTGTCATTTGTAGTATCCAAATAATGCCTGTTCGGAAATTTGCTCTGACGTTTTTGGAGATTTAAGGGCCACTCTCGCAGCCACAGCCTCGGTCAGACCAGCCGTCGGTCATGTCTTTTGCTTGTGTATACTTTAGTGTGGACAGTCTGTTGGTGATGGCAGACTTAAAGTGTTTATTTACTAGGCAGTGTGCAGTAAATACAGATTGAGTATGTAGTAGGCAGCACAGCTTTTGTCTTTGCGACTCACGTGCGTAATTGTAACTTGCAGGAATGCTCGAATGTCTGATTTTACTGTGAGTGTGCACTTTGCAAAATACTCAATCATTTACACTAAAATATTTATGGATTTGTCTTTCATTGAGGTATAATATCTTTGACTGATACTGCCTGCAACTACTAATTTTAACATATTAAATTGTTAATAAATGGGTGTGGCTTCATCACATTTTTGCCACTTGATAGTCAAATCTGTAATATAATGAGACACACACAGGCAGTATGGGTCTAGCTGAGGAAGGAAAACCTCTATCATTATTACAGCACACCATCTCAAATCGAGCAGCAGTAGGCATGTATTCTCCACTTGTGACCACGACCTCATGCTAATACCAGGGTATGCCCTATAGTTCTGAGGAGCAGCTATCTGCTGTAATAGTCAGGTTCTGTCTGTAATATACAGGTAATTGAAATGACACCAAGGTGGAACCACTGAAGGAACGAGCAGTACTCTATATTTTGGGCCCCTCCACTGGGAGGGTAAGTAGTGAAGTAGTTGTTAATTTTAATCCGATGAATCCTTTCAGTGCAGAGTGTGAAAAAGCCGTGTGCTATTTAAAGTCTCTTCTAGGAAGGACGCAGAGCTGTGAGATGCTCAATCTTCTGTCTTAGTGTTTGGGTAAGCGTAATAAAATGGTTCTTCTTTAATATATCCTGAGCGAGCTCTCTGAGCCATCACAGGGACCTGGCAGAGGAGTACATGTAAGGCTAGCATCCTCAGCTATAGCATTCTGCAGAGTTTGCATCTTCCTCTGTGCATCACACGCTCACACTCTCGCGCTCTGCATCTATTACCCCGATGTGCGTGCATTTATGTGCATATTTGTGTGTTTGCATGGAGACGTCTGTCTCATCTCATATTTGATTTTTGCAAATGCGTTGGATTTTGTTTGTGTGTGTTTGTGTGTGTGTGTGTGTGTGTGTGTGCATTCTTTTGCTCTAGCCTGAGCCGCACCCAGGTTCAGATGGGTTTATTTACAAAGCTGAGGTCAGGTGTCACTCGATCCAGCCACGGTGACACTCAGGTGGTCACCAAGGTCGCCTCCTCTGCTTTTTCCCTGTGCTAGCTCTATGAATCTATACACACACACATACACCTATACACACATATACCTCAGTCGGAAACCCTGTGTTTTCAGGACATCTCAGTTCTCATATACCTGACACTGCCTAACGTTCAGTCTCATTTACCGCTGTGTTTGTGAGTGATGATTCAAGGACACCACAGAACTGTAAAGACAATTGTGTGACAGTGCGTTTGCTTCCGTTTGTTTTTTGCACAGGCACATCTGTATGTATGTATATAGATGATTAGACCGTCTTGTATATATGAAACATTTCCACCATGACTCCCACACTATATATTTTTCTTGCCTTGCAACCCTGTGTCATCTCAAACCACATCTGAGTAAAAGCCAAACAGAAACACACAAACATGTACACCTGAATAGAAATAATGAAAACAGTTGCAGGATTTGGATTTGATTCTTTTATTTTCTCAGTAATTTGGTAAATTGTACATTTATTTTGGGAGATACAGCTTTATCATCTGTCTAAAACATACGAAAAAGAAAATAAAAATATGCAAATGTTGATGTCTGTGATCCGGCGAGTCCTGCAAAATAAAAAGAATCAAAAAAAAATTTCTAATCGGATGGAAATTGATTGACTAAAACTAAGAGAGCCCTTGAAGCAGTGGAATAGGAACAGGAGGGGGAGCAGGGGTTGTCAGATTGAGTTGGAGAGATGGAGTCCAGTTGTTTAGGACAAGACCATGGCCTGGAACTCTGTGGAAGAAAAAGAAGCAGCATTAGTAAGATGATAACTTCCCTCTTCTGTCTGACACCTGCATCAGTGTAACTATTTGTGTTTTATATTTAGTAACAAGCTCTGAAACCATTAGAGAGCTGGCGTGGTGGTGCTGAATTTCAGTGGCGCTGTGCTCTCAAGTTAACAGCATGTCACTGACACGATTTGGCTAATTGATTAAAGTAATACCCAAATCTAAAATCACAAATGAGTCGATAGAAACACTGTGTGTCACTTCTGTGTCAACCAGGCTTCTCTAGGAATAGTGAAAAATAAAAATGTGCAAAGTTTGGAGTGTCATTTCCTAAGCAGCAAGGTTTTGTAGTCACACATATAATGCATGTCTTGCATAATGGCTGTGTAAAATATGTGTGGATCCGCTCACCCTCTGCTCCAATTCGGCCATCACTGTCGTCATCAGCAGCACACAAGAAGGCCTTAGTCTCCTTGTCTGTCAGAACGCGAGCACCAGGGGAAAACCTCTGGAGGAAAAACCTGGTAAACACAGAGCCACAGACAGAACCTCAAGTTAGCAACAGTCACAAGGGCAAAAATCAGGAACTAACACTGACATCCAAGCTGTCCTGTGATGTGTATCCTGCACAGCCAGAGAACTAGTAGACAGTCAGCTGTAACAATTTAAACAGTCCCCATCCCATATCAGCCTTAAAAACTGTATAACTAATGATCCTCCTTGTAAAACACCATCTTCAAAAAACTAAATGGAAATATGATTATTTCCCATGAGGACATCTCATCTCTCCTCTTGTCCCTTGACGTCCTGGGCACAAAAAGAAAAATCTGTCGATAGTGCTGCTCACTCACTTGAGCTCTTCCTCCTCAACAAAGCCGCTGCCGTCGTTGTCCAAGATCCCGAAAACCTTCTTCACATCCTGGGGGCTTTTCTTGGTGAGGCCACATATCTGGAAAAACTTCTTGGGGCAGAAGGAGTCTGGTGCTGGAGGAGAATATAAAGAGGCATTTCAATATTTAGTGTCTAGTTTCTCACGAAAATAAAATGATGGCAAAGTTCCTGTCATATCTGGAAACCCTCAGACAACTAATGTCACTTTAAATTGTGGAAACAAGATAAAATATAATTGATAAGTTATTAAGTGTGATGTAAGTGATCCAGACATTGTGGATTTTTTTTGTACACTTTGTCCTCCAGTGATAACAGGATCAAATATGGTCTGCTTGTACCAGATAAAACCCCTTAACAAAGTCCTAACTTTGTACCTATACATTACACAGCACTTATCTTAGCCCCATATGTATGTATGTATCTTTTCATGTTCAAAAAATTGCAGTCTTCCATTAGGCTGTCATACAGAGACAGTCCTATTGTCTGGTGAGTGCGCAGGCTCCAGCAGAAAGACTGTATAGAATTTAAAAAAAAAGATCTAAGGAAGAGAGCAATAATGATATTGGTGGAAGACGATACCTTGGCAGTCCTTGATAGCACTGTCGATGGCATCAGCGCAAAGGATAGATGAGAGCGACATTTTATTCCTGTAGGAGGAACAACCGTGGTGAATTATTAACACATATAGCCAGGTACAGCAGCAAAACGTCTAACTTGACACTGATGGAGAGCCAAATGTGTCCAGGTGACACTGGCACTGAGAAGTCAGCGTGTGGAGTAGTTAGTCATGCATTTCAGTAAGTTCAAATGAAAGTCAGGATGTAAGATACACTTCATTTCCAAATACTGTCTCATCCAGCGGATTAAACATGATAGAATTAACTTTTACGCATCGAGGCTCTCCATTTACGCGCGCAGTTGTTACACCTGTCAGCTAATAGGCAGCGTCTAAAGTGCCCCGAAATGCTCTGAATTCACAAGAGCCACAAAATCCGTCTGTATTTCAAAACAAATTTCAAAAAGAAAGCCACTCTCCATCAGAATCCACGCAGCGACTTACCGTGCAAAGTGGGTTCTCGCCCGGTCGGTGATCCAGCGGAGAGGTAAGGCTATGTGGTGACTGCTGTCCGTCAAGGCGGATTTATATAGGTCTGATTGCAGTGACAAAAGGGATTGCTTGAGTTACCTGTCTATGGATCAAATTCTAACTGCCCGCCCCTGATCCAATTTCTCAGCTAACTAATTAACCTTTACTATTTATAACGCCCAGGGGCAGAGAGACCGGACCGTGGACATCTGTAACGCCCTTGTAAAGTAGCAAATTAAGTTAAAAAGCGCGTTCCTTTCCCCATCCACCACTCCCTCCTGTCATCCCCGCGCCCCTCCTCCTCTCACCTCTAGAATTATACCGTACAGTAAATGCAGGGAGGCTGTAATGTAACTGCAATCTCTCTCTCCTTTTCTCCCTCTCTTGCTGTTTCTGCCTCCCCCCCCTCACCCTTTCATGCAGATATCCGTTTACAGGCAGCAGTCCCCAAACCAGCACATCTGAGCTACATCCTACTGCAAATATGCCTCCATCATTGCATTTCAGATGAGTCATGGGAAATGAAATGCCAGCTGACATTGAACTGTGCATGGCATATATTTGTTTGGACCATACATGTCACCTAGGTCAGCCCGTACACAACCTCTCTGTGTGTGGAGTCTGTGGTGCTTCACCTGCCTTGGACATCACATCTTTCCCTGCCCTAGTTGCTCAGATGCAGATTCACAACAGATGTGTTACAGATTATTAATATAATAGTCATCATTTAATGCCAGGGACGCAGGTGCTTTATAACCTTCTCACTCTGTGATACTGACAGGGGGAATGTCCCGGTAAATTGCTTTGTCAACTGTGCTGATTAAGGGAGCCGAGGTCACCCTCTGCTGTCGCTGTCCCGTGCTGCCTAGATGGTGATGATGATGCATAATGTCCCCAGGTATCCACATGCACCATTTAAACAGAGGTATATAGCAGTCAGAGGTCACACAGGCCTGAGTAGTGGCTTGATTTTTATTGGAATTTCATCATTTGTCTCATATGGTCTCTGTGTTTCATCCAGTTTTCTAGAACTGGACTTTTTCTGCATGTCCACTTTGTCCAGTTGCAAAATGACCAGTTCAGGTTGTCTTTTCCGAGGGCATTTGTGGCCTCCAGCAGATCTGACACACAAACAAATGCAGGGGTCATTAAGCACATTCCTGGGAGAATGTTCACTGCAGCAGCAGCAGCAGCAGCAGCAGCACACAGAAAAGAAGGTTGTTTCTCTCCTTGATGTAAGGTTAGATGAAGGTGTGTAAATGCAGCATGTAGCAGCAGTGTATGTGGGGAGGAGGAAGACAGATAAGCATAGATTTCAACACGTGGTATATATGGTTATCATTAGTAATTATCTGCACAGTCCAGTTCAATAAATAATCAGGTCCCACCGAGATTTGAACTCGGATCGCTGGATTCAGAGTCCAGAGTGCTAACCATTACACCATGGAACCGCTGTGTCTGTCTCCACCGTCCATAACCGTCTCCAGAATATCTGCAACCCGACACGTGGGGATATCCTTGCCTTTAACCACAGGCAGGGACACAGCAGCCCCCGGCCAGCTCCCCTCACATTAGAAGTCAGCCACTTTATGCGCGTGCTTGTGCGCGCGGTGGAGCCCAGGCGCCTGTGGCAGCGCTGCGCTCTTGCTCGCGTCAGCTGGAAACCGTGACGTGCAGGTAATGTCGGCCTGCTGCGGTGTCATTATGCTCGTAAACATTATTTAAAGGTCTGAGGACGGAAAACAAATCAGTTAGAGATCAATCTAAGCACGTTTCATTTTATTTATATGGGTTTCTTACACGTGCATTATTTCTAAGATGTGCTTGGAACATGAACTTTACGCACAGTGTATGCTGTTTGTTTAATTCATCAGCAGCATCCTGGCGTCTTTCATTATTAAAATAAATGCTTGTATCTCCGGTAGTTTGACTTGTCAGCCGTTCCCAAACCTTACCGCGGTGCCAGCTTGTAAATGCGGCCCCTCAACAAGTGATGTCCGGTAGTGAGGTCCGAAAGAGGCTGGGAAACTCAATCATCTCCTTCAGACTGTGTGAACAAGAGAATGGAGGACACCGGATCGAGAGCAGCGGTGCGACTTTACCCACACCCGGTGCATGATGTCATGCGCCATGTTGATACCTCACAGACTATAGGCTACTGTTACTGCGCGATCATTTATTCATTTACATTTGCTAATGTTTTTACAAGTACCACTCCTGGACATATGGATTGGCGGAGGGGACAGCCCTTCCTGTTCTGTCTCTCCAGCCTTGTTCAGGTTACGGTTTGGTTTGGGGGAAATAAGACATGACTTAAAGGAACACTTCATCCACCAAATGACTATTTGTGAATCAATTACATACTCCATGTTAAGTCCAACTCAAGGAAAATGTTGTGTTTCTTGCATTCCTTTTTGGAGAATGAAGAATTAAAAAAAGCTAAACATTGCTGATGAATTGAAGTCACTGGGGTCCACCCTTAACAACAGCACAAATATATTAAAACATCTGTCTACAAACTCTCAGTCTTGGATGGGTCCAACAAACACAATACTTCCACCAGGGAGAGCAGAGTTCATGTCTCACGAAATTCTAAAACCAAACCCTGTTCCTTTTTCCTAAACCTAACCATGTGCTTTAGTTGTTTGAGGAAAAAATACGTTAATTCACATTGTTGTACTGACATAGTGCGTTTATTTTAAAGAGACTGTATGTAACAGGCTGAAGTTGACATGGCATCCCAGAACGTCAACCACCAGCGCACCCAGGGTACCTTTCACATCATATGTGGATGTGGAATGTTCATGACCAAACGTCGATATGTGACGAGGTTGCAGTGTGAATGTGTTGCATCCATTAGTTTGGGGAATGCCATTCTGAAGCCTCGAATTCGGCATTTCGGCCATCGCCATCTTGTTTTTTTTTGTAGCCAGAAGTGAATATATTTGGACAGGGGAGCACAAGGAGTGGCTCTGACTCATAGAGGCCTTCCAGACAACCTGTCACTCGAAGCAGCCCTGCCCTTAAATATGTGTAACTTTAAGTTATATTAAAAAATTCACCCCTCATATAGTTGTTATGTTTGTTGAATAAGCTAAAGAGATCAAAACCGTTTTGTACCAGGCTGTAAGCATTTATTTCTGCCATAAAATTGAGCATTTTAATGTGAGATTTGACTCTGTTTTGGAGCCAGCCATGCTGCGAACTGCTGTTTTTGGCACTTCCAAGTTGGCTTCATTTTTCAGCCCTGGAGTGTGCCACTTGGGGATGAAGTATTCCTTTAACTCTGTCAGACCCTCCCCATACTCATCACTACATCTCCATCCTGCAACATGTTGAACTTTGCGCCCAAGTCTCATAATAGATATTCAAATAGTGTTTTTTCATACATAGAATAAGATGGAATCACATTTAAAATTGGGTTTTAACTAATTTTCTGTGCTATTTTTTGCAGAATCTCACCCCAAATAATTAGTATTAATCAGTGTCTTAATTTTTAAATGATATTCTCAATATGAATTTTAATTTGGCTCGTTTATTTGTTTTTTTGAATAACAATATGAAAGTGATGACTGTAGAGCTGGAAGAAGGTTTTTCCAAATAGATGGTCCTCTGTAGTGCAACGAATATTGATTAATGTAAGTTCGACAACACGGAAGGTTAAGGTCTTCAGAGTGTCTTGTGGAATATGAGTGAATATCTGAAGAAGACTTCTGACAACCACTATGCAAGTCATGAGTGAGATGTACGTAAGTCTGGTATATGTTCACATTTAAAAGTAATTTCCTAAAGGAGCATTATAATTTAATCTATACATGTATGCATGATGAGTTCCCTAGAGGCTCCCTGAGGTACAGCCAGGCTCTTCTGCACGGACTGCTTGAAGTGCTGCTTTTTATTGCCAGATGACTGACTGTAAGGTGCGTCTGTGACCCAAGTCATACTGGCAATGGGTGTAACTCCATCTAGTGACTGAAGGTTGGAACTGCATGACTGGACATACAGATAAACCACGTGTACTGTAAGTGTCTGAGCGCATTTTATGTGTATTTAATGGTATCATTATTACCATTGCTTTCTTTTTCTTTATTCATGGTTTTCCTTTATATGCTGTGCATGTAAGGATGTATGCCATTTATGAGAGAGACTGCATTTTCCCCTCTGAGTTTGTGAGATGTTCATGAATCCACCAAACACCAATAATAAACAAAGATTTAAAGCCAAATAAGACCGCAGTAAAAGAATATTTATTCTTTTTTTACCGTTTGTACCTGGAAAGTGCATCATAGATTTTACAGTAAGCAAAATTCATATTTAAGACATGAACACAACCGAGCGACATTCACAATCATCATTTTTTGGACAGTGTGTTGCATAGGAGGAAACGTCTCTTAAGCAAATGTATAAAAATTATTTATATTCAGATGAAAACGTGGGGAGGTCGACGTGGGCTTTGTTGTTCCATCAGAGCAGGTGTTGTTGGTCAGTTGCCACTTTATGCCTTAACCATGGCAGCGAACTCTGCAGGGAGACAAGAGAACACGCAGTTGGCGTCTGTTTCCTTTTCCCATTCAAAGATACCAAAATGATGCTGACAGCAGTGTGCATGAGATAGAGTTGATGAGAGTGTAGTGTGGGCCTACCATCAGCGCCAATCTTGCCGTCACCGTCGGAGTCGCCGGCCTTGAGGAAGTCCTTGGTCTCGGCGTCGGTCAGCGCACGTGCACCAGCCTTGAAGTTCTGCAGAAACAGCCTGCAGACAGACAAAACGCATGGTTAGTCCAGGGACCCTCGAGATACTTCATATTCAACCTGACTGCAGAAATATGGCAGGTTAGTTGTTTTTATGTGGCTGGCATCAGTGGAGAAGATGCAAGTATTTTGAGTCAGCTGCTCTGATGTGCGGGTTGGGGAAAGGAAGTGAAAGTCCTTAAGTGTGTGTCTTACTTCAGCTCATCTCCTCAATGAAACCACTCTTGTCCTGGTCAATGATGCCGAAGGCCTTCTTGACATCGTCAGCGGACTTGCCAGACATGCCGCATGTCTTGAAGAACTTCTTGTGGTCGAATGTGCCAGCGTCTGAAATGAATGCGTGAATGTTCGACTTTAATCACACACAGAAAAAGCAGATGGCACAGAAAGTACAGTGATGCTCCAAACAAGAGGAGGGGCTCTGATTGTGATTGTGATAGTTATAACTTAAAGAAGCATCTTCCAGAGGTGATTAGAGTCAAGTCTATTCTTGGTTTGCAGAAAGGTCTTTTTGCTTGCATCTGCTTGGTCTGCAAATTTTGCTTTTGCTTTTTTTCCTTGTGTGTTTCAACAATCTCTTCAATCCCCCGTCCACCCACCCAACTGGCAGATTTGGTCCCTCCAATGTTGATGACATGGCTACAGCCTTGAACTAAACTAACCTTACAGTGTCAATAGATCTTCCCCCTCCATTTACACCTTTCAAACTCATCCAAATACCATATCTCCTCTGTAGCCTCTTGGTCACTGCTTCTATTTTACTTTGCTGTGTGCACCATTGCTTGATCAAGATGTTCTATGCCTCTGTCAATTTACTTATTCTCTCACTGTATCTGTATTTGAGTTTATTTAATCTCTCTGTAAAGCACTTAGTTTGCTGATTCTAAATCTGCTCTATAAATAAGCTTGACTTCACCTTTGCATCCGTCCAGGGCTGCAGCGACGTCAGCATCAGTCAGTACACCTGCGAAGGCCATTTCGATCTGCAGAAATCAAACACAAGCGATTACTTTACATGCTAATACTACAGTAGGACACAGGGTGATTTAGTCAGCAACCCTGGGATCTTTCTGTATCAGACATTGGTGGCTACTTGGATTATAGTCCACTATATTCACATTGGTTTTGAGTTTTAGAGCAAGTAATGAATCAGTTTAAATAGACGTTAATCACAATATCATTAATAGCAGCAGAGCATCTCTCCATAATTTACACAGCAGTTGACAAGACATGATAATTCTCTGTTTTAAAATGCTGTTAGTTATTCCAAATGAAATAGAAATAAATTAGAATTATTCAATCCACTTCTTTCTGAGTGGTTTTGATGTTGCATTTCCAAATCCCATTCGAGAGGCTGGTAGCACTTATTCCCTACTGCAACCCTAAAGATGCCGGGAGGTCTGAGCAGTAGTAATCCATGTCTCCATGCAGCTCCCGCAAAAGAAAGCCCCGCAAAACCCTGTCTTTGGATGCTGCATTGCAGTTTGCAGTTCGATGTCCACATTAAAAGTTGAAGGAAAAAAAATACATTTTCTCAAAGATGCCCAAGTGTGATGCTGCAGCTGCTGCAAGGATCCCGTGTTTCTTCCCTCCTTCTTTCATTCAGACTCACCTCTTTGGTGTCTTTGCTTTGTAGGGTACAGATGATACAGACAAGTCTCGAGTCGACTGCAGTGATCTTCCCGGTGCTCCCGGTGACCTTTTTATAGTTTCACTCCATCGAAATCTGAGGCATAAGATAACTGACACCGCCGAGAAGGGGGTGGCGAAAATTCGCCCTGCGGCCAGAGAGGGGTCTATTTTAAGTTTCACAAATGAAGACGCTTAAAAGGTGCGTTTGAAGAAGTCTTTAATGTCCCCCCCCCCCCAATGCTAAGAATAGGCCTGTGCACTGCTGAGGAGGACGAATTGGAAGTGCTGCTGGACATCACACAGCCGTATTCAAGAGGGATACGGAGCATGCATGCGTTAGAGCCGGCGTAAGTGGCACTAATTGGATGTTTTCCCTCTTTCTGTAAGACATTGTTGTTTTGGACTGATGTGTTCATGAATTTATTAGTGAATTTATCTATTATACTTAGTGTATTCTTTATGTTTAACACTGATTATGTCTGTGCAGTCGTTTGTGTTTTGTCTTATTCAGCCTGTACCTGGGAGGTTGTTTTTTAAATTCTAATTGTATATTAACATTTAAATCAAGCACACAACAGTCATTATGATGTATAGATGTATAGAAATGGTGTCAGTTCCAAATTTCTGTCAGTTTCATTTCGACTGGCAAGAAAAATATTTATTATTGTTCTAATTAGTCAAAGTGGACTGAATGATTTTTTTTTTTTTTTGGAAGCACCCCTTCTTCTATTGAACCCTTGTCTTTGTCAGCCCATGTACCATTGTTGTCACTGTAAGAGCTTCAGATGTTTAAAAGCACAAGGGAATGATCATGCAATTAAATCTTTTTGCAACCTTTAAGTAAAATAAAGAAAGAGAAGGATAGTCTCAATGGTTCATCTTCACGTCTTCTGTCATTGGTACTGCTGGGAATAATTTTGAGCTGTAGGTGGCAGCACTGCTCTGTGGGGTTGGGGGACAGCACATTGCTGTCACCATGTCTGTCTCTGTTATGACCCCTGGTTGATGGTAACAAGCTCAAAAGTGTCATCGGATAGGGATGAGGGTTTACATATTGCTGACATGTAGTTCCCCGAGCATTCGAAGCTTCCCCTTACATTGTAATTTGACTTAAACATGACTGAGAGTCTATTTAAAGGCCTACGTCAACAATCACTAAGCTTTATATAACCACTTCAAGAAAACTGCATAAGTTGAATAATGTAAGAACCGTTTATATCACTTAAGATTTGCATCTATGCACCAGATTCAAAGGTCCTGCTGATGCAACAGTGGCTGTTAATAGCCCTCCTGTTGCCACAGCACATCATGTAATCGACTACTCAGCAGTTGGAGAAAAAGGCCTTGGAACAGACCACCTAATTACACTATGTGTGACAGCTATCCATTGCAAACCTCCCTGGATCCAGGAAGTATATGAGCAAAGCCCCAGGGCTATTCCCAATATGTTTGCCAGCTCGTGGCCTCAGTCCAGCTATACTCCCCTTCTCATTAACCAATTATCAGAACAAGTGCTGGGCAGGCCGGTTCAACTGCACCTCCCGAGTATTCAAAATCCCTGGCAGGTTGCCTCTTCCCTCAACGCTTTGTGCTGACATCACCGCAGCTATGTGAATACGGTTGAGTTGTATAATACACCACAGTTGACCAAAACAAAGACGACTGACCTGAAGGAGATGAGTTTACACCAAAAGAGTATTTATTCCTGGTTTTTCACTCTTCCTCAAAAGTGCAGATGGTGTTTGCACAAGTCATTTTTCAGAACAATTTAACACATCTAGGTAGCATTCACAGTAAAATGTGTGTTCCTTGTTGAGAAATATTCCGCAGGCAACTCATAAATAAGGTATAAAAAATATTCTGTCAGCTGATGATTACTGAAGCTTGCAGGGAGTTCGCAGTTCCATGAAAAGAAGTGGATCTTGGTCAAGGAAATTTATGCCTTTACGAGGGCAGCAAACTCTGTGGAAGCAGAATAAAAGTGCAATTAGTGGTGAACAAAATGTACTCAGATTATTGTGTCATCATGGTGGTGTGATCTAGACTAGTTGGAGCCAATCTCTGGCCAAGCCTTTGGGCCTGTGCAGATACTGGCAATATGTGAATGGGTGTTAAATATTAGCCGATGAGTATCAGGATTGTATGTCTCTGCTGTGTTCTGCTACATTCAAAGATAGGTAGGAAAGAAAGAAGTCTCACCTTCGACTCCGATCTTGCCATCACCATCACTGTCACCAGCGGCGAGGAAAGTCTTGGTCTCCTTGTCAGTCAGGGCTCTGGCTCCAGCAGAGAAGTTCTGCAGGAACAGCCTGGTGGACAAAACAACAGGAGTTTAATGAACATCTCAGTATATTCTGATTTGGCTGGTTGTAAATTACTGAGCATGCAGAATGAGTATCCTTAGAAGCATTCGCAGTGTTTAAGAATTCAAGGCCAAATGTGACAACAAGCCTGTCTGTAGGGATTTAGACGTATGACATCATAAAACCTTCAGGCTTCAATAAACGTGGCCTTTCTTTAATAACTTTACTGTCAGTAAGTGGGTAGTTTGACCCCCACAAAATGTCCGAATAAGGGTAAAGAGTCCAGCCAAGTGTTAACACTGGGGTTTGAGGTTCCTCCATTAGATGAGTTTGAGCATCAAACACTTAAATTTCTGCATTCTAGTGAATTTAATGCACCAATTAAGAGTGAAAAAGGCCTTTAATTTGTCAAAATAAAAGACATCTGCTACTTCCAAGTGTTTATTGGAGGGGACAAATGCACAAGTGCTAAATTTTGACAGGTGTATGTTTCTTGCGTGCCCAACCCCTCCCTCCCTGAAATCTACACCTATTGCTACCCCTTGTTTTTCTCAAAGCTGCAGTAATATTATATCTGGTGCATATTTTTGGAACCACTGAGGCATTGCTTGCTTAAGTGTGAATTGCTCAAGTGTCTTACTTGAGCTCCTCCTCCTCAATGAAGCCACTGTTGTCCTGGTCAATGATGGCGAAGGCCTTCTTGACCTCATCAGCGGACTTGCCGGACATGCCGCATGCCTTGAAGAACTTCTTGTGGTCGAAGGAGTCGGCGGCTGGAACGAGCATTTTGACACCATTATTAGCACTGTGACAGACTGCACATATAGGCACGTATAGCACTTCAGTGTTGTTTTAATGTGATAAATGTGGCTGGCAGTTTAGTTCAGTATATTGTGTGTGCCAATTTGTGTCAAATCCTTTTTTATGAATGAATATGCATTGTGACAATTCATGATATGCAAGTAATACTAATGTGGATAAAGTGTGTTTGCTGTGTGATAATGAGGCTCACCTGCGCAGCCGGCAAGAGCGGCTTTGACATCAGCATCACTGAGGACACCAGCGAAGGCCATTTTTTATTCTGATGGAGGAAAGAAGACTCAGGGTTAGTAAAAGCATCACAAATCCCACAAAATTGTCATATTGCTGCATTACAAATATCCCTCGTTAAAGCAAGAATCACTGATAGTTTGTATCTGGGAGATTCTCCTACTCAAAGGGGCCTAAAATACAGTGGCCCCAAGGAGGTACTCAGAGGGTTTGATGAGTCAATAGTGTTTTTAAATCATCAAACTGAGCCTGAAAACATGCCACAGTGGCCAGATGTTAAGTTTCAAGTATTAAACAAGGCTATTTCTCCTCTGGCTTCACAACACTGTACCGGGAATCGTGTAGAAACCTAAAATATGTTCAAAGCCACTTGTTTGTTTAGGTCACGTTGAAACTAATGAATTGCTTTAATTTGCAAAAGCTGACAAGCAGCATCCACAGCCCTGTTTCTTTTCTTTAATAGTGGGCTAAAGAACTACTCTTTGCCTCTGGATGTCATCTCATCTCTGGCTCTGTTTATCCCAACGCTGCCATGGCACTAAATAGATGATGCTCCCACTGAGAGGCCAAATCACAGCAACATGAATCACTGCCACAAATAAAACAACGCAGTGATGTCGAACGCGCCTGTAGCTTTTTTTATTATTATTATTTTGCATCCTGTTAAAAAGAAATAAAGTAAAATCGCGCAATTATCATCCACAAACGTTGATCCCTTGAAACCAAACGGCCTCCTCTGCGCACTGATTGATTCGTCCTGTGGTCCGTGTTGCTCTCTCTATGTTAGCTCCATTTCTCCCTACAGTTATAGTCCAAGAGGATCTCCTCGTCTCGGTGCCCTTTTCCTCCCAGTGCAAACTGTCAGAAGCAGGCCTCACTCACCTTTGGGTTGCGTTGAGGCGAGTGAAAACCAAGGCGGACTCGAGTGAATGCCACTAGCAGCGTTCCCCTTCTCTCTTATATATCCTTGAGCAACACCATTTACAGAGATTTGAGTCTCAGTATCAGGTACCGAGATGCATGGGTTTCTAAAAAATGTGTCAAGTAGTCTCGACCTATTTTTAGGCGAACAAATGAGGATGGACCATGTGTGCGTTCGCGGAGGCCTATAGCTTGCCGCGTGGAAACCCGAGCAGGCACTCTGCCCACTGACTTCACGGGACATGTTACGCTGGTATGATTTATAACCAACACCCAAGATGCTTATTCTGATGTTGTACATTTCGTCTGAGATTATTAAAGAAATGTTTGAGAGAGGATGGAGCTACTGTAGGTCATGGGTCAATCCCCTAATTTGGTTGGGGCCAAATGTCACATCACATTCGGTGCCAAATTTAACCTCTGTTCACTCTCTTAATGAACTGAGGAAGTGTTGAACTCGCGGTCTTCAACGTCATTTCTCACTCTCTGATACATGTCCTCAGGAGCATTGGTGCATTGTATCTCCTTGTATCTGATTATGTCCCTCTGCTTGTTAGACATAGTGTGTATTACTGGTAAAATGCTCCATATAGCACAGAGCTTTATGGCATGTTCTATCTTCATTATTTGACACGCTTGCCTGCAGTCTGCTTTTGTTTTTTAAATTTCCCATTCAGTTAGTAGCCCTTCTCTCAGTTTAATATGACTTCATTATAAAATGTTGGAGTAAGGCACTTGCATGTGAAGGGCTGGAGTTTCAGCACCCCTGTGAGATGATCGCAGATGGTATATCTGCTGTCCTTTGACATTAACTAGCTAAAAGCAAGGCTATTCTATATTTTCATGTGGTCCATATGAGCTCCACATGCATGAGTGGGGCCTGCACCACCAGATCCTTGTCCTTAGTGGAATGCACCAATCATTCAGACTATTTTTGCGTCCTGTGCGACTGCGTGCGTGAACAAGTTAGCAATATGTTGACAACTCAGTTTACTCTGACGTGGCACAAAACGCAGCTCATTTTTCTGTCTAACTTCATTAATGCAGATATAAACATCCCTCTTGAACTTAATGGCCTCTTTATAAAGTGTAAACCCCCAACTGTTAACCTCACTCCCACCCCACTCACTCATCTCGGTTGTGTAGGCTATATAAAAGGAAGTATCCATACTCATGGTGGATATCTCCACCTGGGTCTGCAGGAATTTGAAATCCGTCCAGCAGAAGGCAGTAATGATCCTGATAAAGAAAATGTTGGGAATTTTTGAGGAAGCAGTCACGTGTCCTAAGTAGGAGTCCCATTCATTTAAAGTGCAAAACTCCCCCATTTTGGACAAATTATTTTCTCAAGAACAGTGAAATTGGACTGAGAGTGGTTTTAGGATATAAGCTACTCTGCCGTGAATCAGAATGTGGTTTTCCTCACCATGGCAATCATGCCAGTGACTGTCTGTTGCGGTTGACAGCCTCCATCAGCGCACTTCCATGAGTGTTAGTCATGAGTGGATTAGGAGACCATGGGCCCTTGGGCAGAGACACGCAGAGGGCCAAACCAGCTGTAATACGCAGGAGCAAGAAACAGACTTTATAGACGTTTAGCCTCTTTTTGTTGTGGTTTTGCATCTCTTTGTAGTCGTTAGAATCTCTCTGTGGTTGTAATGTCTCTCAGTGGTGATTTTGAGTCTCTTTGTAGTTGTTAACATTTCTTTGTGATTGTTTTATGCCTCTTAGTGGTGATTTTGAGTCTCTTTGTAGTTGCTTACATCTCTTTGTAGTTGTTATGTGTCTCTAAGTAGTTATTTTGAGTCCTTTTTGTAGTTGTTTACGTCTCTTTGTGGTTGTTTTGTGTCTCTCAGTGGTCGTTTTGAGTCTCTTTGTAGTTGCTCACATCTCTTTGTAGTTGTTTGTGTCTTGAAGTGGCCATTTTGAGTGTCTTTGTGGTTGTTTGCATCTCTTTGTATTTTTTTTTGTGTCTCAGTGGTCATTTGAGTCTATTTGTAGTTGCTTTTCACTTTCTTTATACATTTTAAGACTCCTCATAGTTGCTTTTGCATTCTTTGTAGTCATTTTGCATCTCTTTACTGTTGTTTTGTGTCTCTAAGTGGTCATTTTGAGTCTCTTTGCAGTTGCTTTTCACTTTATGTAGTTTTCTTGTGTCTCTAAATGGTCATTTTGAGCCTATTCGTAGTTGCTTTTCACTTTTTTATACATATTTCAAAGCTCTTCATAGGTGCTTTGCATTCTTTGAAGTCATTTTGCCTCTCTTTATTGTTGTTTTGCATCTCTAAATGGTAACTTTGAGTCACTTTGTGGTTGTTTTGTGTCTCTAAGTAGCCATTTTGTGCCTCATCGTGGTTGTTTCCCCCCTGAACTTGTCTTTGTTAGTCACTTTGTGTCTCTTTGCAGTTGTTTTGCGTATCTTTGTAGTCATTTTGTGCCTCATTGTGGTCATTTTGAGTCTCTCGGGGTTGCAACGTGTTTCTTCAAGTGATATTTTTTTCTGGTGAAGGCCAGGGGGCTCTGACACTTAAGGCCCATGAGCTTGTGCCTGGTAGGGCTGTTCACTAATCCATCCATGGTGTCAGTGACATGAGAGAAGTAGTGTATGGCTAAGTCTATAGGCACTCTGCTTACATTATCTTAAATATTTTAGGATTAAAACTGTCGAATGGTATTCGTCATTGTATGCTGCGTGATTTAGTCTCTAATAACTTTTCATATGCTAATCTTGTTAGTCATCTATAACTTTTCTTGAAGATGTAATGGATGCCTCTACAGTGAGTGTTAATGAAATGTTGAAGCCTATATAGGACACTTAATGTATCGTCCGTTACAGCCAGATGAAAAAAAAGCCCAGCACACAGTGGTAGCACATCTCCAACACATTTATTAACCCATTCCAGGTACCTGTTTGATTAAACACACACACAACTAATTTCCAGCTTCTGTCCACCAAACATCTTACACATTACTGTATCACATCAACAGGGAGAGCAGCAGGCAGGTAGAGAATATCCGAGGTTTCTGGTCTTTGCATCAAACAATCTGGAAAACCAGGATTCCCCTAAGAAATCCTTTATCTTAAAACAGGGAAAGACAGTCATGGTCAAAGATGCTTCTTCTCTTTATTTCAGGATATCACAGAACTCTGTGGGGGAGAAACAGAAACAGTGGGTTTAGGAAGAGATTCACGAGTTCTCCAGGCAAGACGCCAGTGTCACACAACATTATGGTTCAGCAGGATGACTAAACAAACAAATTATTATGTGCTTACTGTTATAGTGGATTTGTATGTACTTCTTTTTATAGACTGAAATTTCAGCACTAAGTAATGGACAGCTCCCCTGCACAGACGGCTGCTGACAGCCTCTTCTTTTTTTTTTCTGGATGTTTTACACGCACCCACCTTCCATCCCAATCTTGCCATCACCATCTTTATCGCCTGCAGCCATCAGAGCCTTGGTCTCAGCCACAGTCAGCTCCCTTGCCTCCGGAAAGAAATTCTGAAGGAACCGTCTGATGGGTGCATACAAAATACCAGCCATAAGTTCAGACTTATGTCATCATATCATCATAGACTTTATCTTTTCTGATGCCATTTTCTCCCCCTCTAGGCCTTTCTGAGCAGTTCCAATCCCCCTCCCCATCACTCACTCGCCTGCCCTCCCCCTCATGTATTAACTGAGTTCATTCACAGCGGTAATGCTGCTCCATTCATACACTGACCTCTGCCTGTGGGCTATTACAAGGGAGTTACAACATAGATGTAGCACACATGCACAAAGACACACACACTATCCTTACTTGAGCTCCTCCTCCTCAATGTATCCACTCCTGTCTTGGTCCAGGACTGTGAACACTTTTCTCCCATCTGCCTCAGATGAGCCGGTCAGTCCCACTTGTGCAAAGAACGACTTGAAGTCAAATGTGCCTGGAGCTACAGAGGCAAAGAGAGAGAGGGGGAGACAGAGACGAAGAGAGCAAGAGAGGCAGACAGATGTGGGAGTGAGAGGTCGATCCCAGAATGACAAGAAAGCAAGAATGGCGAGCGACTGAATAGAGATGTCGCATTAACTCATTCGCTCAGATGACTTTCATTCTTCAACCGATGACATTTACCAATATACACCCTGTAGCGCATCACTGTCTTATACCATTATAGGCTATGGCATTATGCCATTGAAACAGTCAAAGCACACTGAATTTCGCCCATGGGTTGATTGCAAACCTAAATGTTAAAAGCCCTTTATTTATCAAGCTGTTCACAGTGGAAATTCACATCTAGGATGTCATTGAAAATGGCGTGATGAATAATGCTCGCAGCCACACTTTGAGCAATTATACATTTACGCTTTGAGCATTTCAGTTTCCCATCACTTCTTGCAATACATCACATGAATGCTACCTCTTTTATTTGATACATTAATGTTATTTTGCCTGAAACATTGCTAACAGGGTGGGTTTTCTTGAATTAAGAGCACATAAGCGCTGACATTTGATATCCATCTGAGGGGTTGAGCTGTGTCTGCCCTGTCATGCAAACATAATTGCCAGCTATAAATGATTAAGTGCTCTGGGATGATAGTGGCTGTATGTGATTTGGCTGTTTCTGCTCAACATAAACACTTTGGTATCTGGGTGGTGTCTGCTCTCCTGCCACATGGCTGCCAGGTTACCTGAGGCTCCCTGCCCCCACTGTGAAAAACACATCATACAGGTATCCCTTGTGGGAATGACAACGTCCCTCTTTCTCTCTCCCTGTGCAATATGTGAGTAGATTCGTATTCACTTATGTGTTCTTGCGTTAATTATTAGATGCTTGTAAAGTGTGTGTACCCCCCCCCCCCCCCCCCCCCCCCCCCCCCGCGCGTGTGAGCGTGCGTGTGCTGTCTGACTCACCTTGACAAGCCTGGACGGCAGCCTTGATGTCCTCGTCACTCAGCATCCCTGCAAATGCCATGGTCCTCTGTAGCTGCCTGAGGGGTGCAAACACACATGCACGGAGGAAATGCAAAGTGACAGTAAATGAAAGTGGTGCAGGTGTTTTCTGCTGTCAGATAACAGTCTCTGTCAGATTAAAACTTGTGGACATATTTAGCATTACTATTTCTCTGTGGGGTGTCTTCAGGTACAGCAGCACTGTCGAAAAACAAGGTGCTGAGTGGTATCTTTTATCAGTGGGGCTTTGCCATTTTGACCTGTCAAGTTCAACTAGATTAACAAAAGATGTAAATTATCTCAGTGAAATAAACAGATATATTTCATCATATGACATGGTCTAAATCATATGAGAATTCCCTCATGATCACAAAATGAAAGTTGCTGCAACTTGAAGAGCAAACACAAACATGGACTTGAGCATCTTAATTTTTATTCGCCCCTCGTTGAAAGCAAAAGAACTGAGATGCTTTAAGGCACAAACACACACACAACTGCCTGCTATCCTCACACAAACATTGCCGTGCACATGAATTTGCAAAAAGGCTTGGTACTCACCGTGCTTCGGGTGAGGTTTGCACTCTCTGTAGCCTGTGATGCGCAGATCTCTGCTTCTCTTGCTTTGTGCTTAAAAGCCACCAACACTCTCTTGCAGCTTCGTGATCCAGAGTGCAAGAAGCAACCTGACGTATCTGTCCTCAAACCCAGGGAGATTTCCCCCACGCCACAGAATGCCTCCTCCTCCTTCATCAGTTAATCAGAGCAGATAATTTTCTCACTCATTTTGTTGTGCAAACTTGCAGGCACAAGAAAAGATACAGTAAAAAACATTACTACTCCAATTTGACAGATATAAATGTAATTTAGTGCAGATTTTTGCAATAGATTTATCTTAACATTTCTGCTTTTACGGCTACAAAAACTAAGCTGTTACTATTGTTCATATTAATATTAATAAGGAATAATTATATAAAACAAAGATGCAGGTGAACTCAGTCCATATGACAAATGTGATTATTATCAATCAGCCATGTGTGCTTAATTTTACTATTAATTATGTCTGGTAATCGTTGAAATAAATGCATTAAACACACACGTGCATGCAGCTCTCTTGTTGTGAGTCTAAGCTATATATAACAAAGGGGGAATATGTCTTGTTAACAAGCAGAGCATTGCAATAATTAAATCTTGTGATGTATTTTTTCACACCTCAATCAGTTCAATCATGTTCTCTGGCTTGAAACGCACAGGTACATAGAGGTATGGCTGTCTGTGACATATAACAACTTGTCTGTTCAAGACCATCTTTCTTATCTTTGTAGCTGTTGTGGAAAAAAATAGGATGACAAATTGGGATAGGAAATATATTATTTTGTTTGTTTAACTATGAGTATTCACTAATAGGGGATATAAAGTGTCCTTGTAAATCTTACACCCAGCTATATTCATGTGATATCACAAGACCCGAAAATAAAACAATATCCAGGCTTGTGCCAGCAATAGAGCACCAGTCAAATTACCCTGTCCACCTATTAAATGCCGCTTGGCAGTTTATGGTTGGCCGTAAATCCAAAAATAAACATTTATTACAGAGAGGTCGTCTTTCCAAACCAGCGTTACGCGCCTCACATGGTTGGCAAGTGACTTGATGTCAAAAGCTTTCCTTCAGCTTTGATACAAAGCGCTGGATTTACGTGACTGATAATAAAGCTCGAAGCTGATTGGCCCTGCGCGCAAAACGCGAGGGCATTCTCCGCTGCGATTGGCTCGATAACGTGTCAATCATTTGAGGATTTACGCCTCGCTCCGTGACGTGACGTTGTACAGGAACATGGCGCTCTGGAGGGGAGGTGTTTCATGATAGTCAGGGCTATTGATTAATTTCCTTTAGCCGTGTTCTTTTAAATAACACTAAGGTACACGCACCAAATATGATAGACCGTGAGAGGTGATCGCTCCTTTTGTCTCCATGGACAACGGGACACTACATTTCGTAGCGCTGTTTGCTGTCGTCAGCTGAAACTGTTAGCATTTACATGCTAGCTGAAGCTAGTTAGCCGGCTAACAGTGAGTAGCTAACGTTAAACAGACCGAAAAAATGCTTGTTTGTGTAGCCTGCGCTGACGTTAATGTGATTATCAATGATTGAAACACGCTGTTTAGTATCAAATCAGCCATTTATTGTTTAGGACGACGATTCCGAGTGGCTAACATTTTGTTAGCTAAGCTAGGAGGATGGAGAGCCGCCATGGATATGTTTTGTTGCTGGCCACTGGGATTTTCCTGTCGGCGTTTTGGCTGTCTGAAGGTGCCCCTCTTCAGTATCCTCACACATCAGGTGAGACAGCTGACTGTAAGCTGATACACAGATAAGAGACTGTTTGTTTGCCCGCTGCAACTCCTGTCTATCCAGCTGCTTAGCTAGCAGATGTTTCTGTTAGCTCGTATTCGCTGTTTGGGGTGGGTGCTAATCAGCAGCTAAAGGCTAACAACACAACAGCCTGGCTGCATTTGATGCTAACCAGTAAAGACTGTTGTCATTGTATATGGATAGTTCAAATAGTGTTTGTTTGATAACATTTGAAATGGTAGTTTATTCTGCCCAGCATATATATAGACTGATGGATCTTTAAATATTGCTTACAGTAACAGCATATCATCGTCACGACTCTGCTAACAGCAGACAGGTAAACTGAAACCACACACTCTTCCTCTGACAAAACTCAGAAAATACTTATTAACCAGTCTGGGTTACGTCTGATTGATATTTAACCCGAAACAATCAGCCTCAATGTAGCAGGGATGTGTCTGAGTTAATATAATACAGCCTATTGTAACCGCAGGTACACAGATGTTAATCTGTCAGTGGGGTTGGTCCAGTCATTGACATTTAACTGCGTTTATGGGACAATAGACTGGATGTTGGCCTACCAGCATGGAAACGCTGCTTTTTGGTT
Organism: Epinephelus cyanopodus; assembly: GCA_026686955.1. Taxonomy (NCBI): domain Eukaryota; kingdom Metazoa; phylum Chordata; class Actinopteri; order Perciformes; family Serranidae; genus Epinephelus; species Epinephelus cyanopodus. The sequence continues at coordinate 14,219,946 of CM048929.1, forward strand.
TTGAAGTGAACCTTGAATAACCTCTTTTATGAGGATGACAGTGGCCTCACACTGCTGACATCACAGATTTAGCCACGGGTGTGATCATCTGATTGTTTCAGAATGAATGAAAATGTTTTTATGGCAGGAAAATGTTTGCCATCTCTTGCCAGTGTTAAGATTAACAGAAACAGGAGAAGTGTGAAAACTGTTCAATTCTAGCTGTTTTACTTGGCAGGCTGTGCGACATGCCAGATTATAGTTCTGTAACTGGATGAATTGGAGGATCATGTGATCATTTGAGTCATGTATGAGGTAAAAATGATGAAACATTTGGTGACAGCTTCTCACTGCTTTCACCTCAATGTTCTTTCATTCATAAATGTCACACCAATTGAAGGAGATGAACCAACTCCAGATATTATCACTTGATATACCAGTAATATTGCGGATGCCATACATCCGCAAAGAGACAAGGAAATTGTTTTGGTGTTTTCATTTTTTTGCAGCGCTTTCACGCAAGAGGCTCAGTCAACCTGCTTCCTTGTGAGAGATGCAGATGTGAATATCCTGTAGGGATTGGTAATGTGTAACCGTAACACATTCCAATCTTATCACTGCCAGTCAATGATTAGCAACAGGGTTGTTTGCTTATCATAATCCAGCATACAGGAGAGTCATGTGGCAATATGAGTATGCATTTTATGCTTTTATTACAGTGCAATCTGCTCTTTGCTCCACTTAACCAGTCTTCATTTCCCCAGTTCATGCAGATGTGCAGTTATACTGTTTTTCTTTTCAGTTATGAGTTGCGGGCGAGGTCATATGTATAAGATCAAGAACTGCAAAGTCACTTGCGAAGCCTGTCTCTAAGTGAGGTGTGCTGTGTTTACATCAAACAGTGGTAAAGGTAGATGGGTAACCTTTAAGGGACGTGTCAATGTTTTAACTGTAGTTACAACCAGGTGATAGTAGCATGTCTGGGCTGTTAGTCAAAGTGGACATTGGCCTTAACCCTCCACTTCATCATGACAATATATTATGTAAAGTCTTTGGACAATGATACAATATTTGCTGATATGACAAAGTCTGCCGTGATACAGGTTTGATTTGATTTAATTCAGGGGCCTTTGCTTGATATGAGACGGTGTCAGTAAATTTCGTCATTGTCATTTTCCTGGGTGCTTGACATGATGTGCTTGGCACTCGCACGGTAGCATTGATTGAATGTTAGGAAGGAGGTGCGCTGGGGTTGGAAACGGTGACACAGATGTGCCATTTCAAAATGAGGCGTATCTCAAGGAGAGGATATGTATCTTTGTTTTCACTTCACATCGAAAGTATTTGATCATCGATCATTGAATCAAGATATCAGTCCAGATGGATGTACATTACGTTACTACTCCAGGCTCTAGGCTGCAGAGGATGCTGATTTTACAGCTCTTGCACTGTTGACCAGTCTATAAACAGTGTGTTTTAACAGTTAAAATATTGCTTATTTATAATTGAAAATAACAGAACACAGTCTTGCTAATACACTTCCCTACAAGCAGCCTAAGTATTGCTCTTCATTTGATCGATGGAGCTCAGTGCTTCCTATCGAAGCAGCCAGACAAATCTTAGCAGAACCCAAACATGTCAGCCAGACAATGCCATCCCTCATCCTCTACGTAACTGAAAGTGCAGACATCCACTGTTGTGCACACTGGTGGGTGAAATCTGCAAAAATGGGTCAGCTCCTCCTCTGCGTGAATGCCTACTGAAATATGCAGTGGAACCGAAATAAGACCTGGCAGCTCCCTGCCGTATTGGTCCCAAAAACCAGTTGAGTCATTTGGCGGGGCCTGCCAAGTCATAATATGAACCCATGACTCAGATAAGGCCTAACAGAGGAGAACTGATCCCATGTAGGGCTGCCGTGACCCAGCTCCTGTTTTTTCTATCCGACTGCTGCTGCAGCCTCTCTGGGTGTCCTGCACTGCCCTGGAACCCTGTTGCTCCGCTGAAACAGACAACGAGGCTTTTTTTTGTATCAAAAAGCTGTCTGCATTTACAGCCAAATGTTTTTCACAGGATTCTTGGGAAGTTAAGCTTTATTAAAGCCAATTGGGATTCTCTGTGAACGATTACTCCTGCCAATGACAGATACTAGTTTTGCAATTTATAAATTGGAGATGGAGGAAGTGTTTTGTGAAAAATAGGCACATGTGACATAATTTGGATCTGACTCGAACAGGGCTTAAGTTTTGGTTCATCATTAGCTCACTCTGATTCATCATACTCGAAATTCTTGCCAGTCTAGAATTATGAAACAATGTATTTCATATGCGGATGGTCTTACGCCAGGATCAGTCTACATGGTATCTGTTTGATAATGTTTTTTTAATCTGATGGATGTGCGATTTTAGAAAATAACTTCAACTCAGGCGAAATCTGTCTTCTATTTTTCAGTCCCTCCTCTGCATAGCATCGTGAAAGACTGAAGTCAGGGGTTTCCTTATCTTAGTATGAGGCTGTAGTGGTACGCATCAGGGTGTAGTGGAGGGGGAGCGGGCTGTTGCGTGACATGGTGACAGTACAGTAATGCATGCAGCAGATATTCCTTCCTGCTGTAAACGTTTATGTTTATGGAGGGTTGATGTTTACCTAAACTGTAAAATGTGCCTGTTGGTCTGCACCTCACCAGTTTAACTAACAAATGTCCAAATAGAGGTTTATGTGTAAATTTGACTCAGTATTAATGTGTGTTAAACTACTGCCTGTGACTCACTGAAGATCTGGCAGGAGGAGATTGCCCAGTGGTGTTTCTGGCACGCCACATTGTTCGTCGCCTTTGTTCACCTATTCTGACGTTGTTCCTTCCCTCCAGACAATGCTAATTCCTCTGGCTTGCTCCCTGCATATATTTTCCTCTCCTTATGCTGCTGATGTGTCACTTGTAGTGTAAAATATTGTGTAGTCTGTGGTCCTGATTGAGGCATGTAAAGCAGATTCGGTCGATTAGGTCGGGCCGTGTCAGCTCTCAGTTCTCCTCCTGCTCCCTCCGCTTACAACTGCACCACAAAGGCATGGCAAAGCAAATTTATTTATGTAGCACATTTCATACCCAAAGGCACCCTTTGGCAAGTGCTTTGCAGATTAGTCAGGTCAAGTCAAAGTTCACTGTAGTTCACAAAGCATCCTTTAAAGGGCTGTAGTAATAATAATTTAATTCCAATTTCATCCATAAAGCCCAACATCACAAATCACATTTTGCCTCAGAGGGTTTTACAGCATGCAGCGTCCAACTGTTCTCTCGCAAAAAACCCTTAACTGGGCAAACATGGTTGAAATTCAAGGGAAAGCATCTTCTAGATTAACCGAATACAACCTTCAGTAGACCATCTAAGACTTAATAAGGTCCATTACTCCCCCTCTGATGTCAGTGATAAATTACATGGTGGGAATAACCTAAGCAGCTGTAAGTACACATCTACAGTTAGAGCTCCAGCCGCTGGGCCTGCATCCTGACGATGGACCCATTTAATCTTTAATTCCCCTTCTCATCAATATTTTAGCACAGACAGCGTTTCTCTATCGCAGTCTTTCGCATGGAGGAGAGATTTTGTTGAAGTAACCCCCTGGAAACAGCCACCACTTAGAAATAAGTAGAGCAACAGTGTATTAGAGTGGCTGTTTTGCATCACAGTATATCGGCTTTTACTTTTCCTAAAGGCCAACATACCTGCGGTGTCGTTGACTGAGGATGAGCTAATGTTGTGATCTTATTTTGATCCCAAGTGAAGAGACCAGATTGAGCAACCCTGTCTATTTTTGTAGGTGATCGCTTACCGCACTGCTGGGGTAGACATGAAATGAATCTCAATCATGGCTGACACTCTGGATCATATCTAATGCTCCCCAGGGAGGTAAAGTGTTTGCTGCTCATCTCATCTGCTATCTGATGGGCTGTGCTGTCTGGATGCGCAACTGCTCCATCAGACCAGACCTGACTGGGAGTGCAATCACTGCTCTGACTGTTGTTCAGTTCTTACCTCTGGTAAATTTCAAGGGAATGATTTATTTATGAATCGGGGGAAGGTAGGACTTGACGCAAGATTGATTAATTCACTTCTACATGAGAACTTTGAGGCGAGGGTTTGGCTGAAGGTGTGTGGTCGTTGGTTTAGGCCAGGTCCATAAGGATAAATCTAAAAGCATTGTTTACATGTACAAACAACATGCACCCACACATGCTTTCAGGCTGTTTTCGAGATCTGAAAATGCCAAAACGATGCACAGAAAAATAGCTAAATCTGTTTTTCTTCGGCAAACAACAACATTATGCATTTCAGCCATCACCTGCTTACGAGCGTGACAGACACAACCCAGTTTCTCTCCTCGCTTCCTACTCGCCAGGTTTCAGTAAGGCAGAGCACACAGTTTAGATGTTCACGCTGACACTCAGTCGACTTTCTATTTCTTCTGATATCTGCATTCGTATGAAATTTATCAAAAAGGTTATCTCAGGATAGCAGTAATTCCTGTGCTGCTGCACTGAGAGCATTGATCAGCTCACAATTTTCTGCTCATTAAATCCTCTACCAATCTAAATATAAATACAGATTAATGATGACACATGTGTCGTGGGATAAGCTATTCAAAGAGATTTGGAGACGACAGAAAATTAGGTTGTTTTTTTTGTAACATTGCAGGACCAGACTGTCCAAGCACTCATTTGCCACCATGTAGAGAAGCTGTGCTTGCACCATCCAAACTGAAATGTACATTATTTTTTAACCGATCCCATCTAGGGTTAAGACATACTATTTTTGACTGTAGACATACTATCCTTAATCTGGGGTTCAATTTATTCCTAAAGGTTGACTGTTTATAATGCGCTCTGTTTGTTTAATCCTTCATGTACTGATGTGAAACCAAATATAAGAGGGTTTGTAGTCTGGATGGATTCAGCGCCCGCCTTCATCTGTCAGGAATTTGTAGTTCAGCAGAAGGAGACTCAGTAGGTGTTGATTCTCCCCTCTAGCAGACAGGATGTACCTGACAAGCTACAACCAGTGGGAGACAGAATAAACACAGGAGGGAGAAATGTGGGCACAAATTCGCACTGTTCTCTCAGCACACTCACTCACTCTCACACACACACATCACGAAGGTATGATGCAGAGGGCCGAGATTATGTTTACTCATTACAGTGTGATACGACATAGTGAAATTACAACACAAGTCAAATTGTGCAGCTGGATTCAGAGATTCAGATCTCTTCTGGGGACATCCACAAAAATACACGTGAGCTGCAAGTGGAAAGGTTTGACTCGAATGTTTTCTGACCGATTACTCACCTACAGCCGTGACTATGACGAACAAAAGTGGCCAGCACTAGCACCTTTCAAATGAGAAGTTAGAAATGAGCAGTGACATTTGGGACACGAGAAGACGAGGCGGACATGTGGTGGAGGAGCAAGATGACAGGCTCACACTTTCCGCCAACTTAAGGTTGAGCTTTTGTCAGAATTACGCACGATTTAAACACTTAGTCGGTGCACGTGATCATCTTTGTGGGCTTTCAATCCAGGGAGACCATATTTTTAATACAAGGCTGCAATGTCTTTGGGTTATAAAGTGAAAATCATTTGATATTCGCCATGTAAATTTGGTTTTGCTGCCCCTTTCAGCTCACCTTTATTTCCTGTAATAGCACTGTTTGTTTCAGGAATAAATGAAAGGCGCTGGGATAAATTGGATAGTTAGTGTTTTGTGTGTGAAGCAGTCCCCAGAACAAAGATGTTGCACTAAATTGGAAATCGCTTGCGCTAAAATGGAAAGCCTCAGCCGCGTGACTGTTGGTCAGCATCAGTGCAGAGAGAGAAGCAGCTGAGCAGCGCAGTGGGTGGGTTCTCAAGGCTGCTGTCAGCCCTGACACTCGAACTGCTGGGCCAGCAGCATCCTCACCCGCGCAGACTAACACCTGCTGTCACCACTGCTGCACCATCAGCTGCTTATCAGCCGGTGGAAAACCCCACAACTGTCTCTCTGAATGGCTGACGACGGGTGGAGGTTGGGTGGTCTGGTCCGGAGAGTCACAATTGTCACGCCATGTTTGCAGAAATTGTAAACCTTAGAAAACAATCACTGTTTTGACATTTTATACATCAAAATGATCGTATGTCTCGCACAGTGTTATGCTGCAGTGGAGGTGCTTTGGAAAGAGAGCTTTAGAAGTTGCATATTAAGAACACTGTGTAGTTTTATTTTTGTTATCAAGCTTAAATGTACCTTTGTTGTGGGTGGATTTAGGAGAGGAGCCAGTACACCCCTGGTGCGCAGTATTACTGTCAAACACGCTTATGTTTATGCCTGTAACAAAGCTCTCAGATGCCAACTTGTATTCTCTACCGAGTTCATTTTGCAGCACAGCTATGAATTTGAATAATTCAGCATAGTTTCTGTCTGCTTTTTCTCATTTCAGGTGGAAGCACAGGGGACACGTCTGTGTCTCTCTATCTGTCTGTGGCGGTGTCACTGACGGCGCTTGTGGCCTTGGTGGTGTTGCTAGTGAACTGTGTGACCTGCTGCAAGGAAAGGGAGATCAACTTCAAGGTGAGAGTCCTGGCGGGCAGGTAGCCAGACAGATACAGCTCCACCTGCTCCCCTGATGGCCACACCTAATGAATACACAGAGCGGGGATGGATTGTAATGGACAGTGTCTGTGAACTCAGGTTCTGTTGTGGAAGATATGCACCGCAGTAACATGCATAGCGTTTTTATTCAGTCTTGATTTTTGTTATAGGAGTTCGAGGACCACTTTGACGATGAGATCGACTTCACACCACCAGCAGAGGACACACCTTCTATGCAGTCGCCAGCCGAGGTTTACACCCTCGCTGTGTCCCCTGTGGCCCTGCCTGGACCCCCCCACCTCCAACCTCCTGTCCGCATCACAGGTCTGACACATGCACACTCACAAACAGATTGATACTGCGTGTCAAAACATAATTAATCACTTCAAACGCGTGCATACGTATCACCGAATCACAATCAGAAATGTTTTATTGCCAAGTAAATTTGCACTTAACAAGGACTTGGTGCATTAAAAATAAAATTAAGAAACTTTATAATAGAATATGAAAAACAGATGTACTGTACATACATACACTTACAAATGGCATATTGACAATGTCTTTGGACTTCTGTCCTAGTTTCTTCCTGTGCTCTGAGTTCTCTTCTGTCCTTGTCTTTTTCATGTCTATTTTTAGAATCCTAAAAATCCAAAATATACAGACCTTTGGATACTACATATTTAAGAATAATTTATAGAAGATGGGTGTATTTTTTGAGCTCTTGGTGTCATATGCCTTTTATAGAGCACACAGTAATCGGGTCATTCCTGATTGGGATCGAAACAAACATGCACCACTTGATCTTATTAATCTCGAGGTTTAGATGGACCCTTTCTTAGAATCACCAGTTATGAGCAATAGATGTGACCTTTTCACTTCTTCATCAGTACAGTCTTAATTAACATTGTTTTGTGTTTGATTTCACAGAGGGATCTGCAGGCTTTCAGGTAGCACGTCACAGTCTGAGTTACATCCAAGAGATCGGCAACGGCTGGTTTGGACAGGTAATACAGGCTCTCTTTGCATTGTCTCAAACAATAACAAATAAAACCAGAAAATGTTAAGGTAGGGTAATGCTTGGTTTAATATGCTGACTCTATAAGACATTCAGGGAGTGCTGAGGGTGGGTGCCTGCCTCATCTTTGCCACAGGCTGAATATATGCTCTGAATATGTTATGACTGAAGGCTTATGCACCTATTCTCCTCCCCCGTTTTTATGCTGCAACTCATGTTAAAGTGGATAACGAAATATATATGCTGTCTGAAATATCCTCAACCCGTCTAGTGGAATACCCATTTTTCTTTTTCAATCTGTCGCCTTCTGTCCTCTGCAGTGTTGTGATATATAACATGTGGAGGCATAAATGCTGTATGGCCTTTTTCTCTGTATCTCGTTTAATCCTAAGTGGCGTCATGTCTTAACAGGTCCTTCTGAGTGAAATCTACACAGACCCAGGGGGTGCCAGAGTGGTGGTGAAGGAGTTAAAAGCTAATGCAAGTGCCAAGGAGCAGAATGATTTCCTGCAGCAGGGGGATCCATACAGGTCAACTGTTTTTTTAATGAAGACTTTGATTATTTGATAGATTAATGATAGTATTTTATATTTACTTCAACTGCATTTTTAAAACTGAGTGTGTGCGAGGACATGCCCACAGTACATGAGGACAAAAATAGCTGTAAATGACATCACTGTAATGTCAGCAGCTCCCTCTATCTGTCCTTTTACACATTGCATCAGACTTAATCTCTCAGATCTTGCAGATATTATTTAAAGGTATTATTTCAAAGCTTATTGCAGGCCTAATTAACATCGGTATTCATGGGCTTTGTGTTATTTTGTCTGTGCAGAGTGCTGCAGCACCCAAACATCCTCCAATGCCTGGGGCAGTGTGTCGAGGCCATTCCCTTCTTGCTTGTCTTTGAGTACTGTGAAATGGTGAGTGACCACATGCACAAAACACACTATTAATCCTCTTTTTGTGAAAAAAAAAAATGTTCATTGTACATGAGTCAAAAAAAACTTATATAGCCAAAATTGATAGTTTTACAGTTATGGGAATGAAACTGATCTATAAATCTGCAATTTGTAATCGTATTTTTTAATGTTGTCTAGACTTTCCTCCATTTAACATGCGGCTTTGTGTACCAGTGTCAAGTAATTGAGAGATGGATCATTTACAGCCTGCTTAATCTTCACTCAGCTTCAGCTTCATCAATTGAGGAATCTGAGAATTCTCTCTTGTCACTCTGTTAAGCTCACAAATTCATAGGGCAAGACCCTTTTAAATACTGTCCAGCAAGCACACATAGCTGTCCTGCCCTATTGACCATCTGCACTGAAAGCGTACTGTCTCAGTCCCAAATTAGCTCCTCCATTCATCTCAACATGAAGTGTCTCAGACTCCATCATGGCAGCTGATTTATTCACTGTTTTCTCTTTACCTATTCTGGGGTGGGCCAGGGCCTGACTGCTGGGAACTCCTTCCCCTCTCCTCTCCTCTCCTCTCCTCCCTCCTTCCTCTGCTCCCCCCCTCCTGTCGAAGTGCCATAGCTAGCCTAAGCCTGGGACTTCTCACATTCCCACCTCACCCAGTAAAGCAACAGGCTCCATTTACGCTCCTCTGGTGTCAGCTCCACCAGTTGCTGTGTTTGTGCATTTTAATGGGTAGCACCTTGTGCACATTGGAGACTGAGTTCAGACTAAAGTAAACCAAGCTGTTCCTAAAGAAACCTATGGGGTGCCCAGTGACTAATGCAAGAAGCCACAAATTTTACCTGAATACACACCACCTTTAGTTTCTGTTTTATTTATCTCAATAGGACAAACCTTTACGATAAGAAGTACAGTAGACTCGGTTTGAAGATTTGAGGCTGCAGTTTTTTTATGGTGTTGGATAACATGAGCTTCAGAATGTTTCTCTAATTCTGTGTCCTCGTGTTTATTAAAGTAGGAGCAAAAATAAAGTAGCTATAAGAGATCTATATTTCTATAATAGCAGCATATTAAAGGGACAGTTCACCTCAAAATCACAAATACCTTCCCCCCTTAACTGTGGTGTTGTTTATCAATCTAGTTTGTTTTGGTGTGAGTTGCCGAGTGTTGAGATATCGATTACAGAGATGTCTGCCCTTTCTCAAATATAATGGAACTAGATGGCACTCTGTTTGTGGTACTCAAAGTGCCAAGAAAATACTTTTGCAATGTCTCTTTTTAGAAATCATGACTCGGCTACTTAAGAAGATCTACAGACCTTGGTGTGAGCAGTTTCCTGTAGGAACTGTTTTCTTTCTACTGAACTACACATGTCAACCCTATTACTGTGCCGAATGTCGCTCCATAACTGCTGCATGTTACTACTGTTCACAACTTGTTTCTGCAGTCCCCAGGTGCCTAAATCACAGAGTTGCCTTGAAAATCTGACTTGACAGTGTCAACAGTAACTCACTCTCAGTGTAGTCTGTAATCTTTACCTTTCATCTCCATGTTAGTGTACTGTTGAATCAGATGATCCTTACTACTACTCTGGCAGCTATAAATTATCTCGTGCGTTTCTGTGTATAAGTGTATCAGACGCAGGTGTGTTTGGGTGGCACAAGTCCACTAACTTACTGCTTGATGCCAGGATACAGGATGTCCTTTTTGTGGTAACCATGAATGAGCTGGCACAACCTGAGCCATAAAGTTTGACTTCACAGTTGTTTTATAGGGGGACATCACATCCAGCCTGTGGTTCTTGGATGTTGAGCTGCATTTTATTTGCTTGTAGGGAAAAAGGAAACATTAAGGCTGGTTAGGTGACACAAATGCTCCACCTCCACATTGGTTAGACCTGGCAAAGTGTGCAGGTCCAGTTTGGCTCATCTCGCCAGATATTGCATAACTTTGTTGGGCCGGGGTATTGTCAGCTGCCCAAGCCTGGCTTGTGTCCTGGCATTATGGTCTGGCCCAGCCAGCTCCACTCTCTGACAGGAGATGGAAAAGAGTCAAGGTGAATGACTTATCACAAGTGTGTGCAAGCCATTAGGGAAGCTCGCATTTGAAGACCAGGTCCTGTTTGTTGAAGGTGATAATGTGTGAGGGTAGCACAACTGAGTGATGTCTATGCTCGTTATCCCTCGCTGGATAAAGAGTTTTGAGGACTTCATCCAAGTGGGATCTTGTCTTACACAATGTGTTTTTCTTTTCTTTCAATATGTACAGTACAGAATTAAGCTTTAAAATAGCACTTACTTCATGAAGAGATAAAAAAAAAAAGCATCGTTCCTGCTTTTAAGTTGAATTTGAAGATGACTTGTCTGTAGCCTCTTATTACTTCATGACATGTCAATCATCTTTTAGATTCCAAAACATGAAATGTGACACTGCAGCTGCGCAGTGGACAAGATGAGTCCCATAAAGCCAATATACTGTGACGTTCCCTCTGACAGCGTGGTGATTGATGGTGGTTTTTCTGTCCCGTATCACCCGTGCCGGGGTAACCCTGACTCAAAGCATTTTAGACATCAAAATACATCAAGCAACTGGTGCGGGGGCCACAGAATGTCACATACCATAGCGTGAGTGACAGCTTCTAATGCACAGATCTCCTGTCCTGGTGCTTGTCTTTGGTTTTTCCAACCCACTTTAAATGAAACCATGTCCTCTTTGTATAACGAAAGCCTTGACGTCTGTGTTCTTATGGAAACCGTGCTCCCATCAGTTCCATGAAATATGACAGCTACAGTAGCTTTGGAAAACAGCGATTATGGGACAATAAATTTGATGAATTTACTGTTAATCAGACCACAAATGAGACAAGAATTAGCTTCCTAGCGCTCCGTGTGGTCCCTCCACCCCTCTGTCTGTCACTAGGAGATTACTTTACTAGAAGGAGAGCGGGCAGCAGCTGTGGAGACAGACCATTAGTTAGCAAAGTCAGCTAAAAACCCAGCACCAGGATCACAGTGTAAAGGCAGCAACAGAAAGTTTGCTGATCTTGGACCGCCCTTACTCTGTCAAATCAGCAAACTTCTGTTGCTTCTGGGGCTGGGCGATATGAAGAAATCAAATGTCATAATGTTTTATACCAGATATCCTGATATTGATATTTTGAGGATATTGTAGGGTTGACTGTTGGTGCTTTCTCAAAATATTTACACACTGATGTTTTTGATAGATAATCATCTGTAATGTGGATATAATGGCAAATATAAACTGGCAAACACTAGAACAGCTAGAACAGTTTGGTAAAATCAGAAAAATACATCACTGTACTGTTATGCTGCCTTCAAAACCAGAAAAAGAAAACACTCGCAAAATTACAGTATCCAAAATCAAAGACGATACTCTGGTCTCATGTCACGATTTTGAATAGCGATATACTGCGTCATTGCTGCTGTTAACGGGTCATGGGAACGCAGCTGTCGAGGCTTTCGTCATACAGAAGTCAGCGTAGTTTTATCTAAAGCAGGTTGGAAAAACGATAGACTGCCAGGGCATTAGTCAGACCCTTCTCCGGTGCAGGGTTTCCGGACGTGAGCCAGCTGACTTCTGGCTTGCGAAAGTTGTTGATCTCTTTCATTTGTTACGGTCGTTAAAGCAACAGTCCTCGCAGGGGTATAGAGCTGCTCTTTATGTGACTGCCATGGCATTTATTAAGCTATACATTACTGACCATGCTCTGCCTATAGGCATATTGAGCATTGTTATTCACCGTGGGGGGACATTGCTCTTATCTGATTTGTGTCCTTTTTGATGTCTGTAGGCTATTATGCTCTATTGATGGTAACTCATTCTTTAAATGAGCTGATTTAACAAAGGCTGTTGGTCACATTTTGTGAGAACGTTACACCTTTAAAGTGCTTCACCCTGGATTTCACATTACATTCAGTGTCCTACTTGCTCTGTTTAGCTAACTGGTAAATGAGCAAATAGTAATCAGAATATAGCCTTCTTCTAGTACCTACTAGTAGCACGGAAAGTACTTAAATAGCTTGATTTTTTTTTTACATAACTCGATCATGTGACAGCTGTGCCAGACGTGAATCTGTGCATTGGAAACTAAGTACATTCTTGTTTATTCACGGGTCAGACACAAGGCCTAATTGTTTTGGCCGCTCACACTTAATGTTGTTTCATCAACAGCCCTGGACCCTCCCCCCCGAAACCCAGACCTAATCACCTGCTGCGGAGCCTTCACAAATAAAGACAGGCGGAGGGTATCACTTACCATACATTGAATATAGCTCTTCTGTGAAGACTGCTTCTCAGAGCTGTGTGTGTTGCCGTGCGGTAGCTTTTCTGTTTGTGTGTATATGTCTGTGTCTGCAGGGGTAACTGTGGTCGAAGCGAACCGCGCTGCTTACATAAGACGACTGATCTAAGCTGCTTGTAGTGAGGTAGCTCAGGGAAAAGTAAACCCTTTGTAAACACCCAGACACGCAAACACAAACAGTAAATGCATGTGACTTGACATTTTTAACAAAACCGTTTCGTATATTATGTGAATCTGGCGTGTGTGTGTGTGTGTGTGTGTACAGTGCGTTCTTAGTGGCTCATTCCTCAGGGGAGCTCCGTCCTGCTGGCTAATTGGGAGTCTCCTTCACTCCAGCTGTGTTGAACATGATCTCAAACGCACACATAACTTAAATGGCCCTTTGCTTTCACATTGATTTAAATATACTGTCCTCTAAAATATCCGGTATCAAGTTGTAGGACAGTGTACTCAAGAGTCCCTTCTGTCTTTGTTTACACACATTGTAGTGGAGTTGTAGTGTGTTACATGTTAGTGAATGATAACCACAGGTGTCCACAGACATTCCCAACCAGCCCTGGGTTGCGAACCTGCACACAGCTGAGACCCTTGTTGTAATTCAGATCTTCAGCCCTTCAGGTCCGACCACAAAGAGCCTTGTAGGTCTGTGATCTGTGTTGTAGATTCACACTCTTATACTCTGATAGCACTGTGGGCAGTCACACTAGTGAGCCACATTCTAACACAAGCCCTAATATCACTCTCTAACCATGTGTGTGTGCCTGTGTATGTTTTTTATGTGGGGGTGTAATTAATTAACACAAAGCGCTTTGCCCTGCTTCCCTCACGGGACACCTTGTTCATTTCTCTCCTCCACTCGTGGGCTCCGAAAAACCCAAGCGTACACGAGCACAGCTTATTTCACTGACCTGAGCTGGACTCTTTTATTTATAAATCTCTGTGACACAGCATTGAGGTCCATTAAACAGCGTTACCCTTATTTGGTCCTCTCACACATCAGCAGTGAGAAGTGCTGAGGAGACAGGAACAGGAGAGTCTACTGCCCCTGTGTGGTGGTCTCTGCACAGTGCATTTAACTAGCACTGCTACTGCTATAATACAAATAAGATTCATCTGGATTTATTGAATGTTCATGCTTGCTTTTGGTGTGCTAAAACAGCTGCTTGTTTTATCCGTGTGTGTGTTTGCAGGGGGATTTGCGTGGCTATCTGTCTCAGCAGGATTGGATGTTCCGAAATGCTGAGTTGCTGCAGCTGCAAAGGATGGCCTGTGAAATTGCTGCTGGTGTCACTCACCTTCACAAACACAACTTCCTGCACAGGTAGCACTTCAGAATTGCAACACTTGAGCAAGCTCACAGGTTTAAAACGCACTAAGCTAAGCACTGTGTCTTTGTTTGTCTGTCAACGACTACAGCTGCTGTATCCTGCAGTTACTTCAATCACAACCTTTACTCACAGATGCTTTAGATTTTTCAACAACGTTTAGTTTTTCTGCCACAATTTATTAGATTAGAGGTTCCCCCAAGTAAATATGTATTACTTAAGATGTAGATGTCTTTACATACTTGGTTGTATTAATATTTAATGCAGAAAGGAGTCTTTTGAAATCTAACTAATGTCATTTAGCTTTTTAAGGATTTAAATTTATGCAAAAAAATTGGGTTAAATTTATGTATCTAACATTAGATACATTTCAGCACTTTAATATTTAATCTTATAAAGAAATCTTAATTGCTATCTTAATTTTTTTTGATCAAGAAAATACAAATTTTATGGTGTATGATTAATATATAGTCATTTTGCTTGGTATGTATGTAATGTCACTAGACACAAACCTCATAAAATATGACTGTAAAAGCTTAGGTCAACTGTCTGTCTGACTGTCCAACCAGTCTCATGAGTACCAGTGTTCTCCAAAAAAGGTGTGTACAGCAGAGACGCTGCATTTCATTTTCATTTTTACCCTCAGTGAGTACTGGATGTCTGGCTCCCAGCAGCCAGCAGGGTACAGGGGGGGGATTGTTGGGAACGTGTCTTGGTTGAGGTGGGGGGGTTACATACGATGCTCCGCTCATCAGCTCTATTTTGCATGCTCAGAATAAGCTCAGAGGGTTCCAATTACACAGCTCCCATGCATTGCCACAGTGTCAGCTGTCTGCTGCCAGAGTGGATATGATGATTCTGCTCTTTGCGTGTAAAAGGATAGCCTCATATTGGGCGTTGTGTTTTAATCCTTGTTACAACTTAAAGGGAGTGCTACAAACGTAATTTGCAATCGTAAAAATATGTTTTCTTCAAAGGCCACAAAAAACTGTTACGGAAAACTGAATGATCAGTTCAGCCACATGCTGGCAAAATTAAATAAGAGATGATTGATGGTGCAGCACCACAGACACACAACCCTCCGGGGCAAGTGCTGTGTGGGGTGATATCCAAAGTTGAAACCCCAGCTTTGCAGCGCAAGTGTGAGAATGGTGCTGCAAAAGATAGACCAAAACATTTGAATACATTCTCAATCAGAAACCATGGAAAGATGTTTCTTTTAAGGCACATAGTGATTACTCTACATATATTTTTAGAGAGGTTTTCTTATTGGAGTTTGGATTGTCAATCAATATTTGACATGTTTGTGAGTATTCACTGTGTTGTAAAAGTCTTGATATTCCTAATTACAGGATAAGATAAGATAAAGAGTAGATAAGCTAAACTTTATGAACCACACACGGGAAATTCAGGTTACAGCAGCTCTAGAATCAGCACAATGCAAATGGTGTGAGAGTAGGACACTCAGATATATGTCAGATTTGTATTTTTAAAGACAAAATATTCATTACTTTGATAACTGTTCTTGTATTTCAAAAATATCAACTTGTTTGCTTTCCTTTCTTCTTAATACTGGGTAAATAAATAGCTACTGCTTGCAAAAAAAACCTCCACACTAGACAGCAGTGGTGTCTGTTAGGAGTGATCACTGCCATGCCATGTATTAACCTTGTAGGGTTAAGATGTTGGACCCATTTCCTCACTGCTCTGTTACTGTATGTCGGGCCCTCTGCCAGCAGCGGGGGGACAGGGGACAGGAGGGTTTAAAATAAATCTCCATTTATCTTACAGAGGTTTCAGCAGGTCTGACAGACGCTGGGCCATGTACACGCGAGAACACTGGTGTCAGCAGTGTTTGCCGTTAGGCGCGTAAAAGGGACTTGGAGCTTGTGCGCAGGGCTGAAGGGAAACCAAAGCCTGCCTCTTCCCTCAGTGTGAATTAACTACCATATGTCTGCTTAATGGGCAGAAAGAGCGCCTCAGAGCTTCTTACGCCCTCTCCTGGCAGTTCCGCGAAACATTTCTGTGTTTCCCTCCAGACACGATATCCTGCTGCTGTATGCACGGGTCAGGAATAGCCCCTAAATGAGTCTTGTTGCAAGGTGAAGAGCAGAGGCAAATGACAGAAGGAGAATTTCCTATAGTTGCCAAAGTCATTTGTGATCTTGCCAAACTCATTTGCAATTGATTCTTGTGAGGTAATCTTAGCCTTAAAGGATAAGAGCAGATGGTGGTTTCCTTGTTCATCTTGATATGATTGATTTAGATTCACTTCACTTTAACATTGCTTTATAAACACAAATAACAAAGCACACGCTCAACAAATTCCCTAACTAGCAAGAACAAACATCTGCTGAATCTTCTCAGTCAAGCGATGGTCGCCTGAGAGCTTTATAATCAGTGAATAATTTAGTAACTGTAAATTTGTGAAGTATCTAATCCATCCCTGTGTGTCACGCTGATGTTGTTTTCTATGCTCTCACAGTGATTTAGCTCTGAGGAACTGCTACCTGACTGCAGATCTGACAGTCAAAGTGGGAGACTATGGCATTGGACCCTACAGATACAAAGTAAGCAGAAATCTCAATTTCAGATATTTTCCGCATTTTGTTATTTACTGTGTGGAGCTGCCTATACTACGCAACAGGTTATACAAGATACTATGCATTAGACTGGATTGTAGTTGTAGTTGTACTCCTAAATAGGTGTGAGCCAATCCAACTTTTTATTGCTGACACTGATAAATCACTGATAAATATTGTGATATAACTTGTAATTGCTGATGTGATACAGATTAGAAGTGATAATTATGTGACTTTTACTGTGTCTGTTTTTCTTTTGTGGTCACGAAACTGAGTGAAAATGTGTGTTAAAAAGCATCTGCTGGAAATTATATTTCAAACACATTGTGGATAATTTATTTATGGTGTATTTGATGGAGCGCTTAGATGCAGTATACATAGAGAAACTGAAAAGAGCTATCGGACGTATCAGTGTTTGTCATGGAAACTCTGACTCATGAAATAATCATCCAGATACATAAAAAAATTAAAAAATTCTGTTAGATCCCTTTGCTTGTAGCAGGCTACCACAGCCCCACAGTGCCTGCCAGGCACCAGCAGCCTAATGATATACAGTATAAGCAGCCTGACCGCATCTTGATTCCCACCATCTGGAGTCTAGTGAGACTCACACTTGTCTTAGAAGGATGCATGTGGGGGAGACTGGGCATCGTGGTGGATCAGGCAGTGAAAACATTTCTGTTTGTTTTGCCTAATTTATGATCTATTTGTCATGACTTGTCAAGACCTTTTAATAAATATTGTACAACACACTTAAGAGCCCAATTAATTGGAGTATCTCTACTCTTGGATGCAATTTAAGATTTAAAAGTTAGCCATCCAAGGTGCTGCTGCCAAGAAAAGGACCTTGCATTATATAGTTGCCAAACTTATCAGAAAATGTGTCCTTGTCACGATAAAATTCACCCACAAGGCACATGTGAGTAAGAGTCAAGTAGTTTGAAGCCATAATTTTTGCACAAAAAGGGCTTATATTTACCAAACTCAATAATTGACTCCCTCTCACGATGGTAACCTACTCCACCTTGTGCAGCTGATGAACTGAGGTTGCCTCTGTGAGGTCTGGCAGTTGTGCAGCCAGCTCTAGATGACCTCACTGAGGATAAATCTTTTTCATTGTGGGCAGTGCAGTTTGTCATCCTTTGATCAACTGCATGTTTCACTGAAGAGATGAGACCGTCTTCTTTTGTAACTGGACACGCTGCATATGTCCCGAGGCGGTTCTGTCTGCTGCATTCTTCAAATACTGCTGATGTGTCAGTTTGACTGTCTGAATTTAATACTCATAAGATAAGGTCAACCAGTAAATCTATTTCTGTAAAGAAAGGGAGAGGCAAAGAAGACAGGGCACTGCCTCAATGAGGCAAATGTCTTATTTTGTCGAGAGCTTTTTTACAGTGTTTCCTAGAAAGTGTGTCAAAGTAGCAAATACTGTGTGTAACTGTTTATTTAACAATGTTACTATAGGAGGATTACATCATCACAGAGGATGATGTGTATGCACCTCTTCGCTGGTTGGCTCCTGAGCTGGTGGGCGAGCGCCATGGGGGTGTGATTACTCTGGAGCAGAGCAAGCCCAGCAATGTGTGGTAGGTACCAGACTGCCGCTCTTCACTGACACAAGAGGACATTTTTAAAAGCCCATAACTCATAATGACTGTGAGGGAACCTGAATTTAATCCAATTATATTCTAATGTGAGTCTCCTGAGAGAGCTATCATGTCCCATATTCAGAAAACACATGTGAGGTATATTTGGAATAAGACAAAGACAATAAATTTCACCTCTGGCTCACTGCGGCGCAAACAAGCCCCGCCAGCCAAAGCAAGAGCTTGTAAATCCCAAACAATCTGGATAATTTCCAAAAGTGGGGAAAAAAGACATTAACACTGCACCAACTAAGCATCTCTGCACACTGTATAGTCTTTTCAGCCCCTCCCTGACTTCACAACTCATTGCCCAAATGCTTTTCGGTCATAAATTGCAGAGTTTCGAAACATAGATTTAATCACAGGAGGCAGGTAATTTATTTATTTTACAGTACTGTTTTCGAGGGGTTGAGTATTCAAGTCACTGCACTAATTTTTATGGTTTTGGCTCAAGATGTCAAGGTCTTTTGCCGAATTCAAAGTGTGTAAGATAACTTCTGTCCTACAGTGAATTCAAACGGCTCTTTTGTCCTCAATCTTCCACAGGGCCTTGGGGGTCACACTGTGGGAGCTCTTTGAGAACGCCACTCAGCCGTACCCCCATCTCTCCGATCGGGAGGTTCTTAATCACGTGATCAAGGAACAACAAGTCAAACTCTTTAAACCACAGCTGGAGCTTCCTTATTCTGACAGATGGTGAGTTTTTGGAATATGTCAGTAACATTATTGTGGGCAGTGTTTCTCAAATCAGGTTTTAAGTTATTGAAGCGGCCATTGAAAGAGTGTCTTATCTGAAAAAGAGATGTCTGTTTTCCCGTAATTTCAGGCACGAGGTCCTGCAGTTCTGCTGGCTGTCTCCAGACAAGCGGGCCACGGCAGAGGAAGTTCACCGTCTGCTCATCTATCTCCGCATGCAAGGCCAGAAGGACATAGAAGAAGACTTTGAGCAACGTTGGGATGCTCTCAAGCCCAACCCTTCCGCGCGGCAGACCACTGTCAGCCACTCCTCTTTCCCAATCCTGGAACAGTTCGCCGATGATGCCCTGCGACAAGAGATCGACGAAGTTCTCACTGTCACTGAAACAAGCAAAGGTCTCAGCTTTGAGTATGTTTGGGAGGCAGCCAAGCACGACCACTACGATGGCAGCCACGGGCGTTCAGGCATGGACACAACGTTAAACTATCACAGCATGTTCTTTCCTGTTTCCAGCGAAGACATCCAGGCTCATTTCCCCGATCCTGTAGCCAGAGCAGCGGGCACAGAAAGTGGAAACACTCCTTCAGGAATTCCTGGGATTGTACCAGTGTTTGATGCACAAAAGCCATCTAATGGAAATGAATACTACATACAACTAGAAGAACCAGGGGAGAGCACTGTAGGGGAAGATGGGAACAGAGAGCAAGACATGGACTTCAGTTCAGGCCGGCAAGACTTTGTTGTTCTCCAAGATGTCCGTCTGGATGAGTCTAGCACCGATGCTGATTTTTTCCACCAAAGTATTGACTCCAAGGATTCCTATTTACCAGACAGCCACATCTGGTCGTCTCTTGAAAATGACAGTCCATACCACACCAACATTTTCACAGATGGGGGGTCCAAGCAAGAGGACTCTCCGTCCTGGAGACAGAGTTTTATGGAGCTTCCAGAACGCAATGGCAACCCTTTCCATGAAAGTGCACCTTTGGAAGTCCAGGAGGGGGATACAGATAAAAACAATGGGGACTCTTTTTTAGGGGATAGTTCAGAAGCTCCTCACGTGATGGATTCTTTGGAAGTGGAGGGGGAGAAAACAGATGTGAAGAGGCTTCTGAACACTGAAAAACTAGCCGATAACTTTATGTTTCTCAAAGACCAGAACCTAATGAAAGGCGGATCAAGTCTCTCAAGTCCACAGGAGAATTTTCTTTTACCTGGCCTTGCCCACGAACCAGAAGAAAGATTCAAAATGAGCTCTTGGGACAACCTTGAGAATTTAGGCAGCTTATTAACAGCAGACACTTATTTAAAACCTGCAGCAAGTAGCACATCCTCTAGACAGGAACTTTTAGACTCCCCAAGTACCAGCTTGGGAGAGTTTTGTCCGTCTCTGGTAAAAAATGAAACACTGGTGCCTTTCATTACAGTGGACACAGACGATAACACAAGCAACCAGCTGCCAGTTAGAAGTAGTTCTTCCACCGAAGACCTTGGTCTGCTGCAATCCTCCGACGGAGGTAAAGACTCTGGTTTTGATTCTACCTCAGAGAGGTTTGAGGTTATCATCAGTCAGACTGATGACCACACCCCTGCATTCTCTGAAAGTGCCACTACAGACTCATTGTGCACAGATGCCAAAATTCCCAGCCTTGAAGATGACCAAGGAACCTCAAAGGATAATGTTCAGCCCGTAGGAAGAAGTGAAATGCCTGAAAACCTCCAAGTCCAAGCATCAGACAACGGACACAGTGAAGACCTCACAAGTAATGATCTGTTGAGTGAGCTTATTGAGGATGCGGACATAGAACTGGAAACCACTCTGTCTGACCATGAAGAGTCCTTTATGGACACTAACGGGGGCCCTATTGTCAGATCTTCTCTGTTGGTCTCTGGGCCATCTTTGGACCAGATCAGCCAGGACAGTTTACTGGAAGACAGTATGTCCACCACTCTACCAACTATAGATAACTCAGCCGAGACGCCAGACTCTTTAGACTCTCTCGACATCCACAGGTTAGGCGAACAAGGAGAAGAACTGAGTGCTCAAATACCCCAACACAAACTGCAGCCTCCGTACAAAATATCAGACAGCGGGTATGAGACGGAGAACCTGGAGTCTCCCGAGTGGAACTCTCAGCCTACTGGTAAAGACCACTCTCCGGCAAAAAATGGCATGAGCGCTGCCAAAGAAGAGGAGGAGACAGAGGAGCTCACAGCTGCGACGAATCTGGTCCCACCAGAAATCATCATCTCCGAAGTAGAGGGTGTGCTGGATGCTCAGAGCGAGAGCCCGCAGCCAGATCATGAAGCTCCTCCTGAGGAGCCTCTCATGGGCAGTAATTACAGAGACTCCGCCTACTTCTCAGACAATGAATCAGAACCTGAGAAAAAATCTGAAGAAACGGTTGCAGGAGGTTCTGGTGAAGTCACGTGGCTGAGGAACTCTGCAGATGTGGTCAGCGGGGCTGCAGGAGGTTCAGCACTGGAGGTCAGCGTGGTCAGAGATGTAGATTCTTTACTTTCCCTGCAAGAACCTTCTCAAGCTGCTGAAGCACAGACTGATGCAGAAACACATCCTGATGTTGGGAGTGTGTTACCGGAAGCAGATGTAGACATCTCAGAAAAAAGCGAGACGGAAGTGACAGAGTCTACGAACAGTCAAAATGAAGATGGAAACAAACCAGATTTGTTAAAAGACATCACATCTCCTGATCAACCAGATCCATCAGACGGTGTAGAAACCCCAACTCCAGCTCCTCCAGTTGCCCCATCAGAGCCAGAGCCAGAGAACACAGGTCATGCTAAACTAACCAGGACCTACGCGAGTGATGGTCATAAGATAAAAGAGCCGGACATGGAGGGGCGTTACCTGGGCAGGCGGGATGGCTCAGGTCAGGAGGATGGCGTAGATGCAGACGAGGAGGACGAGAACAGCGACGACTCCGATGATGACACGCGTGGATACCAGCTACACAGTTCCAGCTCAGACAGCGAGGATGATACCGTGCATACGGTGCCGCTCATTATCTCAGATGATAGCAGTGCAAAGAACCTGAAGAGCTTGTTGAAACCCACCACGCTGAACATCCAGGCATCATCTTCACCGTTCCCTGCGAGGGGCAGTGAAGATCACTCCAGAAGATCTGTGTCTTTCTTTGATGATGTCACCGTCTACCTGTTTGACCAGGTAAAGTATTGTTTTTTTGTTGTTTATTGAGTTATTATAGGTGTAACTAGTAAGACTCTTCAGTGTGGCTAATTAAAATCCAACTCATTATGATGTAGGAGACCCCCACCAAGGAACTGGGTGACCACTCCTCAGGCTCACACAATCAGGCACCAGAGTTCAGCAGCCCAGTGCCCACTGCCAGCTACCTGAACCGGTTCACCAACTCTGAAAGCTCCACCGATGAAGAAGGTAACGCCAAAATTCACAAAACGTGCAGCTGCTGAAAATCTTTTTCTCCTTAAAATACCCTGACGGAATCATTAAATTCCCGCAGGTGGTGGTTTTGAGTGGGATGATGACTTCTCCCCGGCGCCTGCCTTCCTGCCCAAGACGGATAAAGACCCCGTCTTGAAGACGATGTCCTCATCTGCAGCATCCCGCTTTTCCTCTCCGCCTCCTGCAGCAGGGCGCGTGCTGGAGCCCAGCTGGACCGCCTCCTCGAACTACTCCCGCTTCTCCATCTCGCCGGCCAGCATCGCAAGCTTCTCCCTGACACATCTCACCGACTCTGACATCGAGCAAGGAGGCAAGTTGAGCATGCAGACAAAACAAACCTGCATAGGTTTTTACACACGCTTAAAGGAGTAGTTCCACATTTTGGGCTGATCTGTACAGTAAATATGAAGCTATGGTTAGCTTAGCAGCCTCCAGCAACACTTGATGTTACTGTACTCAAAAAACCCTTGTAAAACCACAGCATGTTGTTATCATGCTTTATTTCTTCCACAGATCCAACAAATTAGATATAAGGTATTAATTAGTTAGCTGGTAGTGGATTTATTTCACCTAGGGACAGAGCCAGCCAAGCTATTTCCAGTCTTTATGCTAAGCTAAGCTAACCAGTGCTGGCTGGAGCTTCACGTTTACCATACACACATTAGAGGGGTTTCAATTTTTTCTCTCAGCATCTTTTCCAACATGTCAACTATTCCTTTAAAAAGTTTGATTACGTCATATATATTCATGTCTTGGTGCAAATGAATGTAGCATGAGGTGCGTTCACGTCTGCCATCAAATTCCACTAATAATCATGATAGAAGTCCCAAAAAAAAAAAAAAAAAAAGTAATGACGTCAGTTGGAAGACAGTGGTCTGATCCAACCCTATCAGAAGAAATTTGGCTGAGAGGGTTGGAGTAAACCTCTGATAATCAGTTAAATAGGAAAATATTAGCACCTTACAACCATGTAAACACTTAATGCTATTGTTTGTCTTTGGTTGGAATAAATAAATTCTGTCTATGTATGTTTGTTGCATGCAGAGGTAACATTAAGTAACACAGGGGGTGTGTGCTGCACCTGCTGTTTCCATGAGCCTTCGTCTGTTGATTTGAATGAATGACTTACTAAAACATACTACAAAAAAAAAAAAACGAGAAAGGGAACAGTGTCTGAAAATGAGTAGGTAGAAGTAAAACTTATACGTCCCTACTGTTACGCCCCACCCTTACGCTGCCCTATGGGGTGAACAAAACGCCAGCACTGACCCATAATAACCACATAAACACCTCAACACTCATATGAAAACAAGCAAACGCGACAACAAAAATCCCAGGCTGAGAGGCAGCAGGACCCTCAGTCCCCACACCAGCGGCCTCTCTCCTCTGCCGCTTCACAGGAGCTCTTAACCACCTCGTCCCTGCCAGGTGTGCCGCACCTCATTAACTAATGCAGCACACCTGGGCAGATCTACAAGGGAGGGAAAAGGGACAGCAGCATAGAACACATACACAGCCGTAACCCCTCTCTTCAATTTCCTCTTTTAACTCATATATTATCTTAACCAGGAACCACTGCTTCTTTGGCAATTTATTTGTTGAATGAATTTAATTTTCTCAATAAGGTTGGGAAAAAAACTTCCTCTGTTATATTACTGGCAGATTAGAGGGAGGGAACCAGTTTGTGCAAGTCAGGAAAGTTATATTCTGATCTAATGCTTTGGGGCATGTAAACATCCATCTTATCGGATCACTTTATTTAGCATCTGTGTATAAAATATTGTCCATGTAACCACAGCTAATGTCACTATCCTCGCTGACATCTCCACTGACTACTGTTAATTGTAACATTCATCCCTCAATTGAATGCATGTTTTAACTCTCTCAATCCTCTTCTGTTCACCCCAGGGAGCAGTGAAGACGGAGAGAAGGACTAGTGTGATATATTTCCATCACACTATTGAAAAAAACGAACCTATACTCGCACTTTTTGGAACCGGAGAACGGCTGAATAAGGACAAATGACACGGTTTGTGGGTCAAACCGTGGATGCTTCTCTCAGGCAGAACTGCTCTTTACCGACACGGAGATGGCCACGAGAACAAGGACTTTTCAGCAAATAAAGACCGACGAGGCCCAGCTCCTGTCTGAGCCGCATCACCTCTCCAGCTACATCAGTGTGTGTGATTTCAGTTCAGTGCAATTCCACTCGGGAGGATGGGGGGGGGGGGGGAAAAGTTTCTAAATGTTTGCTTTAAAGACTCATCAAGCGCATTCCAGGTGTTTGGCTGCTTCTTTTTGTGTGTCAAAATGCACTCGTTTCCCAGGACTTTTGCATCACCAAAAAAAAAAAAAAAAAAGAAAAGACAAAAAAAGACTTTTTATGCTCTGAATTCAACACTCTGGGCTGACGGACTTATCACTACAGCCAAATAGGAAGGAATAAGCTCTCTGATTTCAGCAGACCTAAAACTGAAGATCCAAGCTTTTTCTCTGACTTTGTTAATTTTTTGCTCCTTCATGTTGTGCGATTATTTCAGTGGTTGCCTCTTTTGGAAGAGTGATTTGTTTTCTCGTAACTCCTCGTTGGGTGTTAGTCACAGTCTCCTAATGGGAGAAAAAACCATGTGCGGTATCCTTCTTTAGCAGCATTCGAATAAGAAGGGTTGACCTTAAACAAGAATCCCTCATCTTCAGAGGGGACACACTGTGTGTTCCTTTTATTTATGTGTGAAAGGAATATTCACAGTAAGTAGTTTCATATTTTTGAGACGTCTCAGTAAGAGAGGAGGCGGGCGTTAGACAAGGATTGTCATGCTAATCCTTACGGAGGTGATTCAAGTGAGAGGCAGTCATGAGAAGCTTAAAGACAAGTTATTCATTTTGTAACGCTTCATTTTATGCTCTGACGCGTGCAGGAAGTTGGTTTTGACTACTTGTCACTGGATCTTATCACAGTGCCTGTGATGCTGTAAAGACAGCTGCACTCCTCCATTTCCTATCACTACAGAAATTTTCAAATCGCACGTTTAGTGGGATTGTGTAAAGAAAAAAAAAGGAGATTTTATTTTTAAATGTCAGAATGAAGAAATGTTAATGAGCTGTTTGTACCGTTGATGAGCTGTTTGTAAACAAATGTGCAATGAGTTTCATGATTTAGTCGGAATATGAGTTCATAGGACGAACCCGGGTGAACGTGACGGCGTTTCTTCAGCAACGTGCAGGGACTTAAAGCTTCACATAAACACTACTAGAACAAAAACACTGCTGCTTTTATCAGTGTCATGAACAGAGTTGTCTGCCTTTTGTTTGTTTTTTTTAAACTTTGTGTCAAACTTAATGAACCTGTTCAGATGGCATTTTCTTCCTCCTTAAGGACCCCTCGTCCAGTTGCGTTTTCAAACATCTCATTGTATCTTATCATTTGCAGGCCTCTGTGGCTGTACAGGGTCGGCTGGGGACGTGTGTGTATCATGATCGGATTCTGTATAGAAGCGTAATGCAAGCTGTTATGGATCAAGATATGCTTTCCCTCCAGGATTTCATGTACAGCTATAAAAACACAGTTCCTAACTGCAGATTTTACAGTTGCTGTATGGTTCTCTCCTTTTAAAGATTTCGTCACAGATGTACAGCCGTACTTCACTTGTAGTAGATAACGTCCATCTCTCCCACCCCAATACAGAAGGCACTGTATCTTAGATAACCTCTGTTAAAAAACCAGCAGCCTGTGCTTCAGTTAAACTTGAACATTTATTTAAGGAAATCTTGTTTTATTTGACTACAGTATACATTTGCTTAATCTTGCACATTTGAGAAATGTAACTTAATGTTGAACTGTACCGATGTATGTAAATGTAAATTTTTCTTTTTCTTTGTCTGTAAATGGGAAATGACGTAACTGAGTTATAGGTATGAGGTTTCATTTTGTAACTTAAAGCTGAGTTGATCAGAGGGACATATCACAGTCATCGGCTAAAAGCGGTTAAATTAAGACATGAACAGCAGATGTGAATTCAGTCTGTCCTTTAAACTTGTAGATTTTAAAAAAATATTTTTACTTCATATTTATCATGCTTAGTGTAATTGAATGAAATGTTTATAATTACACTGTTTAATATGAAAATAAATGCAAATGAACTTCTAATAGGTTCTGTCATGTGTCGCTGTGGTTGCTGCGCAGGGTAAGCATGCGTGTTAGGGGGTCTGTCAGTCATCCAGCAGGGAAGGAATGACCCCTGGCTACGAAAACTGGCTCAGAGGATGTGGAAGGTAATTACTCTGGTGGGAAGCAGCCAGAGCAGGTGTGGGAGGGAGGATGGATAACAAATCATCATCAGAATCAGCTGTTGAACAGGTACCTGCACATGTCTCCAAATAATGGAACTATTGTGCTAAATGCAACTTATAACTTGTAGCTTTCTACCTTCCTCCATGAAGAGTGAAACAAATGGTTGGTTGTACTTATAACACATATAGCATTTTATTCTAAACCATATTAAATCTGCGTGGGAGGCAGATCTTGGTGTAGAGCTGACTGAGGAGGTGGGAAATGAGGGGATAAAGAGGCTCCATCTAAGCTCTACTAATGCTTGAGTGCAGTTGATACAGTTAAGAGTCATGCCAGATGTAACGTCACAAAAGGTTCTCTTGGTCACACGTTCTTGTTTTGGTTCCTTTTTGACAGGATCTTCTCCTGGTATTGCAATATTTATGACACTCAGATTAAACTTGACCTTTGGTTGTTCTGATGCTTCCTTTGCTCTGCCACATACCGCACAGAGGTCCCTGATGGTTGGCACGTTGGTTGCTTTTCCTGCGTCAGAGTAGAAAGCTGACATGTCACTCACTGCTTGTTACCTGCGGTCAAACAGTCCAACCAGGCAGCGCTGATCAAATACGACTCAAGATTCTCCATTTCTCACCTCGGATGTTTTCGGGAACATGTTTTAGTGAAGTGTTTAGCCGCCATGATGAAAACAGTCAAGCCAAAAACCAAGCACAGAAGTAAACTCATTTAAAGACATACCATACCAGGGCATATATATAACACTCGTAAACTATAGTAACCTGGATACATACACAGTGGCTGAAGAACAAATAAAATACTGGGTCTTGATATTCCTCCTGAGACTGGGCTGTTCAGAGGTAGCTAGGACTTGGTAATATGGTAGGGTGGGTAGGTAGGAAAAAGTATGATATAAGATATATAAGTATAGGATATAAAATAATATAAATTGCAATAATAATATGAAAAAATGTGATTATAAGTTACTGCAAGTAGATATTGGGTGCTTTAAGTGAAGTAATGAAATTTGGAAATGAGGTTTTATGATACTTTACCTTGAAAGTCATTATAAAATGCTTTATACTGTGTCATAATATCTGCTATAAAGTATTATGAATATTTATGAGGGCTTATAACTATAATTATATAGTGCTATAAGCAGATTAGCGTATGTTTATAATGCATTATAGTCACTGGCGTCACAGTACTCACTACTCATTCCTACTGCATGAATTACTGCATCAATGTGGCATGACATGGAGGCGATCAGCCTGCGGCACTGCTGAGCGGCCTTCATCTCATCTGTATCGTTGGATCTGGTGTCTCTCATCTTCGTCTTGACAATACCCCAGAGACTCTCTGTGGGGTCCAGGTTAGGCGAGTTAGCTGGTCAACCAAGCACAGTTATACCATGGTCAGTGCACGGCTCTGCGGGCAGGTGCCAAGTCCTGCTGGGAAAGCAAATCTCCATAAAGCTTGTCAGCAGACAGAAGCATGAAGTGCTGTAAACTCTCCTGGTAGACGGCCATGTTGGCTCTGGACTTGATAAAACACAGTGGACCAACACCAGCGGATGACATGGCTCCCCAGATCATCACTGGACCTCAAGAAACTTGGATTCGGTGCCTCGATCTTGGACCACAGACACCACTGCGAACAGACAGCTCTTTTGGCAGTGACACACTGAAATGATGTCCGAACATAAAGCGATAGTTTTAGATTTTTATTTCACATCTCAATGCCCTTGGTAAGATGAATGTCGAGTTTTGGTGACATTCGGACCTGCTGTGGAATTTCAACAGTCACGGTCATGTGTCATGGTCAAAGCAGTTATGTAGATGGATATAATACTGACAGGAAGAACGTTCCTTATTGCAGGAGGATAGAGAGGTATCATCTGGTGATGCAGACTGGATTTTCCACATTTTTCTCTGCTTGTAATTAAAGAGCATTATATTTTACTGAGGTATGAAGATCTCAAATTTTGCCGGTCCTTTTGAAAAAGCTGTCAGAATTTGAAAGGCTTGTCGTAGCAACATGGGCGAAAAACACTCCATTGCAAACATATAATAGGCCAACACGTATGGGGAAACAAAATTCAACAAATGCATAAATAAATAAATAAATAAATAATTTAAATCCCATGCAATTGTAGGACAGGCAATAAAAACAAAAACAAGATTCTAGAAAGACAGTTGCGGCTACAGTGGGGTTGCGTGTTTGAAGACAAGTTTAGTACCCAAGCCTTAGCCCTTTGTCGTAGTCCCACCCTCTTCGGTTTTCACAGGATATTGTATAGAAGAATAAAAGCTATTGCTAGATCCCAAAACACCCAGTAGCCAAAGCCTAGTAAGAGCAAACACATGCACTCACTCTTTGATTCTCATCCCACAAGACGTCAAGATCCATTAAATGTTCTTGTGCTCCCTTCTCTGTGTTGTCGTCACTGCATTCTGACACGATATCCGCCCCGGGAAACGAGCCAGGGGAGGAACATTCATCCATCGATCAAGAGTCAAATCCAACCGTAATAATACAGTTTCATCTCAGTGATATGATTGTGCATTCCCCTTACATGAAGGGATAAGGGCCTGTGGGAATGGTCTGAGCAGACAAATGTGGATCCAGGCACAAACAGGGCTGGGGCGGAGAAGAAGGAGGGAAAGGAAGAGGAGCGACAGGTGTGACGAGGCTACACACCCACGGCGTTCCCGTTCACCTGTGTGGGAGGCCGTGGGGGGAGCGGGCTGCGTGGGGATCCCACGGGGGCAGGGTGGGGGGCGCGAGGAGCCTCTGCCGAGTTCCCCCTCACACTGATGTGCTCCCATCCTCCCTGGAAGTCAAACACACATGACATGAGTGCATTTGTACAGCTGTAAGCACGCACCACTTTCATGCACACGTCTTCTCATATCTCAACTTACTTGCATGTTACTTAACTTGTGCACTAGAGGGCACTATCATGTTTTCAGCCTCTTCAGTAGATGAACAGATGATTTGTAATCCTGAAACATTATTAGTTTTAGCACTATTTCATATTTGAAGAATAGGTTTGCATTAAATGTTTTGCACATCAATCCATTTTCAACCACTTATCCGAAGTTGGGTCGCAGTCCAAAGCATTCCAGGCGTCCTGGTGTTTTAAAGATTTACGTCTTGTGTAGAAACCAGTAACCTTGAGGCTGAGAACTGCAGACAGGGTATGGAAGTCAGGAAGTATTGCAGTATTGATTGAGTTTTCTTATCAGGTATGATTGATGATGATTGATTGTGTTCTTATTTCCACTTCCCTGCTGCTCAGCTTTCACATTAGTAATGTTCCGTACCAGAGAACACTTGCATCATCAACTGTGGCATGTTTTGTGCTACAGTGTAGAAAAGGGCACTGCAGACAGACACTGCTGCCCCGGGGCTGCACTGACATCAGCGGGGATCAGCGGGGACAAGCGGAGCAGCAAGATGAAGCTCTACTTCTGACAGGAGGAGGAGCAGCTGCTGTCGGGAACGGAGCTCGGAGTTTGCAGGACGAAGGCGGCAGCGAAGACGGATATGGGTCTTTCAATGGCACTTTTACTTTTACTTTTGGAACATAATATGTTACAGATTACCAGTTACCCTGTTAAAATTGTAATAAGAATGCAATTTATTATAACATCTGATTACTTTTCTGACAAATGTTTTAAAGTGGGCAGTAAAGGTGAAAGCCCAAACTTACATTTCTTATGTTTCCTCAAACCTGCAAACAATTCATTTATCTTCTCTGTTCTTAATTGTCCTTGCGAGTTGTTGTATTTTTCACCACGATGAGTTTGACACTGGCGCTGATTTTATTATGACCGTACCACTGTACATGTGAACTACACTCACGACCACCTTTCCAAGTGGACTCGGGCATAGATCGGAGTACTTTACTTCATATCATTACTGAAATGTGAATTAGAGGGGGTATATTCAATGACCATGACTCACCCCTATCCCATAGTCCCAGAGCTGTCCCTTTGGTTGCATGGGCCCCACCCCCAGCCTGTGACAAACAGCTCCAGTAGTCTCAGAGGGGAAACATGGAACTCCGTCTGCTATGATCCACACCTGGAGAGAGCCACAGCACAGAATCAAACACCAGCTATTAATGGGTTATTATCAGACATAGTTCACAGTGGAGTCCACTTTAATTCCTGCCACATGCTGATCAAGCTTTGGTGAGTAAATCAAGCGTCCCCATCCTCACTGTCCTGACGCTCCCTCACGGCTGATTTAATGGCTTTGGTAAATACAGTGGTCGCAAAGTAACTGTAACTTCATTTCCCAGCCTGACCTCCTGTCTACTGTGGTCGTACTGACCTGGTCCAGCGGCCCCACAGAGACCTTGGTGACGTTGCTAGAGATGGGCTCCCAGGCGGAGCCCTGAGGGTAGCTGGGCGTGAGGCCCTGTCTGTACCACAAGTTACCTACATGAGATTAAAAAATAAAAGTTTATTAGATTTTAAGAGTCTTTAAAGCAAAATAAAAATCTGTGATGTTTACAGCTACTCACTGTTTTCATCCACTGCAAAGACAGAGGTCCTCCCAACAGACAGCTGTCTCAGAGTCTGCCTGAGGGGAGACGGGATGTGGTACCAGCATTCTCCTGCAGAGGGACGACAGCACTGGAAATTTACTGCCTGCTGCATGATCTCAAACTATAAAAACGTTCATGCTGCACACAGGACAGGGACATTATGTTGATATATAACAGATTTACATGTCGACTCTTTTGTCTTGCAGATGTGATACGTTAAAAAATAATCTGAGTTTCACATCTTCAACTGACCTGCAGGGTTTTGTGGGGAGACGGAGCCTCTGTAGAACACAGCTCCGTCCTTGGCGATGGCCCACACCTGGTTGGCTCCGCCGATGGAGATAGACTTAAAAGGTTGGTCTGTGCCCACGTGTAGCCAGGAGCTGCCCTGTGAGATCAAACACACCAGGGTTAGAGAGTGCTGCTTTCAGCACTGACTACTTTTACATGCACAAGATATGCCAGTTTTTGCCCTTATTCCAAAATAGACAATATCCCCGCTTTTGGTTAAAAATCCAAAAGTAAATGTTTACTGTCACAATTTGTTTTTCAGTTCTCACCGCAGGGTTTTGGGGGCTGACCCCCAGGCGACACAGCACATCTCCCTTGTCACTGAGGGCCCACACGGGGACATGCTCCATCGTGCTCTGGGCCAGGCATGGCATCAGAGAGATGTCACTCAGACGGATGGGAGGGACCTGCTGCCATGGACCTCTCAGTGTGATCTTACACTTCCTGTATGCAGAATATGTGATTATTTCAATGCTGAAGAAACTCAGAGTAGAACAACGCAATTGCATGAGTGTGTGATTACCTCGTCCATCTCCTGCGCCTCACAAAGTCTTTCATGGTTTTGTGGCCATGAAACGTCCTGCAGGAGGAGACAAGTCGGACAAATTAAACACCTCTCTTTCTTACAATGTTATTATTTTCATCCTGGAAGATAAAAGTAACGTACACAGGGAAGTCTGCAGCGTACTGCCAGCCTTCTTTGTCTGTCCCTCCAGGGACGTTGTAGTCCACAGCCCACTCTGACACCTGAAACACAGGAGCCTTAGCTGGTGAAACAAGAAAGTAAATGTGTTAGCAGGAGAGATTCTGAGTCAATCCCACCTACCCAGGACCACTGAGGGGAGGGCGGGTGTGTGTTGCCTTTGGTGCACTCCTTCAATCCGCTTTCATCACTCCACATGGGGCGGTCTGTAGGAAGTCCTCTGGAGCCACAAACAAAAAGTTTAGGAGTGGTCAGAGACAGTCCTAAAATTAAATACAAAGCCTTTATTAAACACTGCACAAGATGAGATGTTCCTACTTGTCCGTATATCCCGTCATTGGGTTCCACCTTTGATTTTCATACACGTGAACGCTCCTGACATCAGTCTGCTGATGCATCGGAACTGCATCTCCTGCAGGGAGCACAAGCATGGACAAATATTTAATACATATTTAATGTGTGCATACACGTCTCTACAGCTGCAGCAGATGCTAGAGTCTTGAACCATGCTGAGGCAACTGCACATAAAACTACAAGCTGTTAGCAGGAAGACTGATTCTCTCCTGTGTGTGAGCAAGTTAATAATCAATTATAAATGTGACATAAATTTTACATTTAAAGTAAACAGCTTCACAGCTTTGCACTGTGCCAATAAGGAAATGTCATGAATATAATTATGAACATTCTGGATGAAATTGCACTCTTGAGTTCTTACACTAAACACCTCAGATTTAACGCTGTACAAACATATTTAGAAGCAACCCTACTTTATTATCAGCCATACTGGTAACCTGTTTTGGCTTTTTATATATTGTATATTTTGGAACACACCTTATTTGCACCTTACTGTTATTTTATTTTAGTCTTTTGTTCAGTATATTGCACTCTATGTATCTTCAATTATGATGTGACGGGTCACAGCAATTTCCCTCGGTATCAATAAAGTTCTATCTTATCTTACCTTATCTTACCTATCTTATCTTATCTTATCTTATCTTATCTCTATCTATTTTATTTTAGATTAAATAATCTTATCTTACATTATCTTAATTTGTTTTAGTTTAAATTATCTTATCTTATTTTAACTCAGATTAAATTATTTTATTTTATCTTAATTTATCTAATCTTATTTTATCTTATCCTAAATTAGATTATTTTATTTCATCTCAAATTATCTTATCTTTTAGCTTAGTTTATCTTATTTTAGATAAAATAATCTTATTTTATTTTATCTTATATTTGCTAAATTTATCTTAGATTAAATTATCTTATTTTATCTTAGCTTAGTTTATTTAGCTCACCTTACCTAATGGTTATTGTACCAATTCTAGATAAATATTTAGTGTATAAATACAATACAAATATCAGTAGCTTGTCTTTCTGGCTTGAGAGGTTGCACCAGCATATATGTTCCATGTTTACTTGATAAATAACTAAGCAATTATTAAAGTTGACACAGATCAATTATTATGTTGATCGAAAAATGTAATTTCAAAGGTTTAGTATGCAGGATTGTCGGTAACCGTTTGTAAACATGTTCGCCAGCCAAAGTAAAAGTAAAGGCCAACCCCACATTCACTCTTGTTTGCGTTTTGCCTTGCTTTAATTTTTCAAGCCCA
The DNA here is from genome assembly GCA_026686955.1 of Epinephelus cyanopodus. Lineage (NCBI taxonomy): Eukaryota > Metazoa > Chordata > Actinopteri > Perciformes > Serranidae > Epinephelus > Epinephelus cyanopodus. The sequence goes on from CM048929.1 coordinate 14,253,959, forward strand.
TAAATGTCCCGAACACAAAATTTTAGAAGACAATAAGAAAATATGGGAAGGCAGAGTCTCCTCACACTTCTGGTGGGTCATGAGTGATGATTTTTGGCGTTGTAAGCAGGATGGCCCTGACACGACATCCAGTTTGCTGTATCTCTTCACTTTGTGCCAGGAGCACATTGTGGCCTCATAAAAAAGGTAGATGTTTTTGATCTTGTGACCTCGCCAGAGTTTGAGGAAATGAAGGGATTGGTGTCAGAATTCTGATTAAGAGATAAGAAGGACCTGCACATTTGATTTTTAACATGCATGTGCACTGCTTTGTTAGGAACTGGGGTTGGTCTCTTGTTTTCAGTGGTTTGTACGTATGAGCGTCAGTGAGATGAGCCTGAGTAGATGATCTAAAGTCTTTGTCATTTGTAGGAAACATATGGGTAAGTTTACCCGGGGTGGGCTGTTGCCCATAGCGCCCACTGTAGACCCAGGCAGTGCCGTCACACCCGATGCCCCACACCAGCCCCAGACTGTTAGACTCTACACAGCGCAGGTGACCCGGGACCTGCCGCCAGAACCTGCAGCACCACACACCAGAAGCAACCAGCGTTACTGTTAGCACACAGAGGCAAAGCACTGCCACACACAGTCTTACAGAGATCTGACACATCAGCAGCAGATATAACACCCACTGTCACCATGCAGAGCAGTGTGTTAGCATGTTAGTGACACAGTAAGACAATGCAGACACAAAAAAGCTGTTGGAAGACCAGATCTACCAGAAAGACAGAGTGAAAACAAAAAAAGCAGGCAGGCTTTTTGGTATCAGTCTCACATGTGGTCACAGGGCAGAGTGTGTGCAGCAGCCTCCATGGAGAAGGACGGCTCGTGGACCATGATGTCTCCCTTTGAGGTTGTGGACCACAGGGCGTGTCTGGACGGGGGACTTGTGATCCCTCGACACTCACAGCAACAGTCAGACAACAGGCACAACTGAGGACACAGGACAGACACAGAAACAACCGGGAATGTGATCAGCAATGAGATTCAGCTAGCAAATGTAAATACTAGTAAAGTATAAGTCAGATTCAGCTTCAACAACTAAAGCTGGTTTTAAATGCTGATAAAACTAAAGTCATGCATTTCTCTTATGCTAGGAAGAAGCCTGTGAACACTCCTGATGTTCTTACTGCTCAGGGAAACAAGTTAGAGGTTGTCACCTGTTACAAATATCTCAGTCCTGTTTCTCCTTTGAGGCCAAACAAAAACTGGTTGTTTTACGTTTTTACTGGTTCTGGATTACGGTGATTTGTTGCACATAATTGCATCTGCACATTGTTTGCACATGTTAGATACTGCATATCATAGTGCACTGAGACTTGTTACAAACTGGCTCAGTCACTGGTATTTGTTCATTTCTAAAGCCATACTGCTTAAATTCCCATTTGTACATTTGTACTTTGATTGAACAGAGATCTGACTGTAGCTGCAGTCTGAGATCTCAAGATTTAGTTTTGTTGTCTGTTCCTCGCGCACACACTGAGCTAGGTAAGAAAGCTTTTACGTGCTCTGCTGCTCTCACTTGGAACAACCTTTAATAAGATTGAAACTACGTGAACTGGCCTGATTTTAAAGCTCTCATAAATACAAAGATGAATGAGTGTGTTGGGTCTTGTCCTTGTGTATAGGTGTTCTAATATTTCTACATGCTGCTGTGGGTGTTGTTCTTTGGCTGTAACTTTTTGTGTGCTGCTGCCTTGGCCAGGTCTCCCTTGTAAAAGAGATGGTTGATCTCAATTACAGACGCTCACTGATGACCTGACTCTGGAGTGTCAGGGCCTTAATATGTGTGTAGAAACAACTTCACCACTTCCTCCATGATACAGCTCTGTGCAAACATATTTCCATATAGAGAAATGGGGACATGGCAGTATGCTGATTGCAGATAGCGGGCATGCGTCTGCCAATTTAGACTGATTCTGATTCACCAACATATGCACAGTGGTAAGAACAACATCAGCCTGTTGGTGCAACTGTGTGCGCACATATTTTATGCACAGAGTAAGGACATATTAATGCACATATTAGTAAATGAGGCCCATTGTCTTTACATGTCTTTTCAAAGTCTTCTAATGCAGTGGTTCCCAACTAGTGGGTCGTGGTCCAAAAATGGGTCATAGGTCCATTCTGAATGGACCACAAGTGACTTGAGAACGTGTCGTTTTCAAAAAACACACTTCATTTTGAAGTACAGTGAATTTTTGGCACAGAGCTTTTATTTTGAAGTGCCATTTCTTGCTGTTGAGTGAATCAATAATGGACAGCGACTTAACAGAGACAGCAAACTAGCTCGACGGCATTGGCAAACACAAGTATGACTGTAAATATTTTAAACTGTGTGGACTTTCAACTAATGACTGAGGAGAAATGTCGACCCCACGACCCACCAGTTGGGAACCACTGTTGTAGTGTATGATGGGCATAAGCTATATTTTCACCTAAGTATGTGCTTAAAAAAACACTTAGTTACCCAGTCATTCATGTCCTTTTCTGTTTGTGCTGCCAGTACCAGAGGCCACCTCTGTTTGGTCCTTTGGGCGGTGTACACAGCAAAGGCATAGTGGCAGTCCCTGAGCACTGGAACCAGCGCCGTCACTTCATTTATAAACACATGGAGGTACTGTGACACAGAGACGAGAACATTAGCATAAAGAGAGTGAGCAAAAGACAACTGTTGAAAACTCAGCAGCAAAACCAACCTTTTTCTCATCGTACTGTGTGTAGTAGACAAAGAAAATGCTGTCCTTCTTGCCATCAGACTTGGTGGACTGCTCCAGAGCAACACCCACATCCACCCAGCGCTGAGGCTTCCAGTCTCTCCACCAGCGCAGCGCACCTTTACGCACCCACACCGACTGGCGAGGGAAACAGGAGGGTGGGACCACATAGACGCAGATATGAGAAATGTGACAGGAGAGCAGATGTGATCGATCTGAGACAGAAAGAAAGACGAAGACAGGAGGTCTTACGTTGCTTCTCTCCAGCGGTTTCTTGCTGATCTCCTCTCTGTGCTCCTGCTGCTGTTGCTGTTCGCTCCAGGCTGCTGACTGCACTGGAGTCAGCGACAGGGAGCTGGTGAGAGGACCTGACAGACACACATACAAGTCAGACGTTTAGACAGACATACAGACAGACGACCATAGAGGTGACACACACCGTATATCTCTATACATGTAAAGCCACAGACACACAGTGTACAACATTCAAACACAGATATAGTACAGATATAAACTGACATAAATGTGACAACATTGTTTGTGATCTTTTGTCTGTCAATGACTCAACACGTCTTATGTTGAATTCATGAAGAAAACTTCGCTTAACTAGAGGGTGAGAAATTTGTATGCAGATCATTTTGTGGGTGAAGTACTCTTTTAATTTAATTGTTAATTGAGTCAGTAAATCAATTTTAAGAATCACTCCATACTGGTTGTCCATATACCTGTGGGACTAAGCCAGCTGATGTGTGAATCCGCGTCCACATCACAGCCTCCACCGGAGATCCACGCCCACACTGGCCCGTCCTCTTCTCCAACACCCTGAGAGGTCTCCAGCGTCCCCAGGGCATACGTGGCAGCAGCACCGCCATCACCCGACGAAGACCCCAACGCCTGCGCACACCGAGCTGCCTCTGCTCCCTCCAGATCCACGTTCATCCAGGGGACGTCGTGTCCTGCAGTGTCAGGGGTCCGGAGTATCGGGGCAGGGGACGGCTCCTCGACCTCTTCAAGTGGTACCTCTGCGATGGAAAGCTGGGGCGTGGACGTTTTGTCGCGGTCGGACACCAAGCTGTTGATGAAGCTGTCGCTCGCAGGGATGAAGGGTTTGGGGGCGTCCTGTTGGGAAGCTGAGGGAGTGTCCTCTGTTTTTGGGGGAGGTGAAGGTGAGTCTGCTCCCCCTAAGGGGACGACAGAGGGGGCTGCTGCCTCCAGGACTGGGGCATCTTTAGTGCTGTTTTCTGGATCAGCTGGACCTAACTCTGAGTCCGAGTCGGTGCAGCTCAGGACTGAGCCTTGTGAGGCATCCGTCAGCTGGCCGCCAAACTCACGCTCCTTCCTGTAAAATCACACATACAGAAAAAAATAAGAGGGTCCCTTTTATTACAAGATTCAACTTGATTATTCATACAGACCTGGGTGGGATAACCTCTTTACTGTTGCCCCATTCGGCAGAGACAGGAATCCAGCCGTTCCCGCTTGGTTCAGACAGTGTCACGCCCATCCTGAAATACAGGCCGCGGTCCTCACCTACCGCCCACACCTGACACATGAAAGAGAAGAAAACAATGTAGAAAAACAAAGGTAAAATTACGCTTCAACTTACGGGACTGAAAAATGAAGCCAATGCGGAGGTGCCAAAATACTGCAGTTCCTCGAATGGCCACTTGAGGGTGACCCCCATGTTAAAACGCCCAACTTCACAGCAGCTTGGTACAAAAACGTGGTCTCTGTAGCTAATTTCCCGGCGAAGAGTCCACAAAGCAGTGGGTGACAATCACAATCACGGACACACACCCTGAGCCATTAAATAAATCCGCTCAGTCACCACAAGAAGGAAATACAGTGACAACACAGAAAACTGAATGTGTCTGATTCCTACTAAATGCCAAATGAAATAGAATGAAACTTTTATTCACTCTTCAAAGGTGTATCAGTGACACAAGTAGGCCACAGACGACTGTTACTTTATAAGGCCATATACTGTAACACTGGCGCCCGCCACCTCACACACGCCATATCCATAATTGCAACCCTGAAATATGAAATATGGGATATGATGACGATGGCTTGGCTTCTAATTAGGGAGTCTCCCATATGTCAGGCCAGTAGGAATATAGTCTGGGGATATATAAGGCTGGGCCTGAGGCGCTACTGCTGGGACATTGGCTGGAACGGCTGGCTGTACTCGTGTTACAGGGCAATCGCGGGGCAGGACTGGAGGCCAGAGGTAGAAGGCCTTGGGGGGAGGGGGTGAACAGAGGTGAGAGACGGAAGGGGAGGAGGTGTGAGATGTGGGTTTGCAGTGCTAGCAAAGTCTTCAGCAGTGAGATACAGAGCGAAAGCCTCTCTAGCCCCGACCCCAGCCTTGATCTGGCTCGTCCTGAAACCAGATCCAGAGTTCAGGGTAAAGTGAATCGCTCAGAGGGGGAGCAGCGAGAGTGGAGCGGCTGGCTGGAGTGGACACATGCTACAGTGAGGTTAAAGGAATCAGAAAAGCTGGAACGCTCATGCTCATTAATAATTAAATGTTACTGACAAAAAAATCTAGTATGTTGTTTTTGGTGTCTGATACATTTAAATGTTATGGTGTCATACACTGTTGCTTTTGAAATACACCTTCAGCAGTAACAGCTACATTGTTGAACACAAGCCTTGGCTAAGATTACTGCTGCTAACACGCCCCAGAGTTGGGAACCCCCTTTAGCATTGTTAACTACACTCGCCGGCCACTTCATTAGTTATACCTGTTCAACTGCTCGGAAACTCAAATAGCTAATCAGCCAATCATGTGGCAGCAACTTAATGCATTTAGGCGTGTAGACATGGCAAAGACAGCCTGCTGAAGTTCAAACTGAGCATCAGAATGGGGACGAAAGGTGATTTAAGTGACTTTCTTTTTGGATGATACAAATTAAGCGAAACATGGGCCAAGTAACTGATACACAAATGATCATTTTGTGGGTGAAGTGCTCCTTTAAAGGGGAAAATCACTACATTGTGATAAGGCTCAGGCTCTCATCAAAAATGTGTGATGATGACGCAACCAGCAGAAATCTTCTAACCTGGTCATTGAGTCCGACATCCACCGTTATCATCTCCCCTCCGATGCTGATCCAGCCCGAGCCGCAGGGATTGTGGGAGTTGACGCCACGCCTGAACCACACCTTGAAACACAGAAACACACAGATACAGATATGTTACCATCACACTGAACAACAGCCACTCAGAGCTTTACACATGTAAGGAACACTGATTTACCTTATAGTCTTTAGTGACCACCCAGACCACGCTGACTCCAACAGCCACATGAAGCGCTTCAACGTCCTTTCCTGGTGATTCCACCTCCACCCACGATGTGCCTGATAGACGAAGACAATGCTGAATGTTCACCGACACTGACGTTTAATCTTACACCATCATATTTGACTTTTGAAAAATGTAACTGGATACTGCTGATGATAATCTTTGTAGAGTACAATAATCCTGGCCTATTGTCTTGGGTCTCCACATGTGACAACACTGCAGGTAGTCTCTTATATCCCGACGCAATTCCCACAATCATAAAATAACCACATAGAAAGGATTGTTAAAGAAAAGAAAACGGGGCAAAGATGAGAGATAATGGAAAAATAATATGGGTGGGAACATGTTAACGTGAACTACAGTGAGTGCTGACCAGTCGGGCTGTCCAGGGTGAGGCCAGTGCGGACTAGCAGGTTCCCGTCCCACAGTAAAGCCCACAGCAGGTCTCCTGGGCCTGCTGATAACTGAGCCACCTCTTTGGGCACTTCTACTTCCTCCCAGCTGGTGCCCTCTGGGACCCGAGGGTGGATGCCCTCCCTGAACCACACCTGCAGAGTGAAGATCAGTCATAAGATTGGACTGAGTAGTATATGGTAACATGCTCCTTGGCTTAATATGGCATATCCATAATACAACATATTATGTATATAAGACAAATGCCAGTGACAGCACATTATATTTCTCAGGCTCAAGAAGACCTTTAACTATGTGAATTATATGAAGCCATGCTGCCCCCTTGTGGTCAATAATTATAAGTGCACTGCACTGACAGAAGCCTGTTGCTACAACATCTGACTGAGATCCAAATTTGCAGCATTTGATCTCCTAAAATTTCAATCTTTGTCTAAGACAGTGTGTTTGGTAAAGACAAACTAGGCTGCACAACTTGAGTGTTCAACAGCACTGTGGAGAGGCTGCCTAGGAGGAAATACACACCACTGTGAACAAGAGTATAAGGTACATTCAGTGCTACATCAATAATTCAGTAACCTTTACAGTATTACCATGATTGTTTTTAATTACACATAATATGTTTCTAACTGTTTTAATTATTTTTAATTAACCCCAGAGCTGCAAATTCTCAAAGACATAGTGAGTAGTGCACATAATCCTTCAGTTTAAAGGGGACCTATTATGCTTTTCCTTATTTTCTATCGTTATAATGTTGGATGTTCATATCAAAAGTGGCCAAAGTTTCAAATAATGAGGTAAATGTATGTGAAAGTAATCCCTGTGCCCTTCGGACTGTTCTAAATACTTGGTTTACAACATTTTCTCTACTATCGACATAAGCTGACATCAATTTGTGTCGAACTTCTTTATACGGTGAGCTCCTCCAGGCACGCTACTCCAAGTGTTTGCATTACATATGCATGTCTTGCCACATCATGTAATCTTGGCTGCCCATGTTGTTCATTTCTCCCTGACTGCGGATCACAGTCCTGCTCAAACATGTACACTTGTGTTTAGAGGCTTTTATTGGTCATTTTTAATGGGAGAAAGTTAAGATACACACAGTCATTGCCTGGCTGCAAGTACACTGCTCCATGTAGCTACATGCTGACGTCAGGGAATCATGTAATCTTGATTGCTGATGTTATTAATTTCTCCCTGATTTCAGCTCATATTCCTGCTGGAACATGTCTGATTGTGTTTAGGAGCTTTGATTGGTGATTTTTTTAAAGTAGAAAGTGCCGCTATTCTCCATCACAGTCATTCTCCCGGCTGCAGTGACAGTGCAGAGATGCCAAGATACAGAGGAACGGGAAACGCTTTGTTTTTTTAACATTTAAGCATGTAAACATGTTCTAGTAGGATCCAAAATACATGATGCATAATAGGTACTCTTTAATTTGAAAAAAATGAAAAGAGGAGAAAGCTATGTGGATTTCACACACCATAAAACCTTTGTCACATGACTGTTGGTGGAGCAGACTGACCTGTCCTTGTTGGGTCACACCCCAGAGGTAGGGATACCTTCCAGACTGGTCGCTCATCTCCCAGCCACCACAGCTTATGTCACAGAGCGGCAGTGGAGGCTTCCTGGGACTGTCTAGAGGGATCTGCAGAAAGACAGAGGATTTGCTTGTGACTTCAGTTTGATCTGTACTCAAATTTGGGATTAAAGTAAAAAAATATACAAGATATTTTAGTTTTAAACTGTTACTCCACAAGTTGTCATTGTAAGCTGACTACTTGATTACTATAAGTGAACTTACCCATTCTTGAGAAGTGGGACAAGTCTTGTCCTATCAAAAATATCCCTTAAGATTAGAACTTATCAACACACCCTTGTCCTAGAATTCACGACTTAAAACTATTAAAAAGGCGTCAAAAATTAAAATTAAACGGTACGTACTGATAAAATCTTTTTAAAAATATACTGCTTGCAACTTCTTTTGTGAAAATGTTGGCCCCTTAAAGATGTTTCCCAGATTTTTGTTGACTTTTTGTCAGGTTTCTAGGAAAACATTTTATGAAAGGAATAAGCTAAATCACAGGGACTGCTGTCTCACTTCCTGGTTTCCAAAAAGGCAGGAATGCTGCTCAAGTACTGGTAAGCTTTCTATTTTTTTGATAAATTTGTTGATAATATTGCTATCAGGTGTGTCAGCCATAACAGGTCAACTCTGTAGCCCTTATAAATCAAAACTAAATAAGAATTCTGGTTTAGAAATGAGAGCTTTGAACAGCAGCAAGAGAACTCTTTGTAACTTGGACAAGATGAAATGGCTTCTCACTACGACTGCAGTGAAATTCATAAATATAGAACTTTCTGTCAGATCTTACCTCTGACATCTACTATATATGCTATTCAAGAAAAAATTGAATCACTGGGAAGTTGGCCCTTTACAAGTTTTACAGTCAAGACTTTGATCTTTTAAAATATATGTTCCTAGTCCTGGTTGAAGAGTAAAAATCGAAATCCCAAAAAGAAAGGTTTTGTCCCAATTTCTGAAGAATGAGTGAACTATTTTAACAGCATTTGTACAGGACTGACTCTGTCCCAAACTTTAAGGTCCATATGTGCAGTTGATCACTGTAACTGTGATCACTGTAAGCAGTTCCCACTGTATATAACAGTCTCAGAGAGAGTCCAAACCTTTGCCCAGGTGCCTTGTGCTATATATCTCCTGTAGCGGATCCACCGCCTGCGACGAACACAGGAGTTCCACTTCTTGTCTGGAGAGAAGTTGGCCGGGAAGTCGACTGCATACTCCCAGCCCTGAAGAGAGACACAAACAGAGCCACAGTAGAGTAGACAGTATAATAAGACATTTTATATTTCATTTATCCAAATTAGAGACATAGCAAGCAAGAATAAAGAAAGAACAGGAACAAATGCAAATGTCTGTGTGTGTGTGTTCATGTGTTGTTTCTTACCCCAGTCTGACTGGGCTCGCCTCCACAGCTCTGATCCACATACCAGTCTCCCTCCCACTCCCAGCTGCGGGACGGCAGCTCAAAGCTGTGGAGCGGCTGAGGATTCATCCCGGTCACGTCGCTCCACGGCCAGCGGTCGGTGGGCAGCAGTGTGTCAGTGAAGCTGTCCACTGGGTTCCACCTCTGAAAACACACACACAGCAACAGCACTTTAGCATTATTGATATACAGCATCTAAATTGTGGGTGTGACAACATACAGCCTGAGCAAACCTGGTTTTCATAGGTCTCCTCCCTGTAGCGTATGGGAGTCTCGCTGGGCATCATGTTGAGGTAAACGTGGTGGTCGCAGCCGATGCCCCAGCAGCGCCCCTTCCCTGCTGTGACACGCTTCAGCTCCAGCAGCAGGTCGTCTGCGCGCTCCCAGCGCTGGCCGGCTGTGGAGAGGCTGTACACCCGGCCGTACACATCCACGGCCCACAGCAGCGTGATGGGCATGATGGCCCCTGAGAGGAGACAGCAGGACAGCACTCATCTTTCCAATCTGTCTGGTATTTACTTTATGACTCTGCGCACTTGAGCCTTATTGACATCCTGAAGATATACGACCATGAGTGAAAGTGATATTTTCCCACTCTGGTAGTCTGCATCGCCATAATGAAAAAGAGGATCAGAGCCATAAGACATATGTGATGAGATGTGTCGCTCCATCAGAGGTCAGTGGTTGAAATGAGAAATCTGAATTCGTTTTTTAAGAATTCTGCAAATAAATTAAAATATACTCTCAAAGTTTTGGATTCTGACTTTATTCTCAGGTTTCTATCTTTAATCTTAAAAGTTTCCCTCATCTTTCTTGTTGTTTCTCAACTGTTTCTAAAAATTATCTAACCTTTAGATTTCTTTTCTTAGTGATCACTACAACATGACCATAGAATCTACAGGTTTAAGTCAAATTTAAATTAAATGTAATGCTTTTAAGACTTTTTCAAGATAGTTTTTAACAAAATTTAAGATATATTTTTGGACAAATCTTGGACAAAATTAATCATATTACAATCGTATACAGTCTCTGGCCATTATGGGATGTTCTGGTGGGAAACCTTGGGTCATTGCGTTTATGTGGCTGCCACTTGGCAATCACCACCCACCCAAACATTGTCCCAATCTGATCGAGCGTATGTGCTGATACACCAGAGGTACCTCCTTGCCTTGTCGTTATCCTTTAATTACAAGCTGTACTTCTTCTAAGGTTATAGCTTTATTTCGGAAATCTGTGCAGCTACTTAAAAACTTTGAAATAGAAGTAGGGTCTTTCTCAACCTGGAACAGTAAAGTTCTTTATAAAACTCCAAAAATCAATTGTTGATTTCTTTGAAATTGGGAGTAAATTCCTTGCATTACTTTTATTACTCTGGATAGTGCGACCACTTTCCATTTTTCCGAGTTGTCTTGGCAGCAATCTGTGTGTTTTTTCCCTCATATTATGATCTGTGCAAACTGACACCACTCTCAATAAAATACTTTAACGGGTTGTTCACTTCACCTGTCAGTGGTCTTACTGTTTTGTCTTATCGTTGTTAATGTGGTCCCATGCAGAGGCGGGTTTTATGTCGGAATAGCGCAAGTTAGGTGAACATAAATTTTCCCAAAATGTAGGTGCAAGTAAAAAGTGAAGTGTTAGTATATGTTTTGGTGCTATGTTTCAAGAGTTGTACCATCAGATATTGACTCATTTTGACATCAAAAACTAAAAGATGGATAAATAAAAAATTGGATACGATGTTTGTGACAATTAATACCTCACAAATACAAATTTAAGACTGCTGAATGACATATATCTATAAAGTTTAAAGCATTATAAGACTTTTTACTGTAGCATGCAGACATCCTGGTGCCTACGGGCTTTTAATTTGAAATGTCTGACCGGAAGTCTTGAGGTTTATTCTGGCTGTGTGGCTTGACACTTGCTTTATCGACTGATACTAATCCGCTACAGTATTGACAGTCACTATGCCTCGACTACTGCTGTACTATCACACAGGCCTTAATTCGGTTTGTTAAAAATAACAAATAAAAATGTTCAATTATATTATAAAGCAGCAGCTTGAACTTTATTCTGAAATACAGAAAGACAACTGGTTATGATATTTATTTATAGGACTATAATTTCAAATAATAAACTTAATGTTGCTTGTAGAGGTTGCAGTGGAGCTTCACACACACACACACACACATACACACCACACACACACACTGTGGGTTCACGCAGCAGCAGCCTACCTGAATATTGGTATCTGATCCGCGGTTGTCAAGGGAATATCAGCGCACGCGACATGACATCAGGTGCAACAGCCGATACCTGCCATGTCCGAGGCCCCTGCTAGGACACATTCACACCCCATAATAAACAAGCACAACAGAGGGAGTTAAAGCACGACATGCAGCGTGATAACACACACAGCTGATATGGAGTCGTATGCCGCAAAGTCGGCTATAAGCTGTTTACATGTCCAGGGTGCAGGCAGCCTCACACACACACACACATCCTCACACACACACACCGCAGTTACTCACATATGAGGCTCTGTCATGTGCAAACACCACTGAAGAAGAAAAGTAAAGTCACTCATGCACATTCCGGCTGCGGTGTTTAATTCACATTCAGCTCCGGAGGAATGCTGTCCAACTCCCGAGCCCACAACAGGAAATGGAGGAAGTGCTGCTCTGATTGGCTGAGGCTCTGCAGGACTCAGGGATCCCTGTCTCCTATTGGTGGGACACAGAGAAGCTCCTGCTAGTTTTTTTCTTTCCGACGGCAGCAGCTGATTGACGCGCATATTTCAATAATTTATTCAGCGCCAAATGAATTATTGAAGCGCAGGTTGGTTTTACCTGTTTGGCTACAGTTTGGAAAATGTCATCAAAAAGCAACAGGCCGATCAGGATGACAACAAAATGGCAGAGACAGAAAGTTTACTGAATAACACTGATGTTTGGAGGTAGTGGAGTTCAACCAGTGCTGGGGAGTAAAGTTACATGTAACTAAATTACAAAATAAATGACATTGTAATCAGTTACAGTTACTGAGAAAAGTATGTTAGTGAGTACAAAGGGGTTGCATCCAAAATGTTTTGTTTAAGGTAAAACGTTATATGTAGAATATAACATTTATCCTGTGGCTTTGCATCATTTGTTACAACAGTAATAGCTAAGTAACTAAATGTAACAAGTTGCATTACTTTGATGATGTAATTAAAAGAGTTTATTAACATAACATTTGAGCAGGGTAACTATTAATTTATGACCTACTACATTTCAAAAGTAACCTTCCCAACACTGAATGTCTATACCTACACATACCCAAGTACTGTAGGCCTACTTAAGTACAAATACTTTTACTTTATTTGTTTTTATGCCCCCCCATTTTATGCAGCTTCATGTGAGGGCTGACATGTGGGGAACACTGCCCTCTGTTGGTAGGGTTAGAGAGTTTCCTGCCTGGTGTGTGCAGGTAAGGGGGATCTAGGGTTGTAGTGAAGCTGTGTCCTGCCTGATCCTGGCTGATGTATGCTCTGTATGGTAGGCCACAGATAGCTGCTTTTTTGTTTGACTGTAGGCCTGTCACTAATATAATCATGTAATCCTTTGGGAAATGCTTAATTTGTCTGCCATGTTGAATTGGACTCAGCCTTAGTTTTAGTGTGAATTCTTGTGATGACTGATTGCTAAACTGTCATAACTGGATTCAGTACTGTCCTTTTCACCACTGTGAGCTGAACCGACTGAAATCCATTTTGTTTTATTCCTTTACAGGCAGCGGGACATGCAGAGTGGTGGGCCTAATGGTGGTGGTCCCTTGAGTGTCTCCTTGCAGTGTAATTTGCAGTGTAGACTGCAGTGTTAGGGCTCACAGTGGGCTCACGTGGTGGTTATTATTGGTACACTTGCTACATCAAATACTAGCTTTTCGTTTCATACTGCAGTTTGTAATTCTTAGATGTTAATGGTTTTAGATATTTAATCATATTGTCAAATAAAAGTTGTCTGTCTTTACTTATGATTATTTTCTCTTTTGGATTCCAGCAAAAAAAAAAAAAAAAACCATCGTATTTTTTAAATAGAGTTGTTGCATTCGTCTTAAATACTGTTTGGCCACATATAGGCCAACTTCTGCTCCACTACATCTCAGGAGCAAATATTGTGTCTTTTACACCATTTCTTTTTGATACACTTCCTGTCCTTTGAAAGCCACAAATCTCAGAATTTGGTGATTTCCAATATGAATGTTTGTGATACACAAAAGTGTTTGGTTATGTGTTGAGAAAATTCTCCTACTTTTTAAGAAAAACTCTTTAAAAATAAGATGGATAAAGTTGAAAACAGAGCTGTTTTTCTGAGCTCTTGAACTTTTAGAAATATGAGGTTCTCACAAACGTATGATGATATTTTATGCAATTTTCATTTTATAATCAAGTCTGTCACATCCCATGGTTTACATAATACAGTCCATCACAACAACAAAACACCCCCCTGACCTGTCCCACCTGTAACCAAGAGGGGTCAACAAGTGACTTGCTAATAACTAATATGCTACACACCTTATTAACCAAAGAGAGACATGACAGGTAATAAATAGAATAAATAATAATAAATAAAATTCTGCAAGTAAGCTAGAAGGAATATGTACCCAGACAAAATGGAAAAAATAAAATAAAATAAATGAAATGAAATATAAAATACAATTAAATAGAAGTCATGATAAAGTCACATGCCCATCATATCTTAAACCTCCTGATCACAATGTGCCTCCACACACATATGATGATTTTATAGAATATGATACTGTTCTGTAGATTAAACTACCCAACAGTAATTAAATGAGCACAGGCTTAAACGTGTACAGCAGTTAAATACACCATACACATTAATGCAGTAGTAATATTAATCCAAAAACACTGACAGGGAATATTTTGCTGCATTGAATACATTTACGCATTCTTACTGATGATACTTTTACTGAAGCAGGGTTTTGACTGCAGCACTTTTACGTGTGGTGGAATATTTTCAAAGTGTGGTATTATAACATGTATTCAAGTAAAATATCTGGATACTTCTTCCACCACAGATGTTAAAGTGTTAAAGTAAATGCCATAGTGCTGCCTTTTAGGTGAAACAATGAGTCAGACACAGACCTCATCCTTGGGGGTCGTCAAGGTTCAGCACCTTGGACAGAGGCGACAGTCATGAGTCATCACCTCCACAGGTCATATCACTGATGAGCTCTTCTTCCTCAGTAGGTAGTTTATTTGGATGGGGTGAAAACTGACAGACAATTGGTTGACTGAAGGGAACGAGCTGTCTGTTCTCTGAAGAGAACCCAACCAGACATTGCTGCACGTGCAAGAGGTCACGACTGCTGGAACCTTCAACAGTGCATTGTACATGTATTTCTATTGGTGTATCGTGTTTATTTAGGCTATATAAAATATTAATCTATAACTTTACCTGTCAAATAAATATAGAGCAGCAAATGCTCACAATTTCCTCTGTGAAATATTGTGGAGTACAAGTGGAAAGAAAATGGAAAGTGACAGGCTAAACAAGTACTTCCTCACTGTCTGGTATAGTTACTGTCTTTCCATAGCTGTAGTGGCATCTAGTGTTGAGGTCGCACTTTGCAACCAACTAAAATTTCTTAGTTTCAGGTGGTTATTAACTAATGAAAACAGAGTTATAAATATTTTATTCCAGTTCTGCTAATATATATCCCTAAATGCCACACACTGGACCTTTACCATAATACTTTATATCAGTTTTCAGCTCACAGTAGCCGTGTTGGGTTCTAGATGACTCCTGATACTGTAGATAAAAGGCTCTGAAAAAAACACAAGAAAAAGAAATCACATCAGTATCCTATATACTATATAAATAAGGCCTATATTTGGCCTTTAATTCCTTTCACATAAAACTGTTGCTCAGCAAAGATCAGGAAACACAATCAAATAGTTTATTTTAACCAGTATGAATATTACTTACTTACTTACAATTAAAAGTTAGGCTTCAGATAATATATCAATTATGAATCAATCATTTGATCTAGCTCCGACAGACAGAGCATCAGAGAGAGTGAGTTATGGCACTTGGGGATTATGGCGCCTGGCATACCGACACAACACCGCTTCATCCTGTTAAAACAAAACTCATAACTCGGATTAATTTTTTATGAAAAACCCTTTTGATTTTTTTTATCTGAGGGCCCTTAATGTACAGACTGAAGCAATATTAATAACTTACAGGGAAATCAAAGAATGGACACATAATGTGAGGTAGCCAACAACCCGCTTTTATACATCTAAAGAACTTCTATAAAAAAATGAACTGCTTGGCGACCAGACCAGGCCTCTAATTGAGACAGGCCTTTACTGGTCAAAATGTGTAGCCACGCCGGGCTAGTTGAAGGGACTCGGCTTTTAATTACATATGGTGGACTCTAGTGTTGTCTGCATGGAATATCCAGACCGTGGATATCTTTGGAAGCAACCTTGACAGCAAGAGGCAAAAACAAAATCCTCCGTCAATTACGACCATTTAACTCGAGCCCCAAAGGTGAACGTACAGGTACAGAAACTGAGTATCAAACATTCCACATGTTGAGTACGGAGGCCTGAGTGTGTCAGGTAATAACAAGACATAGATTTAGTGTAATTACAATACTTAATATTAGAAATGTACATTTGACTTTGTTACACATATTACTGTTGTACAAGTGACCCTGTAAATATATATATATGTATATAGGCTTGATATATATAGTCCATAAATATTTAATAACCAGGATATTTTTCTCCTGTTGTGGTTTAATTCAGTCACTTTTATCCTGTCCAAACCTGCATGCTGATCCTCTGACTAAATCTGAGGATGTGGATCCAATATTATGCAACATTAAGGGTAGCCCACTCATAATGAGGACAGCAATTATGTAAGTCCCACCGTCAACAAGTTTGCCCTCCACACATGGAGAGCACTCAAACTCTCACCGAACAGACTGCATGGAGCTCAGCTGACATCATTATGTGCAGGCCGCCCATTAAAACCAGTGGGCACTGGGACACGATGGTGTGCCGGCTCTCTGCAGTGCTCTGCATGCAGCACTGAGCCCTTTATTTTCATGTGCTGTCGCTTTAAGAAGCCTTTGGGTGCGCAGAGGCGCTACAGCAGCTCATCACATGATTCTTCTCTTGTGACAATCCAGACAGAAAGGAAAAGCCTTTCTGAGTTCAGCTGAGTTACAGGGCGCTGCGATGACAGATTACTGCTGTACTGGTACCAAAGGACCAACTGGAAGGAGGGAAATGGAGTTAAGTTAACCATTACCAGACCGACTCGCACCATTCCTGTCTGTAAAGTGGACATTTGGTAAATATTTGGTGTTGTTGCGCCACCGGGGACAAAGTTGGCGCATGGAGAGGGACGAAGTTTCATTTTTGCGCAGCGTGTTTTCTTTGTTTTCTTTGTTTTTGTCGCCACTGCGTGTCAACCAGCGTCGCACGGCTCTCCGGACAACAAAAGCCAAGTAGCCAAGTAGTTCAGTTTGAACCTTTTTCTGTTGCTGGGAGGATTGAAGTTGAGGAGGGGGGGCAGAGAACGAGACAACTTGAGGACGCATCACGTCGGGTGAGATGGTGGACAGCAAACCTCTTCTCCAGGACAGACCTCCCGCCTACAACGCCGTCCCAGGGGCTTATGAGTACGGCCCGCAACCGCAGCACAGCTATGGGGCCATCCCAGCGCCGGCCCCGCCGCCATACCAGTACCCAGACGGCCAAGGCAAGTAGCCCCGTACACACGTACGCACGGTCCGTAGACACCAGAAAGTGAAGCGGGCAGACGGGGAGAGAGGTCTCACTGCTTCCCACTTCCGTCTTCGTTCAAAGGAAAGTCCTTTGGCTGTGTCTGCGAGTCTGGGAGCGTCTTCTAGTATTTATGTTGCAGTAGGTTGACATGTTGAAGCACAGAGTCAGACTTTAACTCATAAACACCGTGAAATGGAAATAAGTTTCCTTTACCAGGTGCTACGGTGTTGCGCATGCGCAGTGCGAACACAGGAGGCCTGGTATTATTTATAGGGGCCAAGTAGAAGTAGTCACATCTTTTATTTTGTAAGTAAAAGTAGAGACACTACAGCGTGAAAACACTCCACCAAAAGTACTCTTTAAGTCCTGCTTTAAAATGTTACTCAAGTAAAAGTAGAATATACTTAAAGTATCAAAAGTAAAAGTACTCATTTAGCAGGAAGGCCAATATATTGTATTATTATGTGTTCATGATATTAATGTTGCAGGTAAAGGTGGAGCTAATTACTTAACACACAGCATAGTCTGTCTAAATCTGTTAAGCAAATGAAGCGTTAAATAAATTTAGTGGAGTAGAGATAGACATAAAATGGAAATACTTGAGGTACAAGTGCCTCACAATTGCGCTTGAGTAAAAGTACTTAGTTACGTTCCACTTCCGTGTATAAGCAAATGTGTTCCTCTCTAAGGTGCCTGATAAACAATAACAAATAAATGTTTTAGTCACATGATTTGCAGTGTCAACACCCACTCCGGTTAGTGTTTTTATAGGGAGCAACAGAATGTGAAATATGTTAATGGTGAAGTGTTGGCACAGCGCAGGGAGCTTTGCAGCACCATTGAGAGCACACAGGTTGCACTGCTGCTGCAGCCCCAGGCCTTTATACAGTCTGCTTCATGTGAAGCGGGCAGTCATCACCTGACTGCTGCAACGACAAGGAAGTTCCTCTGTCCTAAAATGATGTTGCATTTCTTGTAAATGTGTGCAGTTTCCTTATTTGCTCAACCTCATGTTTTTTGGAGATTGAATTAGGCTGTTGTGCAACTGAAAGGGGTAATTATTCTAAAACAGTGCATGTGTATAAATAAATATGTCAAATTGCTTGTGCGAGTGTTATGATGTGCTGCAGTTGTGCCTGTGGTTTGTCCAAGTGGTGTTGCACCCCAGCAGAACGTGGCTGTCAGGGGTATTTAACAATGTCTTTATTAGGTTATATTTATCACAGAGCCCACATGAAGTCAGAGTAAAGTGTCAATAACTTCGGTTGCACTGCATGTGTAATTTACGTAGACAGTAGTAGCTTTGATTTATTGTATATTTGTATAGCATACTGTATAGCTGTATCAGTGGCGTACGGTAGTTATGATGGGCCCTTGTGCCAGATTTTGCATCGAAACAGCTACTGTATATCCTCCTGAGAGCTGAACTTTTGTTTGGTATGTGATTTAAATTCCTTCTAGCTATCTGGGATCAGTAGGACCCGATAAGTATAAAAAACTAAACACTGTCAACGATAATAAAGTCCCAGTGTCCTCAATGGAGGACTTTCTGATTAACAGTGTCTTAGCTTGTTATTGTTGCTAAAATTGGTCAAATCTGTTGCTATATCAAACTACAAACATTATTTATCATGAATAAACAAATTTCAACGATAAAATGTGATCAGGTTTTGGACCATATCCGCTTTTGTGTCAGGATCAGCTGCAGGCAGACTTGGCAAAATTGGCTGCCATCTTGTTTTTACATGGATTAGTGTATCGTGCTCTTGCTACCACTAGATGGCACATTAAAGCATCCACAAACGAGGACAACAGGGCTAAGTTCAGTAGAATTAAGTATAAGGTCAAGTAAACCCAAAATGTGATGTTGGACAGTGTCAACATACATGTTACCAATCATCACTGCACAGCTGTATATGACAAAAATATATTTAATTGTTTTGTTATTTCCTCTGACTGTTTCACTAAATAAAAAAAAACGGTTCATCGAGGGAGATGGGTTTGCCAGCTCGAGGGCACAACAGCGTTTGAAGTTAAAGTGTGCTCTTTGAACACAGGTGTAAATTAATCACTTCCAAGAGCCTGTGCTCTGCTCGAGAGAAGGCGGCCCCTCCAACCACTCTGTACACCTGTTAGAGTTAGAGTTATAGTCTCTCCCACAGGGAGGCATCCTTATCAGAGAAAAGGTGTTGGCAAACATTTCTGAGAACGAAAGTGTGGTCGTGGTATCAGAGTTTACCGTGTCGCACAAACATAACACAGGTGGCCAAAGAAAATCAATACGGCCTGTTAGTATCAGTGAAATGAACCTATAAATCCCCAACTTTTCTCCAAACACACTCACAACACAGTCACAGATATCACAACATGATGTGGGAATTTAATAAATATGCTTTTTTGTAACAGTGAATGTCCACAATAACATGTATCCCATTTCCTTCTGTGAACTCCAGGGTACCCATCAGCCCAAATTCCCTCTGCCATAGCCCAGCAGCCGTACCCTGGGACGTACACCATCATACAACCGTCTGTAGTGGTGGTGGGAGGCTGCCCTGCCTGCAGGTGAGGACACACACACTCACATGCGTATTGAAATGTATATTATGACAGTCAAATATCCACGTCCTAGTTACTGAGTCACCTCACGGTCACAGGTGAGTTCAGAAGTGATTAAACCACTGGAGAGGTTATACAATTATGCAAAAAAGCACTGGTCAAAAGGCCCCTAAGATCACACCACTGTCACATGCTGGACAAGCTGAACGTGGTAAGTTTGGACGGCTGTATTGCACTGGCCCGATCACATAAACATGAAATGAAATGAAATTAAATACTGGACAGTGAGGTTTGTAGATTGCTCATGCTCAGTGTGATTAAGCCGGTTTCTCAGCATATTTCCTTTTGAGACTAAAATCAGCAGTCTTCATCCAAACTATCTGCATGTGTTGTTCCTGCATGTATGATGTCAGGCCCACAGTGTGATCTAAGGTTAAGCGGATGTGACTTTCAGTTTTGGGAGATGGTTTTACACTGGTTTGGTTTCACTGTGCCTGAGTCAACATCCTGTCAGTCAGATGATTTCGGCCTCAGACGTGTGACGGGGGGGCAGGTTCAGGCCAAGGTAGTTACAGCAGGACACAGTTCACACGAGCAGCAAATGGAAATCTGATGTCCTGCTATCCACATGTTGTATTTGAATAATACAATAAAAGCAAACACACCATGTTGTGTATGTCCAAAGTGTGTAACATTCACACAGGCTGGTACAGTTTTAATCAGCATTTCATCTCGGCCATTTTCCCCCCTTGTCAGTGAACAATTCCTGGCACCCATGTACAAATAAGTTGTGCATACTCCCAGCTTGGCACAGCAGCACATAATGTGGTGTATGATTTAATGAGGTTGACCCAGGTCATCACTGCAGCAGAATCTAATATTATCAGTGTAATTAACGCCTGTTTATCAGGATTATTTCTCTTTAATGTGCACCACAAAAGTTAAACATCCACAGCTATGTGACACTCTTTCATGGCTTTAACTGTAAGCGCTTCCCAAAGCAGCTTTTCATTTCCTGTCTCTTTATTGTCGACGTTTGATACGTTGCATTTGTTAATTCCTCCTCAGCGCCTACAGCAGATTTACTGGGCGGCGTGGTGCAGTCATGAGACCGCGGTTAGCACTTTGTTCACCGTGACTCTGGATTACAGCTGCTCTGAGGCCTTCAAAACAAGTTGCTTCGTGTTCTGATGATTGTAACTTCTCTTCCTAATGTCACACAGGGCCAGAACCCTTTCTAGATTATACTTTATTTCCTCAAAAGATCTTTTAACCTTTTTGCAGTTAAACTATAAAGAACCACAGGACAGATGCAAAGCAGCCTTTACACCTGATATAGCTCTATTGAGGAAGTGGGAAAATGAAAAGGGCATATTTTTACACACTTCAGCATCAGCTGATTTTAAACAATGACAGTAATTATTTGAGGTCAGACTCATGCTGAGTGTTTTTGATGGTTGTTTACAGTGAAATGTCAGGACAAAGTTCAGCATGGGGATTACAAAAAGAGATAAGCATTCAGTAAACTGTTGTTAGGGAAATGTAATAGCTTGTGACACTGCTCCTGTCATCCGGTCACCTCGGTCTCTGTCAAAGATCCTTTTAATAGACATAATCTAATAACAATAATTTAATAATAATAATAAGTCTACATGATCAATAATTGCATTGTTTATTTAGTGTAATAACTGAATAAACAACCTTAAACAGTCTGATATAAACCTACATGAGTGAATAGCTACTAAAAGCCTAAAACCACACACAGATTATGAGACAACAGGCCCCTGGACAAAGACGTGTAAATTGTCCTCCCTCAATCCTTCTTCTTAATGAATGTTTTGCCTCTCTTTTTCTTTATTTTTGTAGTCTTTTTGTGTCTCTTTGGGGCCATGTTTTCCATTGTAGTCATTTTGTGTTTTATTTCTGGTCGTGTTGTGTTTCTTTGTATTCCTTTTGCATCTCTTTATGGTAGTTTTGCATCTCATTGTGGTCATTTTGTCTTTTTGTGTTTATTTTGTACCTCTGTGGGGTTCTTTTGTGTCTTTTTGTGGTTGTTGTGGGTTTGTTGAAGGTGGCAGTGCTGTTTGGGCTGAGAAAGCCTGTGAGTTTATCTTCTCTGTCTCCTTTTACTTTAGCTTGTATTGGAGTTACGGTGTGTAGCGTGTGAAACAGAGTATGGTGAATGTGCTAGGAAAGTTAGTATTGGCACGGTCACTACCTGGAGCTCGCATGTACCGAGCCTGGGTTTGTTGAAGGTGGCAGTGCTGTTTGGGCTGAGAAAGCCATGTGTAATGTAAGGTAAAGGAGGTTGTGGGGTCGGTGCAGGGAGCAGTGAGAGCTGGCATTAGGGGAGTGTCTCTGGGACGCCAGAGATCACTGTCTAGCCTCCTGGAGGTGTCGTGGGACCAACTAGACGAAACACTGGTGAAAGGAGCTTCCCACCTGATGACCCCAAAGACATGTTAGTTATCACTGCTCACTGGTCTGTATAGTTAAGCCTTGCCATAATAGCTTATCATAGGGCTTAGGAGGTTATTCACTGAGTGCTGATCCTTTTCTAGAGCACAGACTTCTTGTGATTATTTGAACTTCTTTGCAGTCTTTTTGCACCTCTTTGTATTCCTTTTGCGTCTGTGGTTGTTTTGCATCTGCTTGTGGTCGTTTCACACTCTCTGTAGTCTTTGTGAGTCGCTTTATGGTCAATTTGTATTTCTTTGTGGTCATTTTGTTTGTCTTTGTAGCCGTTTTGAATCTTTGTAGTAATTTTGTGTCTCTCTGTGGTTGTTTTGTGTGTGTTTTGCGTCTTTACATTGTCATTTTGTGTCTCTTCGTGGTTGTTTTGTGCCTCTTTGTTGTTCTATATCTCTGTTGTTCTCTGTGCCTCTTTGTGGATGTTGTGCATCTTTTTGTATTTCTTTGACTTTTCCTTCATAAAATTCACCAGTCACTTCATACAAATGTTGTGGTGCAGGGGCCCGGGGCCTGTACCCAGTATGTCTGGTCATTAATCCATCCAGAGAACACTTGTATGTGCCTGCAGTCCTGCATCAGTCTTAATATTTCCTTACTAATGCTTTGTGTTGTGTGTGTTTGTGTGTCGCAGAGTCGGCGTCCTGGAGGATGACTTCACCTGCCTGGGGATCCTGTGTGCCATCTTCTTCTTCCCCCTGGGCCTCCTCTTCTGCTTCGCATTGCGTCAGAGAAGGTGTCCCAACTGTGGCGCCACCTTCGGCTAGAGGGACCAAAACCACAGCTCATGCACCTGCTCCCATGCATACACACACACACACACACACACACACACACACACACACACACACACACACACACACACACACACACACACACACACGAAATCCATCATTTTTGTGTCTTTTATTTTGTTATCATTTCTTAATATTGCACATCGCTGTTGCCATTACGTTATGTACAACAAATGATCAAGATGATATTACCATGAATTATGATGTTTTATTAGAGGCACATGTAGAAATCTATTTTCATCTGCTAGTTGAGGATTTATTCTAGCACATGTACGTGTCCAGCTGTTGTCAGTGCCTTCACGACATGCTGAGTGATCATCAGAGATTCCATCAGTCATGATTTCTCCTGTAGACTTAGCTCAGTTATCTGCGGATCTGAGCAGATTCCTTTATGTTTTTTCAAGCCAGATTTAACTGAGACACTTGTGCTTGAGTTTTTATTCCCCTTTTGTCTTCGCTGGCACACTGCATACATAATTTTGTGCTTGGTAACATTGTACTCAACACAGCATCCATGTAGATCACTGATGTATTAGCTTCAGAAATGTAAACCTTTTTTTTTTTTGGCTCAGTGTGTCGCTGGGAATAACACACACACGACATCCCGGCTGAAACAACGGACTCGTCTCAGACAGAAAGCCTGCGCCATTTTTGTCTGTTTTTGTGGATATTATTTCTTGGGGCCATATTTGCACTGACAGTTTGTTTGATGATTATTCTGCTGGGTTGTGCTTTTTCCAGGGCCAATGCAGACCTCAGGTACATACAATCTGAAAACGCCCTCGACTTTACAACCTCAATCACTGTTTGACTTCATGAGGACTCTTTATGTCAAAGTGCAGACTCCTCCTTTTAACACGTGGAGTTTTCACTTCATGGAAGCATGCTGGGAGGAAAAGCTGGAAAAAAAAACAAATCTCTCAATAATGTGTATAATCTCTGGATTTTTATCTTAGTACTCCGTGACAAGTCACCCTGCCCCATTCCTCCCAAACCAGACAATCAATGGAGAATGTCTACGTCCCTGTATCTGCAGTATCTCTGTGTCTACGTCTTCCATCACAGCAAGATGTTATATAACTGTCCATGGCAGAAGAAAAGAGAGAGAACTGGGTGGGAGTGATTTTAAAAAAAAAATCTTGCTTTAGAAAACACACTACGCACGCTCTTATGATTGAGGTTCTTACTTTTTATATATGAGTTACTGTAATTAAAAATGAATGCTACTTACCTTTTCGACTTTTTTCTTGATTTCTTTTTCAAACAAATGAACATTGAATGCTAAAAATATACTGTTATATATAATAAGAACACTCACACAGACACTTTGTGGATTCCTTGCACAGTGTAACAAACTAAACGGCACATTTGAAGAAATAAATCTTTATTTTTCATACAGCAAATTCTATTAAGGTTGTAATCGGGCCAAGAGGTGTGCTTATAATGCCACGTGTCATGATTAAAGCAGAAATGACTGCACTGTCGATGTGACGATGAGGCCATTGTCGAAAATCTGAAGAACACAACAGGTGAATTATATTTTTACAGTAGTTATGTTTGTGTCATTAAGGCAAGAGTCCTCGCTCCTCGATCGTCTAGCTCTACAAAAACGTTAAGTTAGATGGCAAAGGACAATATTTATAGCATCTGTTGTACAAATGTATATACAAGAGGGACTAAAGATCACTTGTGTGCCTTTTTTGGATGCATCCGTCAGCGTTTTCCTCTCCTCACGGCAACAGTCAATGACATTTTTAGTATCGACGCTATGCGACATTTTCATAAGGACCTGAAGGTGAAATGCAAGAGGTCCTTTACAGTACATTCTTCTACTGTCTGTCCTATGGCAACAGAAAAGATTTCTAACAGTCATTTTAACAATGAACAAGCAACAGCATAAATACATTGCAGTATTTTCTTTGACCATTTTTATTCATCCATTTCTCAAGTGCAGGTAAAGACTGTGGTCATTTAAACATCACCACCACAAACAGAGGGACAAAAATAGACATAGAAAATATATATATATATATATATATATATTAATATATGACCATCTGTTCTGTAAAATAAAACGGTCCCAAAATACTTCCATGTGAGAGTTTGCAGCAGTGAAGGATCCCAGATTCAAATGGCATTTTTTTCTCTTCTTCTCGATGCTGGCCAAGTTCTGTGTGTTTCAAAGAGACCAGGAGAAGCTGCTGGACAGTAAAGGCAGGACGGAGCTGCACGTCACAGGTGGAGGACACAGGAAGGTTGATGAGATGTTGCGGGGACGGAGGGTGTGTGGAAATGTGGACCGATCAGATGACGGGTGCAGAGCGGTCGTTGGTGACGGTTGGACGTAGCCGGATGGTGGCGAATGGGTTCCCTCCCCTGTGAAAACAGGACGCAGAGATGAGTGATGTGTGCTTGAGTGAGAAAAAGGCACATCATCTCATTCATGTTTTATGTCACTTACGCTAGGTAAGCAGGCGTAGGTCTTGAGGTGCCGTTTGGCTGCGCTGCCTGTGGAGAAAACACAGATTCACCATCACCTCTGAGTCACATGAACATTCACTTTAACACACACTATACAACCATGACACCTCAGTCGCCTCATTTTCTGCCGTGTTTGGTGCATTTACATTTTTTCCATGTACAGTGTAACCCAACACGTACACACATATTTCAGGCTGTTGAGAGATTGGATACACTTGATGAGAGGAAGCGTGGGAAAGACAGTGAGCCGTGTCACATCACGAGACAGTGTGTGGAATCTGGAGCTTCTGGAAATTCAAGTCTGTTCGACAATCAGCTGCATAATGTTTTCTTGTGGCGAGTTGGTGCCACCAAACCTGAACACAGACAGGAAGTGTGGAGCAGAGTTTACAGATGGAGATGAGGTGTTTGTTTGAAACAGTAGCCATTTTAAACACAAATGAACTGGCACTGACGCTCAATTAAATGACCAAATGAAAGGGGAAATAAAGCACGTGATCTTCGTAATCACACTCATCTTGGGCCACATCCCAGTCTCCACACCCTGCGTTCCCACACAGCACATGAGGGCTGTCCCGCTGTCAAATCATCAAGTGCACTGGGGCCCTCCCACAGACATCTTGAGCCCTTTTACGCACACTTTTCGTTAGTCCGGAATTTCCGCAGACTTTGCCTGAGGGCTCTACACACGATTCAAAGTGTCATGACGTTAAAACACAGAGCTACCAGGGGAAGCCCTGCAGCGATTAAAAAACAGGTGCTCAGCCTGGTATATTAAATTTACACAGAAAGACTCCACTGACATTAGGATTTAAGACTGTCCATGAAAAACACATGAAGTCAAAGGAATGCAAGACTATATTACACATCTTTGTTACTCATCAACCATTTAACTTTAATTGTGAAGTGCCTTTGCTGTGAAGAAGGTGAAAATCCGACAACTGTACCACAGCAACATGCTCTGGCATCATTGAGGTAACGTGATTAGTCATCACAAAGTGCAGCCTCTCACACTCAAGTATTTACCAGCTGATGCCACTTAAGTCCCTGAGAGTTCAGGGGACATTGGGATTGGGCCTTGTACTCTTTAAATCCTTGCTACACCTTGGAGACTACGTGTGAGAGACACAACAAAACAACAAACGTGACTGGTGAGTGGGGAATACAAGGAGAAAAGCTAGCTGCAGACACACACACACACACACACACAATCAAATCAACAGAGACAGCAGAGTTTCTTCCTCTGTGCTGCAGCCAGAGGAAACTGTCTATCTTCCTGTAAACACAAGAAAATGTACACAGGCTGTGTCCTAAATCACTCCCCATTCAGTACACTGTGCATCACACTTAGTGCCCAACTTTATTTAGAGTTTGCTTCTGTAAGAAAATTTACACAACTGAATGAAAAATGTGTGTGAACGCTGACTAGTGTTGTCCAGAGAAACTGATTTATTGATACACATCTGAATATCTGAAACATTTTCAATACACATGATCCACAGTATCAATAAATAGATACTAGTTAAATATTGTTTTCATTAATGTAAAAATGTTTTAATATTGTTAATATTACTCAAGTCATTCTGCTTTAAAAATGTCTTCTTTATATTTTTATTGTAATGCTTTGTTATATTTAATATTTGCACCAAAGACCAAAGCAAAGTCCCTCTATGTAAAAACCTACTTGATAATAAATCTTATTTTGAATTATGAATCTGCAGCTAACCAAGAAAATAAAAGTTGTTGTCATCATGGTATAGCCTCATTATATTTGTCTTTTAATAAAAAATGTAACTTATATGACCTTAATGTGAATTTTTCCCAGTGGTATCAAAAGTGATATTGAAGTCACAATATTTTTAAATTCTATACAAAATTATTTGTTATTACTGCTAACAAGAAAAATGCTTTTTGGTTGGGGTATGGAAGATGGTGCAAACTGTGATATGCTGATATGATATGCTGCATTTATTTTGGTTCTGTCCTCATGTGTCAACTTTCTGGACAACTATTAAAAGCTGGCTTTTATCAAGTTCGATTTTTTAAACTGCGTGCCCTCAAACAATAATGCTCGGTGAATTAGGAAAAGGTTGTCCTAACATTTTAAATACTATTATAATATTAAGAAAAAACAATTGAATCATAAGAAAAAGAGCATTTGACATTCCCCTGTTTTATTTCCTTGTTAAAACATTTCTTGTGAGTAAGTATTATTGCTAAAAGGCAGCGGAAACAATGGAAGAGATTAAGGCCAAGCTTAGAAGAAGGATGATAATGATACATTATTTAGTTGTTTTTGATTGTTTGTTTTGTTGTTGATTTGTTTTTTGTGTGTCTGTAATTTTTTTTTCTTTCCTTCCTATTACTATGGTATGTTTATATCAGTGGTTTATGATGTGTTATAGTGTAGTTGTTTAATTTGTAATTGTTTTGTTTAAATACATTTAAAAATGGTACTGATTTAGATATTTGTCAAGGAAACTCCAGTGTTGTGACAACACTAATGCTGAAACAAGACTGCAATTATTCAGAAATGTCAAAAATCTTGATTTATAATCGTGTTTATTACATAGGGAGTAGTGGATGACTAAATTAGGGAGTGATTTCAGACACAGCTTCTGTTTTGCAAGACTATTTGTAAGATAAATTGTCCTGACAGCTGACCCTGTCTTCCAACTATCAACCTGCAGTACTGCCAAGAATCCACAAGGGGTCAGGAATGGATAAAGTGACTAACGTCTCTGCCCAGAGTGTTTCAGTCTCAGTGCAGTCCCTCTCGCTGTGACCTGTGTTACTCCCATCAGACATACTCAGATCCTTTACTTAAGTAAAAGTAAAAATGCTCCATCACAAGTAAAAGTCCTGAATCAAGACGTTACTCGATGAAAAGCACAGAGGTATTATCAACATGTTCTTAAATTATCAAATGTAAAAACATACTTTCACATTTCACAGTATCATATTATTGTGTTTTTTTTAACATTCAAGACTCGCAGTTATGTATTTGTCCCTGGGGAAAACTGTCTCAGGCATAAAAGCTGCCTCATAAAAACATATACTGCAGGAACAGATGGAAAAGTGCGTCGCACATACAAGCGCAAATTTAAAATGTATTCAAATATGTGCAACACCATCCCTCACTTCACACCCTTCTCATGTCCTGTGTTTAGGAGTTTCACTGACAGAGGGATGAAAGAATTTTTATTTAGGTATCTCCTCCTCCTCTCTGCATTTTCATCACTTACTAATGCAAATCTTAAATACTGCTACTTAAATACGACAAAAGTACTTTTCCACCACTGCCCACAGGACATGAAGAGTTCCACATCTGTGCTTCTCCTACAGATGTTTGAATTACAAATCACGCAGCAACAATCTTTCTATATTCATGTGAACACTTTACATCTCCTCTCTAAACCATCCAGCGCCTCTCTGCTTTTGTTGAATGACTGCAGTTTAATACACACTTGTACAGTCAACATGTTAATTCACAGCTCGGCTGGGGAGCCAAGAATGTCTTCACCTCTGTCTGTTCTGCTCTGTTAAACTCTGAGTATCAACACTCACAGATATCGGTTCTTGCCTTGGCGCTGATACTCGGCCTGGAGGTCAAACGCGTCTCTGCCCCTTTAACTTTCTCTGTAGATCTCAATCTCTCACATCACTCCCTCTACCTCTCTCTCTGTTTGTCTCCATCCTCTAAATATATTCATTCCTGTGAGTCGTTATCTTTTCCACAGTGAAAGGCACAGAACCAGTGAGGGTGCATTTTTCTCTCATGGTGACGGTGCATTCCTGGGTAACCCCACCTCCCCCCCGCCCTCCCCTCCCCCTCTAACAAACCTACAACACTGGAAAAAAAAAAGGCTCGGTTGAAAACATTTCATTTAGTTTAATGTGAAGTGAAAATATGCAGAAACGGCACTGTGGGATTACAGATGTTCTGATTCTGGCTTAATATCGACCTCTATTTAGAGCACGGGCAGAATTATAGACTAATAAATAGAGAACATAAAGTATTATGGGAAAATAAAACCGACTTCCTCCCAGTATCAGTGCAGCAGAAACACATATTTATCAAGTTTACCACCTGAGCAGCACAAAAAGAGACGCAGCACACATATCAAACTGACATTAAAATTCATGAATGCTGCAGCAACAAGTCCCGCACTAACCCAACACACGTGCACAAACATGTGCACACACCAACACATCGCTTCAGCCACCCACTCACACACTGAGCTCGACATAAATCAGAGTATTACTGTAGCAGTGCAGAACTTTTCCCTCACACGCAACTCTATTCTGAGACGTGTGGTGTCTTGAGTTAAAGTGGGGATTTTAGGAGATAAAGTGACCCTGCTTTACCTTTGAAAACGGTAGGAGGGACAGATAGACAGAGGCATGCATCGAAGATGGCGAGACGAGTGCGCAGATGTGGAGATAAACAGACAAACATCAGCCTGAGGAACTGAAAGAATGAAGAGGGAAGGACAAAGAGGGAAGCTGCCGGGTATCGGGTTCAGCCAGAGTGGAATTCCACCATGATGCCGAGTCAGTGGTGGAGAGATGCAGCCTGGATGTGGACTGACAGGCCCAACAGTGGAGACACATGCACACACAAAAGCATGGTGATCATTGTCCCTATTACTGTATGTCTGCCTGTGGCTGCGGACCAAATGAGTGGTGAATAATGAATACTGCAGAGGCAAGACAGAGAGAAGTATCTGCATTTGCCATCTGACCATTGAACCTCTATCTGGGTCAAACATCACAGCCTACCAGAATAGCCTCATCATTGGCTGTGTTTGTGTTTCTTGTGTGTGTACTGTGGCTCAATCCCAACCCACCGCTTACCCCTACCACTTAGTCCCTCTGCTCTGTTTTGTGAATTCATGTTGAGGGACAGGCTGTGCTGATTCTTGTTGGGATAGAGGCATACTTATAACCGAGTGTTACGAGATATGGTCGGCAAGATGGCTGCACATGCAACAAAAGAAACCCACAAATGTATTTTTTTGTTAAAAATAATTAAAAATTACGATAACCATTGTATTATCTTACTTCAATGCATAAGAAGATTATAAGACAGTGGGCCCCTGGACACAGACACGCAAAGGGCCCCACCATCGCCTCTACATAGTAGCAAAGCACAGACTTTGTGGTGGTTTTGCATCTCTTTTTAGTTAAGACGCTAGGGTTAGTTATTAGATGTCTTTTGGTAGTTATTTGGGTCTTTTAGAGGTAACTTTGTGTCCTGTTGAGGTACTTTGGTGTCTCTGATATCATTTTGTGTCATTTTGGGTTGTTTCGTGTCACTTTGCAGTCATTTTTTTATCTGCTTGTGGTTGTTTAATGCCTTTTTGTGGTCATTTTTTGGCTCTTTGTGGTTATTTTGCCTGTTTTTGCAGCTATTTTGTGTCTCTTTGAAGTTCCATTGCAACCTTTGTGATCTTTTTGTGTCTTTTGTGGTCATTTTGGGTCTTTTTCTGGTTGTTAAGTGTTAATGAGAGGCCTGTTCTGTAATCCATCCATGGTTTAATGTCATTTCAATGGATTAAGGTCCTTTTCTTAAAACAAGCATAACAAAAAATAAGAAAAAGCTAGTGGTGTGATGCTGTCTTGATGGCAAACTAGCTAGCTTGCTAATGTTACATTGTTGTTGTTGATTTGTGCATGACTGTCCTGCATTTTGTTATATTTTCATGTTGCATTCCCTCCCTTTGATGCTATATGATGCACAAACTTTAACTTAAGTCCAGTAGCAGAGTAGCTGCACTTGTTACTCCAGATCAGGGGTGTAGCACCAGATTCTGGGTCCTATGTACAAGTAGTCTCTGTGGGCCACACACCAAATACAGCCTTGGGTAATCAGTGTTAATTAGTCTCTATGGGTAGATGAATTTAGCTTGATGACTAAGTGAGGACGAGATAGTTAGTTTGAGTTGTTTTAAAAATCTTAAATAGGAAATATCCATAAATGTATCCAACATCCCACTGTGGCTGAAAGGTGTGGAACGTTTTTTAAAGGTCTTCATGGAGCTTAAAAGCAGTGCTGTGTGATGTCGTGCAGAGTGTGTGTATGAGATCGTGCAAACCGAGCAGACGCATTTAACCTCGACGAACCACAACACATTTACATATATGCAGCACGGTGGAACTACGAAAGCTTTCACAGAGGAAAACCGCAACTTTGGTTGCCGCTTTGCATGGTATGCAAATGTGGAGAACATTCGTAAGGTAATGACAGCCAAGTTGGTGCGGGAGGTGGTCGAAATAATCATTAGATAATATGATAACATAGATTATACTACCGATACTATTCCAGAGGACAGACATATTCAAAAACATCCACTGACCAAGAGCCCGATCTCACGTCTATCCCAGTGTCACCGCCTCATACTGGAAAAACGAGCCTTTATCAGCACACTGGGGATTATTGTAACAAAAGCAACCTTCTTTACTCAGCCTGTCTTCATCCCCTACAGCCATGTGAAGATGCACAAAGTCCTCGAACTGGAATTTTGGAAGATAAGACAACCGGCAGCAGCCTTTATATCACATTTCTCACATTTCTTATGTTTGTGTCCTCAAAACAAAACAGAACAGAGTTTCTCCATTGTTGTTAAAGTCTGGGTAAAGCAAAAATCAAAATACATTCTGAGTTCTTCACATCGCAGAGAAGTGTGTTATTAACCACAGAGCCTGATCTGCATGATTAAAAAAAATGCCAAGTCTATAAAATTAGGTTTCAAAATCACAAAAAGTCATTAGTACTCTGCATTTTAAGACACTGGGGGTGTGCTCACTGAGGGCGCTGAAACAAAAAACAAGTCGCTGCGCAGTGACAGCAGCAAATTAGCACGAATCCCGCACCCACAGCAGTGAGCAGCAACTGCAGGGCCGGCTAGCTGATTCAGGTGGAAAGACTGAAAGGTACATTCATGACAACTATTTTGCTTATGTTTATAGGTCTGTGGCATTTAACACAGCTGTTATTCATGTATTTATTTTACTGACAGATGAGTGAGCTTGCTGCTTGGGCTCTAATGTTAGTTTTGATATAAGGATGAATCCAGTGTGTCATTGAGCCATGATTTCAGGCCCCCCCGAAAAAAATCTTGGCCACAAATTTGTTAAACAAGCAGCCTAAATCATAATTCAGTACTAAACAGTTACCAGTTGTTTCACATTTTCAACTATTTTCTAACCTATATAAAGTGTTAAGAAAGAAATCACTGATTTTACTTTTTCCCCGCTCTTTAGTCTCGGGTGTGCCTGTATGGTGATTCCCCTAAGTAGAGATAAAATCTTGTTTATATAACCACTTGTCCTGCTCAGCCTGGTCATGGTGGATGAAAAGCACCCAAAATACCCCAAGCAAGAGGCAGGGTATCCCCCAGATACAGTACGTTATCAGTCTATCACTGGGCCACACACAGACAACCATGTTTCTTTTACATCCATGGACAATTTAAAGTTTCCAGTCCACCTACTAGGAGGCTTTAGTACAAGTAAGCTGCTTGCTGAAGGGACTTTTTCCAGTTACAGCAACCTAAATATATATTGAAGATAAGCAGTACAGTAAATGCGACATTATCCAACGTTATGATGTGACACCTTCACCTCATGTTGAGCCAGAAGAAGCCCTGCTGCTGTATGCTTCTCCAAACTGACATTTAGTATTCAAATCTCTTAAGAAAATATTATTAAATCAGTATTGCTTTTACAGGCAGAGAATGAAAATACCCAGAATATCCACTTGCAAGTATGTGCACACTCACATGCATTTGCTTATAAGATTTCCACACAACAGAAGTTGTACTTGCAGCAAACTCCGTGTTAATCTGCCCCAAAGTCCCAGTAATTGATTGTTATTGTGTATGTCAGCCGACACTGAGAGTGTATCAGAGTGTGGTCAGGTATCCAAGGCATAAAAAGCTCATCTGACACCACACACACACACACACACACACACACACACACACACACACACACACACGTCATCAGCAGTCAAGATAAGGCTGCACAGCTGCGGGTACAGTAGGTATCAGGTGAGACGGAGCCACACACTGCCAGTTCTATCACAACACTATGCACAGCAGAAAGGTATGACAGGAGACAGCAGGTCAGAGTGTTTTGGCTTATTATGTGTCTTAGAACAATCATCTTTATCTGTACTAGGCTCACTGGAATATTCTACACACACTTAAACTCTTGTTAAAAGTGAAATAGTTTGAGATGAATGCACATACACCAAACCCACTGACTGACCGTGTGATCAGACGAGGTGGAGGAGGCTGCAGAGGGCGTCGGGGAGTGGTGGTGGTTGTTGTTTGTGGTGACGGCGCTGGTATTGTTCTTGATGGCGTTGAGCTGTGGGGCGTCACAGTAGTCCGCTGGGGGGAGCACCATGGTGGCCTCGTCTGTCTCCGTGTCCTGATGGTGAAGGTTGACAACGCTTCTACTGCGGTACGGGGCAGCAGACACACTGCAGGAGCACGAGGAAGAGGAGGGGTGGCATGAGAGATGAAGGGGAAAACAAAAAGACAAAAATAGAGCACAGATGGGAAAGGAAAGAGAGGATGAGGATAGAGTGGAAGGAGACAGTAGCAGAGGGGGCGAATAAGGCCACCAAAATGGCATGTGTGTGTTCCTGTGTTTCTATCTTCAAGGCCTGTCTCTTCTAGAAAGGTTAATCCTAAAGTTGCTGTTAGGCTCATAGACACGATGTTAAAATTACAGTTTTGGGGTACAAACTAAATATGGTCAGTGGGGGGTCCTCATAAGGACAATAGGACGAAGATGTGTGTTGTTGTGTCCCCCAGCGCTGGTTATACTTTAAACTTTCTGTAGCAGTTGGCTGGCAGCCTCTCTGTGGGAGGTGCAGCACATTAAGATCTAATAAATTAATCCGACAGGGATTAGTCTCTTTGAAGAAAGGCTGGAGTCGACTCACTGAACCTTCTCTCTCCCTCTCCCTCTCCCTTCCTTTCTTTCTCTCTCTCATCAGCAGCAAAATCTTTTCATCAGCATAAAACATCCTGTTTCCTGATATTTTGCTGGGCTGGTGTGAAAAGTCCAAATTTAGATTCATTTCAATTACACAGATTTGATGGTTACACAATATTTATATGAGCAAAAGATACTTCAAAGTTTGTTTTTTTAAGGAGCTATGAATCCTTAAAGAAATACATCACTGCTTGAACGATGAAGCATGAACGATTTCTGTAACACAACATGCACAGTGTTTGAAACAGAAAGATTTCATATGGCTGAACGCCTGAGCAGAATGAAAACACTGTTTGACTTGAAGGGAAATTTTGTATTTTTCAACCTGGACCCTGACCCTACAAAGTCGCAGGTCTTGGTGTGATCCTTGATTCAGATCTAAGCCTCAAGTCCCACA
Source organism: Epinephelus cyanopodus (assembly GCA_026686955.1). Lineage (NCBI taxonomy): Eukaryota > Metazoa > Chordata > Actinopteri > Perciformes > Serranidae > Epinephelus > Epinephelus cyanopodus. The sequence continues at coordinate 14,288,969 of CM048929.1, forward strand.
TTAACAAGGTGATAAAAACACATTTTTTCCACCGTAGAAACATAGCTACGGTACAACCATTTCTAAATGAAAAAGATGCCAAGAAATTGATTCATGCCTTTATTTCAAGCCGACTCGACTACACCACTGAGAGACTTCAGCTCATTCGGAACTCTGCAGCTCGGCTATTAACCAGAACCAAGAGGAGAGAGCACATAAGTCTGAGCTGCTCTGCACTGACTCCCTGTTACATTTAAAATTAATTTTAAGCTCTTCCTCCTTGTATACAAAGCCCTACATGGGCTGGGACCGAGCTATGTTGCTAACTCCCTTGTTAACTAATTACCTCCGAGAACACTGCGATCATCTGCGGCTGGTTTACTGGAGGTTCCCAGCAACAACCGGAAGAAGATCACGGATGCAGCCTTTGTCAGTTACACCTCAAAGCTATGGAACACACTACCTGTAGATATCAGGGAAGCTAGCTCGCTAAATATTTTTAAAAGAGAGCTGTTCACTTTAGCCTTTAATTAGCTATGACTTCCTGATACAGGTCTGAGACTTTCCGTTTATACTTCACACTTCCTTAACTCTTTTAAAATCTTACTTGATTTTATGTTTCATAATTTTATAACTCTGTGATTTTATGAATCAGTTAATCCATGTTTTAAACTGTTTTAAAAGTGCTCATACTGTCCTTATTGTAAAGCACTTTATGCTGCATTTCTTCTATGAAAGGTGCTATATTAAATTAAGTTTATTATTATGTTTTTGTGCCTCAGTGATTAATGGGAACAATTTTTGAAACAGTATTTAAAGAGGCCACAACTGCAGTGACAAAACAGGCTGCAATGTATTCCCTACAGGCAATTGTGCACTGTTGAAGCACACTCATTAAAAGTGCTTGTTTTGCCACTGACAGGCTCAGATTGCTAATTTAAGTGTCTAAGAAATTAAATGTTTTTCCTTATCTTTCGCTGGTGTGTTTGTTATCGTGAACAAGTCTCGCTCAAGAAGAAGCCTTGTTCTGAAATCTCACAAAGATGACTTGTTGCAGGAAAAACAACGGTGGAAACGTTAGAGTTGGAGAGACTTGTTGTCCTAGAGCACAGAGAGAGTAGCTTAGTGTTGCCTGAATGATTTTCAGTGTCATGGCTGAATATCTAGCTGATTTCGACAGTGTCAAAAAGTCAGGGGCAGGGCAGGGAGGTCTCCTGGTAGAGCAGGTGCCCCACGTACAAAGGATACGTCCTTGTTGCAGCGCTTTGCTGCATGTCATTCCCTCTCTCTCTCTCTCTCTCTCTCCCCCTTTTCAAGCTACCAGTGTCCTATCAAATAACGGCTAAAAAGCCCCAAAAATAATCTTCTAGTTTTCAGAAGGAGACTTCTCCCTGAGCGAGACTTGGTTACACACAATGACAAACAGACTGGGTCAGCCAAAGCCAAAGAAAAATGTTTTATTTCTCTGTAGAGTCCTTTCTGTAATGATTTCAGACACGCATACTAACCTGAGCCTGTCAGCGGCAAAAGCAAGCACTGTTAATGAACATAACTGATGCTGCACAATTGTCTATGGGGAATACACTGCAGCTTGTTTCACTTCAGTGGCTGCAGCCGTCTCTCTCAACACTGGACCAGTTTCAAAAATCGTTGTCTCCATTAGTCACTGAGACACACACGGGAAAACGGGGTCCAGGTTGAAAATTGCTAAAGTTTCCCTTTAAGCAAAGCAGGAATCAAAGGTTAAGGAATGGGAGAGTCCCCCATAGGATTAGAAAGGTTATCACTCTAACAGGAGTAACTAGAGGAAACACTGCCAACAATACAGCTGGCTGCAACATGAAACCTGCCGGTGTGTGTGTGTGTGTGTGTGCGTGTGTGTGCGATAGCTGGATCGTGGAGTCTCCTTACCTGTTGTTATTCACGAGAGGCTCAGAGAGTGCACGGCAGTATGACGAAGGGAACCAGCCCCTCCTGCAAGATGCAGACAAAGAGAGGAGAAGCCAAGTTAGGGATGATTACATCTGTGGTCTATCCTGCTGCCAGCCTGCCTATCAGCTCTCAGTGTACAGGAATCTGAAAGCCTCTCTAAATGATTAGGAAAGAGCTCTGCTGCTCCCTCAGCTCAGGAGACACGGAGACACATATGCTTATTATTTGCAACATTAAGTAAACTACAGAGCTATTATAGTTCTCTCTATTGTGGTATAAGCGGTGTTGATGTATGTCTGCGGTAACTATGGCAGCAAAGCCCTGGAATTCCTCAGAAAAGACATCCTTGTGAATGGATCCCTCTGATTTCTGCACACAGATCATCAGAGGGTGCCATTTCAAAAGCTTTTTTTCCCCTTTTATTTTGATGGATTTTATCTTTTCTGACAGCAAATCCTCCCTGTTGGTGGGGGACTGTTTATATTCTATCTTTCATCAGAAGCAAAGGAAATCAATGAGTTGAATGAATGAAGGTCGCATCTGAGCCGACACACAATTAGTGTTTGTTTGGAGCTTGAATGAATCTCTGCGCTGGTTTAATAAATGAGTCAATGTCTCAGTCAGACTTTGGAGACCTGTGAGGTTGCTGGTGGCCCCGGTAAGAGAAATCAAGCAGCCATTTGTTCCTACCCACACACACACACACACACACACACACACACACACACACACACACACACACCAAAATAACTTTATCACAGGGTTGAGAACGAACGTGACGAAGCTGGTCAAATGTTTTAATTAAATTAACGTGCTCCAACAACTTTTCACCTTGATCTGATTTAGAAAAAGGTTTATTTCAGCTTGAAAACACATTTAAAGGAATTTACAAGCGAGAATGAAAAGGTTAATAAAAAAAATGAGTCACAGCTTGTCTCTATTACAAGCTCAGACCAAGGACTGTGTGTCATTGTGCTGTTACGGCTCAAGATTGTTCGTAATCAGCACACAGCGGGTCAGCCTCGCCCTCCAAGTGGATAAATGTTAATGTTTGCACACAGGCCTGGAGACTGGGTGTTTCCTTCGTGTACCTGCGATAAAAAGTCTCCTACTGACTCACTCAATCTCACTCATATTAATAACAGCGTTTATTTAGGGAAAGGGTTTGCCACTGAGAACACAGGCTCGTTTCCATGCTGGCCACTGCACAGGTATTGATAAAAAAAACCTTGCCCAAGGACAACTCACTGGCACTGGTAGCCAGAGGTGTTCACTTTCCCCCTCTGGAGTTTTCCTGGACAGGAAAGCAACACCCTCACATGCCTGTTAGGTTGATTAGATGGTGGAATCACATTTATGCGGGGGAAAGTGACCATGATAATAACAGCACATGTCAGTTGTCAGCATTTGTAAAATGTTTCTGTGCTGTATTATTTATTACTAGTGTGTTTTCGCTTGCTTCCTCCCTGACATTCACCCCTCAGTCCGTCAATAATGTGTGAGAGTATCTGAATCAGTCTGGGTGTTGCCAGGCGAGTTGCCGGGATACACTATCAAAGCTGATATAAGACAAAGGGAGAACCCAGCGAGAGACCCAAATGCATCAAAGCCAAAGCTCCTGCAGGACACGCAGCCCATCTCTTCAGGCTCTGTGATCTGATAAACATGATGATATACACTTTTTAAGCCTTTAGGCGCTCCAGCTCGCCCTGCTCGCAGCCGTGAGGCAGCAAGACCAAAGTTTAACCGTGGAGCAGCCTCACTTTTGAAAGCATCTCAGAGACGATTCCTCTCGGCCCTTGATCAGTTTTATATACATACATTTGCCAGGTTATTTCCCTTGATAGTGATAAAGATCAAACTTGATGAATGATTCAAATTCAGAAACACACTTCCAAAGGCTTCAGATCAAATCCCTGTTTAAAAAGTCAGACATCAGAGGGCCGTGGAGAGCCGGCTTGGTTGGTGCCTGTCTGTGTGGGAGAGCAGGTGGTACTCTGAACTTCCCTCTCTGTCTCACTCCAGTCCGCTATCGTACATCCCACCCTCAGGCCATACTTTACTTTGATTTCCTTATCAGCGAGTGTTCCAGCTCAGGCAGCACTTGGCGAGCCTGGAGCTGTGTGCGTACGTGTGCATGGTCAGCATCACAATCAGGCGAGGGACCATCTGGCCAGCCAGGACAGTGCAGTCCATCTCATGTCAATCACATGACTAGCAGGAGGGCGGAGGACCATGATATGCATGTTTAAAACAATTGCTGATGAAGGATTCACACATAATGAAATATAAGGTAGACGTCGTATATATTGGCTGTGATAATGTGCACACACATGTAGTGCATCACACGTGTAATCATGTCTCAATGTGAAGTGCAGCATGTGTACATGCCTCTGTTTATTTATGACTCACTTTCCATTCTTCTCCAGCTCGCCATACATCCACCCGTCTCTCTCGTCGGGGATGAGCAGGATGATGACGTCTCCCTCGTCAAAGCTGAGCAGCGTGCTGTTGTTGCCGGCAGTGTGGGGGAAGATGGTGCGCACACGTGGCCTCTTCACCATGTTGTTGAGGCCAGTGGCGACAGACACAGACCTGGCAAGATTGTTCTCCTCGCTGTTTCCCGTGGTCTGGAAGAGAGGTGAGGATCAAGAGTAACAGTGAGAACAAATACTGCAGGGATGACGTTTATTTGAAGGCCACCCTGGATTATAACATCGCACGTGTTCCCTCGACAAAGCCAGTGGGATTTGTCCAATCAGTTTTGGATTACTGTAGAAAATAAGCTCTGCGGCAAACAAAAGTTTATGATTACACATTTTGTTCAGCAAGATAATCTTCACAAATGAACCCCACTTTGTGAGTCATTAAGCGTAAATGCAATCAGAAGTGAAAACCAAACATGAGGCTATAAATGTACGACAATACGCCACCACAACGAGGCTGTAAAACTGTGTCTGTGCAATATTTCTCACATCATCATGTGCAATATTATTCTTCAATATCATGATCACTTGCCAATACAGTGCAATATAATTTTCTTAGTCATGTGCAATACTACTTCTTATTGTTATATCAAATTCAATATGACATTGATTAGTGGGCGCAGTCTGTTTTTACCACCATTTTAGTTCATTTTCAGTAACTTTTGTACTTACCATACTCCTATTGTTAGCTTTTACTCCTAGAAAACACTTTTGTCTATATATAATTTGTAATTTTGCCAAATATTTAATACTCTGTTGTTCTAAAACTGGGCCCAGTGAGTGACCCTGACCCGGGAAGCCCACTAGTCATCTGGTTGCGAATCATTTAAATTGAGGTTACAGTACTTAGTGTTACTGTAATTTGAACCATGCTCTGGCACAAGAATCTACTTTGAGGTAAATAAAGTTCTATTGAATTGAATTGACATCTTGCAGTCTTATTTAGCTACTTGTTAGCAACCGTCTCTTTTAAGACACGTAAAGGCTTCAAAATGTACGAGTGGGGCATCTACTGATGTATTTTAAGTTGCAGAATAAAATGTTAAAATATCTAAATAAAGCTAATGTTAATCACAAACCTTATTTCAGGCATCTAACAAAAAAAAAAAAAGATTAAAAAACCCACTGACTTTGAGACAAGGGAACTAAAATGCTAATTCATTTTGGGGGTTTTAGGACTAATTCCTGCAGCACTCAACAACAAACATGACCAGGAGTCAGTGCTGCGTTGAGCTTAGTCACTTCAACATCCTAAGATGCTCACAATGATACTGTAAGACAATTTGACATTTGGTAATTAGCAATCAGCACAAAGTACAGCTGAGGCTGATGGGAATGTCATTAGCTTTACAGGTCATGAACCAAAGTACTGGACAAAAAAAATTTCAGCTGAAGATGGCGCTGGGTGAAATGTCAGCTGACCAAAGTTATTATAGTTCATCCTCTGGGGACTGTGAATGTCTGCTCCATATTTCACAGCAATCCGCCCTATAGTTGTCAAGATATTTAAATATATGAAATAAATATCAACCTCATGATGGCACCAAAGCAAAAGTCAGAGGATCTCCCAATTCATTACAAGATATCCTGTTGAGTATCTGTAGCAAATTTCATGATAAGTCACATAATGTTTGTTGCAAACTCTAGAAAATGGCTGAAAACCAGTTTATTTTATCATAACAATCTAATCACAGAACAGATTTTTGTAGTGATGACAAGGCAGCGAAACTGCCAAGACTAGAGTGTTACATAAATCCAAACCCAAGTGAAGCAGATGCTATTGTTCTGGTTAAGACAAAGGCCATTCACATTACAAGAAAGAACAAAGCACAAGCTTAAAGCCACAGCTGCACAGAGGGAGGTGCCAAATGAAAACCAAAGACATATTCCATGCCATAATACCTATGCTGTTTGTAGTGCTGGTGACAGTGGTGGTGCTGTTCTCCTGGGTGAACATGTTAGCCAGAGGACTGGTCTGAGCTTTCAGAGGTGGGGCCGGCGGAGCAGACATGTTCTGTCAAAAGAACATCAATGACAATGTTAGCATGTGTATACAGAAGGGTAAGCTCACTTTCTTTAGCCAACCTGACTTCTAACATGTGAGCAAGTGTATGTTTCTATTTCAGGCAGACTTGGCTTATCCATTATTTTGATTTAAAAAACATATCAGATCAAATTTTATGACTAAATTCTATAAAATTCAGGGAAATCCAAGTGGTGTGAGGCCAGTAGTGTTTTATGTGTTTGACTGTTTAAGCATAGCAGCAGTGGCCTCATAAAAAACCCAACATAAACCACAGAGCAAGGATACTCGACTTGCTTTGCCCGTGGGGCACTTTTGCAAAATGACAGGAGGCCAGGGGCCAGTTAATACTCAAGCATTAATATTTATCAGAATACATAATAAATGAATTGCCTGTTTTCCAGTTTTTGATGTGTGCTGTCCGAACTTATCTTTGCCAGGAGGCAAATCCAGTCACAGCAGCCCTGCACTGGTCAGGTTTCTGCGGGGGAGTTTATAGGATTTGAGGACGATCAGGCCTTGGCCCCAACTTCTGTTGGGGAGTCCTGAGGATTCTCCCTGGCACTTTTTTTTTTTTTTTTTAAATTCCTCTCATGCACTCTGACACCTCATTCACATTTAAACTAGTAAAAATCCCCACTGTTAATCAATGCTTAAGTTGAGTATCGCTGCTATAGAGCATATTTAGCTAAATGCATGAATTTACAATCAAACAAAAGTGACATCAAACATATTGTAAGATCTAATCAGGAGTCATTTTAATTTACTGTAGTAGCCATGACATAAGGAGTTAGATAAATGTAAAGATTAAGCTACATTATGCTTAGCGTAGCATAGCATTAGTTCAGGCAGGACACGATGTCAAGCTCAGCTCACATCCCAGCTTCATCAGCTGATCTCAAGCAGCCCAATCAACTGATGGAGCAACTGACTGACTGAAGGGAGTTAGCCGATAGATCACATGTTTCCTTTCTATGCAACCAATTGGCGAATTTCATTCAGGGCGCCCTATTTAAACTGCTCTGGCCTGCTACTGTTGCTGCAAAGCTACTTTGCAACCTGCCTCCACCCGCTCTCCATGCCTTAGGCCTTCCCTGTAGGCGCATGGAAGGGCAGGGAGGTTTTTGCCCTGAAACTTTACACACAGGTGCGTGGAGGGCAGAGAGGTGTGCTCTTTCTGCTGTCAGCTTTTCACGGAGGCACATGTAAGGGCAGAGAGGTGCCAGAACTGAGCCATATCGCCAAATGTAATACTGCAAATGGAAATAAAACTTCCTTCGACTAAAGTGTTCCTAAATGAAATGTATTTAATCTTGGTAAAAATTTGAAAATATTGTATTTCAGGAAGCTAAAAGAGAACATATATTTATTTGTCCCTTTCCCCCTCCCATCATACCACACTGTGCCGTGACGGGGACGGAGAGGGCAGAGGTGTGATGGGGACGGCCGTGCGCAGTCCCTCGATCATCGACAAGACACTTTCAGGCATGTTGGTGGCGTCGTTGCACTGGTCCTGCCAGCTGTTCAGCTTTGCCATCAGCATGTCTCTGGCCTGTCCAGCAGGCGTGGACATAAGAAGAGATATTAAAAGAAAACATGAGTAATCAGTTGAAACAGTGCTCACATTTGATCACTATGGTAACATGATGCATTGAGAGTCCTGCGATTGTGGGTTTTTAGGAATAAATTATTCTATGTGATGCTTTGATTAGATTTTAAATTGTTGAACGTTCTCTGCGTAAGGTATAATCTGAAGTGCTTAAATTTAAAAGTCTATATAAGTATAATTGGATTTCTCTTCATTTGAATAGTAAAGATAGCTCATCACCACCACTGCAACACAGCCTGTAGTTCTTAATCAAGGAAAGTCTCAATTTTCTGCTTGATTCTAACATAATGAGTAGAAATTATACATACCTTGTCATGAAAGGAAGCAAACTGGTAGGAGAACATGCAGTGTTTGTCCACCAGGAAACAGAAGCGTCTCTTCTCCTCCAGCAGAGCCTCCTTACAGCCATCTGCGATGAACAACTGCATATCCATCTGACGGTTTGTCAATGTTTCCAAGCACTGACAACAAACACACACATAATGCAATGTTACAATAATGACATAAGTCAATCTGAATGGACTGAACTCTATCGGTTTGTCTTTCGTCATCTCAAACAGATCACCATGTCTTATCTTCCCGACCACACGTTTGAAGCCATCTAGTCCCTTTCACTGCCGATCTATTCACAAGCCCAACAAGGGAAAATGACATGAAAGGATCAGGCTTTTCTGAATATCCTAATCTCTCTCTTGCAGATTGAAAGGTATTATTAGAGTTCACTGTACTGACAGATTTAGTGAAAGGATGGAGCAATAGGAGGAGGTAAGGACAGGGCACAGCATTTGTATGGAGGCGGTGTCTTATCTACACGAGCAGCCTGCGACTTTAAAAAGGTCAGAAGGCTACTGAAAGGATTTGAGACTACTGTGTGTCCTTGTGCATGTACGTGAGAGTGAACGCACTTAAAGAGGACCTATTATGCTCATTTTCAGGTTCTACTAGAATGTTTTACTTACTTTAATGGTCAAAAATAATTTATTTTCCTCACACTGTCTATGCTGGAACACCTGTATTCATTCCAGGTCTTCAGTATCTCAGTGTCTCTGCACCATCTTTGCAACCTGGGAATGATTGTAACTGAGGGTGGTAGCACTTTCTACTGTGAGAAGTCACCAATAAAAGTTTCGAAATCTTCACAACCAGAAATGTTCCTGCAAGAATCTGATCCGAAATCGGGTAGAAATGAAGTTGTCTGCAACCGATTTTACACATTTCCCTGATGTTAGCGTGTAGCTACATGTAGCAGCTTATCTCGAAAATAGTAATCGTAAATAAGTTTTTGCTCACAGGAAAAACATTTGACACTGTAACTTTATATACATGATAGAAAATAAGAACAACCTATAAGAAGTGCAATGCACAGGTGCTTTTGACAAGGCTGCAGTTGCACTACACCAGAGGGGTGTATGTGATGCGAAGCGTCTGGTTGTTTGCGTGATACAGGGGGCTCTCGGGTGGCGGGCATGTGTACAGAATCAAATATGGAGTCTGCTCGGCACATGACCACCCTGCCACTGATTGGATTCAGTGCAGCTGCAGCCTTGCTAAAAGCACCTGTGCAATGTATTATACAACAGACCAGATGAAGCCATGGGCGAAACGAGTTGTTTGTAACATTCCAAGTGAAGACTAAATTAAAAGAAGAAGCAATTCAGCCCTCTTGTGTGTGGTGTGTCTGCTTATTTGCTATCAGTCTGTTTCCTGCCATCACTTGCAACAAGTTATGAGGACTGACAGCGCTGTGCACGGGGCTTTTGAATAGAAAAAGCGTAATCAATCTCCTTTCATCTTCAGCTTTGGTAATTTCATTTTTATTATCTTGGTTTATTTGATATTGTCGTTCTGTGAGCACGAATGAACACGATACTCATAAATGCAGATATGAGTGAACTGAATTAAGAAAAGTGGTTTCAGATTAAAGCAGCAACCATAATATATTTTGTTTATGTATTATTCATGCAGCATTATTACCACGGCCCTGGTGTGAGTGTCTGCTAATGTTACCAGCATATATTTACAGTGCGGATTTGAATTCTGGCTCACATAATGCATTTGTATAAATTTCTCACAGGTCGTTCACATAACACATTCTCAGAAAAAGCAAAACATAAAAGATAGAACAGGTTGACTTCTTAACATTGTTTTTTGTGCCTGGTTTCTTGAGCCATACTGTTCATCCGAGTGGCTGCAGTTGGCACACCTGTAACGGTTGTCGATACAATGGCCCACACCCTCTCTATTCAGCTCTTACAACCGCCCTCTTATGATAAAGCCTTAAACAACTGAGGGCTCGATTTATTTACCAGGAAGCTGTGGTGAGGTAAGTGAGGTAATGGGTAAAAAGTTCAGATTATCTTTCTCCTCTCTGTGTTAAAGGGACGGTTCACCCCCCAAATCAAAAGTACATAGTTTCCCTTTTACTTGTTGTTCTATTTAACAGTCTCCATTGTTCTGGTAGAGATGCCTGCCTTCTCTCCAGTATAATGGAACCAGATGGCACTCGGCTTGTGGTGCTCAAAGTGCCAAAAAGACACATTTGAAAAACTCAACAGCAATGTCTCTTTGCAGAAATCATGACCTGGTTACTCAAGATAATCCACAGATGTTTGAGCACTTTCACGTAGGAACTATTTTCTTTCTACTGAACTGTGCCTGCCAACTCTGTATCTTTTTGTAGGCACTTTAAACACCACAAGCCGAATGCCATCTAGCACCTTTATATTTGAGTGAAGACACCTCACCACGGCTGCTGTCTCCAACACTTCGCAGCTCACACCGAATAATCTAGACTGATAAATAGCACTTCAGGTAAGACAGAGAGTGCATTGATTTTGGGGTGAATTGTCCCTTTCTCCTATGTCCAGAAACATATTTCACATAGAAACACGGCAGCCTTTTGGTAGGAGAATGATGTAAGTTAACCAAATTAATATGGAGTGTAAATACAAAGAAGATCATTAAAATGCTCAATTCCCATTTAATTACTTCACCAAATGTTTGTATAACTGTTCCTCTGAGTGTAAAAACCCCAGAGTAAACATGCCCTCACAACTCACACAGAAAAAACAATACTGCTGAAGTATTTCAATAAAAACAGCCAGGAAAGATATGTGGAAAACATGACCTGCATCACCTGTGTGTGCATTCAGTGACAAAACCTAAGTAGCCCTCAGCAGAGGTGATATCATCCTTGCCCAAACAGTGCTGTCTGCCTGTCTGCCTGACTGAATGAGAATCTGTCTGTCTCTCCGGTGCCAGGAAGTCCTTACATGAACCCGTCCATTTAGAGTTATTGATATCTCACTCATGATAACAAGCGCATCTTTGTGGCAACATGTCAAAAAACAAGCAGATGCAAATTTCTGGAGCGAACACACGCACGCCTACACAAATAGCAGCAGAAATAGAACTTTTTCGTTACTGCCCAGTCTCTCTTTCTTCATTTGTCTTCTCCTGTCTTTGTTTTTTCCAGTGATATCTCATAATCTCGCAAGCTTTATTGCAGCATAATCATGATTACAGAGTATCTTTAAAGAAACAATATGCGTCACATCAAAGTCAGACTGGGTTTATTAGGAGCTGTCGTAGAATAGACTACAGACACATACTGCAAACTTAAACTGGCCTTTAATGTTGTTTAAAAAAAACCTAAACCGTAATGTCTTGACTTACAAGTGAAAGTTGCTGAGTCAAATTATTACTTGAGTTAAAGTACTGGAGTACTCGCATCCATCCATTTTCATCTGCCAGGTTGCAGGGGCAAAGCACTCCAGACGTCCCTCTCCCTAGCAACGCTTTCCAGCTCCTCCTGGGGGACCCGAGGTGTATCCCAGGCCAGATGAGATATGTAATCCCTCAAGAGTGTCCTGGGTCTGCCCCCGGGCCTCCTACCAGTGGGACGTACCTGGATCACATCTAACGGGAGGCGCGCAGGAGGATCCTGATCAGATGCCCAAACCACCTCAACTGACCCCTTTCAACGCAAAGGAGCAGCAGATCTACTCAGAGCTCCCTCCGGATGTCCAAACTCCTCACCCTATCTCCAAGGATGAGCCTGCCTAAGTATTCAAAGTACTTTGTTTCTTTTTAAATCTCAACACATCATTGTATATTGTCAAAACACATTTAGAGAAGCTAGCGACTCTAAAACAAACCACTGAATGCATTGACTTGCTTGTAGAACCTGTAGAATTGTTGAATATGCTGCAAAGCCTAGAGAAATGCCCACAGAAACACAACTTGACAAAAAGGACCATTGTCACCATTGTCATTTTCCTGGTTAGAATCAAATAAAAATCTATGTGCAGTAAAAACTGGTCGAAAAACTGGGTTGTTTTTTCTTTTTTACAAAGACACAGGATGAGGCAAGGGTGTTGTTTTCAGCCCGACGTTCTTCATCATCCACATGATGAAATGAGCTAACAGTTCCATCTACACTGCACAAATTACAAACTTATTCGATATAATACCTGCTAATTTCTTGAGATTTAACTACAAATGTAACCAAAACTTCAGAAACCCTTCCCTGAATTCTTTCGTTTGGAGAGGAAAAGTGATTGTGCGTCACAGTAGCAGCTAAAAGGAATACTTCACCCCCTAAATGACCATTTGTATGTCACACAGTCAGCCCGTGTTACTTGTTAGTGTTATTGTGTGACTTTGGGGTTTTAAAGGGTCAGCTCAGATTCAGCAGAGTCACACAATAACACCAACTACAGCGGGAGACCAGCAGCTCATGCATTCATGGAGCTGAAATGACTGTTTCTGTAAATGGAGTCTGGCTTTGAAGAGAGCACATATATAAGTTTCACTTTCCGCTCAGTTGCTCAATCAGAAAGGTCTCTGTATTTGGGATAAATGAAACTTGGATTATACTGCATGAGTTGTGAGAGAGTTTGTAGATGAATGTTTTATATTCTTTTGCTGTTGTTAAATGCATTTGCCTATGACTTCAATTCATAAAGAATTTTCTCTGTTTTCGGATTCTTCACTCACCATGGAGGCATGCGAGAACTAGAGTTACTGCCTGACCTTTGACCACCAAATTCCTATCAGTTCATTGTTAAGTCCAGGTGGACATTTGTGCCAAATTTGAGGGAATTTCCTCAAGACGTTCTAGACATGTCACATGGATGGACAACCCTAAACGCAAAGCCTCCGGCCAGGGCTATTTCTGGTGCCGAGGCATAAACACAAATTCTTCCTCTTGAATTTAACACAAGGACTTTGATTGATATACAAGTGATCATTGGGGGGTAAAGTATTCCTTAATTATGCAACACCGTGTTTCCAACAGAGCAGCTGATTATCACTATGAATGCAGTAAAAAACACCAGCTCACTAAATCTGTATTCATCACGTGCGCTCATTCAGCTAATTGAGATATTCTTCAGGGAAATTATAATTTTATTACTGCCCTCTCAATTATCTACCGAGTGTGTCGCATGCATTTTAAGTACCTTTAATTATTTTTATCTATTCTTGTGTTTTGTTTTGGCAAGGAATACTGTCACATTTCACGCCAATAAAGATAATTTGAATGGAGGAGAATTAATGGAGAGACAGAGAAAGAAAAAGAGATAGTGAACACCTTTCCAGAACTGTAGAGGTGGGCGGAATAATTTCTACTAACAAGTGGACGAGGGAAAAAAAAAAAAGTGTGAAATGCTATTTCCACACACATGCACACACAGACACCTACACACATAAACGCACACACCCTCCTAATCACTTTACATCTGTCAACACTGCAGCGAGCTTGTTGCTATGGACAACCTATATGTCTTACTATAGGTAAGACAGAGCGAGGAGTGGCAACAAGGAGATAATACATAAAGAGAAAAACACACGACACACTGCTTCAAAAATAAATCACACTTTCCCCTCTTTGGCGCGTAGGAGCCTTGACACACATCTCAATCTTTGTTTATCTTGTGTACAGAGGGAAAACTTGTGCTCACTTTGTTTTGAAGAGTCCTTTAATCAATTGTTTGACAGCTGTGACAGCGCTCTCACTTTCAGTCTCTCTTTTTTCCTCTGTTTTCAGACGGATCGTTCCTTGTCTTTGAAGTGTCTTTGGTGTCTGGTGAATTATCTGCTGCTGTAAACTCCTGCCTCTAAGCCCCTGGCACCCTGTCTGTCTGTCTGTCTGTCTGGCCCATCTCTGTGTCTGTTGGGTGTCTAAATCCTAATACCTGGCCTTAAATCAGATAAGCGAGCACAGCAGCGAGCAAGCACCCTTACTCGTGGTTTGGTGGGAAGGTGAGGGAGAAGTAGAGGTGAGACGGAAAAAGGAAAGAGAAGAAGGTGACGGAGGAACAGAAATATAGTGGAGGAATGAGGAAACAGGAGAATTAGAGAGGAAAATAAAGGATTAGATTTATTTTATTTATAAGGACTATGCCCATTAATCGGCATTTCTGTAAATGTGCCTGTGTTAGCCAGCTGGCTAATTTTCAAATGCAGTCCTTTGGCAAAGACATAAAGACAGCATTAACCATGCAGAGTTGGCGGCCTGGTGACGGGAAAGGACATAATGCAAGTTAGCAGCAGGTTAGCCAGAAATAACAACAGCAGCGTTACGGTGATCAGTGTACTGTGTTGATTGGAAATGTTCACATCGATTGTCAACAGGTCTTGAGCCTTTGTTTGAATGTGTGATAGATGATACAGTTTCATATCTCAGATGGGGGATCCCTCCATAGTTTAGAAGCTATGATAGAAAAGCATGATTGGCCGAAGGAGCTGGACCCGATGGGATCACACAGTCCCCTCTCAGTATCTCAGACAAAACACATTTAGGACTGAACCATTTTCCATTATCACGTATCTCCTAGATCAGTGTTTTTCAAACATTTTTCGATAACGTACCCAGTTGTAATACTTCTTCCAGCCATGTACCCCCTGACCACTGCAAAACATTTCTGGTGGATAACAGAAACGCCTCTAAAAACAGGTACAATAAAATGAGGTAAATCCTAATTCTCATTGTATTGTGCAACAACAAACAAACTCTTTCTGAGACTGACAGTACTTTGTTCTGTTTTCACTTTACTTTTATACTTCTTTCAAAACACTTTCAGCTCTGTCGCTGCTGTGTCATTCAATAAGGGTAAAGAAATCAAACAAACAAAAGATATCAGACAGTTTTCAAAAGACAGTGTCTTTACAAGGTACAGAAATGACAAGCACACTCAGGGTGACACTGTTGTTGGTATTCGCAATTCGTATTAGTTGTATACATGGGGTAATATTGGTTATCAGGTATTAAGAAGTGCAGTGGTGTTGGTAAGGAGTGTGTTTATGTAAGAGTTTGATTACTGATGGACTGGTATAGTTTGGGATTGGGGGTAGGCTAGACAAGCACGTTGCTTCTTCCTACTCCTTTCTGGACATGAAATGTTAATTTATGAGTAATGTTTCTCATTGTAAGTCTGTTCATGATTTATTGTTTATCTCTGTTTTGCAGGTTTGTTTTTACATTCTATGTTATTTTATCATTATTTTTTTAGATGTTCGAAATAAAGAAATCAAATTAAAGAAAAAAAAGGCAAATCAAATTATGGATTTTAAGGTTTATGCATGAGAAGTGGGACTATAGGGTTAGGGTAAGAATGAGAATGGCAGCGTAGTCACAGTTAACAATCTGTTTTCATATAAATGTGGTTTAATGAACTTACATTTACTTTTTAATTGCACTTATTATAGTATACTTATTTCAGGGATTATGCATGACTGATATTTTTAAAATTAACATAAAAAAAATCCCTGGTGGTACCCACACCCCCAGTAGATCTCTTTTATACTATTAAACAATCACAAAATGTCAAAAAATATACCCACAAAATTTCATACGGCCCAAGGTGACATGTTCAAATGTTTTATCTGACCAGGAGTCAAACAACCCAAAGCTGCTCTGTTTACTATTACATATGACAAAGAAAACCAGCAAATCCTCTCATGTGAGAAGCTGAAACACAAGAACGTTAACCTTTTCAGTAATTTTTTCATTGAAAAAAAAAAAAAAAGATTATCAAAATAGTTGCTGATTTTTCTGTCATTAAAAAAAATATCAATTGACCAACTGCTTCAGATCTAGTTCACTCCATGTGACAGCTCTGCAATTCAAGTTTATAAATCTGGAAAAGGGAATATTTTTCCACTATTTTTGTCACTACGAAGTCTTTTTCATTTTTTGGTAATTATAGATCAAAGTCTATGTAAAACAGGGATACTCAATTTGCTTTTGCCAGGGGCCACTTTTAATAAACAGACATTAATAGTATCGATCAGTATATATAATGAATGAATTGCCTGTTTCCAACCTTTTGAAGTTTGCTGTCCTCACTCATCTTTGAGGCAAATCCAGTCACAGCAGCCCCACACAGGTCAAGTGTAGGCAGGGGACACTCGGGGCTTAGCTTGGACCTCCGCTGGGGTGTCCACAGGCACCTTTTTTGATAAACAACCTCTATTCTGATACTTTCATTTAAAAGTACAAATAACTATGAATTGAAAAAATGTTCAGCTGGCCACCTGGCAGCCTATGGCAGGCCAGATTTGGCCCACGAGCCTTAAGTTGAGTATCACTGATTTAGATTAAAGCTGCTATAAAACTATATTGGTAATATAAATCCTTGTGTAATTCCTTTCGGTTATCCCTCTCGACCTCTGTCTCACTCTAACTCTGCCAGGCTGGGTGTAGGGATGACAGTGTTGACAGAATACACAAACTCTTAAACATTCACAGACACACACAAGCACACACACACACGCACATACACATACAGGCAAACAGGCTGCACGACTGGATCGATGGTAGGGAGGTTATGCAAGATGTGCCGCTGCTGTGCTTTCGGGGTCATAGCTTTGTGATTAAACTCTTCTGCAATTATCAGTATACAGAGTCACTGTTAGGGTGTGGTGGCACCGTGCAATAATAATAACTTTAAGTGGTTGTAATGATTTGACATTCCTCAGTGATTAACTGTCTCGGGTAAACACCTGCGGTAACGGTGACAAAATCTGATTTTTAGAATGATACGTATCACGGACAGAGCTGGGACAAAAGACAAAAATTAGACCGAAGTTTTCTTTTTTTAGTGCATCAATGTGTGTAACTTTAAGGCACAACAAAGTAGAGGCAAAGTTCAACACATTTTACAGCGTAGTGCTTTGCAAGAGACTGGACACACTTAACTGTAGATTCAGCTTCCAACCATTAAACTGATCAGTCTCTCCATCTGCTAGTTCTGCACGAAACAAACATGTCTCATTTGCCTTTTTAACATTCTTCCTTGTTTGGTTGCTTGTTCTGTGCACGTGTGTGTGTCAGCTCTTATCAGAGAGCATGCGGGTGGAGCAAGGTTGTATACGAAATGATTGCATGCGGGTGCGTTGGTGAAGTGGACACAAGAAACCAACAGCAAACACAGATATTCTCTTGCATGACTGCACAGAGCAGACACTTCACACACTGTCCCCAACTACTGTTACACTGGCTTTGACACAGTGGGTCTCAGGTGTCAAGGTTTGTGAATGAGTGTGTGTGTGTGTGTGTGTGTCTATGCACATACAAACACAGCTGCGTGTGTACGTGTCAAAGAAAGAGCATCCATGTACGATGCGTCACGTGTCTGTCTGTGTGTCTCCGTCCGTCTCACCTCGCTCTCCTTGTTCTCGTACTTGTTGGCGTTCTTGCCTTGGCTCTTCCTCCTCAGCTTCTTCAGGTCTGACTGGGACCTCTCCAGAGACTCCTGCTTCATCTTGTGCTCCACCTGGTACCTCTTAAATGTAGCCTGGAGCAGGAGAGAGATCAATTTGAATGCAGCAACACCGACCTGATATTTTCCAGAGCCATGTCAGCCTGCAGGAGCCAAAGGCTTTTAGAAGAACTGGCTCAATACTCATTTGCAATTTCAATTCAGTGGAGTAAAGGTTTTTGTTTCGAAAGTTATCTATCCTGCATGTTACCACTCGAGATTTGGACACGTGACATGTGCATACTTGAGTTTGTAGCCTTTACTTGACATAACATCATGTATTGCATTATGTGCCGTATGCATAGTAACACATTATTTCTCTTATGCCTCTTTTCCACTGCATGTTTCGGCTCAACTCGACTCGACTCGCGTTTGCTACTAACGTCACTCTATTTTGTTTTCCACTGCAGATAATACTCAATTACTGTAGATGGGATTCTCAGCTGATCGCCATGGCGATGCCACGTGAAACTGTCCTGTCATCTTCAACGTGACACTTGCTGGATTCTTTCATAGGCGACCAAACACAGGAACAGGGATGTAAGAAAATATCAAGACAGTGTTTTCTAACCTAAAGAATCCTGCACACGCTTTTATTTTATTTTTCAATCGTGTAGGCACATGTTAATGTCTTTGCTCAGACTTCACAAAAACTATTGCTACGATGTTGGCTGTTACAGAGACTGTGATGAATATAAATATATATCCCACTGTTCCTACTTTTTTTATGTATATGGTGGTGTGTTTTTTATGCTGTGACAGTTTCCCTAAAATTAGATTATCAATATCGCAATATATTGAATAATAACCCCTGTATTGTTATGTTTCATATCACCAGATTCTTGCCAATACACAGCCCTAAAAATAAACGCCTCTCCAATCTCTCAACTGGACGATGTAGTGGACAGTGTATTTTTGCTGCCATTCTTTTGAATCTGGGATGATTGAATTAAAAAAAAAAGTCTTTGCTGTCGACATAGCTTGGCTGTCATGCCATGTGTTGCAAAGATTCTTTCCGACCAATCAGTGGTCTGCAGTGTTTTAACATAGCCTTTTAGTTTCAGCTCAGCACGCTTGGAACCTTGATGGCGGTGATACCAAAAAATGTACCACATACCTTCCACAACTTTTGCAATGCAAACACAAAAAGAGCGATAAGTTGAGTAGAGGCATGCTGTACCATGCAGTGGAAATGTAGCATTAGTGTTAAGCTGGTTGCATCTGCCATTTGGTAAAGATGCAAATTTAACATTGGACATTGAAAACTTAAATGTGACTATGAAATAAATATAATAAATAACAATACAGTTTGTGTAAATTCATACACATATCAGCTACCATTGTGTGTCGTTCAGACATTTGCATCTGCAGGCCGCAAGTCAAAGCATTAACCATCGACAACATGTTTGGTGCAGAACTCTGTGTTGCTGCTGTTGAGAATGACCTTGTTTTTCTCTTATGCTGTGCTGCAGCCATAACTCTCATTAGGACATAAATAAAATGCTATGGCTGCCGACATAATGACAGAAAATTATAGCGCTGAATTGCTGCCCAGGATCAGATTATGGTTCAAGTTCTTGAGCGTAAATGAAACCCTCATATCCTTGAGTTCTCCATCCATCTGCCTGCTCATGACAATTATCAGTAATCACATGTTTAACACTGCGGCCTTTAGCTTAAAGATATGTTGGTGTTTCCCAAAATGTACTGCATAACAAAAACATAACAGAACATACTTTTATATAGCAGTGTGTGCTCTAATGAGCGGGGATGGATGGAGTGCTACACACAAATATGCATGCGCTCACACACATGCACAGAAAAATACTCACTGTCATGTATTTGACATCCATGTCGGTCTTTCTCTCCAGCTCGTTTATGATCTCCCTGTGGAACCTCTTAAACTTCAGGTGAGGAGCAGGAAGGGAGACAGAGAGAGGGTGAGTGGTGATTAGAAACTTGAGGGGAGGATGTAGTGCTACAGTCTGTTAGCTTTGCTGTCAGCGGCAAACAGGGAAAATACTGTAAGTCTCAAAGGGAGAAACGGAGAGTGATCATTTAGAGTGTATCTGTGCGTGTGTGCGGGGGTGAGAGCCAAGTCCGAGGTTGTGCTTATGAATGAGTCACAAACAAAGCGTGGGAATGCCCACAGACTTCTCTCACTTTCTCCCTTTCTCTCCAGCTCTCTCTCATTAGTGTGAGGGTGTCAAAGTGGTTCCATCGCCACAGCCTTGTTGCGATGCGGCGGCGGCGCCAACGTGGGGCGGGACCACTGAATTGGAAGACCCCATTACTGAGCACACATTATGACCTTGTCGCACACAAAACACACCCTCATCGAAGTCTGTCAAAGGTTTTCTTCCATCATTTTCTGACCTGATTTGATGCTGTGACTCACCAACTGGAGTCCATTAACAAGTCAACCCACTCACTGATGCTGTTAGCAACAATGCCTCAGAGGAGCGCCTCGCAACTTCCCTGCCCCAAAGTTCAGCTTTAACAGGTTATTTTCAAACTCTGGTATTATTTATTTTCCCAGGCACCAAGCTTGTGCAACATCTTAAGGAAAACATCTTGTGGTTGTTGTGTTAAGATATCCAAGTTTTAAGTGAGGGCATGATTAACAATGTAAATGTTTTTGCTGTTCGTCAACCCCCCCCCCCCCTTTCCTGTCTCTCTTCAACTATCACAAAGTCAATAAAGGCAGAATGCCCTGAAAAATAATCCCACAAAAAGTACCACAATTATTGTGATCTAATGTTTAAAATTGTTTTCCAATTAATGAACATACAGAAAATTGTCATTTATCAAATGACAACGCCTAACAAACACATCCCAGCTTCTGCAATATGAAATTTTGCAGCTTTTCTCTACCTCATATCATCACATACCAAATCCTAAAAAGTTTTAAACTTTCGGTTTGACAAAATATACAACTTAAAGATGAAACCTTGGCCTGTGGGGATGTTTAGTGAGCATTTGTCCTTCATTTCTACCATTTTACAGACTAAAAAAGTAATTAAAAGACTCATTAAAGATGGAATCTGCAAGTAATATCTGCATTGTTACACTCACTGGCCACTTTTTTAGGTACACCTGTTCAACTGTTTGTTAACACAAATAGCTGATCAGCCAATCACGTGGCAGCAACTCAATGCATTAAGGCATGTAGGCATGATCAAGACGACCTGCTGAAGTTCAAACCGAGCATCAGAATGGGGAAGAAAGGTTCAAAGTGACTTTGAACGTGGCATTGTTGTTGGTGCCAGACGGGCTGGTCTGAGCATTGCCTGGGATTTTCACACACAACCATCTCCAACCAAGGTCTGCGGGAGACCATCTCTGAACCAACAACACGTCCAACCTTGAAGCAGAAGGGCTACAGCAGCAGAAGACCACACCAGGTGCCACTGCTGTCAGCTAACAACAGGAAACTGAGGCTACAGTTCACACAGGCTCACCAAAACTGGACAATAGGAGATTGGGAAAACGTTGCCTGGTCTGATGAGTCTGGATTTCTGCTGCGACATTCAGATGGCAGGGTCAGAATTTGGTGTAAACAACATGAAAGCATGGATCCATCCTGCCTTGTATCAGCGGTTCAGGCTGCTGGTGGTGGTGTAATGGTGTGGGGGAGATTTTCTTGGCTCACTTTGGGCCCCTTAGTACCAACTGAGCATGGTTTAAACACCACAGCCTACCTGAGTATTGTTGCTGACCGTGTCCATCCCTTTATGACCACAGTGTACCATCTTCTGATGGCTTCTTCCAGCAGGATAACGCACCATGTCACAAAGCTCAGATCATCTCAACATGACAATGAGTTCACTGTACTCCAATGGCCTCCACAGTCACCAGATCTCAGTCCAATAGAGCACTTTTGGGATGTGGTGGAACGGGAGATTCACTTCATGGATGTGCAGCCGATAAATCTGCAGCAACTGCCTGATGCTATATTATAGTTTCCAGCACCTTGTTGAATCTACTAACTAATAAAGTAGCTGGTGAGCGAACATTTCATTACCATCATGGTGTAACTGTTCCTTGTGGACAAGGATGTGGAAGAGGGAGAATAGCCAGTATAGTGTTATGTGACTCTTTCTGATCCACTTTTTGTTTCCCATTTACACAGCAAGGGCTGCGTTTGAACACCAGACACTGACTGCACCTTTAGTAATGAAAATAATCATTATTTGCAGCTACTGTTAGCACGCTAACAACCTAAATTAGGCTGTACTTAATGTACCAAATTGTTACAGCTCCAGCTGGTGTTTGCCAGGGGCATGTTGAGGCCTGCCCCCTGTTCTCTCAGCAAGGAAAAAAACCAACAGGTGCTCCTACAACCCAAACCTGTTGTTTCCGTTCCTCGTCCTACCTCTTTGTGTTTTGCTTGTTTCGTTGTGCTACTGTAGTCGGTGTAGGTGGGGAGGAAGGAGAGGCAGTGTCTATCTATCATAGGTGGGAGGAGGAGAGAGAAAGCTCCTGGCTGACTGTGTATGTTTACCACTAAATGGTGCTCAGTGAATTGAGGCTGTCTGGAAATATTCAGAGCAACAGGTTCGGAGAGTAAAGTGCATTTGGGTGAGGCAGCACAATTAGGGAGAAATTATGTTACGCAGGAATTTCCAGGAAGCATGATGCAAGAGCAAAAACACTTACATTTTCTTCCAGCTCGAGATTAACCTTCCTGTGGACCTCTGAGATGTCCATCAGCACTACACCTGTGACACAGACGGAACAAGAGGGAGAAAGAAACTGT
Source organism: Epinephelus cyanopodus (assembly GCA_026686955.1). Taxonomy (NCBI): domain Eukaryota; kingdom Metazoa; phylum Chordata; class Actinopteri; order Perciformes; family Serranidae; genus Epinephelus; species Epinephelus cyanopodus. The sequence continues at coordinate 14,311,521 of CM048929.1, forward strand.
ACAGGTTATATATATAAACATACATATAAACATGTTAGACAAGACAGGCCAGCTAACTGTTTGGTGTTGTTTGCTTTTCTAAGGAGCAAAAGTGATGACATCTAAAGATATTGTGCAACACTAACAACAGTGAGCAATGACAATGAAAACAATCGTTTAGAAAATATGCACGTCATACGCAGCCTCTACAACCATCAAATGTCACCGGCTACAGATTACATTACAAAGGATTTTCCTTTGCTGCGATGAAAGCTGAATAAATGCATGCGCCTGGACCAGAAAAACCTGACCACCTGCTGCTCGGCTAATCAAAAAGAGCTCAGATGGCAGGCAGCCACAAATCATAACCTTCTGTCATTGCATGTTGCTCACAAAGGCAATCAAATTAAGATTACTGAACACAATCATTAAGTGGAAAATTGTAATTAAATTTCCTATTGACCGCTACAGCACACACAATCGGTAATAATGTAAATTATCAAAAATATTTTGGGTATTTACCTGAAGTGTTTCTCATGACTACAAATACACAACAAACAAACTTCTAATTATAGTTGCCATCACTGTTCTAAGACCACTAAAAATTAGCAAACAATAAACCCATGTGAAACTGCTGTACTGACTTATGCATGAGAGCAAACAGAGCAAACAGATGCCTTCATGCCGGCTTTTGTCTGTTTTTAACATACTGTCTGTGGCCTGGATTGTGCTGCTCACAAATTAAAAAGTCTCTGCATGTGTGTGTATGTGTGTGTGTGTGTGTGTGTTTGGCTGGTGAAGTCCCTTTACAAACACCATTTTTAACACCCCTCAGAAAACTGGTAGACATGAAGGAATAATATTTGTGTTTGCAAAAATGTGTGTGGGCCATTGGTTTTGGTAACTTGTCTTGGCACAGATGGAGGTGCACTTTACTGCAAGAAGCAAAAGAGAAAAGAAGTATGGAGAAACAGTAAAACTACAGCTGCTGAACTGCGGCTGAAATGTTTGTTTTTTTGATGTTATAAGATGTGTGAAAGGGAAAATGTGATGCTGTGTAAAAGTGCTTTGAGTGGTCGAAAGCTATACAAATGCATTTCGTTTACCAATACAGAGGCAGGCTTATTATGCATTGCTGTGTCTTATGCATGCACAGCATAGTTGTAGGATTCATGACACATCGGAGACTATCGTGTGTCCTCTAATGCTAGCCTTACACAAAAGGACTTCTCAAACAATTTCACTATTGCAGACGAATTTCCAGTGTCGTAATAAAGTCATAAGACTTTTAACTCAGTTGGTGCGCGCTCCTGTGATCGCTAACTTTTGGTGTAAGGAGGTCATAAAACTCAGTCCGAGCTGTTAAGTCAGTCTTTTTCTCATCCTGACAGTCCAATAAAATCAAACATATTTAATATCACTGTAAGTTGTCAGTCTTGGCTCATGCAAATACTGTAGTTCATTGACATGAACATTATCAACAACCAATAGCTGCACTCTCTTCAGCACTAAACAGGAAGCAGCAAAGCGGGTAAACAGTAAACACAGAGGGGACTCCGGGGAGGAGCATGAACATAAAAATGACTCACTTCTCTTGTACTGTGAGAAACAGGAGGTGCTACTTTAAATTTGGCATGTATCTGATCCACTGAAGAGCACTTATCTCAGTGAGAAATCTTAATTTTTGAAACAGTTGACCTCTCATTCCCACGGTGTCCTCCCACTAAAACAGCGCAGCTAACCAATGGAGGCTGGTAGCGAGTGGAGGCGACAAAATCCAAATGCAATTTTTGTGTGCAAATGCAGTTTACCTTTACAGATTATCTTGATGGTGAATTGGCAAGAATACTGTCGACATATGATGCTTTTTATATTGTGTTTGACATGTAAGGTATTGTTAATATGTCAAATTCTTTACAGGAAGATTGGCGTAACATTTCCCCAACAAGAGCAGGATGGGAAATAATCTCAAAAGGAATCTAGTTGTAATCTTACAAATCGTGACGCCTCAAGATCCTCAGTCTTTGCAACATATAGTGCAGGGTGTCAGACTTAAGTCTTTTAAAAGTCTTCTGACTGTACGGTAGACATTAGATATAAAAGCAGGATGTAAATCATCAGAATGGAAACTTGAATCCGGATGTTATGACTTGTTCCCACACTGGGCTTTTCCCATAGGCATTTATTCTCTATGTACAGTGAGTGCACAGGCTCGACAAAAAACGTTCTTCAGTAGCCAACAAGTACAGCTGTACTGTACACTGGGGTGTTGACAGTGATGTAACCTCGGGACATTTGTTTAAGACAGATTTTCCACTGTACAGATACAGTGGCTTCCGCTTCAGAACACAGGAACAGCTAATCTGTCTGTAACAACTAAAAGACGTGGGCCATCACAGTGGGGAGGCACTGGCTCACTGAATAAACAACACTTCAGACATTAAGTATTTCTGTGTTGGTCAAGGTTTCTAAAATTGCAACAAATGTAAATACAAAAGGAGCCAGCGCCACAAACCTTGAGAAAGGTTTTCTAAAGATCAATAGAAAGGGAACAGCTGCCTCTGAGCCTTGGCGGAAATTCTCTCTGGTCAAATTCAATAAAGCAACACATCAATATAAAATGATAAAGATGTAATCCCCTCAGAGGTGGCGCCTTGAGAGGGGGAAAAAAATCCAGTTTCCTTTTCTCAACAGTGTTCTGACGTGTACACATTTACAACACTAATCCCTGACAGACCTTCAATAGGCTGCTGGTTAGATGTATCACCATGTGCTGTACATTCATCAGCATGTAAACACGGCCCTTCCCCCGCTCTGTCTTTCAACACCTCCGCTGCCCCACCTTGCCTTATGGCAAGATTGGCTCTTTCATTCAGCGCAGTTCAAACAGCTCGGCAGACAAAGGACGGCACATCATCCCAGTAAATCTGCCTTTTAACAGAGCAGGAGTGAAGTGAGGGGGAGCAAGGGTGAGGAGAGGAGAGGAGAGGAGAGGACTGTGTGTGAAGGACAGGACCGTATTCACCTATTAAGAGGGACCTTTTTCAGTGTCTGCCTTCTGTCTTCCCACACTGTTACTAACTGCACTCCCCGATGAAATATTATCACATTTTTGGGAAATTGAAACAGTGACTCCAGAGAGAAGCAGGCAGAGGGGTCTACAGTCTGTGTCTGAAGGATGTATCAAGGATGTCAAACTGACTCAGCAGCAACAACAGGTTAAAAAGACAAAGATAGTTAGAAGCTAAAGCTGAACTATAGGCTACAGATCACAGTGTAAAAGTGAACCACCACATCACTGCTGATCGCCACACAAGACAATGAATATAAAGGAAAACTTTGCTGATATCGAACCAGCTGTGTGGCATCACAGTGTGTGCAGGTGAACGGTGTGTTCTGTTCCTACACTTTTCAGGGTTTGATTTTGGTTTTGGAACAGGGAAGAAACGTATATCTTTTTCCAACCTCTCCAGGTAACAAGTATCATTAATACACGACGTGCCCCAGACACAACATTTAGCTCCACATCCACAAAACCAGCCTGAAAATGAAGGAAATCTGAAACAACTGCATTAGAGTCAATGGAGCACAGCTGTGTTGTTGTCGGGCCCTGGTCTGAGCCGGCCTGATGCGATTGGGCAGACTGCGCCCAAGGGTGGGACTTAGCAAAGTGTCAATTATGAGAAATTTTTAGAAACGTAAATAGCTAAACTGATCTTTTTTTTTTTTTTTTTTTTTTACCATTTTGACATTCCAAATAAAAGGGTTTTGATAATTTTGATTTTTTTTTTGAGTACTATTTTATAGAAACAGTATATGATTGCACACACTATAACTTTTTTATGTCATGTTTTCACACACTATATTATGACTTTTTAACTGAATTTATATGACATATTGCATCATGATTTGATTTGGGATATTGCTATGGTAATGATGTAATGATTTTCTGCATACTACGTAGTGTCTAGACTGGATGGTCAGTTGCGTCAGCTGTTTATTTCAATTGGCAGAGTGTACACCACATTCACCCCGGCGTCATTTCACTGTTCAGCTATTGAAGATTACATAAACAAGGTCAGGGATTATGCTGCGCAGTCTCGATTCTTTTCCCTTTGAACCCAGATTTGGAACCTGGTATCTATTTTTATCTGACTCCCTGAGTTTAAATTGTGATTTAACCCGTTTCTATTTTAATATTGCTTTTATCATCTATGCACTTATATGCTTATGTAGGCAAATAAAATACTATATGACTGTCTTTGTAAAGCACTTAAGGTGCAAAATATGTTTGCTTTTGCAAGTGCTATAAAAATGAAATAAACTTGGATCTTAAAACCACTTGAGGTTCACTGCTGTGCTGAAAATTAATGTGGAGTTGTGCCAAATTTTATGCACATTAAAGACGCATAAAAATAGTTGGAAATAACACATTTAATGTGGGGGGGGGTCTGACACTTTCTGAATATGGTGGATGGAGTGTATGTAGAGTAAATGTGCAGTAATTACTAAAGTAAAGAGATAAAGTACTTAATTTAGTGAGAGACAGAAAACAAGACACTAAGAAGAAAGAAAAGAGTAGAGGCACATTACAGAATGAGAAAGGTCCGGCACATTACTGAGAAGGACACTGGGTTCAAAGTAAACCAGGCTCTAAAATGGCTGGCCTAACTGCTCAGGACTGAATGTTTGACACATCTGACCTTAAAGTCTGCTTATCTCACAATAAGAACAACGTAATCTTAAAAACGTCAGCAGGTGTGGTATGGAGTCAAACGCCTGACAGACTAGTTTACTTGTTGGACACAGGAGTTGTGAGTCATCAATATATCACTATCTGAATCATGAAAGCAATGCAAATGTGTCATGTTACTGATTGTAAACAAATGCCTTAGCTACACAGGGACCAACGGTCTTTTTCCCAGCAATTCACACTCATTTGTTTATTGTTGTCATGCTCCGTACAACACGTTGCCAAGCAACAGGTGTTCTCGATCGAGCAAGGTGTGAGGGCAAAAAGTGTGTCAGGATGTGGATTACACCGGGAGCAATTCACCGCCATTAGCTAACAAAACCAAGCCGAGCTAAACCCACACAATACAGACGGGCTGCCCACAGGCCTGTTTACCCAGGCTGTAAAAGGTTCTGGAGTCCTGGCTGCACACACTGTGCTCTGTGGAGCGCTTTCACAGTCGCCATTACAGGGGTGCTCGCTGTTAATCTAACACAAAAGATAGCAATTCAGAAAGCTTGAGTGAAAAGTTAAGCATCTGAAGTATAACTTTTGCTTGGATGTTAGGAGTCAGTGAGTCATAAATAAGGCAAATATAAAACTGTAAAGAGATTTATGATAAGAGGAGATTATCAGAAACTAAACTGTCACTATTGTGGTTCCTCTGTGTCTGCATGGTGGAGTTATGTGGAAAGACAGCACAGCACCTACAGTAATTGTGTACATGTCCTTAGGGCGCTGTAGTTAATGTCACAGTGTCAATATGTGCTGTTTGAACACTGCTTAGTGATTTAAATCAGTCCACCTTGCCTCAGGTGAAGGTGTAAATCATGCAAGAACACACGTCATGTTCTGACACTTCGTGTGAGACAAAAATGCTGTTGATTCTTTTCTTTCTCATTCCATGATGAATGGTGTGTGTTTGTAGAAAAGCAGAGACGCAGGCCCTGTCGACACGCATGCAGATATGTTTGAAAACATTTAACAGCAGAGAGGAGGACTTTGAAGAGGCTTAACAGAAGAAGGAGAAAATGGTGGAAACACAAAGAGGTCAGAGAAATATCCTCGACAGACTGGATGACAGTGAGTAAATGAAATGCTCCAGATTAGATCATGCAGAGATCATGTGTGTGGTTGATGTCATTCGGGATAGGCACACATGACCAATGCTATAACGCCGGAAATAAAAATGATCACAACACTGAGATATTTGGAAAACTAGAACAACACAACAGTGCAGCAGTGATGACTTGAGTCTGTCTCAACCTTCCATCGGCAGAGTGATCACGCTAACAATGACATAACATAACATCTCATTTCCTCTGGGTGTCCACACCTTGCAGACTCACAAAAGGGCGTGTCTGTGACAACCAATCACATCTATCAAAAAATACATCCCACCTAGCAACAGGGTCAACATCACCTCCGCACTAAGGTAAAAGTTTCTGTCCCTTCCTCGCTCAGAGTTGCTCTGAGAACGTTCCTAAATCACTCCTAAGCTAGGACACCTTGGTAAAAAAAAATTAAGCTAAGTCAGGAGCTCTCTGAGGGTGTTTTCAGAATGTTTGTGAAAACAGATCCTGGTGCAGCAGATGACCCCCATTCGTCCGTGAAGTGATGCAGCAATGCTAAGTCTAAAGTAGATATTAGACCAAGCAGTGCTAACAAAATATTAGCAAACCGGTAGTCTGCCATTGTTGTTGTTTCTCACAATCGTCACTCATAAACACTAACCAGAGTTTTGTTTTAAAAAACCCTAAACTCCGCTGACGTGTGGATGAGAGGCCAAAACACAGAGGAAAATATCTGTATACGCTGCAGACAGGGCCTCATCCATGTCATTATAAATGCATGCTATGAACAATGATGACCTGATTGCAATAAATAAAACATTAAGAAAAATTACTCAAGCTCCATTTTTGCAGCCATGAGCTCTGAGGCAAATGTGGAGCGAAGAGAAAGCAAAACAAAAAGTAAAATAGTGTGAGAGTGAAATGAACAGAACTAAATGTGTGCAAAATATAGAAAACGGAGAGAGAGAGAAAAAAAACCTCCCACTTTGAGTGGATTTTGTAAACAACATTTTGCTGGTAGCATGCAAAGCGGCCCACAGTTCCTCCACCGTTTTTGACTGTGGGCAAAATAATCCTGGCATGGGAGAGAGCCACCTGACACACCATGCAAACATGCTTGGATTATGTAAAGTGGGCCTGATGCCATTTGAGCAGGCCAGGACCATCAAAGGACGGCGTGTGTGTGCGCGTGTGCGTGTGTGTGTGTGTGTGTGTGTGTGGGTCTATGAAGCGTCTGCAAAGCCCTTGCTGCTGTAAAAAGGACAAGATTGGATGAGATTCAATTCCCTGCGGATAACAAAATGCTGCACGGTCATGGTGTCTCACAGGCTGTTAAATACACTTCAGATTTTTCTGGCAACAGATGCAGGGTCCTTGTCAAAAATTCTTTGAGGAGTCCAACAACATATTTTAGGTTCCAGCATCAGTAACACTTAGTTTCACCTCAAATACAGTCAGAAGATATAAACACTGAATACAGCAGGGACCAAACATCCTGGTGCTTCATTCCAGCGCCTGGTTTGACCAGAGAAGGAAACAAGTCAGATGCCTGAGTGCTTGGATGAAAGAACTCTTGACATTTGAACTCTGGTGAGAGAGGAGGAGGAGGAGGAGGAGGAGGAGGAGGAGGAGGAGGAGGAGGAGGAGGAGGAGGAGGAGGGAGGCTAAAGGAATTAAAGGAAGAAGGGAAGAGGACGAGGTGCACCCGTCCTCCAATGCCTCTCAAGAGTATCTGGTTTCTGGTTGGCTACGCGTCACTGAAGCTCGGGTTTCTGACGGGGCAGCTTCACTACGTCCACGAGCTCGGAGACAAGACGCGGAGGCCTTTTTATTCTTAGCGAAACACCTCGTGTTGCTAGGGGGAAATTCTGCTTCCTTATAATTCACATTGTTGCCTTGAAATCCTGACAGCATTCAGTGTCACGGGGATGTGCAGTGCAGAGAGTAGTTAGAATGCATCACAGGCCTGCTTCATTAGATGAGATGACTGTTTGGGAGTGTATTTAATCGCCCCCTGCTCTACATAATCCTCCATAATGACTCAGACTAAACTGGTCTGTCATGAGACCAGAGTGTCTCTCTGTCTCTCTCATACAGGGATTAGTGGGTTGTTGTGTGTCAACAGGTCAGGGGTGAGTTTGACTTCACTCTACATTAAAACTGTTTTGTTATGCAAACTGTGGGACTTGTTTGCTTTTCAAAAAGGGGGAATTTATATGTATACTGTATATAAACAGGTAAAAATAAACCTCCCTTTTTTAATTACTTAGATGGACACTGATAATAATCAGCTGTTTGTTTGTGTCCCTCCCCTCATTTCCTCTTCTCTTCCTACGACAGGAAATATATTCTAAGATGTACTCGCCACAAGATGACCGGATTTACAGTAAACTGCTCTAAATGATGTCACAGCTATTTTTGGATGCATGTGGACATTAAAGGTATACTATGCAGGAATTGTAGAGCAGAACACTAGATATGAAACAAAAGCCAGCAGAGACTGTATCGTGATAAGTTGCAGAGAGCTGTAAATTCACAACTTCTGAGCAGAGGGCAGAAAATAATGTTGTCTGGGAGCCTGATGACGCAAAGCATGTCTTCCTCCAAGCAAATGTCTGCTAAACTGGAAGGAATCTCAGTGGCCGAGGGGTCTCCGACTGATGACTCAAATCTTCGCTTTTTAAGGGGCAGCCCTAGTGAACAAAACATGCTTGTTTGTACACTGCAAGCTACTGTACTATTATACAGTACTTACTTTCGATAGCTAACTGACAGTACCTGTCCGACAGAAAACACACAGCTCACTCACACACTTTGCTCCCTATCCTCTCCTTTAGTGCTCACCAGTGAAAGTGAAAGCCAGTCTCAGACTCACGCTCCTTTTGGAACAAGTTTTGTGCACTTGTTGTTTCTCCCCGCTGTATTTGCATTTTCGTTTTGGAATGCGTGCTGCTACCATCTGATTGCTACCTTGTCAAAAAGCCCCGAGGCAGTAGGCAGAGTCTGCAGATAAACACACTGCCGCACACCTCTAATAGGTCGTAAGTGATGACTGAGAGGGATTACTTTTGTAGTCTTTATATTGCTTTCTTAAAAAAAAGGAAAACTCTGCATAGTATACCTTTAAATACAGATTAACTTTCTTTAAGCAATACGGATATTTTGGGGTAAAATCCAACAGTGTCCAGCTTTTGTCATCCCTAAAATAGATGGCACAGTGTCACGACATGCCAGTTTGTTTTTTTGAGACTGAAAGAGAAAGTGCATCAAACCAGCGACACCCAAAAGTGTTCCTGTCATGTGTTTATGTTTACATCCAGAGGTAAATATGCCAGTCTACAATGATTTCAACCATCTCTATATTTAGACAAAGCTGTCATACATTTAATCATGGCTGAAAGCACAAAAAAAAAAATCAATTGAAACTTCTCAATCTTCTCCTGCAGCATAATTTATTTCTCAGTTGTCAATATTCTCATATGGCACAAACACTCAAGTCTCTGCAACAAAAACAATAACCGTTTCCAACAGGCTGAACAGATGGAGGGATGGAGAGCTGAGACGTGGATTTATAATCACACTCTTTTGCACAAGAACAACTTGTCAGCTTTAGAATCCACTGCAGCAACATGATATTTAATCTCACCAGCCACAGAGCTTAATTAAGGAGCAAAATTAGTTATCCTTCAATTCTACACAGGGTCGGCGTTTCATATTTTGGGTGGAGTACCACTTTAATTGTGCCAAGATATTGACACCAGAGCAACACCAGGTGGCACTTCCCATTGTGCTGCTGAATTTAATTAGCAGTTCTGCTGCTAATCAGCAGGGGAGTTGAGAGACATACTGTGGTTATATCAAAGTGAGCCACCAGTGACAGTGAGTTAGGGGACCAGACATCTTTGCGCTGCAAATGAGCTGCTGGGAACTGAAGCCTGGGGAGTTGGTTAGAAACAAATAGAGAACCAAACAAACCCTGCGCCACAGTGTTTGTATGAGCTTACCACACATGAATCCATCACAAGCATCGACTGGCGTTAATTACAGAATAACTGCTGCTGTGTTCAAGCTACAGTGCTCCGTGACATGTGCATCTCAAAGATAATGAAGAGGTACAACAAAAAAGGTACAACCAATGCCTTTAACTGAAAGCATCTAGTATGTTTTCATATTTTGTAGATTACATTTAAAAGTACAGTTAAGGGGATATATTGGCATAAATGCAATCTAATGTAATGTCATGTTTATGCTACCTTAGAATGGGCCGTTTATGTCTACATAGGGAGCACTTCTTCCTTCACTGAGTTGGCCATGTTGCACTGCCATGTTTCTACAGTCGTCCAGAACAGACAAACCAAACACTGGCTCTAAAAAGGGCTGTTAGTGTTTTCACGTTTTCGTTTCAGCCCTGCCACGACCAGCCAAGCAGTGTCAGAAAAACTCTAACTTTTAAAAGTGAAACTGCCTCATTTGGTGTTTTTTCCGGTTTTAATCACCATGTCCATTTGTTTTGGAGAGGAAGAGACCTCTGCGAATAATTCAGCTGCCAGTAAAACTTCCTGGTCGATGAGAACTGAAGAAATCCTGACCAGTAGTTCACCCTTGGCACATGGGAGAAGTTTTATCTGGCTGCAAATCAGCAATTACTCACTACTCCTTTAAGGCTTTGCATGGATTGCCCGCTGTATATCAAACATATATATTATTTATGGAGACTCAGCGTAGCTTGAGATCCTCGCTGCAGACTTTTTTGGGAATAGATTGACTTGCATAATGCTGGCAGAGTTCAAAACCAACGACTTGGGGTATTTCCCGTATGTTACCTTGCTTTATATTGCAGTTATTACTGTTTACCTTATTGATCTCTTGCTTAAAACAAATGTGCAGTTTGTCATTCTTTTATTTCTATTGATTGCAAGGCACTGATATAAAAACACTACAATTAAAATGATGTTTATATAGAGGATATAATAACAAACTATTGATGCAGAGGAAATTACCCAGAAAATGTCCTTCATTCATTTCTTTAGCATATATTGATAAACTGTAAACATACACTGTACAAATGCACCCCTGGAAACCAGCTAAATGATCTGAGACCCAAGTGAGATAAACAACTGTGTCAGGAAAAGCAGGAACAAGCATCTCCACAGGCTGCAGAGTTCTCCTAGTTTATCTCAGTAGAGAGCCAGAGGACAAGGCAACATGGAAACTTACCTAATTCTCTGGAGACAGGAGACACTGCAGCGTTCTCCCCAATCTTAGACAAAGCATCAAAATACAACTTTCCCGCCAGGATCATCGCTGGGAAAACGATAAAATGATCATTAATGTTTGTTAGAATAGTTTGGGAAAAGAATCAGCTCCCTAATGTACTGAACAACAACCTAAATACGCTCCATAAAAAGGTACTAAAGTTTGGCTCGGGTGCACCTTATTCTCCCAGCCACCCGTCAGCCTTCTAGTTACAAGCATCTGTTTTTCTAAACTCTAACTTACTGTGAATGTTTATGAAAATGACAGTTCAACACAGAGTCAAAAATACATATTTTCCCTCGTATCTGTTGTGCTATATATCAGTCTAGATTATCTGGAGCGAGCTGCAGAGTGTTGGAGATGTTTCTTGAATACAATGGAACTAGATGGCACTCAGCTTGCTCAAAACTCAACAACCATGTGCCTTTATAGAAGTCACGGCACTATAGGAACTATTTTCTTTCTATCACACTACACGGCCAACTGGTCTCCTGCTCATCCAAGGAGGACGCCATTAATGTCTGCATCTCACACTGTCTCGAGCACGAGCCTCTCATCCCTGGGTAGATGCCTGCTTACTTTTGCACGGTGATACTGATAAGTGGTAACAGAAAAATGAAAAATGATATGGTGGCACTGACGCCTCACAACAAGAAGGTTCCTGGGGGTTCAAACCAGGGTGTGCGGACCTTGCATGTTCACTCTGTGTCAGCGTGGGTTTTCATGGGTGCTCCAGCTTCCTCCCACAGTCCAAAGACATGCAGGTTAATTGGTGACTCTAAGATGTCCGTAGGTGTGAATGGTTGTCTGTGTCTATGTATCAGCCCTGTTATAGTCTGGTGACCTGTCCAGGGTGTAGCCTGCCTCTCACCCACTTGCGACCCCTAACAGGATATGTGGTTGCAGAAAAATGAAAAAGGATACGGTTTGTGGGTGTAGTTCAGTAGAAAGAAGAGCTCCTACATGAAACTTTTTTTGGCGCTTTGAGCACTAAAAACCCAGCACCATGTAGCGTGACTAGATTCGAGAGAAGGCTGATATGTCCAAAACTCTGCAACTCCCACTCCAAAAATAATTTAGATTGACAAATAGTGTCACAGTCATGAGGAAAATGTGTATTTTTGATTTTGGGGTGAATTATCCATTTAAATGTAGTAAAAAAAAATGCTCACCAGCTACTGCTTTCTCATAGCTTTTACCCAGGTTGACCAGATTCCTCAGTCCTGGGTTGAACTGGTCCATCACACTCTGGGTGGGTGGAGACAGAAGGAGAGACAGTTAGTCACAACTACATTCAAGGTTTGAGCTGTTGACACTGACTCAACAGGTGGGTGCCTGTCCACCTGACTGAGTGACATCAGCTGTGGGAAAGAATGAAACACACACGCAGTCGTGCTAAACCCTGCTGACTATCCATTAACAGGAGCTATGACCTTTAGGCGCAGTTCACATGCAGGCAGTCTGTCAGTGCAGACAAAAAGATGTTTCATGTTAAACGACACACAGAGACTTAAGAGTGAAAGACAATACTGCGACAACAAGAAAGAATGAGGAAGAATGAAATTATGAGAGGAAACAAAACCACTCTGACGATGAGGACAGAAAAAGAAAATATTTCCATTGTCAACATTCCTTAGTCAAAGTCACACAGTGGAGTTATCATCGATTATGTCGTCTTCAGCATGGACACTACTCTTCCTCCGTGTCATATCAGCATCAGGTCTCAACTTAGGTTCACACCCGAGACCAGAATGCAGGGACTGATTAAACACTGGTAAAACTGCCTTAAGTCACACATGGCAAACAGTGTTTCATTTGCCCAGCAGTGCTCACCCACTTCTGATTCAGACCTTTGTCAATAAGTGACACGTCAGCTGCAGACACTGCACACACACACCTCGGATACTCTCATTTCCAGGCTTCATGAAATATGCACACAAAAATCTTTGTGGTCACAAAGAAAACACAGCTCGGCCCTAATTCGCCGCACCGCTCATGTAAACACACTGCTACTGTTGATTATAGCAGAGGGCCAGAGGTGACGGCTGCCGAGGAGCTCACTGTATAATCTTACCACACAGCACACACGGCCGGCTAAATTATTAAACCTGGAGTCTTTTTCCTGCGTTTCATCACACCAAGGAGCTGTGGGGGCTGTCCCGAGAGGAGCCCGGAGGGTAAAAGCTATTCAAGATGGCTAAGTGCTGTGAGGAAAAGAATTAAGTCTTACTTTTTTGTTTCACCTCCAGCCTCTTTATATAGTTAATACCATCCGTCACTCTCATGTTGCCACCTGTGGAGCGTGCAGACTACGGCTGCAACTAATGATTATTTTCATTATCAGTTAAACTGCCCATTATTTTCCTGATTAATCGATTAATCGTTTTGTCAACAGGATGTCAGAAAATAGTGAAACATGCCCTGTGTTAAATCCCAGAGCCCAAGGTGACGTCTTTAACTGGTGTGTTTTATCTGACCAACAACACAAAAATCATATCAAGGATCATATTCTCACATTTAAGATACATGAATCCAGCTAATGTTTTGGCTTTTTGATCCCCAAAATAGTTGCCAATCAATTTATAATTGCAACTCTAATGCAGACCTGGCTAGTGTGATTAGTTAAAACTCATGGTTGGATTTGTGGCTCACAACTATTTACGTATAATATGTAACTGTGTGTTGTATTTCATTATAGGTTTCTCAGTTAAAGGAGCAGTGTGGAGGATTTAGTGGCATCTAGCGTTGAGGAATGCAGATTGCAACCAGCTGAAACTTCGCTCATGTTTAGGATTCCTTCACTGTTCAGGAGGTTTTTACTGGGAGCCGATTTATCTGCAGAGATCTCTTCTTCCCCAAAACAAACAAACCCGGTGATTTAAACTGATAAAAACACTGAATAAAACAGGTTCATGTTACAATTCGTGTTTTTCCTCAGGTGCTGTTTGGCATGTCGCAGACAGGAGCTAGCCTGCACCTGCTCATGTGTGCTCACCTATTTTCTCTGATAATTTAGGATCCAGATGTTCAGGAGGTTTTTACCGAGAGCCGAATTATCTGCAGAGATCTCTTCCTTTACGAAACAAGTGTTTTTCCAACACTCTTGTCTCGGAGGGGCTTTTAACCATGATGGCCGACACGAGAACAGGAAAACGCGAATGGCCCCATGTAGAGCCAGCATTTGGTTTGTCTGTTCTGGGCTACTGTAGAAACATGGCGGTGCAATATGGCAAACTCCGTGGAAGAGGACCCGCTCCCTATGTAGATAAACGGCCTCTTCTAGGGTTACGAAAATGCGAAGACTTAAACTAATGAAAACATACTTATTATTTCATATTCCATTTACGCCAATACAGGCCGCTACACCCTGCACACTGCACCTTTAACCCCATGAAACCACACAGCAAACAGGATTCCCTTATCAACCAACTGACCGTTTATTGAAATGGTTTTGAAGGACTCTCTCTGCACTCCAACAGTGCAGCAATTCACTTTCAGAGGATCCACTTATCTTCAGAAAATAAACTCAAGTTAATTACCGCATGGTACAGATGCCAGAGCACACTAAAGAGCTCTTCAACTGATGCTGATCAAGCGAGGCAGCACTTTAATGAGGAAATGGCACTAGGGTGGGGCTATTTTCTCCAAAACCACTGATCCAACTTCACTAATAGTCAGTTAAAGAGTCTGCACAGCAAGTAAGTAAGCACTGCAGTCTATCTCCTCTAACGCAGAGGTAATTACTCAGGCCAGGGCTCCTTAAGAAAACAACACATTTAATGTTAAATGTTAAAAATAACTTGTTTAAAGTGCTGACACTCATCCATAACACATGCGTTATTGTTTTAACATATATTAGCCTAAATTCGGCTACATTATCAGCCACGTAAACGAAGGTGATTTGAGTCCAGGTTGAGTTTTGCCTTCACTCCATCTGTGCCTGTATTGGTGATGTAAAAACACCTGTTAAACGCAGAGCTGTGAAACGTCACCGGGAAGTTGGAGCACAGCAGCGGGTGAAGCTGCCCGCACATGGATGTGTGGAGGTGTCTGCGTCTCGTGTGTGTGTGTCGTGGTCGCACCTGTTGTTTCACTAACGTCACCCACCTTGTATGTACTTTCAGTGAGCTTGTTCACCTCCTCCGCGCTCCGCGACATGTTTAACTTATTCTCTCGCGTCGCCCGATAAAAACAAACAAACAAAAAAAACAAAACACCAGCCTAAAAATATATATATATAAAAAAAAAAGATCCGACGGAGGGAAAAGTGACCAAACCTATGAACACATGATATTCCTCACAGCCAGCAGGAGACGCAAACCGCACACATGCCAACAAAAAAAAAGATCAAAACTGAGAGGAAGACAAAAGAGGAAAGTCCAGTGAGGAAGAGTCCAGCTGTCTGCTGCTGCTGCGTCTCTGCGTCTGAGCGCTAAAAGAGCTGAGCTGTCAAACTTGTTGTAGGTGGTGAGGTAGAGGAGGGAGGAGGCCTGTGGAGGTAGGCAAAGGTGCACAGGTGTCAAGCCCACCGGAATAAAGGAATAACACAGTTTCCGGTTGGCTACTTTCAAATTAAAACCCTTGTTTGTCACGTTATTGACCACCAATATGTTGCGGTGAAGTACTCGCGTCATTTGCTCCAGTAAAAGTAGTAATACAACACTTAAGAAATATTTACTCAATTATACATTTCAAATTTCACTTAAGTTACAGCAAATTAGAATAAAGTTAGACAAAATTATTAAATAAATTATTTTTCAATACCAGTTAAATTAAATTAAATCAAATTATTATCAGTAAAATGTACCGGTGTGTAACAGGTATGAATCAAAAGTAAAAGCAAGCACTGATTAGATGCAGCATTATAATTTATATACTGATCACCTTTTGGTTTTTAAATGTTAACCTGAATAGTAACCAGAAATCAGTTATATGTAGTGGAGTAAAATTAACTTATTTTTCTCTGAATTTTATTGGAGTAGAATTATAAAGCACTCAAGTACAAGTACCAGTGTTGGTAAGATTACATTAGAAATGCAGCAAGCTACAGATTACTAGTTACCCTGGTAAAAGTGTGTAATGTGACTATGTAATAATCTCATTTAAGTAATGTAACCTATTACATTTGATTACTTTTCCGACAAATGTTTAAACTGGACAATAAAGCTGAAAATAGGCTACGCCAAAAGAAGATATTCCTGCACAGCGAAAATATGCAAAGCAACAGAATAAATGTTATAATCTACATTTGAAGTCTTTACCAAAAATAATATGTTTGGATGTAACCCTTCTGAAATCACCAACATTTAATCAGTAACTGTAACTTTATTAGAACTACATATTTTTCTTAATAACTGAAACTCATTACAATAATTTTTCTGAACTACTTTCTCCCAAATAAGTACAGATATCAGAAAATCGTAATCAGAGATACTTTATTGATCCTCAGGGGAGATTATGATTTGTTACACTTGCTCTAATGTTCAGAATACAGAATGATAAGAAATAAGTACAAGAGCATGAAATTAAGTGTGTAAATATAAAGCCATAAATACAATAAAGTAGAAATAAAATGTGGATTCAAATAAAAATAAAATGTGCATTATGCAACCATGTTTGACACTAGTAATTAGATATAAAAATGTAAAATATTAATATAAAATATATGCAGTAAAGCCTAAACCAGTAGACCTATATTAATAAAGATTTTTTCTAAAATGTATTTAGTCTCTACAGGAACAAATCTGTTAATATTCTACCACTGCCTTACTATTGTTTAAAAGTTCAAAGTTTTTGGCTAAATGTTAAATCAAACATTTAAACACAACACTCGTTTCACTTCTAATGATTCCACTGAAGATTTTGCCATTTTTTGACTCACAAAATGTCTCTTTTTTATGCTCTTATTTTGAAGGCCGTGTTCCTGTACTGTTGTGGATACTTCTGTCTGACTTGACATTTCCTGTCGGCAGGTAGAGAGGTGGACAATGGGCTAAACACTGAGGACGGGCGCTCCCTGGAGGCAACTGATCCATAATACAATAAAAACACACATTACACCATATTGTGCACTGTGCACACCCTCATATGTTTTTGTAACTAAAGTGAAGTCATAAATTAGTTATTTGGAAAGTTGTAATTTGTGTAGCGACAGATATAAGCTTAATTTCTTCTTCTTTTTAACGTATTTTTCCTTTTAAGCATTCATTTCTTCCTTGTTTTTGTATTCTGGTTTAACTGTATGGGTTTTGTGTTTACATGAGTTTAAATTCAGTAAGTGTAAATTGCAGACAACAGCTTCAAACAGCACATGGATGTTTAATATATTGTTAAGATACCTTTACCACAACACTGCAGTGACACATTGGAAACATTTCAGACACAGCTTTGGATACAGGATTTAGTCCCATTTCTAACAAGCATCATGCAGAACAGTTGCTGGTATCTCTGACAGTAGAAGTAACAAGTGGGAGTCTCCTGTTTGACAAGCCATACAATACAATGGTATTGATGAAGTTTCATGACAAACCACTAGATGTCCCTCATGGTCAGCTGATTCTCTCTCACCATGAGACAAGTTTCATAACCTTTGAGACAAAAGACATCACATATGTCCTTGGTATGCATGTTTTTATCAATGTAAATCCCTTCCAGCTTTTGCCATGTGGTTTTTTTTTATGTCTTACTCCCTTTACACTTCAGACAAGCCGACGTGATCATTACCAGCAAATGACTTATTCAAACTCACACAGGCTCTGCACTTTCTGCAGTACACAAATCAAACAAAGCGATGGCAAACATCACGGGCATCAATTGCCAGAGCAAATACGCAGAGCCTCTGCTTTGTAAATGTCATTTGATGTTAAAACTGTGGAAAGCTCCCTGCAGCCATGGGGAGCTACAAAAGGAGCTGAATGTAAAATGAGATTGTGCCCTCAGGCTCTGAACACATACCACTGCTTTCAGCCCTCAAAATGCTATAAGGTGACACATACAACGTAATTAGTCTCCAAAGCCGCTGTGTGAGTGGTATGCTATTTCTCTCTCTCTTGCTGTTATCTCCTGCATCACGGCCGTCCTGACAGCCTCCCACTGAGTTATGTTCCTGTAGGCAGGAATCAATACTTAAGGAATATAATGCTAAATAAAGCAATACCAGGGTCAATTATAACAAGTCACTCGGATTTCTGAAGGGCTGAAAAGTAACTTCAGGCTTTCACTTACTTTGTGCGCTCAAGGACAGATGTGAGGCAATAACGTGTGTGTTTCTGATGTACTTACATAAAGCTCATTATATTCAAAGGAAAATATTAGATTTTGCAGCTTTAAAGGGACGGTTCACCCTATAATCAATACATATTTTTCCTCTAACCTGCAGTCACCCCAAAAAACAGAAAAAATATTTGTATTGTATGTTTTTGCAAACCATGGCTACATTACATCTGTACAATATTTTGTAGACATTTGGTTTAAGTTTCTTAACAACGCTGTGGTGAAGGTGTGGTTAGGTTTATGCACTCAAGTCACTCTGTCATGTCTAGGAAAAGATCTGGTTTTGGTGCCAGAAAAGCAGCCAGAAAAGCAGGGATGGGTCAACGAAAAACACCCAGGTTCGGCGGCTCAAACGCACCAGGAAGCGTCACAATGTGTCAGTAAAATACACCCAAGTTTGTTGTCACAACACCCTGTCAATCGTCCAATGACGTGAAAGGTACGCTGGGTGCGTTGGTCGTTGACGTTCTGGGACACCGTATCTAGTTCTGCCTGTTACACGCATTAAATACTCTTGTGTTTCCACAGGAAATTCCCTGTTTCCGTACAGTCTCTATCAAAACATGTAGGTACGAGACAGAAAGAGACATTGCTGTTGAGTTTTTTGTGGCACTTTGAGCACCACAAGCTGAGTGCCATCTAGCTCCATTATACTGGAGAGAGGCGGACATCTCTATCTCCAAAACAATCTAGGTTAAGAGCAAAATGTGTATTTTTGATTTTGGGGTGAACTGTCCCTTTAGCTGGAAACAAGGACGCTTAAGTGCCTACTCAAAGATAGAGAAGGTTACAATTAGAATATTAATAGGATTGTGATTTCAAAAGGATTTTAATTTATTTAGTACTAAGGGTACATCTAATCTTTCAACCTCAGTAGACTTGGCCTCAGCAAGTTAGCAGCTCAGCTGTCAGTAGTCGTGCCCTGACAGAGACTCTTTTGGACATTGGATATCTAGTTTAACCCAAGCTGACCTGTTCCGTCCGTTTTGAAAAGCTGTACAGCAAAGCTGAACGCACACACCGGAGCGTGCTGCTGCAGAATAGACTTAAATAACACCCCAGTCTCCAATCATCGCCACTTTTACTTCATCAGTGATTGAGTGCACCAGTCAGTTGATCATAAGCCTGTCAAACTGTCATCTACTGTGGCAAAAGAGATGTTATTAGCACCGGCTGGGGGGCAGGGAGAGACAGCGAAAAGCAACATGTTAAAGCACATAATAAAAGCATTCACAGCATGTTACTATACATTTGATTGGCGCCATTTACGTAAAGACTCGCTGCACTGCATCAGAGTGCAGTACAGAGGAATGGTAACATTACATCTGCTGGAGCTCTGCATGTACTGTACTCTCTGTCAGAGTCGCCCAAGCTTTCTTTGTGACCTCTCATTCATTGTGTCTGTCGTGCATGTCCTCTCAAGGACAGTCTCCCATCCGTTGTGACAGAATAGATAAGTGCACCAAGGCATTCAAAAAGACAGCCTGCTTATGCTTAGCCAGCAAGGCCACCTCCTTTTCAGGCAGCCCATGTTTTTCCCGGCAGTGCTTCACAGAAGTGGTGCAGTAGACAAAGGCGACGGCTTAAGAATTTGCTTTTCGCCCTTGAAGGTAGTACATGAGTTTGCAGTTTACAACCTAGCGAGCAGTAGCTGTATTGAAGAATCGTCTGTAAATATGTTTACTTTAACCCTCAATCTCTGAAACTCTTTATTCCTTTCTTTTTCATTGACGTCAACGCTGTTCTTAAAATACTGCAGGGATGGAATAAAACCAAGGAAGATGAAGATACAAAACTCCTCATTATACTCATCCATTTTGACCATCACCGGGGCCCAGTGTGCACGGAGACTATTATTTCCTGACTGAGCTGCAACGCTGGAGCTCATTACTTTCACCAAGCAAGATCATAAATCTACTCTTAATCTATTGGGCAAACTGAAGGCCTAAAGCCAAACAAGTAATTCTCGTATACAACATTGTTTTGCAACAGCTTGACCAGAAAGCTAAAAAAGCACAACAGGCCCTTGTTGTGCAAATCTGTGGTGCAAGAGAACAACTGCATCATGAGCAAGCCGCATATCGAATGCCACGGTGCATTTAACGGAAAAACAACATATATCCGAGAGCTTTAGTGACACGCCAGATATAAAACATCCATTACATGAGCTGTCTTCTTTAGCGTCACAGTATTCATGGTACAAATCATCAGTAAACACCAGGCGCCGAGGTTTGACAGTCTCATCGTGATGGTTACAGAAACTGGGATTTGAGCAGCTTTTGGGGTTGTACTGCAGCAAATTATCTCCAGAAACATTTTCCAAGTCGAGGCAGACATAAATCTCAGTCTAAAATAAAACTTGAATAGATGATGTGCTGGTGCCTGGAGGAGGCTGGGAGTACTTGAGTAAGAGAAAAACTTCCTATATGAAAATAGATTTTTAAATGAATAGATTTAAGGTTCAAAACTGTTTCTCACTGATTTAAAACTTTATTATTAAAGGGATAGTTTGGATGTTTTTTAATAGGGGTTGTTTGGAGTTCTTATCCAGAGTCAGTGTATTACATACATAGACAGTAGAAAATAATGGACGTAGCCACCACGACATCACCCATTGGTTTGTGGACCCTCTTCAACAGTTTAAGTGTACGCTATATATTAGCATTTTCACCACATTACCTTTAAGGCAGACAGTCTTTTTCCCCAGCTTCAGTTCCCCATCTATGCTCTCGTCAAAGCCACCAGACTCCATTGACAAAAACAGCCATTTAACCTTGCTCAACGCAGGAGCTGCTGGTCTACTGTTGCCTTCATACGTTAGATAGTTTGTGTTACTGGGTGACTTTGGTGAATCTGCATGAACCCTTTTAAACACCAAAGACACTCAATAATACAAACAAACAAACCGATGAAGGCAGTGGTGCACCAGAAGCTCTTATGTTCAGCAATGTTAAATCACTCTTTTTCTCAGTGGAGTCTGGCTTTGAAGAGAGCAATATATTTTCGGTTCCCCGTTGGAAATTGCTGTTTGACGGCAAAGTAAAGCAGTGAAGATAGTCTACATGTAGTGTACACTTAAACTGATACTGATTTTTTTTTTAGGTGGTTAATATACATTTTATTGCTAACCTCCCCACAGCAGCACAATGCTTAGCTTTCGGCTTGAATTTCGGATCAACCCAGTCTGACTCCAAAGTCGTCGAAATGTGGCGCTTGGGCAATGACTTGCGGCATCAGACACTGACCAAAAAGGCCATCCTTTAACGTCGGCATGATATGCGGCCGGTTGCCGTTATAGTTTAATGGTGCTCGTTGGCTTCAGGGGAAAATGCGGCGGGACAAGAACAAGAGTTAAGGCAGTGAAAGGCAGGAGGCATCCAACAAACACTGACTTTTATCCGAGAGAGCAGTGTTAGCACCCTGACAGATTCGAAAGCCAAACCTTGTTTCTTTCCTAAACCTAACCACGTGTTTTTTGTTGCCTAAACCCAACCACGTTCATATATGAAGAGTGTTGTCCGTGTTGGACTCTGGGCCTTGCAGACTGACAGTTGCAGAGTTATATTTCCAAACTCATTCATATTCTAAAGCGGCGAGGACAAAGGGCAGAATTTTTACCGATATGAGAAGAAAAACTGCCGAGTCATCTGTTCAGGTGTTCTTCAACATTATATTGAGGAGCGGCAGAGGCTGATTTGATATACAGCACGCCTAAAAAAGGCAAATAAGTAACAGCTGCAAATCACACGTCACTTTCTGCCATTTTATTTTCCACTCATGCCCAACAACGCACTCGTTTAAAGGTGAGCTAGACATTTAATAACTAATCATTCCCCGGGCTGAGAGCCAGGTCTGTGTTGACCTTGTAAATGGGTGAAATAAATCAGGCAAGTGCAGCCAGTGTTGGAGCTGGAAATAGTTTTACTGGACTTCTAATGACTGTATCTCACAGCACAGGATCATGCAAACAGTCACCAGCGCACACACACATACACACACACACACACACACAAGTAAACAGACCCAAGCATGCGAGGGTACACAGCAGTGAGTATTTGCTCCTGATGATATTGCGGTCAGCAGTGTGTGAAAATTTAATAACACAGTTGATGTCAGGCGCCACATCTGACTGAATCAGCCGCGCCGGGTAAAACCGAAGTCCCCTGCCATGTATGAGCCCTCTATGCTTCACTGACACCACCAAACATTTAGAAACAGAAAACAGAGCAGCCATGATCCCTGTATCAACAATAATTGGTCTTTTTATCCGTCAGAGGTCTGGTTTTGTGTGCTTCCGTTGGAGGCCACTGTCAACAGTAAATTTTTTCAGCTGGAATCTGGACAGATCTGAGCGCCATCCTGTTTGTGCTTGTTTCAGAAAATGTCACAGAGAAAATGCTCTCATTAGTGATGAATAGCAAACAGGCCATGAGGCCGTGACTGATGGAGCCTCCTTTGTCACCTTCTGTTGACCTGCAGTTGTAACAATGTTGTGGGGCTAATCATTGTAATTTCTGAAATGCCACAGATCTTCCTCTACTGGGAGAAACAAGCGGAAAATGAGCCTGAATGTAATGCCTGCCTGGAGCCTCACGCAGGGCGTTGATTCACATTTAAATTTGCAAACAGTTGCTATTTTGAAACTCACCTCCATGCCTGGTGGCAGCAAGCATTAATATGAACATTGATCCCATAATTGTGTTTGTGCAGAACTCCTTTTGGAATCCAGACATTTTTGATCACACCAAAGTCACATCTCAAAGCTGCAAAAGCTCGTAATGCCGCACTGAGACATCTCGCCCACGAATCTTGTCTGAATGAGACAAGAGCTGTCATTTTTTGCTACAAAGCTCTGCGCTCGGGGACCTTGACTCAGTGCGTTTGAAGGCTCTTTGCACACAAACACACACGCACGCACATGCACTAATTGCTGTCTGTCATCACGTCGCCTTCCCTAAATACTCAAGGTTTGTATCTGGGTTAATTAAACCTGCTTAATCCCCTTGAATCTATGCTTTACCATCTGAATCTGAGTTATGATAGACAAGAAGCTTTACACTGTTTGTGTAATATTACCATCTCTCCATTAGATGTATTACATTTCTCTACTCAGCAAATACAGTACATAGGGAACAGGCAAGGAAAATTTATACAGGACTATGAAACAGTTTCAACAGCAAGCAGCTCTTCGTCATTTATATGTGAATGTGGTATCTTGACTTTTCTAGATTAGATTTTATTTTGAACATACTAAAAAATAAATAAAGATAAAAAATATATCTTTAAAATGTGTTGTCCTACCCCCTTTTTCATATTCTATCAATAAAGCTAATATTCAACATGACTGAATTTACTTCCTGTATATACAGTAAGTAGCATTCTGCTTGTACCATGCTCCATGGATGGATTACTGAACAGGCCTAACAGGTGCAGGCCTAGGGGCCTGCAACGCCAGGGGCCCTCTCTGACTTTCACCTGCAAAACGTCACTCAAGTTAACACATGCTCTGACCACAAAGAGACTCAGAATGACTACACAGAGATGAAAATGAGCAACAAAATAACTACAAATTGGCAAAATGTTCACAGACAGAAAATGACAACAAAAAAGGAAACTGATCTAAAAGAGACACAAAATGACCACAAAAAGATGCATATCCCGAACTTTTGTTTGGTATGCAGCTTTTATTTCACTTAGCTATTTGGGATTAGTAGGATCCGATAAGTATAAAAAACTAAAGTGAACACACCTAAACGAGACGACAATAAAGTTGTTTCCTCAAACGGGACAATAATAAAGTCTCAGTGTCCTTCAACGAACTGATGACAAGTTCCAAATGTCTTCAAGCAAGCACACTTTTGCATATCTGTGCTCAGGGACCTGTTGTCCCATTCTGCAAGGACATCAGTTAAAGGAACAGTGTGTAAAATGTAGGGGGATTTAGTGGCATCTAGTGGTGAGGATTGAAGACTGCAACCAGCTGAAACTTGCTGTTCAGGAGATTTGTACTGGGAGACAAACAATCTGCAGAGGTCTCCTCCTCTACAAAACAAACAAACAAGGTGACTTGAACCAGTAAAAACACTAAATAAAAAGTAGTTTCACATTACAAATCAGTGTTTTTCCTATGTTGTTTGGCGTGTAGCAGAAGGGCTGCTCGCCAAGCACATTGCTAATGCACGTTTACCTGTTTTCTCTCACAAGTTAATGTGTGTTCACAATATTTCTGATCCAGATGTTCAGGAGGTTTTTGCCAGGTGCTGAATTATCCATGAATGCCTCTTCATCTCCAAAATAAATGGTGCCGGTGATTTAAACTGGTAAAAACATTGACTAAAGCAGATTGTGTTAGAGAATGTGTGTTTTCCCAGTGCTCTCACTGTAGAGGGGCTACAGTGACTGATGTGGAAATGCGAATGGCCCTTTCTATTGTCAGTGTTTGGTTTGTCCGTTCTGGGTAGAAACACGGCGATGCAACATGATGATATCTGTAGACGAGGATCTGCTCCATATGTAGATGTAAATGGGTTATTTTAAGAATGAAAACACAACAATTCTTATTTTCAGGTGATTATACACCAAAGAAAACATACTTTTTTATAGAATGTTTTATTGCTACCAGTACATCATCCTGAATCATACACACTGGACCTTTCAGTATGGATGAAATAGCCATGCTCACCACCAGCAGCATGGCTCACGGTTCAGCAGTGTCATCTTACAGGCAGAGTGGAGATTTAGGGAGAGAATATTCATGCATTGTATACAAAAGGCTGAGGGCGTGTTTGTGTATGTGTGCCTGTGCATTTTTCTATAGCTGATTAAACATGGCCGTGTAAATCACCCTTGAGTGGGTACATATTTACACAAGCAGGGAAGCGCTCCTCAGAGGGCACTGGTTAGCACTGTGGAGGGCAGTGGAAATAATGCAATGTCCTCCAGCCCTTTGAGCATCATACCATGTGGCTCTGGTCCATAAATCCCACAGGAGCGTAAAAGAAATGTCACTGCGATGTGATGATTTGTAACACAAACTTCATTTGGGAAAACTGGAAAAGGCCTTTTAAGCAACAGATGCATAATCAAAATTAAAAGCAGAATTACCATCTTAGATCCGCTTTGTCACAGCCATAAAACAGCATCCAAAACAACTTTTTTTGCGCAAACTTTTTAAGTTCATAAACCACATGTCCATATTTATATCCAGCTGGATTACATCCGGAGCTGAAGATGCCATTAGTGAGGAAAAGAATGGCTTTCGTTGCCTATAGCCTCGTGAGGAATGGCTTGTGTTGTACGAGCTTGCTATCAATTATGCAAAATTTACTGCTGTTAATGTGAACAACCTTGAAACTCTTGTGGGGCTCTGGCACAATGAGTCAGTCTCAACTCTTGTTGTGATCAATCACAGCCACTGTAACTCAGGTGAACGATGGCCTCCTTGGCGCAAACCCGTGCCTGCCTGCCTGTAAATCTCCCCCGACTGTGCATATTGATAGCATTTCACTGCCTCCCTTCCGGAATATGTTATTGCTTGATTATTTAATGGTGTCATCTGCTTGTTACGATGCATCACAAATTGTGTCAAATGGAACAAGGCTAAAACATAATCAAATTACGCTTTAATTCTTCTCTGCTGATTCAGTGTGTTGCCTCACGGACTTGCTGTATGTGTCTTATTTTGTAATGCATGCCTGTGTGCAGAAAACTCTCATTAGCTGTACATCTGTGAGGGGCTGAAAGTTTAGTTTGAGCAAATACACAGTCCCAGCAATTCTGAAAATCCAAGAGTGACAAAGATGTTACAGAGCAGGCACACAAATCACGCTCTAATCCAACCCATCCAGTCACTAACAAGGAACGCTCTGTTTAAACAGCATGGATAGATACACATTTATATGATTAACTGTCCACTTTTTCTCCGTTAAAAAGGAAACGTTGGTATTTTTTATTCTGGACGTTTGTTTTCTCAATGTTTTTGTGTCTAAGTGAGTGATAGGAATAGTTTATAAAACTAGTCCAATATAGACTAAATCACTGTGATGGTGCACTAACAACAACAATGACGATGACTATTTCAGCCTCAAATGTAACATCTGAAGATATACAGTGAAACACTGTCAGACCTATCAAACATATTTTAACCAGGGGAGCCCTCCAAAAGCCTGGAATAAAAAGTTTGGTTTTGGCTTTTCCCCAAAGTACTTAGTGGAATAACTACATTAAAATTGGCTAAATAAATTGACTGAACTTGACAGATAGTGAAAGCACTCTGAGGCCCCTCTCGCCCCTTTAAGGCGCACTGGTCCTTGCACTAGGATTCATCTTTAAACACAGGTAAAGCCAAATGAGTGACTGCCTGTGTTGCTGGAGCACTGACAGACACCGTCATTTCTTCTCCAAGAACGGGAAATCGGGGTTCCGAAAAAAGAAAAGTAAGAACGAAAGAAAACAGACTTTAAGATAAGTGAATAAATAAATCAAGAGTTATGTGAAAGAGACATGGATCAAGAGAGGAAGGATGGGCGAGGGGGTCCACAGAGACTACTTATAGGTTCCAGATTATGGTGCAAAAAAAAATAAAAATAAAAAAATCAATATCAGTTTAAGTGTATGCTATATTTGGAACATTTTCACTGCTTTGCCCTCCACACTGAGACAGGGGGTGGACCTGCAGCACCGCGTGTCCTGCAAAGTAAAATGACTGATTTTGTCAGTGGAGTCTGGTTGCTTTGAGGTAACAATGGCAAGGAAAAGTCATGAAAATATTCTAAATATCGTATTCATTTAAGCTGATATTGATTTTTTTTTTAGGTGTCCAAAACCTAACAAATGGAGGCAGTGTTTGCTCAGTTTCATTTTATGTACGTGACGTGGAAAGTTTCTGCCCAGAAGTTACTGTGCACAAACACCGTGATTCAGTCCACTGCCTGCGAAATGGACTGCAAAGTAAACACTTGGGGGCACCATCAATGTTCATTCCTTCATTTTAGTAAGCGCTTATCCTGCTAGTGGTCGTGGGGGGGCTGGAGCGCATCCCAGCTGACACTGGGCGAGAGGCGGGGTACACCCTGGACACTTCACACCTATGGGCACTTTAGAATTGTCAATTAACCTGCATGTCTTTGGACTGTTGGAGGAAGCTGGAGCACCTGGAGAAAACCCACGCTGACACAGGAGAACATGCAGATTCTGCACAGAAGGGCGGGCCTGAGGTTTTGAGCCTGAAACCCTCTTGCTGCAGGGGGCAATGCTAACCACTGCACCACTGTGCCAATTTAAAAACTGTATTTAGTCTCTTATGCACAAACACATAAAAAATAGGCTTCAGAGTATCTTAGATTCCCTTTAAGCACACACGAAGACATGGCGCATCTGCTTAAACTTTACCCAACATCCCCTTAACCACGCAGCAGGATGAACATATGGGTAACGTGATGATACTGACCTTGGCACAGACGCTGTTGAACTCAACTGCCTCGCTCTCATCCTATCATAACCATTCCTCTCACACAACTCTCACACACACACAGATGCTTGTTCTTCATGCTTTCAGTTACTCTGTTGATCCCGTGTCCACCCTCGCAGTCATAACCTCAAACCTTTATTTATTTATTTTTTTTCTAAAGACCACTCACTGAAACATGCTTGGCCATGCATCCCCATCTGTCTCGCCAACCTGTAGCCTCTTGTCTGTCAGAGTAATAAAATAGAGTTGCTTGATCCAGAGCAGGATGGGCTTACTTTCAGCCAGTGGGAACAGGAAGTACATATTCATAAATAGTAAGCAGCTCTATAAATAGAGCCTGCGTGGATTTATGTCCACAAATAAATGGTTTCATGTCCCTAGATCCCTTTCCTGATGAAAGTCACATGATCTGCTAATGTCAGCGGAGAGCAGCGGCTTAATCACACCAGCAGGAGAGAGTATACGTGTGCGTGAGCGTGTGCACATGCCTACGTGAGCTGGTTGAAGGGAGGGTGGGTTCATCTCTTGGGTAGGAAACGTTGGCTGGTGGTGATTTCGTTAGCAGCGGTGGAATGATCTAGATAATACACTTATCCACAGTCCCTCTGGGGGAAGGCGAGCCACCGACATCTGATTAGATTCCACAAAGATAAAAGGATCATGAAGAGTCACATGTCTAGTTTATTACTGGGTGACTTTGAGAGTCTATCCCATGAATCAACATCAGATAATAAAGTGATGACTTTCTGTGTTTAATCTCCAGTCATGAAGTGCTGATTTGTTTATTGCGTATTTTTTATCTCGCGCTGGAAATGAGGTGAGTTTCATTTTCACACCTGCTCAACTCGGATCTTGTTCTTCATTTTTCCATCATGACGACGGAGCATCGAGGAATGTGGCGATGTGAAATAGACCTTAAGTTCCCATGTGAATAAATTACATTTCATAAAAACCAATGAGAGTCTTTTCATATAAAATGCTGCATGTTTTTTGTAAAGGAATAATTCATCATTTTGGAAAAGGCTTATTAACCTCCTTTCTGAGGGTAAGATGAGAAGACTGAGCACTGCGCCGTACTTTAAATACAAAGCAGCAGCAGCTGATTAGCTTAGCTTAGCACAAAGACTGGAAGCAGGGTAACGGCTAGTCTGGCTCTGTCTGAAGACATCAAAATCTGCAGCAGCCACTAAAGCTCACTAACTAACGTACAAAAACCAAAATGATAATTAAAAAATTAATTATTTTAGCTGGATGCAGTCACTTCCTGGAATCTTGTTGTCACAGTTTTGTTGCCAGGCAACCAGGAGAGATGCTGTAGGTTACTGTGCCCCGCAAAGTTACAGTCTGGCACATTATCCCCTCATTTATCAATCTGACATACAAACCAGCGCAGATCTGAGCGCAGAAATCATCTAATGATGGGGTTTGCTTGTGATTTATGACACGTTACAATCCTTGCGTAGCGTAGGAATGTGTGCACTGATAAATGTGGTCGTCATTCCGCCACAACAGATTCTTGAAGAGTTTACGACATGGCAGAGTGTAATATGGAACAAAAAGAGAAACTTCCTGAGCTACAAATGGAAGCACTGATGTCCTAGGACCAATCTAGCTAAAGGATCTATTTGGCAGCCTAAAAAGTCGCATCAAAAGGAAGTTGGAGAAACGCAGCATGGAAAGAAATCATGGTTGCGGTCAGCAGCGTTGCTGTGGACAGTCAAACTCCAGCTGAGGTTGTAATATTCAATTTAAATATCCAAACTATGCACCAGCCTACAGCCTACATTAATAATATTAGCCCTCATATTATATAATATTATTATTGTTATACTGTTTGGAACAGCAGCCTATATTTGACCCAGATCAAGGAGCATGTGGCCGCACTGATCCAGTCTGCTTCCATCTGTGGCATAACAGGTGGCAGAGGAGACGCACGATGCTGGTATTTAAACAGTTACACTGTTGCAAGGTTTATATATTTATTTTTAATGAAATAAACGTGTAGGCTTGTCAGTGTTTAAACAAAAAAAAAAAAAAAAATCAGATAAATCAGAGCTGTGGTGCCAGCCCACAGGGCAAATCAAGTGTAAGCTGGGATGAATTTAGACAAGGTGTGGTGTTGTAGGCCTTTACAAAATATGTTTTCTCATATTATATGCTGTAAATTTAAAGTGATTAACATGTGGCTATAAATATTAGGTGCTGCAGAATATGGTCTCCAACTCAGCCAGATTTACTATGCTGCACTGCAAGTCTATGCTGGATAAAACTTCTGCACATGAGTTGAGACCTGACCTGAGCTTTGACAGAAGCCTTCACTCACATCCATATTAATTATAGCGGCTAAGCCTGAACTTTAAGCCACCGAGAGGCTGCATTCACAGGCTCTTTACAGAACCAGGCTAGCTGTTTCCACTTGTTGCAGAAGTGGAGGACTCTGTTCACATGACTTGATGCAAGTCAGACTTAAGTAGAAAATTTGAGGAATTTAAACTTGCTTTTTATCACGTTATAAAAGGCTTGACTTTGCCTTATGACTTGGGACTTGACTTAGAGTAGAGGCAGATGACTTGTACAGACTTTTATTTCCATTTCCATTTCCATTGTAACATGTGTGTGTCAGGGGGCGTGGCTGGGCTGGAGTGAGGACTGGAGCTGTCAGTGTGGAGAGATGAGTGGAGACTTGGTCCATGCAGCCGCCAAGCTGAGTCACACTGGTGGTAAGGTTGCGAAGAGTGTCCACAATCTCCCGTAGGGCTTATTCGTGCTGACCTACAAGAGCTACTTGAGAGGATATTGCCTGCTTGATCCTCTCAGTATCTGCGGGGTCCATGGTGGCCAGATAATTCTGTTAAGTCCCGGTTTTGTTTGGAACCCCAAAGCAGATATTGATGCAGGGAGGTAACAAAAATGGTTTATTAACAACAAGAAAAAACAAAAGAGCAGGCAGTGGAGGCAGGGAGCTGGCTGGCCCGTAGAATGTTCACCGATGGATGGATTGAACAAAAACTCAGGCACACGGTGAGGCACAAAGGACGACCTGAGCACAACAGGAAAAAACCACAGGTGAGTACAAAAAGGACTCTGGCAATACTAAAAGAACAGGAAGCAAAAATACGGCTAAGCAACAAGTTGACCACAAGTTACAAAATGTAAGCACACAGAGCTCTACCAAACATGACGGAATTATCTGGCAGCATAGTGGAGTGAAGACCAGGCTTTTGTAGACAGGAAGATGAGGTGAGTGAAGACAGGTGTGCCTCATCTGCTGCTGCAGGAGAAGCCAGCCACGCCCCCCGACACACACATGCACTGCAGAGCAGAAAAGAGGAGAGGGAGAGAGAGCAAATACAAAAAACATACCACAGGAAGCAAAATCATCACAAGGCCATTGCATGAGCCTGCTGTCATGCAGGATGCTACTCCAAGAAAATAGAACATGTGTTACATGGAATTATACAAGGCACAACTCAAGTCAAATCCCATCAGCTCCCTTAACGTGTGCACTGTAATTAAGTCTCTTTCACATCTTCTTACATCTTGCAGCCATAATACCAGGACAGTGCCTCCCAATCCCACCGTCACACCAGTCCTCACTCACCATAAATGACCTGCCTCCTCTCCCTTTCGGATTGGCATACAGGTGAGTTGTGAGTTGACTGGAAGTCAGAGTTGGCGCCCTCCACCACTTCGGCTCTCGAATTTAACTTTTAATTAAGTTTAACGCTACTTTTAATGTTCTACTTTTTTGACATTGTCTGTTTAAAAGTGTGTTTCTTCAGCCAGATTGCTGATCTTGGCTATCCGATCGGCGGATCTTGAGTTTTTGGATCACTGTAATTGTTTGCTGGCCTCGATTAAGTCTACATTTATTTCACTCGAAATGTACTGTAATGGGCAGATGAAGCCCGACCATCAAATGATTTATTTTGTGTGTACTTCAGATAATACTCTATAACATCTGTGAATATGAATAAGTTTCCTCTTTTCTAGCCAATGTTACAGGGGGAAACAATTAATTATGCAAATTAGGTGATGTCAGTGGTTAGGTCAATGTTTGGTTGCAAGTCAATAACATAATCCCACAGTTATGTCAGCTTTTCACAGATATAAAAAGCTATTTGCTCAGCACCGCCAGACGATGGATCCAACCGATTATGAGAGGATAATCAAGTATCATTCAAAAGGCACCATTGCGCTCTGACCCTCCTGGTGCGTAGTCCAAATAAATATCCAGGGAAAAATAGTTTGAGGATCGCACACCGATATGTCCATCAGCAGATAAAACATTTTTAATGAAGCCTTTAAAGCATTTTTCAAAGGACAAAGCGCTTTCGGCCATCCGGGTCATCCCTGTCAAAGAATTTTTGCCAGAAACAATAGGACGAAGTGGGGGGTTAATCAAAGATTTGTGAACTTTGGGTAAGCCGTAAAACACAGGTGTCACAGGAAACTCATTGAATAAAAACTCTGCCTCTTTTTCAGTAATCCATTTATTGTCTTCACCCTTTTGAATAATATTTTTTAGTTCATGCCTATAGTTTTCAGTAGGGTTCAACAACAATCCCTTGTAATATTTCTGGTCTGTCAACATTTCTTTTATTGTCTCACTGTATTTATTTGTGTTCATTACGGCAATGCCCCCTCCTTTGTCACATGGTTTTATTATAATGTTTCTGTTTTTTGCCAAATCATTCAAAGCTTCTCTCTTGGCATGGGTGAGATTTTTCCTTTTACTTTTTAACATCTATCCCTGTTGTTCAAATGCACTTTCTACTTCCTCTTCTACCAGTCTACAAAAAGTATTTATGGAATGATTGCTCACAATAGGATTGAATGTGCTTTTAGGTTTAAATACCCTTGTTTCAGTAGAATCAGGCATCGTTCTGGACTCTGAGTTTACAAAGAAACCCTTCAATTAGACATTTCTGAAAAATCCGCTCATCTCAATTTTTACGGTGAATGAGTCCATTAATGGTGTCGGGACATATGAGAGTCCCTTTGACAATACCTGTTTATGTGCGTCAGTGAGCTGAAATTCAGTGAAATCTTACCTTGCTGACAGATCCTTCTGTGTGCAGTTGGGGCAGTTTTCCTCCTCAGTGGCCCCTCTGACCTGCGGGGTACCCCAGGGGTCAGTTGTAGGCCCTCTACTGTTCTCCCTATATTTGCTACCCCTGGGGTCGATATTTAGGAAGCATGGTATTCCTTTTCATCGCTTTGCTGATGATGTGCAGGTGTACTTGCCATTAAAAAGGTCCCCTCCAAGGAATCCCTCCATGCTGTGTTTAATTGCATGAGGGACATTAAAACATGGATGGACCTAAATTTCTTAAGATTAAATGAAAACAAAACGGAGATTGTCCTGTTTGGTCGTCCTGACATTCATTTCATCGAGCTTAGATTATTGTAATTCCCTGTACATCGACATCGACAACGGTCTACAGCTTGTGCAGAATGCAGCAGCTCGTCTCCTAGCTAGGACTAAGAAACATGAACACATAACACCAGTGCTCTCTTTGCTTCACTGGCTTCCGGTTAGGTACAGGATCGATTTTAAGATTCTTTTATTTGTGTTTAAGTCTCTGTATGGACTGGCCCCTGAATATTTATCCGACCTTATTAAAGGTGCATCGACCCTCCAGAGCCCTGAGGTCGGCTGACCAGTTAGTTCTGGACGTTCCTCGATCCCTCTTAAAATCTAGAGGAGATCGAGCCTTTGCAGTGACGGCTCCCATGCTGTGGAACGCTTTGCCTCTGTCTGTGCGGTCTGCGACTAGCCTTTCTATTTTTAAAACTCGTCTTAAAACCCACCTGTTTACCCTGGCCTTTGGCTGAGTTGAGTCACCTGTTGTTATGTCTTGTTTTTTGTTTTCTTCTACTTCTGTTTTGTACTGTTTCTGCTTGTATTGTTTATTGGTGCTGATGATTTCATCTTGTAAAGCACTTTGGTTGGCCTTAGGCATTTAAATGTGCTATATAAATAAACTTGACATTGACATAGTCATACCTGATGTTTTCAGTTACAGCTTGAGTTGGTGAAAGACATGTTTTTAACTCAGCACATATGAATGTGTTATTGGATTGTCTGTTTATTGTCCTTTGTTTCCAATATGTTGTGTGTAGCATGCAACTATTTCACATGCAACTCTAGGATCTGTGTTGGTGATTATTTGATTGAACACAGCTGAGCTGCAGACTCACCTGATCTGCAGGTGATCGTTGATTGCAATACTGCTGAGCTGCAGACTCCACTGCAGCTGTTAAATCAGAGCATGCACTGCTAGTCTTTAACTCACACTGATGAAGGCTGGACGGCCGAAAGTGCTTTGTCGTTGGAAAATGCTTTAAAGGCTTCATTTAAAACGTTTTACCTGCTGATGGACATATCTGTGTGCGATCCACAAACTATTTTTCTCTGGATAATCAAGTATAAAATGAAGAATGAATACCCTGCTAATTTCTCTAAGAGTGAGAAATTTCTTCCTCGAAGAAAAGCGTCCTTGTACGCTATTGAAGGTAAGATAAGCAACGTCAATTAATCAAAGCAAAAACACGAAATGACAAAATATTTCACAGCACTAAGGAGATCCTGATGGTTTACTGTTATTGGATACCACAACGAACACTAATTAGTTGCGGCCTTAGAGCTTCCTTTGTCCCAGTTACTCCGCAATATTTCCAATTTATGAACGTACGAAAAACATGCTTTTTTGACCTTTACCTGACAAAGAAGTCCTTGCCATAGACTGTCATTGACACTGTCCTACATTGTCATGCAACAGCTGTGCAATACAATACACATTACATTTGAGACAGTATATTATGTTGTAACAAACAGTGGTGACATAAGTTGTCAGATTCTTTACTTAAGTAAAAGTATCAATAACACACTGTGAAAGTACCCACTTCATTACAAATAAAAGTACTTAAGTAAAAGTACATAACACGTCAGCTAATTTTTCTTAAAGTATTAAAGTAAAATTACTCGTTTTTCAGAAATTTAGACTGACTGATATATTAAATACATTTAACAAAGTACTTTTTAAAAATGATAAGTTGTTGCATAAGCAGCATTTTATTGTTACAGATGCTTGAACTGCTTTGTGTGGGCCATGAAATAAATCTGAGGGGTCTTTAGATGATAGAGTAGAAGGGAACAAAAATGCTATGTAAAATTTAATTTGGGTTTGTTTGATCAGGATTATGTTATTTTATGTAAAATCTTCATCTGAAAAGTAACTAAGTTGTCAAATAAAGGCAGTGGGGTGGAAAGTACAATATTTCCCTCTGAAATGTAGCGGAGTGGAAGAATAAAGTACCATAAAATGAAAATAAGGTACAAGTACCTTACAAACATAACGTGAGTGAATGTACTTAGTTACTTTCTACCACTGGTAATAAAGTAGAATATTTATAAACTGTGCATTATAAATTAAGCAGTGTCTGTAAGTAAACTATTTTAATGTGCAAATCTTTCTATGTAAGGTTTCTCAGCCATTTGAATTGGTCGGGATGGACCCCATTGGCAAACTTTCACCAACCAAAAATGGACATCAGTACATCTGTGTAATGACAGATTACTTTACTAAATGGTCACAGGCTTACCCGTTGAAGACTAAGTCAGCCAAGGAAGTCACGGCATGCATTATTAAACTTGTCCATCAGTTCGAAGCCCCCAGAAGGATTCTCACTGACCAGGGGAAAGAGTTTGTCAATGCCTTAAGTAATTCAGTCATAGGCAGAAATTGGCTACATGTTGCTGATATATTAAATAATTTTTACAAAGCTCTTTGAATTATTACCTTATGTTTCAGTTAAGCTAGCACCTTATTTTGGTGCTGACATCTTGTTAATTACATCTTGTTAATTTTGTTCTGGCAATATGTGTCAAATTTGGGAATAGTATAGTTTTTGGAATTGTTCATTTTTCTTCAATTTTCCCTTATGATTGCAGATCAACGAGGGAGTGTGCCAAATTTTTAACATCAAAAGAAGCCTCTGTTTGCCATACCATCCACAAACAAATGGATTGGTAAAGCGCATGAATGGGACAATTCAGAGGTGAATCCTTTGTTATAACACAAAGATTTGATACTTGTCATTTAATGTATGCGTTTATATTTATTTTACAGTGTGCCTTTCCACTTAAATGTCATATGGAGTAATATAAATACAATTTGAAAAATTATCCTAATCACAAGTATCAATATTTTGAAATTGCCTCTATTCTCAGAGCCCTGGGCAAAGTGATTGGCGACCATCCAGATACGTGGGATGAGTATGTCGATGCGGTGATGTTTGTCTGCGAACTAAAAAGCAGATGACCACCGGGTGCTAAAGCTAGCGAAGCGCTAATGAACGCCACTCATCACAGAGGACCATCACTGTGTGGCCCAGTGATGCTGTCCCCGCACTGCAGGACTGTTTTCAGTGCACAGACTGGCAGATCTTCAGAGATGCAGCCATCCGTGAGGGAGAGGTGGACCTGGAGGACTATACATCGGCTGTCCTCGGCTACATCAGTAAGTGCACTGAGGATGTCACCAGCACCAGGACTGTAACCGACTACCCTAACCAGAAACCCTGGCTGAATGCAGAGGTTCGGTCTCTGCTGAAAGCCAGGGATGCTGCGTTCAGGTCTGGTGACAAAGTGGCACTCAGAGCGGCGAGGAGAGAGCTGGATGCTGGAGTAAAGAGGGCCAAAGCCGCATATGCCCGGAGGATCCAGGGACACTTCACGTCCAACGATCCAAGGAGTATGTGGAGGGGCATAAAGTGCATCACAGACTATAACACCAGAGACGCACAATGCCCCAGGGACCCCTCTCTGCCTGACGCACTTAACAACTTCTACGCCCGCTTTGAGGACTCCAACACCTCCCCCAGCACCAGACTCACCACTCCACCAGGTGAAGAGCCCCTTAGTGTGACACCAGCAGAGGTGAGGAGGACCCTCCAGAGGATTAACCCCCGCAAAGCTGCTGGACCTGACAACATCCCTGGACGGGTGCATTTTTAACACCCCTCTCAAACAGGCGGCGGTCTCCACCTGCCTGAAGACTGCCACGATCATCCCCATCAATTCTTTTATATTGTT
Organism: Epinephelus cyanopodus; assembly: GCA_026686955.1. NCBI lineage: Eukaryota > Metazoa > Chordata > Actinopteri > Perciformes > Serranidae > Epinephelus > Epinephelus cyanopodus. The sequence goes on from CM048929.1 coordinate 14,348,402, forward strand.
TTTGGAAGAAGTACAGGATGCCTGGGCAGGAAAAGATGTGCATGTGCTCTTCTCGAAAATAGGGTCCTACAAAATATTTTACTGGGACATTAAGCAAGCTGGTCCCAACATGGAGATGGAATGTGAGGTACAATTGTCTTATTTAAACATGATTTACAAATTAGGAAATTGCAAGTATAGGTTTGACTGTTTTGTAAGACTGCTATAGAGCTAGCAATGTCACCCTGTGCAGCTGTATGTGCACAGGGTGGTTTACACTTAAACTTCCTCTTTATTTATATTACTACTTATTATTACTTCTCTTAGTTTATATTTGGATTCTATTTTATACCTTTATACTTAGTTATTCTTGTATTTTTATACTTTTATACTTGTATTGGCTTGCACCGGGACCACAGTAACAAATTTCGTTTCACCTCATGTTACATGTGTGGAAATGACAATAAAGCTCCTTGAATCCTTGAAGTACTCTCCTTATTTTTTAATGTTTGGCAGACAGGCCCGCTATCCAGCACAGGTTCCCGAACACTACGAGGTTGGTTTATTGTCTATCAAGACGTAGTAATAACACACGTGCAAAACTCACATTCATTTAAGTGTTTAATTCTAACAGCAAATAATGTGCTTGTTCAAAGCTTGACAGCACTGTGGAGGACGTAGTGTCACAGGAGGACTTGTCACAGGACATGAAAATACAGCAAGAGGTCCTGGAACTTGTCCCAGAAAAATAGCGGATTTCTACTTGCTGTGATATTAATGACATTGAAAATGAGTTCCATTTTTATTTTATTGTCCTCTGTATCATGAGTTGCATCAGAAATCAGTTAACAGGTGTAAGAATTCTGATTTGATGTGGTTAAGTGATGCAGAGAGACTCAAATGGATCTTTGATCATTAAGTATTTCCACTTGATGAATATTTAAAGAGGGTCTGGGATAAACGAACAAGAACAATATATATGTGATATGTGAAGGCAAGAAATGACGACAATTATACGCACATCTGGCGAAGGAACCTTGTTCCTTGGGCCGATACACCAATGAAAAAAATCTCCCTATTTTTCACAACCCAGTGTTGGCAAGTATGAGCACAGCAATCTGAGTTGAGGCAGAAGAAACACAGAGGCATTAGCTACACAATCTAATAAGGCACGAGGGCACAAACACAGAGGAGCCAGGATACAAATTACCACACAGACTGATGAAACGATCTGGCGACGAGTAGGGAGGAATCCAGAGGCTTTATGGAGAGGTTGATTGCTGGAGTGGATTCACCTGGCGCTGCCTGTGGAGGGAAGCCACGCCCACATACACACACACAGAACACACATGGGGAGAAACACAGGAGGAGCAATACAGACAGGGAATGACACACACACACACACACGAGGGAGAGGGAGGGGCTGCCATGATGAAGATCATGACACATAGACTCATATGCCATGACCACAATGTGGGACGGAAAGACTCAAAGACTGAAGGTCTGTATTGGTATACTGAATTTGAATGTAATATAAGGAATATTTAATGCTTAAATTTTTTAAAATGAAAATATTAATATTTTTGAGCGACCTATTGCCTTGAAAAACATTTTTTATTAAGAATTACTTATTTGAATTTTATTTCACATTTCAGTTGTCTTTTGTGGACATTCACATTCCCACAACCTTTTTTGTTCTATTTTAGGTGAAACCCCAGGAGTATGATATCATTGTGGGCATCATACATGAGCATCACCACTGGAAATTAGTGGTAAAAATGATTATCATATAAGTCTGCAACTGTATTGTATCAGTGAAGAAAAATTCAGTGCATATGTTTCATAATACACTTGTGTAAGTAAAGAAACATGTAATTTTATTTTTTAAAACTACAGGTCATCTACCCAAATGAAATAAAGTCCCTGCTCCTGGATCCCCTGGGAGAGTCAAAGGAGGACATCCAGACATGTTTGGGAATAAAAAGGTCAGGACAGCTGTTAAAATTATACATTAACATTTCAACGTGTAATTAAGTATGTTCACTGTCGATTGAAAATTGACATTAAGTTTTTGTTACATACAAAAACGTGTGTGTCCTGCTGGCATTGCCACCGGGAGAAAAAGTTGACTTTTATGTGTGACAGAATTGCTATAATTATATTTTATTGTTATTGCTGTCTTTCTTCAGGGCATTCATGCAAGGGAAGGGATACAATGTCTCAAGGTGGAGATGTGACACTGTCCCACATCGCAGACAAAGGGATGCTACCCCGTGTGGGGTCTTTGCCGTGAAAGTACGTTTGCTATACAGAGCGATGTCCTCACCATCACATTACTCTATTATATTCTATTATACTACTATTGTTAAGTTAAAATTTTACCCAAAACAATTTTTTTACACAACTAATGACAAAAACAAAGACATTATTCTCTGACAGCAGATTTGTCTCTGTAAGATGATAGTAGGCTCTTAGTGAGCCTACAAAGTGGTAGATTTGGAACCTCCTTAATGTACTGTAAATATCTTACTGTCTTTTTCAGTTTGCTGAAAAACTCTTGAAAAAGCAAACAGTAGCTTTTCCAGCTACACAAAAGGCCATAAACCAACACAGGCTGCAAATTGCTACCACTCTCCTCCTAGAGACTGGTAAGTAATTTGTCATCAGGGGATGTTTAGGCAACCCAAAGAACTGTCCTTACAAATGCTATAAAAACATACAGATGACCTCACAGACACGTGTTACTTCTGTGGAGAAAGGGAGCATGAAACGGACCAGAATTGGATAACAAAATCAATTATTGTTAACAAGTGTATACAAATTCTGACAGACTGGAAAAGCAGTCTGAAATAATGTGTTTCCCCCTGTAACATTGGCTAGAAGAGAGGAAACTTGTTCATATTCACAGAAGTTATACAGAGTTATCTGAAGTATACATAAAATAAATAATTTGATGATCAGGCTTCATCTACCCATTATGTTGGGGGGGATACAAATTCTGGCAGACTGGAAAAGCAGTCTGAAGTAATGTGTTTCCCCCTGTAACATTGGCTCGAAGTGAAGAGACTTGTTTATATTTGCAAAGGTTATAGAGTATTATCTGAAGTACACACAAAATAAATTATTTCATGACCAGGCTTCATCTGCCCATTTTGTTGGGGGGGATACAAATTCTGGCAGACTGGAAAAACAGTCTGAAATAATGTGTTTCCCCCTGTAACATTGGCTAGAAAAGAGGAAACTTATTCATATTCACAGATGTTATAGAGTATTGTCTGAAGTACACACAAAATAAATCATTTGATGATCAGGCTTCATCTGCCCATTTTGTTGGGGGGGATACAAATTCTGACAGACTGGAAAAGCAGTCTGAAATAATGTGTTTCCCCTGTAACATTAGCTAGAAGAGAGGAAACTTATTCATATTCACAGAGGTTATAGAGTATTATGTGAAGTACACACAAAATAAATCATTTGATGATCAGGCTTCATCTGCCCATTTTGTTGGGGGGGATACAAATTCTGGCAGACTGGAAAAGCAGTCTGAAATAATATGTTTCCCCCTGTAACATTGGCTGTAAATGAAGAAACTTGTTCATATTTGCAGAGTTTATAGAGTATTGCTTGAAGTACACACAAAATAAATCTTTTGATGATCAGGCATCATCTGCCCATTTTGTTGGGGGGGGATACAAATTCTGGCAGACTGGAAAAGCAGTCTGAAATAATGTGTTTCCTCCTGTAACATTGGCTAGACGAGAGGAAACTAATAATAACACATTCTGGCATACTAATGACACTTGTGTAGATCTGGATATTTTTATATCTGGAGAGCGACTGCAGATGGTAACTTGGCATCTTTTTAGATTCCAACCTTAATTTCAGGGCACAGGTTAAAAAAGTATGTCAACGGGTCAAAGCAAGTCTTGTAAATTTCAGCTTCAAAGGCAACTCTTTGTCAACTGAAGCAGCCAAGCTGTACTTGCACTCAATGATCCTTTCTCACCTGAATTACTGTTTCACAAGCATGTCGCAAGCCAATTACACTACACTCAAGCCACTGCAGTTATTGTATAAACAGACGATAAAAATCTTAGATAAAAAGCCAAAACAACACCATCACTGTACAATCCTAAAGAAATATGGCCTTCTGAATTTGGAAAACATGATTAAGTATGTAAATATATGTCTTCTGTTCAAAATTATACATGGGTTAGCTCCTCCTCCTCTCGGATTTTTGTTGAAATCATTAAAAATATTTAAATCTCATTTAACACAGTGACTAATTAGTAACCAAATTTGTCAGTGTTGAAAATTCTGTCAGCTCCTGCCACCTTGGTAATATAAGATGGTTATTTGTTCCCTATGTCCTGTTCTATGTATTGTTTGTCCAGTGTGAAATATCTTTTATCTTGTACCCTGTTCATGCATAAGTGTTGTTTTGTATGCACTCTGGGTTAGTCATTCTGGTTCTGACTGATGTCTAAGCAGCATGCTGCATGGAGGGTTGCTTGCTTATGTCCTAACTACATATTGTCTTGCATACATATTTTTAACTGTTTTCTTGCTTCCATGTTTATTTGCTTTCTGTGAAGTTTGTATTGTCCCTTGTGTTCTGTATTAATTGTAAGGCTTTCTTATGTTGTCTTGTTGTCAATTGTATGTTAATTTTAGCAATGTCATTACTACTTATTGTTCACACACTAATCAGTTTTAATTAGTTGTAGTTTATTGATCGGTGCTTTAAGATAAGACTGAGGTTTGTTCCCTCAGCATAGTTCTACTTTGTTTTGTTTCAGGGAGCCTTTGTAACACCTGGCCAGGGCCGACGGATGAAAATTAGCCTTTGGCTAAATCTGGCATATTTACACAAATGTCTATGCTCTGTCCCTTCAAATAAACAAATTAACAAAATAAAATAAAAAAATACAGAAGAGTCACCTGGTTGAATGTCGCTGTCCAGGAGCCAAGTTTCAGTGAATCAGTCCCTGATTTCCCGTTGGAAACTGATGCTGCACGGATGTCATCCAGATTCATTTCCCAATGCCTGTACAGCGGCTTGCAGAATCCAAGTTCAGCTGGTGCCCATTCCTCTCCATCTTTCCCCCGAGGCTTGCTGATCTTTCCATTTGGAAATCTCAATCTGGCTGCCTGGCAAAGTTGGCAGAAGTCAGTGACTTGACCACCACACATCTAACTTCGTCTGTCACAGAATCTGTACAAAACCCACAAAGAAAGGTACACGCATGTGTCTTTTTAGCTGCCTTAATAGCTTATTGGCTGGTACATCTTGCCTTCTTTGTGCTAAGCTAAGCTAACACGCTAGCCTACTGGCAGTAGATTCATGTTTAGCATAGTCATGTGCAGCAAAACCTCCACACAGAGTTACAGATCCTGCGGTGCAGCTATCTCTTTTCCAAACTACAACACTGAAGGACTTTTAATTACATTGAAACTAAGACAACAGGCTCACACATTTCCCTGTAAATGTTTCAGGCAAGAAACAAAAGATAGATACACACCGTTTTTCACTCCGCGTCTTTATTTGTTGCAGTGGAACACACGTTTGGGAGAAGACAATAGAGCACATTCAGTGATGCACAATGAGAGATTTGTAGCTGCAGAGCTTCACTGCTTGTTGCAAAACAGACAGGAGAGGGCTGTGTTGAATTTGCAGTCCGCACAGGTGCTACAGAGCATGATTTAAAGAGATTCTGGGAGAGATCTAAGCTCCCCGTCCTTGCAGACATAAAATTATATATTACAGCCTATCTTCCAGATTTATTATTAAAGTTTCTTCTGCAGAAATCCCTAGATATTGTTATAAATGTAAATGGCCTCTGTAAGAATACATTATATCATCCTTGGAAATGGAGAACAAAGTGTGGCAGTGAATCCGTGGAGCTTTGTAATCTGAGCATGAAGAAGTGTCAGATTTACGATTTTCTAGTATGCTTGAAGATACTGTGTATAGCTTAACAGAATAAAGATGAATGAATATCTTCATCGAGCATCCACGGGCTCTTTGATCTTCAGAGAGGTGGCATTACAAACTGTCATACAGCAGCTGTTTCCTCTCCTGTGCTGATTAATTTGTTCATCCCTCCCTCACGTCATCTTTGCCTTCACTCCTTTTTTTTTTATTCTCATTCCCTCAAAACAACATTTTACTTGCTCTCTTCTGCCTGAGGAGCATCAATAAGTAAAATGGGGCGCAGAAGGTTGAGCAGAGGTGTTTAACCTCCTCTTGTGGAGAAGAAATTGGCGCTGTCAATCTGCCCAGACTGAGTGAATAATACTGTTTTCTAATAATAATAATAATAATAATAATAATAATAATAATAATGATAATAATAATAATAATAATAATAATAATAATAATAATAATAATAATAATGAACAATGTATTTTTAGAGAACATGCTGTCTTGAATAACCAAACAGGCAGAAAGTGAAAACTTGTCTGTCTAATTTAAAAGTGGCTGGCAGACAGAGCCAGAGATGGGAACAGAATATAACATTTTTGATGCATACTTTTATAAAGGCAGTGATACAGGCTGAAGGGGGTTTGTGGGTCTCACTAATAGTCTGTGACATCCAAGAAAACAGCAGTTTTCAAATGCCTCGGAGAGCTTCGCCTTCTGCACGGGCTTCTCTTCCATCAGGCTTTAATTACTGAGCCAAAGGACTTCTCTAGTCTCAATTCTGAAACTTGTTTTTCTCACAGTCTTTACAGCGCTCCTTCTTTTGGGCTCCATGGGGACTGCGAGTGAGAGGGTGCTGGGAGCAGAATGGCACTTTAATTCTACCCCCTTCCCCACATCCATCTCCTCCACCCCCCTTGCAGATCTGTGCATGTATCCAATGGCAATCCAATTGTGATTTGATTTTAATTATGGGCTTTTCACACACTTTAACCAACAACCTTGGGCGATGTTGGAAAAGCCAGATTATCTCAAGGACTGTGAGATGAGCACATGGACTTGAAAGAAAGCTTTAATAAAAGTGTGCCAGATAATTATTCACTGTCACTTGTTCCAGTCATGTGTAATGGATAAACGGACAAGCTGGCAACGCCACTGAATAGGTAATTTGTTTTTAGTGATGTACTGTTACCATTACATCTACAGCAGCAGCAGCTGCTGAGATCATATCTTCACAAAACCCTCCAGGAATTCGCCGGTTTGGAAACCTCCCTTTCAGACTCCACGGTAGCGGGAGGAAAAACTCAATAACTGGAACAAATCTACTCTTCAGACCCAATATACCGACAAAGTGTTGTTTTCCGTCACACACCCACATGCGATGACACACAAACACATACACACTGTTTATCCTGCTGAATCATACACTGTCAGAGAGACAGATGATATCTGTAACACTCAGAGATGATGCTTTTCAGTTCAATTCCCCTCTCAGTTAGGTTTCATTAGTTCCATGCAACACCTTCTGAAAGATAATTTGTCTTATGCACAATATTAAACAAACCTGAGGGAGAATGATTGCAATTACAGCAGGAGGTGTGATGTGACAGCAGAAATCAGTTTGTCATAAAGCCCTCAACACGTTTGTTGTCGGGTGTCACAAGCAGACACACACTCTCCTCCTCTGACACACAGGCTTGTGTTTCCTCATTAATTACACCACGAAAGGTCAAATAGGTTTGAGACTCAAACACAAGCAATGACTTTTTGGATTAAACTGCAATTTAAGAAGTTATTTAGTAACCTAATCGTTGCCTTAACCCCAAGAGACCTCATGCTTAACTGTAACATCAAACAGGGATGAATTTTTATTTTTTGTGATCATCGATTTATAAAGATACACAGATTTTTGCTCCTTGTTAACATTTACTGCTGGTACAGCTGCAACTCGTCGTCCTTGCACATTTTCAAACAGCTTTTACTGTTGATAAATTCTCAAATTGATGACCGTCATAATATTATACTGGAAAATCTGTACAAATAAATAGAGCTAAAATATAGTGACATTTTGGCTGACTTAATCTGGGGACAGCGAGGGGACATCAGTTCTTGCATGAATAGATGCCCAAACAGCTCACAAGGCAGACTGTGTATTTCCATCTACACAGATTTGAAACCAAATATACAAATTATGGGTAAACATGAATAGTATATTCTGTCTGCCTTGATACTTGACATGCAGTCAAATAAATTGATCTCATATTGTATATGTGTGTGTGTATTATTCAGTCTAGTTTGCCTCACTTTCCAAGCTTTCGAAATAATATTATGCCACTCAGTCCAGCTTCTCATTTCCATCAAACAGAAATAATTCAGGATTTTTGTTCTGCATTCTTACAAAAGTGCACTCAGGTCATCATATAAAGTGGAGTGTTGGCTGATAGTCACGGAGCTCGCCATAGCATGCGCTGTTGCGACCTGCAAAACACATACCAAGTGTTTAGGGTGTTGCTGCCCAAAGTGCAGCCTCTGAATGTGACACGAAAAGCATGCATTATATTTTAATCATTCGCAGTCCATTTCAGTACTTCCACTTTCAGCACCACCACCCCCCAACAAACGTCTGTCAGGTTAGGAATGACTTGTACATAGCTACTGGCTGCATTGCAACAGGTGACACCTCACAAGTGTCACAGGAATTACCTTTTATCATCAATACTAGTGCTGTTAGCCAACCAGTTAGCACTTTTCCTGTATGGCCCTCAATCATATGCAAGCTCCCTTTTAAGGAGACCCGCACCAACTTAGCAACAGTTGTCATGGAAGTAAAATCCTTAAAGCTGGAGTGAAGAACGTTTGTCTCCTCCTTTCTGCTATTGCCTCTGCTATACACCTAGCTGTTGCTCTGTCGCTATGACCTCTCCTCCATCACTGCGCCCTTTAGCTCAGACTGTATAATCCAAAGCACACAATTTCTGTCGTGCCAGCAGGTTAAAGTCACCACAGACACTGACACCACGACTCCTGTATTCTGAAATACCAAGACTTTCTCACCCCAACGCATCACATACCTAACTTAGTCAGTGGCCCAAAACTGCATCAGTTCTGGACATTAAGGGATGGCACTTTACGCTTCTTACACGCATTGTCTTTTCAAAATGCACTTTTGGTTTCACATGGAACACAAACTGCAGGGTCTTGGATGAAAGTCAGGAGTTTGCCCACTCAGTCTGGACTTTTTTGCTCTTTATACTGTAATAGATGCCTGCAGTATCAGAAACCGCCAATGCCCTCTGGTGTATCACATACTACCAGTGGTGCCTCTGTGCGTCAGTGTCTGTCACCGAGGGCCACTGACCAAGCGTCGTTATTTGACGAGTTGAGAGTGAGAACAGGCTGGTAACACAGAGAGCTTTTCCAGATTCGACAGGCTAAATCAACTAACTTGGCAAGAGCTTGAATGTAAAGGACATTTAAGGTGCCGCATCCTAGTTGTAAGAGCCATCTAGTTGTAGGAACCGTGAAAAATCAGAAATTCTTTAGTTTAATTTTATCTCTTTCTTCTTGCATCTGAGCGCAGAGAACATTTGATGAGGCACCCCCTGTTGTATTGTCATTATATCTGCAGTTGCCTTTTGTTCTTCAGACTTCTGAGAAGAATCTACAATGTGTTTGATGCAAACAAATGTATTTTATCATTTATTCAAATGCAAGGTAAAATATGTTCTTTAATAATTAACGTATATGTTGGGAACATGGGGATGTGCAGGGAATGTTACAGCAGCAATGCGATGAAAACTAGAAGTGCAGGATATGCTTAACATCACACACACACGTACAAACACACACGTTTCACATGTTGGTTGTCTATCGGAGGCCTCGGATCGTTGTTCTATTAAAAAAACAGGGGCTTCCTGCTGCGCCACCAACACACTGGCAGTGGCATCAACACAAAGCACTGAGGAGAATGAAGAAGGCTCACAGTGTCCTACATTGTAGCAGCTCCCATAATCCCCACGGGCAGATTTTTTCATTTCCACCTGGACATCTGCCAATCCAGAGGATTTCTCCACTGCTGACAGCATTACATTGCCCAGATGAGAGGACGTATCCTTGCATGTGTGTTATGGCTAGTCCTACAAGTGATATGGCTACACTAACGGCACAAACATCTCTGTTAGATTTAGCGCGACCAGAAATGTCAAAAGCAGTAGGATGTGTTCATCTCCATCAGAGATTAATTATTAAGAAACATCCATGACCTTGGCAGAGGTACACTCCACTCTGACTTCATCACTAATGCAGTGCAATGATATTTTAATCAAACATGCTTCAACTGTTCAAACAGCTGCTCAGTTATTCCGTCACCTTATTGAGTCTCTGCTTTAATTGCCACGCCTCTGGAGTTTGTTCACTCTTTTATTGGGTGCAAAAGGACATTCAACCACATGTCAGAAGGGTGCAAAACTCAAACAGGTACCGCACATGAAGGTGACTTTAAAACAATGACAGCAAACACATTTTTTTCTTTGTCTTGTGTCCCTCATTGTCTGAGCTGCTACTGAAACTTTGAATCATCCACAAGTGAAAGCACGTATGGTTCTCACAAAAAAAGGCCATTCACCATATAAACAAAGCATTTCTGTTCAACATTTTTTGGATTTTTTTTTTGTTACATAATGTGCTGCTAATGGACAAAAATCATGAGCAGAGAAAAGCAAGAAAAATACACTTTCTACAGGAAAGACGTCTCTTGATTTTACACTGAAACATTGTTAACAAAGACACTCAAACGAGGAACAATCACAGCGTGTTGGCGATATATCCAACAAGTGCACCCTCAGTTTTAGAACATTCTGCGCTGTCCTGTAACCAACTGCATCGTATCTGCAAAATTTCTCTATATTCGACTGCTTTTTTCTAACATTGACAGAAGCTTTTTAATGGCTTTTGTGCTCGTGTGTTTTGTACTCAGCGAGGAAAATTCCACAAGGAGGAAAAAAGTTACCAAAGTTTATGTCTTTGTTGCCTCTTTTTCATTGTCTCCTTATGGGCCCTCCAGCGCCAGGCTTCCTATCAATGTTTTATTGACGAACAGCGAAACAAATGTCCACCACGACGTTAAGGACTAAGATAAATCAAGCTGCAAAAAGCATCAATTTTATTCACTAAGTGGTGCCAAAATCCATTGATTCCCTACATTCTTTTAAAAATATATCATATCCACGGATCAAAACAAGTTGTCTTGTTCGGCGAGAGGCAATTAAGACATTCATAATGTCCGCAGAGTGCTGTTTTCGTTTGACATTCCCTTTACATCTTCAGATTTTATCGATTGTGGCGCACTTAGCTTTGAGAAACACCAGCGGACTGGTGGCTGCTCCCGCCTCACTCATTCATGAACACAGATAATTACTACCCAGATGAGGAATTAAGGATCGTCCTTGAGGGTCAAGCCCGGCCCCTGCCCTCGCTGGGCACTCGGCAGGCGTCCACAGCTCTGTCGATACGCCAGTCCTGGGCAGCTGTCCGACATCGCTATTAACCTGAGCAGAGCCAGCCCATCCATAAAGCTGTTTGGGATATGGCAGCTGCTCAAGGGGCAGAGAGGTATTAAGCATAGATTTACAAGAATGAAAATGTCCTCCCTCCCCCATAATCTCTGGTCATTTTACACGCAAGACAAGCCATACGCGCAGGAACATACACACACACTCTTACGTAACGCTGTCAGTATCTGCGTCGGCATGTTTGGACGCACTGGGCACACACGCGCTGTGTATTGACAGAAAGCATGCACTGTCGCTTCTGATCTGACTTCCAATCTTGCTGGGGCTCATGCATAATATGTAGACACTCTGCCACGTTTCCAAAATAATCAACAGGGTTGTTCTCGTCCACTTTGAACTCATGAGCATCCACCTCATTTCACTGCGCTTTCTGGTTCGGCGCCTCATCGCTCTTCAAACAGCGAGGAAGCTCGCAGCATGTAGTACTCTATCATGTTACTCAGGAATAGTGTTCCGCGGCACATCAAAGCCTGTTGGAGCTCACATTCACTACGAATACAGTGCAGCATTGTCAGTGTAAGGAATGCAACCGGAAAGAGCTGTTTTCAAAGAGGAGTCAAATGAAAGCTGATCTACTGAAGAGAAAGCACAGAGTGACAGTAGGTCATATCATTACAGTGGACTGATGCAACAGCATATCTTCTTCAGATGAGAACACTAATTTGAAGTCTCCCGTAATGTCCTCTCGGTTCAAATTGAATGGACACGTCAACAGGTGTTGAGTCTTTGAGACTGCGCAGTCATACCATATAAATATGTAAAAATGTTGCACTGGTACCCTTTTCTTTGGGATTTGACTGAAGCAACAAACAGTCAGAATACTTGGCTTCTGGATCCCTGCGGCGATACTGACTTTCCTCACATCAGATCCTTTAGGAATCAAAAGCACGATCTTCACAGATCTCCAGAGCAGCTTTGCTGGCACCACCAAACACTTCCACGTTCGCGTCAATCCAAGGGACCACGTTGCCCGGCATGTAGGCTGAGCAGTTGGCCAGACCCATGATGTCCACGGGTCGCAGTACTCGGTCCCACATGTTGAACTGGCTCAGCTCGCCCACAAAGGCCTGGGTGGCGTCAAAACGACCTCCGACTATGTCCTTCGTGGAGAAACAGGAGATGAGAGTTTGTGAGTTAACGTCTGAGGGAAATGTAAACAGACTTCAATTAAAATGAATCAATTCTGTTTGATTTTCATCAAACTGCCCAACGACTCTAAATATTTTTCAGTGTACTTCCACTTTAAATTTCTAAGCGTTGTGCCAATACTGTGCAACATGCAGCAATCTCACCTTGTGTGAATGACAGAAGCCTTCTTTATGCTTCACACTAATGCAGTATGAGTTCTCTGAGGATATTATTCAAATGTCACTGTATATTTCTTAAGTATAAACGTGGTGCTGTCATGGAGCTAACTGCTAGAATGACCCGCTAACGCAGCCCCCAAGGGCTTAAAGGTGCAGTTAAGAGAAAGATGAATGAGGTAATGCTGAAAGGGCCGTGATAGCGTGAGAAGAGCCTCCCTGCCTTCTCTCCCCTGCTCCCTGCTCTGCGCCTCCGGCACTTAAGTCTGGGGAGAATACACCCAGGGATCATACTGACACAAGGAGGAACACACACACACACACACACACTCAGTCATGCACACACACTTGTTCTTTACCACCTAAGCTTCTCTGCTGCTCTCACCTGCTCCTGGCCCAGGATGATCACCCCTCCAGGTTTAATTGGGTGCCAGGGGGCCAGGTTGTCCCCAGTGCCTAGGCGCTCGCCATCTTGGTAAGCCTCCCAGAAACCGTCTCTAGTCGTCCAGGTGATGCAGATGTGGTGCCAGCGCCCGTCGCTCACTGACAGAGGGAGCTGGGCCACCTGGTGCAGGGTGAGGCGCGAGTGCAATGAGGGCAAGGAGGAAGGCCAAGGAGCATGGAGGGGGAGGGTGCGGGGGCAAGATGAGTCAAGAGAGATTTGCGATTAATTGCGGCACGTTAGAAACAAGGACAGCAATTAGAAGGGTTAAGGCTTCAAAGAGACAGCCCTTCGCAGAGTATTCTCCAGATGAGCCGGTGCGACATGCAAAATTTAGATTACCCAGGTGACATCAAGGGATGGAACATCCTTCAAAGCAGTCGGGTAGCTAACAGCGAAACAGTGTCCTCTTATGCGTTTGCGCTTTGTTCAGAGATCAAAGAAAAACAACTGGTTATTTTACCAACCAGTGACATCATAGCCCTCTGAGGATACGGTGCAACACATGAGATTATGAGCCTGTAACTCATTAGCCTTTTTCTTAAGAGCCTACAGAATGACTTAACGCTCATATCTCGTTGCAGATACATATAAACCTGAAAAGATGGGAAATAAAATTTAAGACATTTGCAATTACGGAGGCAGCTGACCTGGTTGAGAATGCCAGGTGGCATCTTAACGCCCCTGGGACTGCAGGAAACACAGGCTGTATTATTCTCAAGTCTGAGCCACACTGGCTGTTTAAGGGATTATAACATGAAAAATTAATTCTTCTCAAATATTGTGCCACACTTCAAATGTGACAGCCGTGATGTTTGGTACACAAAGAGCTCAGTATTAAAACACCCTATCCACAGGGCATTCACCATGAATACATGACTCATTCATTTTCATTTAAATGACTACAAATGATTTATTCTCAAAACATAGAGGGCAAAATTTTACAATTATTACATAAAAGAAATACATTTTTTCCTACAGGCCTTTTTAGATGATACTTTTTGATTTGTAACAGCAGGAAAAGCAGGTGTAACTTCCTGGAACTGGTAGCTCAATGTAATGCAGGGTACATCTACACATCTCCTGCTGTACAATGTCAAAATGTCTGCTGTGAAAAAGGCCCATGATGCATTTTACTCCTGGTTTAAAGGATATTTTCTTCTCCAGCTTTTAAAGGTTGTAGATGAGGTTCTGCAGATAAATGTGACGTGTTTTAGAAGGTCACATCCGCTTTCAACCAAGAGTGTAAATGGTGTGTAGAGCTCACATGCATGGTGTTGAAGAAAAACACATCAGTCATATGAATTTTGAATGGTGGGAAAATGGAATACTCTGTATTACAGAAACCCTGAGAGACACAGTGATATTTTTATTTTTATGGGCAATGTATGGCCAAACGTTTATCTCATATCTATGAGATATTATTTACTATGTAAGAGACATTATTTGCTATGTGTGATAAACTAGGCTTAATTAGGTTGTTTTGAAAGGGAGAAGGTTACAGAAGTCCTCTTCTGCATACAATATATTATCTCCTACATATGTTATATTATCTCAAACATACAAGATAAACTTTAAGGATTACTTAGGGCTTTTTAAAGTGAGAAGGCTGTGGAAGCCCTGAGTAGAAAGGTCATTTTTTTCTTTTTTTTTTGGGCAATGTTGGTCAAAATCTAAGTTTATTTCCTACATACGAGATACAGTATTATCTCCCAGGTAAAAGATCTTAGCTCATACATAGGAGAAACTTTCAGTACTGAGAGTGAGAAGGCTACACAAGCCCTGAGAGTCGAGATACAAAAAATATTTTTTGGGGCAATGCTGGCCAAAATCTAAGTTTATCTCCTACATATGAGATATTATCTCCCAGGTAAAAGATGTTATCTCACACACAGGAGATTAACTTTTATGTTGTGTTCACACTGGGAGCGAATAAAACAATTTGCGCAACTGAATTACATGTTAAGTCAATGTAAAGACACAATAAGATGTGAGTTCGGGATGGGTGCGATGGACGTGCCATAACTGACGCAAAATATGCGGATTAAATGGTGTGAATGAAGCAAGTACGAAGCAACAAAACCTGGTTTATCTTCTACGTATGAGATATTATCTCCTAGGTACAAGATATTATCTCATTCATTGGAGATAAACTTTAAAGCTTAATGAGGATGTTTTGGGAGTGAGGAGGCCCTGTGAGGCAAGGTTAACGAAATTCTTTTGGGGGCCAATGTTGGCCAAGATCTAAAACGACAACAAAAAAAAATCAGATCTCTCAGCCTCCATACTGACTGCAAAGAATTGCAGAAGTTCTTTTTTTTTTCTTAAGTTTGAAAATCGTCCTCCGGATAACACCAGATTTATACAGTAAGCATCAGATTACACATGCACACTTGCCAGAGGAACTCAGTTTTAATGTTGTACAAGACCAGTTGAATCCATTACAGATTAAACTCCTGGCAGCTGCTGTCAATTGGAAAGTGGAGATGCCACAAGCATGTTTGACTTGATTTGAATGTTGGAGAGAAAAAACAAAACAAAAAACACACGAGATATCGACAATCTTCCTGAACAAAGAGACAGGCTCTGCTGTTGAAGATGTTACTTTATAATAATAAAGATTTCCTCTCTGCATACCCACCCACAAATACAAAATACAGACAACGTTGCACTTTTTAATACTGTTGAGGAGGCAGCTTTCTGCTTCCCTCTCAGTATGCAGCCAAATGAACAGCATAAACAATGTGCCCCAGTGGACCCTGTTATCACTGCGTACAAGTTCAACACATGGATGTGCTGCTGCACATACGGTAATCATATTCACTAGTCTTGTCTCACTCTCCATCTCGCTCTCTTTTGCTCCGTTGCTTTCTCTCCCCGTTACATTATAACTTCCTTTTTTCTGGCATCGTCTGATCTTTCACTCTTTCCCCCCACTCTCTCCCCAGCACTCATGTCGCCTCCAAAGCTCTGCAGCTTTTCTATTTCCTACCCTCTTTTTCTCTCTCATACTCTCATCCCTTTCTCCCACCATCTTTCTCTCATCTGTCTGACTTGAACACATGTATAATGCATGGTGAAGGGAAAGCTGTGAGGAGACCTGCCTGTGCCAATAACGCCCAACGTAAACAAGGCAGCGGGGTGAAAAAAAAAAAAGATCCTCTCCAGTGCGGGAACATTTCATACACACACACACAAAAAAAATCTCCCCAAATCCAACATTACACTGCTGTAAAAGCAGCTGTGCCACCAGGAAAATCTGTTGTTACAGCATCAACATAACAATTACAGTTCTTTCCCTTTAAAGGCTAAACGCCATCAAATATTCATGCATGTTTCTAACAGTATTTCTGGCGTGTTAATTGAAATCCTGTTAGTTGACTGAACTCTCGCAGTATGTGATCGTGTAGCAACAATATAGTGTCCACAGAGAGAAAAAACGATGAGGTCTTCAAAGGAGCACACATGGCAGCAAAGTTCTCTGATGAATTACTGCTAGACTTGGGTGTGTGGAGAATGTGGGTCAATGATATGAAATGTTTATAAGGTGCAAAATTAAATATGCAGCGCTGATGGTCAGTGAATCTCGTCTCAGCTGATTGTGCTCACATGTGCGTACAGTTGCTAACTGCGTGTTTCACACCACAGAGCGGGCCAACATGAGAATGTTCATGCAATCTTTGCATTTAATTACCGTCATCGCTGATCTACTTTTACGACTGTCATTACAGCCGGCAGCGCTGCCAGGCGAGTAATGAATGAATCTGAGCCTCTGAGAACATCTTCAGAAAATCAGGGCAGAGTACAAGAACCATTCTCTCCATCAACAAATAATTAAAAAGACACTATAGTTCACCAGTTTCTCATTTTGGACCTTACCTTATCGTTAACTAGCAGCTCGATGGGGTTGTTGCCCCACTCGATGAGGACTATCTCGTTGGCCTGGCCTGGCACGCCGTAAGAGAAAGGGGTTCCGATGCCGGGGCTGGCGCTGGATTTGAGCCACATGCACACGGTGAAGGCGTACATCTCTGGGAGGCTCTTCTTGATGCGTCCGTAAAGGTAGTTAGTGCGAAGAGGGAGGGACACCTTGAAATCCTCAGGTGACTTGAAGGCATTGTTACCTGTTGACGGACAATGGTTACACATGGTTATATGGTTAAAGATGAGTGTTGTGACTTGATCCAGGCAAGAAAGTCTTCTTCTGGTAATGATCCTGAAGACTGGGACAGGAAAGACAAACAAGACTGAAGGTGGAGATCATGTCACATGCTAGATCACACAGAATAATATTGGTTCCTCAGGGGATCTTTGGCATGTACTGAGGTGCTATACAGTACTACTGCCACACAAAGAACTTTCCAAACCACTAGATCAGTGGTTCCCAGCTGGTGGGTCAAAGTCCAAAAATGGATTGCAGGACCACAAGTGAGTGCTGTTTCTTTCTGCCCTAGATGATACTTTAGAGGTTCTCTACAGGGTCTTTTCCAGTAGTCTGACTCACCTGATGTAGGCTGTGGCTATAAACCTGCCATTAGGCCCCTCCTGCTATCTGCGTGAAATCATTTTCAAAATCCCCTTTGTTATGGAGAACAACACAACAACCTCTGAGCTACCAACTTACACACTGAAAATGGCAAGTTTTGGCCAAAATTTGGATTGTGCAATCACACATGCATGCTCTGCTCCTCAGTGGATTGTCATAAAGACCTACAACAAACAACTGGTCGACACACTTCAAAAAAAGCCCAGACTCTGTCTCGCACGACTCTCATGTGAGATGTTAATGCGCCACAGTCAGTCTGAGTTGATTTGCCACATCTTTTCACCCGGCGTTGGCGTGCACCGGTGACTTTGATCTGACCTCTGTTCCATTTCACACAAGCTTCTGTGATATCGCACACAGCTAGCAAATCCTCTGTGGTTTAAATGGGTCCAGTGAGCTCCTCCAGAGATCAAGTATAGTGATGCTTCACCTCTAGGGCATCGATGATTAAATTATGTTCCCATCACACAGTTGACATACATCTGTTACTGTGTTTTTGTGGTGTTTTCTTTTGTGGAGAATGAATCATTTTAATGACGCCTCTCAATGTGCAAATTTGTCTTAGGCCTTACACCCATACTGCAGCCATAGAAATACAACATAGTACATTGACAAAGCAACATTATACACAACATGGCAGTAACACAAAAAGATAAAGTTCTGTCTTTATCTGTCTTCACAGACAGAAGTATGAATGCATTTTTAAATCGAACCAGTGGAGAACCTTGTGTTGATTCTTCACTGGCGCTTCAGCTTAGTTTAATTTGGTTCACTGGGAAAATAATAGAAACACTACTTTGGGTCATATTGTATATTAGGAGGATAACCTGCACAGAAACATTCCAGATTTAAAAAAAATAATATACTGTGTTTGTCAGTAAGCATTAAGTAGAGGGCTCTGAATCTTTAAATCCTACATATCATTATAAATTGTTAATTACCATACATAGTTTAAGTATAATTATGATTTAGAAGCATATTGACTCATCCATAGTATTATCTGGCTTCATTCGTGGGCCTCCAGGCTCACTAATTAAAAAATAATATAGTGCTATATGGAACCTCTAATGGTTCTATACAGCCCTGTTTGACAAAGGCTCCCTGAAGCACCTTTAAAGATGGGTGCCATGTGGCACCAAAGCAGGTTCCCCCTACGATTTTGAGCCAAAGAAGTGCTTTTGGGTACTGTTTAGCACCGTTATTGTTTAGAGTGCAAAATAAACATGAAGTAAAAAAGAATTAGGGTGATGATATAGGTAGGCTGGCTGCTTGTGATATCACATGTGTGAGAAAACTGGTGATTTTCAGCTTTGGGCTAGTACATGTAAAAAAAATAAATCAATCAAAAATCATGTCAACTGGTCTGCCATCTGCAAGAATTAAAATCAATTTGCCAAATCTAGTCTCAGGACATGTCAAGACTAGAGTCAGCCATGTGAGGCTGTACTCGGGCACAACAGCGCTTTCAACTATACGCTCACATCAACATGCCAACAAGCTCACAATCATGGTGCTAGCATGGTAATACTGAGCAGATGTGTTTACCATGATCACCGTCTTAGTTTAGTGTGTTAGCATGTTAGCATTAACTAAAAAGCCCTAAAGCACACTGTCTATAAAGATGGACAATGTGTCTCTACTTATTCCCACTGTACAGAAGTGAAGCTAAAATATCCCAGATACAGCTGGAGCCAAAGTCTGCTCAGCAGCAATCTCTGTGGTACCAAGTTTCCCGCCAATTCCCCCCCACCGACCAATCACGAGCAGCACCACTGAATGCAAGCCCATCACACAGTTGTCAGTGATGTTGGAAAATCCCAGTTTTATAGCATTAAATAACTAACTGAAATCAAACTGATCATAAAATAGAACACAAACTACCTTAAACGACAGAAGCCATTTAATAATTTAAATAAAAATATATTTACTTGTACTTTAAGTTGATCTTCATATACCATGCCCTAAACACAGACCATGAATGTCTGCACTTAATCGTGTGGTAATCCATCCAACAGCTGCTGAGATATTTTAATAAAAAAAGAAAAATGTCAACCTCGGTGATGGTAGAGGAAAAGACGGGATCACCTGAGTCATTCATGTTTACCCTCTTGGGATCTTGAATATCTGTAGCTGATGTCACAGCAATCCATTCAATAGCTTATTTCAATCTGGGCCAAAATGGTGGACTGACAGACTATTAGACAGACTGACACTATTCTTCTTGGAGCCATGCCGCTAGCATGGCTAAAAATGCAAAACCTACTCATTATTATTTTCAGGCTTCCATGTTAGCCCTTCAGTTTGGTTTCATACTGGGTCAGTTGAGGCCAAATGCGTCATTGCTTATAAATGATGCGGCTCATGGTCAGTTAAAATAAGATTACAAGAGTTTTAATATTCAGCAGACACTTGAGTAAAAGAAAGGAACAAGAAATGGAGTAAACATAGATCATGCATGATTAAGAAAGACAGACTGACAGAGAGAGACAGAGAGGACCATGATGAATATTTCAAGAGAAAATGGTAATAAAACAGCAGAATAGGAGTTGTGAAAACCACACACACAATGGACTTTGCAGTGGCTTTGCACCAAGGAAACATGTTGCATATTTCAAAGGGACTGAACCGCAGTTTTATCTGTGTTGAGCAGAGTATTTGAGGCTTAGCCACTGTTGAGACCACTATTTCTCTGCCTATGTGATCCAGCTATGACACTGAATAAAATGTTTATAATATGGGCTCATCTCTGAAGCAGTTTGACCATGAAGAACAAGTCAAACCACTCTGACCCACAAAGAAGGGACAGAAGAATATTACACCAGACTAAAATGTTGCCTTTCTGCTTGTCTGTCTGTCAGTCTGTATGTATGTCCCTTGATTTTCATTTTCCCAGTCACCTTCACACTTCATGGGTGCATTAATTACTATTTATTAGTAGTGCATCATGTACACGCTGCATAGTGTATTAGCTATTATGCTGCTAAAATGGCCTGCTGTGTCACTGCCTGTTCTAGACCGGAAACCTGGTTTCTTCTACACATGTGCAAAGGTCATTGGGGTTAGGCGCTGATGTGGAATGGTTAGGGTTAGGGCAGCCCAGCAGTCAGGGAATATGCCATGATCAGCCTGGGTTTCTGATATGGTATTGATCAAAATGACCCTGTAGCATCAAAACTTCTCCAGTCAAACTGTGTTCGATCCTTTTTGTACCTAGAAATAGAAAAACTGTTCATTTGTTTTTCTGCAGCCAAACACCGCCAGCATTCTTTAATTAATGCACTGTGTGCTTGGCCCACTACCACAGCAGCTACAACCCATACATTCTTTGGTGTGGTGAAGTCCAGCGCAGTGTATTTGATAGAGTTGGCAGTTCAGCGTGCCGAGTTGCATCTATAATGATAAAAAGGCATGGCTATACTACATGCCAGAGGCGTCTGCTGGCATTTTACACAACTGAATGCTTCTATTCACATGATGGAAATTGAATGAAGTAGGAAAAGAAAGGTATCTTATGAAGTAATCTCTTGGTATCGGTATCACCTTAAGGGCACTTGCATTGGTATGGTGATTCTTTAAACAATCTCATACCCTAGACAGCTCGCTATAAATTAATTGTTACACTGGAAAACGGCATGCTGGGTAGAGCTTCAACAGCAGATAAGGAAAGAGAGACTGGATATGTTACATTACAAACTGATACGTTTCACGCATCAGCAGTGTAACTTCATAGATATGCAAAGAGAACTGGATACAATGTTGGAGGCAGGGCCCAGTTAATATCTGTGAAAGCTACTCAGCGGATCATGAAGCCAAAAAAGTTTGACTTCCCTGGCGTGAAGTATGGGGTCCACAGAGGAAGGGCACTAGAAACTTTCGCCGGCCAAGCAGCCAGCTTCAAGTTTAATCCTCTGCTAATTTAAATGCAGATGAAATGATTAATTCGTGCAGCTCTTGTAGACTTAAAATTCTATCAGACCGAATGGATCACATACTGGTAGAGAAATGAATCATTCCGCAGGGGTGGTGATGCTCAAAAAATGTATCCACTCATGTGCAGACGTCATTTTCATAATTAAATCAATGGGGAAAAGTCTTTTTGGGTCCCATGGTGTCACATGATAGACTGCTGTTAGGCGGCTATGTCAAATTGGCCCATGTGTTCCTTGGGGTTTGCTGTGTAACCTTTGAAATGAACATTTTTGTTTGCTCCCAGAAAACGTCTGATCGCAAACAGCTAGCCAATAGCAAATGACGCTTATACTCCAGCATTACTAGGGGATGCAACTATGTCATGGCAGTGGTGTTGCTCAGGACCCAAGGGAGGGCAGTGCCGAGTGCAGTGAGTTCGGATGAGCTGCTCTCCAGAAAGGTGCAAGCAACAATACCGGAGGCCAAGCACTCGCCTTGCTCCAAACAGGCCTGTTTCGAACAGGGACTTCACTAGTAAATAAAAAATGTGTTTTGTAAAAACTGGTCCTCTGCCACTACCTCTGAGCTCTATAAGCCCAGACACAAACTTCTCAGGATCATGGGGTCCTGGACCTTATCCCTGTATTTTTTATTGTACGCCCAGAGCAGGCAGACAACCAAAGCATGTTACAAATTCATTGTAGGGCTATCATCAGTGGAAAAAGCCTCACATTCCCAGCTGACAAAACACCACCACAAAGCCTCAAACGTCACTGTGGAATTAAATCAGCACCTCTCTGGCACTGCCTTGACGTAAATTGAAGCTAATAAGGCTCACAAAGGTAGTATTTATTGTTGGGGTATTGTATTGCCTCATTATATTCTACAGGTGGATGTGCTATCATGCCCACCTCCTTTAAATGTGAGCAATTAGCTTTGGTTAAACCCTCCATCCTCAAACAGCCACTGACTGAATCAACTTGTCTCCAGGGACATTGGCCTAAAGGAAATGTCCAGTGAGTGGTGAGATAATCTTCTGAAATAATTTGCCTTTTGGCAAAGATACTGTGTTATTCTGACATCTACCATCAAAGCGATACCCTGGAGTGTGGACATCTCTCCAATATTTCTTAAACTAATTAAACATTCAGTGTTGCTTTCCAAGCCTTATTTTTCAAGACCAGGAGCAGCTCCGAGAATGGCTCTGAGAAAAAAAAGCTATGTTGTGAGGTTTTTACTTGCATCATCAGAAATTTGCACAGGGATTGACTAATTAGTGCTAAATTTGGCAGACAAAAACAAAAAAAAAGTCTGGCATTGAATCTGGCCAGCAATTCACAGCACCCATTGTATCACTTACTTTTCTCAAGCTCGGTGATCCTCTCCAGGAGGGAATTGAGAGCGCTCTCGGTGCGTTGGCGGTGGGCCGCTGTTTCATTGTAGAGCTGGCTCTTCTCCTCCTCCAGCTCGGCCACCTTCCGGAGGAGCTGGGTCTCCAGCTCGCCCAGACGCTGCCGCAACAGCTCCCGCAGCTCCGGTGGCAGGGGAGCCAGGGCCGAGACACCTCCTGCTGACACATTCGTGCTGGGGAGACGCAAACTCTGCTGCTGGGAGGCCGAGTGGGAACGAATGCAGGGAACAGCAGCAGAAAAGAGGATGAAAGGAATGATGATGCATAGATAGATGGACAGATAATGTGTGGGGGCAGAGGGAAGTGACGAATGATGACACAGACATTTAATCCAGTTAATCTTGTGCACTCAAACAAGCATTCAGTCTCCATACAGACCTAGATTTGCACTAGATGACTGATTTCATCTACTTTTTAGGCCTGATATCCTTTTAGCACCATTGTTTTTGATAGAGCAATATCAAAATGAAGACAGTGTGTCCCTGCGGCAGGCTTTGATTGGTGACCTGCCAAACACTCATGGCTGGGCCGGGTATTTAAGGTAGGTGCCACATGTGACTAGAGTTTACACCAGGCGTGATGGCAGATGGTTTCTGAAAAAGGGGGGCAACAACTGTACGGGCTCACGCTTACGGAGCTTTGACCGTGCAGCAAAAATGCCCTCAGATGTTCGTGTCTTAAGATTGTGTTTATGCTGCCCTGCTGTCTGCGATCCACACACTTTCTGACCCATTCAGAGTTTGATTGGAACCATCTGAATAGCTGAAATGACTGAGTCCATGTTGCTAAAGGCCGAAGCAAGTAGTCCTGAATGCAATTGTTGAGGTATGTAGATGGACTTGATTAGTGAGATGGCTCCTACTCCAGGGAGCCATATGCTATCAGCAACTGCAGTATTGCAATAATCATTATGTTAATGCAGATGCAGATCAATAGATATGTGATTAAAATGCAATATAATATGTATCCTCACAGCTGCAGTATATCCCTGATTTGATCAGGGTATTAAAGCTTCCAATCAAGGAGAGAGGGAGGAGGGGAGGGAGGGAGTAGAGAGATGGATCGGCAATGCAGCACACTGTATAAATAACCTTGAATTTAAATAAACAGCATTGTGATTGTTTATTGCATCGGGGCTGTCAGGTGATGAAAAATGCACTACACTGTTAATATGACATCAGAGATAAAGCCATGGCTTACACCAACCTTCTGCTGTATGCAAAGCTCTTTCAATAGGTGACCTCGATATCAGTTGTGATCTCTTAGCCTTGTGAAATGAATGCACACAGCAGAAGTGAGGTCTCCTGGGACTGAACAAAAGGGGCTGTGTTGAGATAAAGCTCCCAAGGCAACAGGGCTATGAGCGACTAAGCTATTAAGCAGTTCATGCAGGTGAAATCTGCGGGAATTAATTTCATCATCTGCTGTGAATAATTCGTCACATGACTGCAAATAAAACATTATATGGAACACACACACACACACACACACACACACACACACACACACACACACACACAGAGTAGTCATAAATTATTCAGGGGTGTGTTGCAAATCCCTGCACCACATGCGTGATTACACCTTTGACAAGATTTTTTGTTGCTCATTTCTTATTGATGACTCTTATGCAGCGGGTTTCGCCATCAGAGTTTTCTTTTAATGATTAAAACTGTATTGATGTGACATGCCTATTACGTGACCCTTTGATCTCACGATCCCCCCTGAGAGGTCTCCTGCAGCGCAGAGTATTATCAGACGTGTGTGCAATGCTCTATTGCTGGTGAAAGGGCTGAGAGATGTTGCCAAGGCGCGTGTGGCTCTGATAACAACAACATATACTGCAGATGGCTCTGTAGATGGCCATTAATAGAAGTAATTAATAATGTTGGTTCGGAGGGGAAACTGAACAAAAGTGATTTTCTGGCACATTTACGCATGAGCTGCATGTTTGTGCCATTTTACCTCCAAGTTCTCCAGCCGACCCTTGAGACTCTGCATGGTCTTTCCCAGCTGGTCTATGGTCTCACCGGGGTCCCGGGGCAGGTCCCCCATGGTGTTCTTCCCGTACTCCTTCCGTCTAGAGCCCTGACCCCGGGACTTGCCCTGCGGCGACTCGTCGGCTGCCGCCTCGCAGCGCGCCAGCTTGGAGTTCAGCTCCTTAATGGTCCCCTGCTGGCTTACGATGGTTTCCTTCTGCTGCAGGATGGTCTCCCGGAGCTGGATGATCGTGTTCCGCAGCTCGTCCTCCACGGGGCTGCTGCTCTGAACACGGTTCCCCGTGGGTCCATATCCGCAGCCCGGCTCTGCGCCCGGGGGAATCGCGTTACAAACGAAGCGGCTACCTGTAGCATCCTGGCTTCGCACCGTGCGTCCACTGACCAGGTACAAAAGTCCTACTACTAAAGTCAGCATCCCGACTACTGGATAGACAAATTCCACGTTATTAAAGGAAAAACAAAAGCTCCTAAATTACTGACTGAGCGTTTGAAGTCGACGGTAAAATAATCAAACTTATTTCAACAACTCGTTAATTCAAGTGGTTGCGGACATTTTTCTAGACTTCCACAGTGCGGTAAAAAAAGACCAAACTTAGTTTATAGTGAAACCATAATAAATAGAATCCGCAGTGAAAAATCATGAAATAACACATCCACCAACCACATGGTCGATCCTGTTTGAAAAACCACAAAAACAAATCTAAATTCTTACTTTCAGCAGGTGGAAACTCGGTAGATTAAAATCGGGATTTGATAGCTCCTTAACTGAAAAAAAAAAACAAAGTTGCACTGATT
The DNA here is from genome assembly GCA_026686955.1 of Epinephelus cyanopodus. Taxonomy (NCBI): domain Eukaryota; kingdom Metazoa; phylum Chordata; class Actinopteri; order Perciformes; family Serranidae; genus Epinephelus; species Epinephelus cyanopodus. The sequence continues at coordinate 14,374,278 of CM048929.1, forward strand.
TAAAAAATCCACAGAAGGTTGCAGAGAAGTCAATTCAGCCTGTCTTCCCTCCTCGGTTGGTTGGATTGTCAGTGAGTGGTGCTGAAAAGACAGCGACGCTGCTCAGCCAGATTATTATGGGGAGGTGCGCACTGGCGCTTCCGCTCATCATCTGTGCGCTCCGGTTATTCAGCTTCAGCCTACGTCATCACTCAATCCCAGTGGATCCAAGTCATGCTATGGCTCTGTCTCATTGACTTTTTATGACCTGTGTAAATCCGCTAAAGTCTAAAGATGTCAAAAAGACACACACTGAGAATTAGTTCACCAAAAGGGTTTAATAACTGTGGACTCTGTATGGCTTTTCTACTGATGTGAAAATGCACCGATCCATGATTTAACACTATAAGATACTCTAAGTAATGATTGTTAACTTAACATCTGTCTGGATCCCGCACCGGGGATCGTTGCACTCTCTGTGCCCCTCAGAGTCTGAATTTGTTTGAATTAAATTTATTTATTTTTCTTCCCACAGGGCACATTTGGTCTAAGGTCAAACTTTAAGGATTAGTATATCCAATTGAAGTCCACAGTTCAAATGGGAAGTCTGATGTTGTGACTTGAATTAAAACAAGCTCCCCATTGGCTTCTCCCATTCACACACACTGATCTGTGCGTGAGAAAAGGACTTTTATTATCCACACAGCTTTGTGACTTCAGTGAAGCCTTACCCTTGACTCGAGAGATGACAGTATTTGTACTTGTCTTTGATAGAATATGACTTTGGGTCATGTTGCTGTAAAGATTCATGTATTTAAATTAAAGACATAATTCAGACTGGTGATGCATACACATGTCTTGCTGTGAAAATATGAAGGTTGAAGCTGAATGGCACCACGGCTCTGCTGAATGCAGTCAAAGGTTGGCTCCACTTTTCTGTTCAAATTTCATGCTGATAAAGATTATAAAGCAGGGGTGTCAAACATATGGTCCTCAGGCCAGGGCTGGGCTGCTAGAGGGTCTAATTCAGTCCACAGGATGACTGTTCAGACCTAAAATTGTTGCACAAGAACAAGTTCAACAGAGATAAAGGTAAAGATACGTAGGCCAGGTGTAGGTTGACAATTATTGTTGGGCGTTGTCACCTTACATACTTAACATAAAGCTATGTAGGCTAGATTTAGGGACCTAAAGTTACAAAGGTTAGATTTAGGAAAGTAAAGTTCCATAAGGTTTAGAAAAACAGTCATGGTTTGGTGTCATCACCTTTTGTACTTAATGTAAGCTGAAGCAGATTAGGTTTAGGACCTCAATCATGGATGGACATCGTGTGAATAATAAAGTTATGTAGGTCAGGTTAAGGTAAACTAATATGGCTGGGCGTTGTCACCTTACATACTTTACATAAATGAAGGTCAAGTTGTTACGTGGGTTTGGTTTGGACAAGTGAAGCTACGTAGTTTAAGTTTAGACAAGTAAAGTTATATAGGTTAGGTTCAGACAACTGAAGTTTCGTAGGTTAGGTTTAGGCAAGTAAAATTATGTAAGTTGGGTTTGGACAACTGAAGTTAGGTAAGTCAGGTTTAGGCAAGTAAAGATACGTAGGTAACAATTATGGTTGGGCGTTGTCACCTTACAAACTTAACGTAAAGTTATGTAGGTAAGCTTTAGGAAAGTAAAGTTACGAAGGTTAGGTTTGTGCAAGTAAAGTAACGTAGGTCAGGTTTATGTGAGCTGTTATGGTTGGGCATCATTACCTGACATACTTAACATAAAGTTATGTCGGTTCGATATGGAAAGTGAAGTTACATAGTTTAGGTTTAGGAAGGTAAAGATATGAAGGTTAGGTTTGGGCAAGTAAAGTTACGTAGGTTAGGGTTAGAAAAACAATCATGGATTGGTGTCATCACCTTTTGCACTTAATGTAAAGTTACGTAGATTAGGTTTAGGACAGCAGTCATGGATGTGCATCGTCACCTTACATACTTAACGTAAAGTTATGTCGGTTAGCTTTAGTTAAGTAAAGTTATATTAATTAGGTTTAGACAAGTTAAGTTACATAGTTTAGGTTAGATAATTAAATTACATAGGTTAGGTTAGGGCAAATTAAGTTACATAAGTTAGGTTTAGAAAAACAATAATGATGTAGTGTCATCACCTTTCGTACTTCATGTAAAGTTATTAGGTTACGTTTGGGCAAGTTAAGTAACGTAGACCAGGCTTAGGTAAACTGATATGCTTTGGCATCGTCACCTTACATACTTATAACGTAAAGTTATGTAAGTTAGGTTTAGGAAAGTAAAGTTACAAATGTTAGGTTTAGGAGAGCGAAGTTATGTAGGTTACAACGTGACGACGTACCTTTGTCGCTTTGTCACTGGCTCATCATTATGTGAGTTATATATGAATTCTGGTGCTTCACTTTTTCGCACATATACATATGAACAGTGTGTGAGAACAGCGTGTGTACAGTGACAGTGAGTACCCCACTTCATGAAAAATGCTGCTTTACAGACTTTTCCTCTCTGACAGAAAAACAGCTCTCTGAAAACAATATTTGTCATATTTATAAATATTGAACATTGAGCAAAATATTGTCAATCAGCAGCTTCCGTACGGGAGAATTTGTATCCGACTTCTATCTCAAAATAATATTGCTGGAACCCTGCTGCTGAGGCTCTGCCAACGCTTTAGATTTGCAAACAGGCAGGGGATAACTTAACCTGCTTCTTCAATGGCTTTCATTTCAGTTTGGTGGGGTGATGCCAGCATCACTACACAGGAGTGGAAAGGTATGGCAAAATGTATGTTTAATGACAGTGAGTAGTAGGCTGAGACATTATGGAAATTGCTCTTGTTTTTGTCAGACATCTCATAGTGTTCATTGTAAATGAATGGATGTTTTTCAGAATGCACGTCTTTACACTTAAAGAAAGGGAAACATTTGGAGGTGGTGTTGTTTATATGTGCAGTGCATAACCCTAACTGCAACGGTTTTACTGGTGCGGCCCAATTGAGATCAAATTATAAAGCAGAAATTTATGTCTCTCTCTTTAAAGTGTTATTTGGTGCACTCTATATTATGGAGGTCCTTTTCTTTTTCTCCATTTATTGTGTATTAGTTTTGAAATTGCTCTTGTAGAGCCAGCCACAAACAGATTTTCCTTTCGTCAAGAGCACATTAGGCTGCTGATGAAAGGAAGCAGTGCTACTGTAATTGTTTCATTTGATCACTGCCGATAATAAAGCCAGCAGACGTTTACTGGAAACCTTGTTCATGTTTAATTGCGGTACAATTTGTGTGTGTTTGTGGCAAGTATAATGCTTGTCCAGGGCCAGATAGCACTGGGAATAATCCTTGGTGTTTGCTTTAATCTGGCTGGTGGAAGGATATTCTATAACCATTAGATAACAGTGTTACAGGAACTGCAAGTGGAAAAAAAAAAGGCACGTTAAATTTATGGCTCTGTCTGTTTCAGTCGCTCAAAGTGTCGTCCGTGTGGGACAAATGTATCCATCCGAAGAGGGAGGCACGGCATGTATAAACTTCAGTGTGTGACAAACACTTTCTAATATTCAAATCGCATCCCTCCTGACACAAATCTCACCCCGAAACCCTGTTTCATGTAGGAACATGTCAAACCTTCGAAGAAAACTATGATCTCAAAGCCTTTTCAGGATGGGATCCCTTCTTAAAATAACCCAAAGAGAGAGAGAAAACAATATTTGAAAAAAGACAGAAATCTGTCTGCAGCCAAATACACAGCAGAGCTATGCTGTTGCATGTATAACATGATTTGATGTTATTGTTTCTATATATTTAGAAATATGCAGGGAAATGCTTGTTGTAGCAAGCAGACGCCATTAGCCTCTTTCACAATGATAGACAGAGAGGAGTATCACAGCAGGTTTTGTTTGGAGCTCCCTTCATGTTTTTGTCAAACTAAGACAAGGGAGCAGGCGTCTGTCAGGTACCTGCTAAGAAATGTAGAATATGGAAAAACTTCAAAGCCAGACGTTGGCTCAGTTCACATTATGAATCGTGCTCAGTGTGGCTGTTATCAAGCACAGAGGCGTCTCTTTTTTTTCCATAACTGCCTCATCAATCTTTATTTCCTCAAGCTGTTTCCCTTAAAATCGGAAGCAGTGGGACGGTGATAGCTCACCCGGGATGGTCTCCCAAACGTGGTGTGCAGTATTAACGCGCTGCCCATCACAGCCGTCATCTCCTATCTGCTCGCAGGGCCGGAGAGCTAAATGTCAGCCGGCATTAATGCACACTCAGCCTACAATGGGCACACTGACAGGGAACGGCCGGTGAAGTCACTGCTACGGAAGGCAGTTTTTAATATGACAGGTCCCCTGAGATAAGGGACAGACAATCACCATGGCAACCTTATCTCCTCCCTGATTCCCCCCCCACCAACCCCAACCCCCACCTCAGTGAGCGAGGAGCTTGGAAAGGTGAAGTGGGAGTACTGAAGACTGAGCAGAGATGACAACTTTCACTTCAAAGTTGATGGGATAAAGTTATTTCCCTTTCATGTTGCAACTGGTGAGCGCTGGGGTGAAGTAACTTTCCCTTTTTTAAGCGCCTTCAGCGAGGGTTAAGAAGTCAGCAGGGACTGAACTCCTATCCTAAGCTGGGTTTCCCATCTAAATTAATACGTCTCACAGTTACACGTTTCACTTTACAAAAGGCATCAGAATTTTCGGCCGTACAAACCAGAGGCACTGATTTACAGAGAGACAGAAACACTGCTGTGTGCTGTAAGGAAAGTGCAACACAGTAGCACTGAAATAAACACTACCTTTCCTCATGTGTTTGGGTTTGTTGAGAACGCTTCATAAATAAAGCTGCTTATGTGTCGACTTAACTCTGTGCTGTATTTTGAGGATGCACTTTGTGGTGTTGTGCGTTGTATTGCAAACAAAAATATTAGCAACTCCTCTGAATATGATGCAATCCAATACAACAAACCCACAAACTTCAGCCTCAAAATTGAGCAGGAATTGTATCGAAACTCTTTGTCAGCAACAACTGAAAAATATGTCTCATAACAGGATGACTCATTACACGACATCTGCCTTTTCTGTGTCACAGTGTTCATTTTAAAGGGTATTTTTCAACCTTGACCCCATTTTCCCATGTTTTTGTGCCTAAGGGTGCTTCCACACCAATTAATAAACTCAAGTTCGTTTGCCCCCTAAGTGCCGATCGTTTTGGCAGGTGTGAACACAGCAATTGCACTCGGGTGCACACCTAAAATCGCCACTGGCAAACCCACTAAATAAACAGTCATTTTAAAGAGTAGAGTTCACATCTGACTGGGTGGACTAAGGGTTTATTTCAGTGAAACTTGTGCTGGTGATTGTTGGAACAGTGTGAAGACGAACCAAGACAGCTTATGTGAGTTTTATTGAGTTAATTTTGACTTAAAATGGAAGTGTGTTTCTCCATGAGAAAACTTCCTGTTATTGAAATGGAGAGGCGGCGTGATGGTGCAGTGGTTAGCTTTGTCGCTTCACAGTAAGAGGGTTCCTGGTTTCTGGGGTTGAGGGAGCTCGTGCGGAGTTTGCTTGCTCTCCCCGTGTCAACGTGGGTTTTCTCCAAGTACTCCAGCTTCCTCCCACAGTCCAAAGTCCCATGCCACCTCGAAAGCGGTTACGGAAAAATGAATGAATTAAATGGAGTATGGTGGGTTGCAATTTTGGGGCTGTTTCTGGTTGAACATAAAGGATCTGACTCTTTGACAAAAAAGGTCTTTCTCTGTAGGATCCTTTCCATAATGTTGTCAGACATCTAAAATAACAAATGAGCCTTTCGGTGGCACAAACAAGCACTTTTAGTGGACCTAAATTGACAGTGCTTGATTGTCCATTAACGTTACATTACAGCCTGTTTTGTGGCTGCAAACCTCTGATCAATACCTTCCCAATTTCAGATATTGTTGCTTTTGTTAGTGACTTAGACACAAAAACATGGTGAAATAGAGTCCAGGTTGAAATATAAGTTTTAGACAGCTGAAGGAAATGATTCAATGAATATATGACTGGTGGAAATGTTATGTAAATTTATACCAGAGATTTTTTTCCAAGGTTCTCAGTGATGCTGTAACACCATTCAGGGCTTAGCAGCTCACTGACAACTTTCTAACGAGCATGTTTCACTACCCAGATGATCCATTGTACACCTTCCTACTCACCACTGTGGTATTTCACTACTTTGGAGTTGCACCTATTGAGTGTGATGTGAGTACAGAGGATTCTGAACACTCTGAGCCTCTGAATGGAGCCACACTCACCCCGCATGAGTCCCATGGCCGTTTAATCACTCAGCTAGTCACGGTGTCCAAAACAGAGGGCATTTCTTCCTGTGTTCACACCATCTCTCATCCCTCCATCCCTCCCCGTGTGCCACCTGCTGCTGGCTACCTGCTCATCAGCATGAGCTGTCAGTGGCCGAGCAAACTCCCACACAAGGACATGCACACACCCATTTTCATACAGGGCCACATGCAGCACACATTAAACTCATGCATTTGAAAGCGAGCAAGATGGACACAAAAGACACGCACGCTCGTATTAAATGTGAAATCTGTGAGTCAGATTTTGTAATACAGGCTATCACACACACAGTCACGTTTCTGGACTATGTGTATGCATGCGCACGCTCAGACAAAGCAGAAGAACAAAGTATCACACAAAATCATGATAGAAACACACGCACACGCACACACACACACACACTCCCAAACTAACTCACGTCACAGAATGCATTAACACATACACAGACTGGGAAAAAAAATCTAAAAAAGTGTCAGACATGCTCCCATTCATAGTCCCCAAAACTGAGCCGAAAGCTCCAACATAACAGCACGTAATGATGCGGTTTTTCAGGAGTTAATTCTTTGTTGCAGTGAAGGACGTTAGGAATGAAAAGGAGAAGAAAAAAACTATGTTCTTGTATACAAAAGATTATGAAAACTGCAGCTCGTGAAATTTCTCTAAGAAAGAGTAGTTTATCTGCAGTGAATGCTCCATCTGAATATTGTGTATTTTCATTATGTCTTCAAGTCATTTTACTGTGGAAATACAACATTAGAATATGAAAGAAAGCTTGTGTGTAGTATAAATAGTATAAATACAGCCATAGAAGGACAAAGCAATCCTGACATTGAAAGAATCAACAAAGAAACATGGCAGACAGCTAAGTAGTGTTGCTACACTACTTAGCTGTGACATACTGTTTGTGCTGTAACATATATCTAATGCACCCTTTGCAATAAAGCGGCCTATTTAAACTGTTCAGGTAGGCTACACTCTACCAGTGCTCACAGCATTCTATTAGCCTGCTAACAGTAATGTAGCTTGGGGACAACTTTGTGGGGGTATAATCATGTTTTCGACGCACTCCCCGCTGCGACAGCTATTCAGCGTCTCTTTTCGTTCTTTATATCAGCTGTCGGCCTCCAACACCACTTCAAGCCAGAAGAATATCGTGAGCTGATGCTCAGGCTTTGATCACTCGATGTTTGCGTGCTTGGCAATATGCTGCTGGCTGCTTTATTGGTCTGCTTGTAGGCGACGTCTTGGCATCTGCTGGCTGCTAATCTCTGCTCTTATGCTGCTGCTGTCAACCTACGGTATGCATGTTGGTATCAATTGTGAATTCATTACTCCAAGTGCCTGAGTAAAGTGTGTGTTGTCCTATTGTGAACATACACTTGCTACACTCAGAGGTGGAAAGTGCATTTACTCAAGTAGGGTCTACTGTACTTAAAGGGACAGTACACCTCAAAATCAAAAATACATATTTTCCCTTTTTCCTGTAGTGCTTTTTATCAGTTTAGATTGTTTTGGCATGAGTTGCTGAGTGTTGGAGATATTGGTCATAGAAATGTCTGTCTTCTCTCCAGTATAATGGAACTAGATGGCACTCAGCTTGTGGTGCTCAAAGCAGCAATGTCTCTTTCCAGAAATCATGACCTGGTTACTCAAGATAATCCACACACTTTGCTGTGAGCAGTTTCATGTAGGATCTATTTTCTTTTTTACCAAACCCAACCTGCCAACTGTATTACAGTGCAGAGGGAAGCATGCATCTACTCATGGACGAGAGTTTAAGAAAATAGTTCCTACATGAAACTGATCACAACAAGGTCTGTGGATTATTTCAGGTCATAATTTCATTTATTTAATTACTTTTTTTGGCACTTTGAGCATCACAAGCCGTGTGCTATCTAGTTCCATTATATTTAAGAGAAGGCAGACATCTCTACAGCCGATATCTCCAACACTGGGCAACTCTTACTTTACTACTTTTATCTAATGGCTACAGTTACCAGTCATTTTATATTTTTGGTGCAAATATGATATGACAAACCTATCAAATGTGGTGCTTTATAATAGATTGAAGACCCTGCACACCCACACAGATGTCTTTAGATATGTGGCTGGTTAGAACTGCTGAGGTTGGAGTTGTGCAGAGCTACAAAAGTGATGGTGTGAGGTCACCATACAAACAGGGATGATTAAGTTGTAAAATGCCAAGTAGTAATACTGATAGGAGCCCTGGAAGTCAAGAAAAAACATTATTCAATATCTTGTTGCAGAGGATAATAACTTGTGCATACAAATAATGATCGTATCATCTAAGTATTCTAATCTGAAACTCCTGTGGTTAGGTTTAGACACAGAAATTACTTGGCAAGGGTTGGTGTTAAATTACTTTTTGTTAAGTACAATAATAATCACTTAAGGTTAGAGAATGATTATGGTCATTGTTAAAGGGATAGTGCACCCAAAAATGAAAATTCAGCTATTATCTACTCACCCATATGCCGAGGGAGGCTCAGGTGAAGTTTTAGAGTCCTCACAACACTTGCGGAGATCCAAGGGGAGAGGAGGTAGCAACACAACTCCACCTAATGGAGGCTTGCGGCACCCCAGATTCAAACGTCCAAAAACACATAATTGAAACCACAAAATATCTCCACACTGCTCATCTGTTTTGTTAATATATTAATTAATATATTTTGTGGTTTCAGTTATGTGTTTTTGGACATTTGAATCTGGGGCACCATAAGGTGGAGTTGTGCTGCCACCCACTCTCCCCTTGGATCTCCGCAAGTGATGTAAGGACTCTAAAACTTCACCTGAGCCTCCCTCGGCATATGGGTGAGTAGATAAAGGCTGAATTTTCATTTTTGGGTGCACTATCCCTTTAAAGAAACAAGCGTTGATAGTAAGAAACAGGAAGCAAACAGTTGTCTCTTGTGTGAAAGTCCAACATTTGATTGACCCATCCAACCACCTGAACCGCCTCCATCTGTGGACTAGCTGTGAAACAATGTCACACTATTCCTTTGTCATTTCTGATCATCTGTTTCATCTGCTTTTCTCAGGAGGAAAGTATCATATATAGTCTCAATTGATCTATGTCATGTACTTGCTAGTATGAATGTGTGTTCACAAGATTCACACAGTGTAGAAAGGATTTACTGGATAGTAGAGTCACCTTAAAGTCTGAGCTGCTGAGCAGCAGAATGGCCACTATGTGGTTTGTGCTGCCAGCCCACACATTGTAGATTCCACATAATGTCTGGCATCAGTTTTGGGGAGAGTTTATTGTCACTCCCCAATGTCCTTTAAGACTTGACTTGTAAGGTTTTGTAACACAGACGTGCAGCCAACTCATGATTAGCCTTTTGAAATGAATCAGTGGAGGATGATATGGCACAGAAAACAAACAGTCATCTTTGCCCCCTCTGACTGCAGTGCTGCGAGCAAAATTAGGTAATTATTTCTCCACATGTGCATCATTAATGGCCTTTTATGCAGCTATCACGCTGGATGTAGGACAGCTGCCTTCCAAAAAAAGAAAAAAAAAAAAGCTCTGATTGACTTTGTTCAAAAGCCCACCAATGCCTTTGATGTGGAGAGTGGCATTGAGCAGAGGCAGTCAAGAGAATCACGCAGTTCACATCGAAAAGAACTTAATCTCTCCCTGTCTTGGTAATGTTATCAGACTCTTGAAGTGCTCACCTTGAAAGAAGTGGGTGGGAACATGGGAAGGGAAGGTAATGGGAGGCATGTTGGTTCCTCTGGAGCTTGGTGATGACTCCAGCCTTGGTCATATGACACAGTGTCATGAACATTTTCACTCAGATTTTGGCTTTCTGTTTTCTCCCATCCATTTACCGTTAAAATAGATGTCTGCTGCAGTGTTTTGTTGACTCGGCTATTATCAGGTAAAACTGTGATGAACGCCTCAAGGTTTCATATTTAACAGATCATTTTAAAGAGCTCACTCCACTCTTCGCTCGGAGCAATATGCTACATTGCTCTCAAGGCTGGGAGCGTTGCATCATGTGGCAGGGCAATAAGGTCTAATTCACAGTCTGTGGCCTAACACACGCAGCTCTTAATGACTTGTCCGTAAATGAAAACAAACAGCGTGGCTCACAGGTTGGCATTATGTAACTCACATGCGGCCATAGGGGATGACCGCCCACAACCACCACATGGCGCCCCATCAGCGCCTGGCCGTAATGACTCAGTGTTGGTGTGCGTGTTAGCACATGTGTATTCATGTGTGCCTGCTTTGCCATGAAAGTACTCATGGATAAATGCAAACCAATCCAGACAAAATCAATTACGTAGCTCGCTGTGATTGAAATGCTCAGAATACAGTTAGTCCTCCAGTGACCCTTCTCTCCATACCTCAGTTGTTGAGAGTAATATAAAATACACTCAGCTCTCACAGACAGTCCCTTAGCACAACAATGGATATTATTAACTGCAGAGAGAGTTTTTATCTCTTTCTGTATTTTAATAACTGGCCAGTGTTTGGACGACTATACGAGGAATGCGCTGCACAGCCCCGAGAGAACCGCTGGCCTCGTCTTGCGATCAGACAAAAAAACAAAACAAACTCCCACTTTAAATTAAGCGACTGAAAATCAATTAACCTTAAAAGTAAGAGCAGTCCTTCCCATGAGTATTCAAGGCAAATTTCTGCAAGATGATGCAGTACGCCTCACTCGAAGGTGATACAGCTAGTACTGTAGTTGTGTGTGTGTATCTGGTGTGCAGTGGCGCCCCCACAAATGTTTTAAAGGGGTGAGAATCATGGGGTGTCACACCAAAACAAAAAGCCACAACTGAGTTGCAGGAATTCTATTATGCAGTTGAAGTATAGCTGGTTGTCCTTTTTCCTCAAAAAGAAAAATATACACCTTTTATTAGAGGAAATACATTGATTGTAACATTTTACTGGGAAGAAGCCTCCTCAAGTTGAGAGTAGACATGTTGGTACCCAAGGAACCCATTTTCATTCAGATATCATGAGGTGAGAGTTTAAGGGACCACTCTGAAAAAGGCCATGCCAGTTTTTCCTTTGCCAAAATTTAGCCTGTTTGGAATGTCACAGCAGGCACTGTCGACCTGACATACATGTCACTCTTTCAGTTAAGCCAGTAAATTTCCACTAACCCCGCCTCTCCAACCACACCTACCCGCCAGCCTATCACCTGTCCACACATGTCCACGCCCACCTCATTAAGCCAACTGCTCTCACCTGTGATCATTACCTCCTGCAGTATAAAGACTCCTGCTTCACAGGCTCTCCTGCCAGATTGTTCTTTGTCATACTCATGCAAGACTTTCCAGCACTGCCCGTCTCTGGCTTTCCTGCTTCATCTGCTCCCTGACTAAGAGCTCAGCTTCCGCCTTCCTCCACTTCCTGTTCACCTGTTCTCTGTGGCTGTTTGGAGAGATCGTCAACCAGCTCTCCAAAGTGAGTTTCATCCATCTGTGGACGTCCGTGCTGTGGACTGCTTTGCAGTGCGGCTGCACTTTCCACCTTTGTGTGTGTGCCACAGACTCCACACATCATTGCTGCTGTCAAGACCCTTGTCGCCTACAATTGGCTCTGCACAGGTGTGTTGGCTTCTCCTGTGTTTATTCTGGTCCTGTTTTTTCATCTGCCTGCTCACTGTGTTTGACAAGTGGTTTGATAAAGGACAATTATAAACTGTCCTCCCATCTTTGGTGCTGCTGTTGGTTTCTGACCACACCTGTGACAGTCCACACCCGTGACAGGATGCTTTAGGTTGGGTCAGGTAGCGCTAACCCTGCACTAGTTTAAAACATGAGCAAGCCACAGCCTTGTAAATACAATGCCTGTCCACTGGGCAGCAATTGTATCACGGAGGCTATGGCCCCCCCAGCCTCGCTTTTGGCACCACTGCTGGTATGTCCTATATTTTATCACCTCACATTAATGTTATCATCACACTCTCTTAAGTATGAAGATTATTTATTGCGGACTGACTCTTATATAAATCTTAGATAAACGATAAGCAATGAAGCCTGCTGCCTCCAGGACAGCTTAGATTTACTCTGTATGAAGTGTTGAGCTTTAAAGCCACGTGAATAGCCATGACACTACAGTGCTGGCTCATTTGTTTGTCCACGTAATGCATATTAACCGAGATGGTCAGATTTTGATGGGATCTGACATCATGATGTAAATCACCACTCTTATTACTGCAGATTCAAACAAGAAGGCATGTATATAAGTCCTTATTTGCTCACATGTTGACAGCTTTAGTGAAGGGCTTCATTTTTAAAGAGCTTGAGTTATGAGGTGCAGGCGTTGGCCATGGTGAGTATGAATGTTGGGTCTCTTGTTTTCACAAATCACGTAGTCATGTACTGTAATATACTTGATTCCAGATTGAGTAATTACACAGTGAAGAAATTGACCGAATATTAGAGAACACTGATTATAGAGTAATGTAAAAGCAAAAAATGTAAGCCCTTTATTACATTTGTGTGGCTTGTCACAGATTGCACTTTTCTCCATTCAAATCTATTTCATTAAAACACATTAAACGACCTGTCAGAAACTCCAGTAGGTTGAATTGGAACACCTGTGTACACCCGATCTGTGCAGGGCTGCTGCAACTGGCCCCTGGCCGCCTGTCATTTTGTAGCCTTCGGCACAGTAAGTTCAGTATCCCTGCTTTAAATGCAACACTCTCTATAGGCGACGTTCTTTCCTTCATCACAAAATGGTTATCTGATGTTGTGAATTTTCAAAAAAGGCTTACATGAAGGCCAGTATTATATTTTTAGATTTCAGTGTCTTTGTCGTGCAGCACCACATTTTTTTTCATATATGTGCCTGTTGACAATCCATAGACCCTAAGAAAAAGAAAAACTCTCGATGAACGATTGAATAGAGTAAAAAAAACAAACACAATCTCATCCCCACAGGTCATATTTTGATGTTTTGGCAGAAGCGTTTTGCACTGTATTAACACTAACGGAGTTGGCGGATCCTGACAAAAAACGGTTTAGTTTCGGCAACAAAAGTACTTGGTTTGGGATAAGAAAGGATCATGGTCACATCACATCAGTCGACTCACCTGACTGTCGACTGGAGTGGCAAAATAACTTAATGTTGACTTTTAATTTCACATGGAACATGACCACCAGTCTCCTGGGTCAGAGTTCAAGTGCTCAAAAAAAAAAGTTACAATGCAATGCTTGTGCTCAGTGGCACTCTCTCCTCCACAAAGGGTATACATCCCCTGACAACAACAACAGCAAAACAAAAGGAACAGCACCCACAATATACAGTACATACTGTCTGCAAGCACCAACGTGCAGTGCATATGGATGAACCCATTGTTCAGCAACTGAACTGCCTGAGGAGAGAAGCTGTTACTCAGACAGGTGGTGTGTGATTTGATGCTCCGATAAGGTTTTTTTTTCAATTGAAAGGAGTGAGAACAGATCATGAGCAGGATAGCTGGTGTCCCTAATGCTGTTTTGGGCTTTCCATTCGCAACTAGTGGTATAAATGACATGAAGCTGTAGTAGTTCTGTGCCAGTGATTCTTCCTGCTGTCTTTACAGTCCTTTGTAGCCATCTGCAATCCTGAGCAGTCGGGTTGCCAAACCACGCAGTAAGAGTGCTTTCTTGAGGATGCAGTTTGTGTTCGTAGACCGTGTGAGGGTGTCTGAGATGTGCATGCCAAGAAAGTTAAAACTATCAACAATCTCAGCAGATGACCCACTGATGGAAATAGGAGTGTGATTTTTCTCTGATCTTCCTTAAGTAAACAATATTTGCTTTTGTCTTACTGGCTTTTAGAGAGAGGTCGTTATCCTGGCGCCATGTGGTTGTGTCTGCCACTTCTACCCTATAGGCTCTCTCATTACTGTCACTTATTAAACCAGCCACTGTGGTGTCACCTGCGGATTTTATAATGCTGTAATTGTCATTTTTGGCTACATACTTGTGAGTAGACAGACTGTATAATGGGGGACTGTGCAACCCTGAGGCGCGCCGGTCCTTAGAACTAATGTAGATTAGTGACTTTTACCTGTTCTAACAGCCTGTGCTTGTTGGACCAATCCACCTAGGTGGCATTTTGCGCTTTTACTTCTACGTCTGTTGCTATGAACGTCTAATAATGACGCAGATGGGTTCACATTGGACTTGACTGAAAACCTGGTGTGTCTCATACAGATGCCAAAGGGTGTCCCTGGCGTCACTGACACTGTCTATAGGTGCATGGCAGAAAAAAAGTCCAATTAGTTATTGATCAGTTCAAATACCAACGCTCTACATGTCAGACTATGTTGCTCTGGTACTCCAGCGTCAGTTTTGGATGCTCAGGGGCAGCCTGTCAATTCACGCCTATTACATGCATTGTCTCTTTTAAAAATAAATGTACAGTACAGTTTCCACTTGTAAGTGAATACAGTTTCTTAAAATAAACTTGGAGCATAGGCTCAAAACTTTAAGGTTCAAGGTTCAGTTTATTGTCATTCAAACTCATTACCCAGGTCCAGCAGCGTACAGAATAAACAACATTTAAGATAGACTTATGATAAATAATTAAATAACCTATAAGACTATAATAAATACATCACATAGTTAAAAAACAAGCAGCACGTGAAAGTGCATAATAGTGCATCAGTCGCAGCAGTATAAAGTGCAGAGGCTGACTTTAAGCCTGAGCATTCGTAAGCTTCACAGCCTCTGGGAAGAAGCTACACTTTAGCCCCGTTGTTCTTGCTTTGAGGCAAGTACGAGTTTGTGTGCCGGTTCAGTGGAGTCCTTCATGACCTGTCCTGCTGACATAAATGTCCTCCAAGGATGGGAAGCTGCTGCTAGTTATTTTTTTGAGCAGATTTAACCACTTGTTGCTGCGCCTTCCTGTCAGCTGCAGAGCAGTTCCCATATCAAATAGTGATGGAGGTTATACAGGACTTGGTGGGCCTTTCCTATGGCTGTGCTGGTGGCCCACGTGAGGTCGTTGGAGATGTGCAGGCCCAGGTGTTTGAAGCTGGACACATCTCCACAGCTGCTCTTCCGATGAAGGGGTGTGGCCTCTCCTCCTCAAGTCCACAATCATTTCCTTAGTCTTCCCCACACTGATGCAAAGGTTGTTTGCCCTGCACCAGTTTACAATTTCTCTCACCTCCTGCCTGTGCACACACTCAACGCTGTGAGAGATCAGTCCAACCACAGTGCAGTAGGGGGCTCAGCACACATTCCTGTGGGAAGCCGGTGTTGAGCGTGATGGGGGAAGATGAGACACCATGGATCTCAACAGACTGCAGCCTGTTTGTCAAAAAGTCGAGGACTCAGTTGCAGAGAGATGGTGTTAGTCCCAACAGCAGCAGTTTGTTGATTAAAGTCTTCGGAATGATGGTAGATTTATCATTCTGCATTTTTAGGTTTACGTTCTTAGGTTTGGGCAACAAAAGCATGTGGTTAGGTTTAGAAAAAGACATCATGATTTGGTCTTTAATAAGTATGTTTCTTACTAATTATTAGCTATAACTATTAGCACATTATGTTGTCATTACGCTAACTCAACTGACTGTTTGGTTTCACATGGGAAACAAACAACGCTCTCCTTAGTGAAAGTCCAGAGTCTGTTTGACCCATCCACCTCCCCTCCTGGACTTTCTCGCTCTTTGTACTGCAGTTATTGCTTGGAGTGTCCGGTGCAAGTAATAGCGCTGCTAAAGGTTGCCCTATTGCATAGGTATTCAACAGTAAGGGACACAGACCAAACATCGGTGTTTGACGAGTTGGGAGTGACGTCGGGTTGTCCATGACTTTTCTGAGCATTTTTCTTTTATGAAGTATTTTCAAATGATCAAATAGTGTTATCCACAGTTTGTCACATGATTCAAACAACAAATCTGAAGAAGAGGCCCAAACTTTCTCAAATGGTATCACTTCCCAACCCTACATTAGAAACATGTATTATTATTCTAGTACTTCTTAAAATGTATTCAGAGTGCAAAAACTTTTAATAGCAAGTTTGAGGCTATCATTTTTACAATTTATTTTAAGACGCAGTTATAGGTCTGTCCAGCGGAGCCTAACGATGTTCAAATCAAGCTTTTAATGGTGTGGGTAAGTCGCAGAATCATATCAAATTAATTGTCTGTTCTGAGCTCCTGATGAGCTGAAAAGCATGCTCCATGATGACCTTTCTTTAACTATCTGTCGTTTGTCATTGCTGAGGAACATGTAGAAAAAAGCCTTTCATATATAATTGGTACAGTCTTGGAATAACTATCATGTGCTATATGCACATACCATAATTTGACATATCACACATGCAGGATCACACGTCATAGAGATAATGAATTTAACACATGCCTTTTATTTTCATGGATGTATGTGAGTATATTTAGTAAAGATCAATGTTTCATGCAGTTTTAGTGAGTTCGCCTCATAAGTTCACATTTTTTGAGAGGGATATAAGGAAGGTATGGTGTAAGAAAGCCTCAAGATGTCTCCAGTCTCAGTGTAATCCATGAGGAAATGTAGGTAATATAAAGGCAATAACCAGTGCAGTGGGCATTTATTGACAATGATACCGAAGTCTGAGGTGATTCCTGTTTAACATTCTCAGCCGAGTTCTGGGACCCACCCCAAATAACTGACCGCTCAACGGGATCTCAAAAGGTCTGCTGCTGTCTCATAATATCATAACTGCGGGTGCTGTCTGCCAACTGTGGCTGTTTTTGATTAGAAGCAGGCCACAGGAGACCGAGCACACCAAGGTCCAGCTGCAGCGGGTCGCGGCTGGGCTTGGAATTCAGATGGGCAGTGAGGGGGGGAGCAGGCCTGGCAGCGTCCACACCCAGGGGACACAGGAGATGGAGACGGGGCCTTCTGGATGTGTAAGGTTGCCAGATGTTGTCTGGAGCAAGTGTAAAGCCGCCTGGCCCAGCAGGCACTCGCCTTTATCATGGCATCCACTGGGCTTCATTTGCTGGACTCTAAGCTGCCTGAGGTTATGAGGGTTTGGTTTGCTCACCACAGGGCTGAATAACTTTGGGGATGTTTATTTGTCTATTTACTGCTCCGACATACAGAGTAGTTGCCAGGCATGCATACTGAATCAGTCTCCTGCTACTAATCATGCTCAGTCCAAACAGTCCAAATACTTTAAGTACACAACATTAGTGTCTAAGACGATGACAGCTACGCCAGACTTCTCTAACTTTGCTTGATGACAAATGATGTAAGTCTTGCCACACAGCTCTGGAGTCACAGGAGGCTGCAAGTGCCACGTCATGTTAACCAGCCTGTGATCTTAGATCACAGTTCTCACATTCCAAGCAAAAGGTCAAGATCTTATCACAAAATATCATCGTGTTGCCATAGTAACATTGTCAGAAAAGTTTGCAGAGCGTGATTTATAGTTGTAGAGTCACCACAATAAAACTTTTTTTTTCTTACAACAGCATCATTCAGCAGTTTTTGGACCATACTGTATTGAGAGCTAAATCCATGGAGGAGTTATGTGTAGCTTTGTCGGATGTGAGTAGAATTTCAGTGTCTTTGTTGTGTGTCAATGTCTTTTTTTTCCCTCTACCGCCTCCTCCCTGCTAGCATATCTGGAAGCCTAGTATCTGAGTTTTGCTCTTTTTTTATTGGTGTGTGTGTGTGTGTGTGTGTGTGTGTGTGCAGATGTGCCTATGTGCAGTTTGGGTGTCATAATGTGTCATTTCTAACCCTGAGGGGAGAAAGGAGGAAAGGAGAGGAGGTCGTACTGTATGTGGTTTGTGGTCCCTGGTCATTGACAAAAATGTCTTTGTTTCATTATTTCACTGTTTACGGTTGCTTGGAAAGCTGTGTTTTTGGCCTGTTGTGGGTGTGCGTGCCGTATGCAACAGTCAACTGTCAAACTGGCGGTGCCAAGAGTGTCAACATAACGTTACGGCGCAGACAGGAGGAAGCAACTTGCCTGATATAAGACAAAATTGTCAATTCGTTACACCTTCTGTTTCCATCTTCTGTGTGACATTGCATTCAATCCAACCATTTTAATCACTAAAGATCAACATATCCGCCTGAATTTCACGCCATTTTAAGTCAATATACCTGTTGTGTCTGGGTTTAAAAGTACAGCAGTGCGAAGTAAAACAAACTACAATGTCAGGTTATATTGAGAAGACATGTTGATATAAAGCAGCCTCTATAGCAGCATCTGTTATCTATGGCATTCACCCTTGTTGTAAGTACCCCTCACTGGTTTGGGCTAACACCTTGACAACACCTTGACAGCAGCATTAGACTCACTTGTGGTGCTGATTGGCTAATTGAGCCCCCCGCAGCACTCGTTTTATTTCAATCGAGAAACTGCTGTTTCGTTTCACAATGCCAGGCAAATCATTCAGTTTGAACTCGGTGGAGAGGATGGATTTAAAGGTGTGGACCCAGGCAAGGAGGCAACGGGAGCCCTTTAACCTAGATAAATCATTTTGCTCCCCAAGAATATTCGGCCCTCTGTTGAACAGAAGCATGTTGGGTCAAGAACAGTCACAAGAAATCTGTACACCCACCTGCCCACCAGCAACCAGCTTAAGTTAGTTCTAAATGTGTACATGTTAAAGATTTACATCATGGTATTGGTCAGAAAAGGGAGACAGCTCATCAGTGCACTGTTGTAAGCATGACTCACACATTGACAGCCATGAAGGTGCGATGTGTCCCAGTGATATAAGCTGTTGGTGAGCATGACCGTGTTTGCCGCAAAATAATTATCTTCTGAGAAACATTAAAGACATTGTGTTACACTTATTAAATAAGATAAAGCGAGTCATTTGTATGAGCTGGATTACACTGTCCAAGAAACTAAGTTTGAAACCACAGCAGCGTAGCGGCACTTAGCATGCATGACCCCTGTAGTGATGCCTTTGAATAAAAACAAAGGGCTGTGCCTCAGCGCGTAAACAGGTCCACGCAGCATATCAATCAAATAATTACTGATTATTTGAGTACTGCTGAACCACAACTGTAACAGAAAACTTATTATGTTGTGTTTACAGCATAGAACTTACAAAGCATATGCAGCGTGCTAAATAGGCAGAGTGTCTGTGTGTTCAGAAGGGCTGGGTATCAGTGCCTGGTACCGACCGAAAGTATTGTAGTAGTATTGAAACTTCTCCAGTCAAATGATATCTGCATTTCATCCTTTTTGTACCCAGGCCTGGAAAAAACAGACTATTTTATGGTTTTTTTTGCAGCCGATCCCAGCGAGCATTCTGTAATGTAATGCGACATGTGATTGGCTCACTGTTGCAGCAGCTATAACCCACTCAGTCTGTTGTTTGGTGAAGTCAAGTGCGTGTATTTGACAGAGTTGAAAGTTCTGTATGCCGAAATGCCACCAAAACACTTGAAAGTATGGCCATATTACACGCCTGTGACGTCTGGCGGCATTTTACACAACTGAATACTTCCATTCACTTTGAGTATCAGTTGAAGTAGGAAACGCTGAATCCAAATGTCAGCACTTTACCGCACTTGCGAACTTTGCGGGTGTGTTCACGAGAAGTCTGGGAGTGCTGTCCAATCCACAATTCATCCAGTCCACAAGGGGCCTCAAGCGGACTTTTTTGCAGACTTCCAGAGTCCGCTTGGGGTGCAGATTTCAGCAGGCTTCATTGATTTAATAACCCACATTTCAATGCAGCTCATTGCAATATGGACGTGACGTTGTGTTTTTTGCCTGAAACTAGTTATGAAAGATAGGCCTATTAAAATGCTACTTGAATTGTGTAGGTCAGAAATAATATTCAACCACATCATGATACAGATTATGTTTAAGATTAGGCTGTAGAGGGCCTAGAAAAGCATTTTATCAGGCTGCACAGTGTAATAAGCTAAAAGATTGGCTGAAAAACACAAAAGAAGGTCTTCTATTGTAAGTAATGCCGATTTTATTGAGTCATATTGTTTAGTCACAAAAAAGTCTATACATGGGATTAATATCTTTATCTGCAGGAACAGATGAGTAAGTACTATTCATCAACTTATGTGACATGAATATGACAGCAGCGATAGATAAACGTTTCCACTGCAATGAGTTAAACAGTGCCGAGGGCTGTTTTTTAGCTGTCTTTCAGTCAGCAAGTCCAGAGCGTTGACATTTGGATTCAGCCAAAAAAGAGGCATCTAGTGAAGTTGTCATGCACTCTGCTGGAGCTTCCTGCTCCTCTGAACTCCACCCTCCTGCTGCTCATCCTGCACACATCCCTCTGCTCATACTCCAGTCAGCACCTGCCAGCTTTTCCCGCTAGTACCTTCAACACCCATTGGCACTCCCTGTGTTGGGTGACCTGCCTGCCCAGTCTGCCACACGCCTGTACCTTTCAGTACATATACAGGTCAGTTTGCCTTTGTTGTTGTCAGGTCGTAGTTTGTGCTTCTGCCCGCTTCGTAGCCCGCCTGTTGTTTGCATTGCCCTTTTGGATTTTGACCCGTGCCTGCTTACCTGGTATGAACCGTTTGTCTAATGCCTCTCTGCCTCTGCCTGATCATCCTGACTTTTGGTTTTGACTCCTGGAACAGCCTGTACTTACCCTGCCTGAAAACTTCAGTAAGCCTCAGTTTATCTTACTCCTGCCTCTGCCCTGCGTGTGGGTGGTCTCTGGTTTATGACAGAGGTACTCAGCTGGTATTGTAACTTTTTACACGACACACAGCCCTCATGTGCAGGCCTCCATTGACAAACTTTAAGTAAGACTTGTTTTTATTTTTACAATACGTTCGTTGATTACTAAAAGTGCACAGGATGTTAACTGAACTGTAGTATATAATTCCAGTTCGTTGGTTTCAAAGTGCCCAAACAACAGCAGGTTGTCTTAAATGGAAATATTTTCAAGCACACCACTGTATCCATTTGTTTTCTCTTCACACCTCAAACAAGCTGCTGAGGGTCAAAGCACATGAAAGAAGAACCACACAGCTACTAAGTACAATTTGAAATTGTGCACAATTAAATAGGCTCGTAGTGCTTAAATCTTCTCTGCAGCCCATTTTAAAAACACACCCACGGCGCAACAGACATGCTTGTTTGTGCCGTGGCTACTAATGAATCATGTACACATACTCTGCATACATACATGTCTAGAGTATATAGATCTTGCCTCATTTGCCACCTGCAGTTTTGTCATAGCTTCAGGATGAATCCAATGTTGCAGCAGGTTATTGATTTTTCTGAGATAAGTGTAAACAGCACCTGTAGAGCTGTAACTATGGTCAGGTCAAAGATGGGCTGTTGGATAACTGTAATATTTCTAATCAGACAGATTTAAGGTCAGTGTGGGTTTGGCTCAGTATAGCTCTGTCATAAAGCTGTCTTGTGCCAAATACAGTATACTCAAGCTGTTCAAATGGTCGCATGGGCAGTAGGGCCGGACATTATATCAATATTATAACAATAGACATTCTCTTAGATGGTGGATATCGTAATCTTGTAAGCGTTTTAAAGGCTGCATTACAGTAAAGTGATTTAATTGTCTGAACTAGCAGACTGTTCCATCTGTCTATTATTTGTCTTTATCCACTTAATCTTTATATGTACATTACTGATTATTGTGAAGCACCAGCTCGCAATATTGCTGCAATATCAGTATTAAAATATTTGGTAAAAAATACAGCGCTGCTTGATTTCTCCAGCCCTAATGGGCAGTGCCAGAATATGGCTATTGGTAGCTATTAGTAGCCGCCCCTTAGCCACCCCTGGAAGCTCCATTATCTGCCTTGAATATGCTTGATTTAAATAAAACCATTATAAAATACAAATAATTATAGCCTACTGGCAGAAAACAAGCACCAAATGTGTTTTTTTTTTCTTTACAGGGAGAAACATAAGCTGATCCTGGGTGCTATTTGAGTTTAATAGGGATAATGTCAGCAGCTCTGTCTTACTCTTCACTGGATTTGAGGACGCCTACACTCCAGCAGCCCCAGCCAAGGTTACGTAGCGTTGCATTTGCCAAACCCATCGGTAAATCCTCATCCTAAAAGCTGTTCTTTTGAAAAGTTAAAAGTGAAAGAATCATTGAAAATACAAACGAGTTTAATCCAAGCAGCCAAAAAGGGTTATGAGAATGCAAAGAATCATTTCATATTAATATGTTTCATCACCTAAAAGCCCAGTGTGCAGGATTTAGGGGGGTACATTGGCAGTAATGGAGTGTAATATTTGCTTATGTTTTATTTAGTGTATCATCACCTGAAAATGAGAATCGTCATGTTTTCGTTGCCTTTGAATGAGCCACTTATATCTACAAAAGGAGCTGGTCCTCATCCATAGACTCCATGTTGTTCCACCTCCATGTTTTTATATATGTTTCTATAGCCCAGAATGGACAAGCAAAGCACTGACCCTAGATAGGGCCATTTACATTTTGCATCGGCCATTGCTCCTCCGTGACGAGCAGCGTCTAAAAAAACTAACTGTTTTAACATGAAGCCACATTATTTAGTGTTTTTACCAATTTAAATCAGCAGGATCATTTGTTTTGTAGATGAGGTGACCTCTGCAAATAATTCAGCTCCTAGTGAAAACTTCCTCAAGGCCTGGACCTTACATTTTCAGACAACTAAGGTGAGCACACATTAGCAGGCGCCGGGCCACAGCTCTCTGTTGAACAGCGACAGAGAAACACTTTGTGTTTTTACTGGTTTTAATCACCTGGTCCATTTGTTTTGGAGAGGAAGAGACCTCAGCGGATAATTTGGCTCCGGGTAAAAACGTCCTGAACAGTGAACACTGAAGGAATGCTAACCTGGAGTTCACACTTGGAACACGGGAGAAGTCCTAATCCTCACAGCTAGATGCCTAAATCTTCAATAAGTGTTTTTTATTCCATGTATTCATTTTCATCCACTTTTCCGGGGCCTGGTTGCGGGGGCAGCAGGCCAAGCAAAGCACCCCAGATGTCCCTCTCCCCAGCAACCCTTTCAAGCTCCTCCTGGCACCCCGAGGTGTTCCCTGTGCCCTGTGTGCCCACCACCCACAGGGACAGGAATCAGGGTTTAGTGCATTGAGTGCCCGGCAGCAGACATGACGTGCTGATCCCTGGCGTCAGGGACTGGGGTCTTTTTTATTAATACAGGTAATCATGACACGTCTGTACTTTCATAGTGACAGCACTTTTGATCAACACATAGAATTAATGTGAGCTCAATTAGCTGGCTAACTGTTAAAATCTGCCATTGACAGTTACAGTTTCAGCCAGAAAAATCAAAGGCTGGCAGCCAGAAATGATGGGCTACTTTTATATCTCATCCAAAAGCACATGCCCCATGCACAGCACTGTCGATCCTTATAACTTGGTGCCGGTGATGGCAGGAAACATCAGACTGATAGTCTATAAGATTACTATTCAAGTGACTGATGAGAAGTAGAATAGTAATTATAGGAATATTAATTGTTTAAGTGAACAAAATAATCATAAATATTACAAACAACAATGGGACATAACTATAAAAAATCAATGACAGAAGTGCAGATGGAGTTTTACTGTGGTAGATATGTTTGGATCAACAGTCTGTGTAGTTATAACTTTAAAGTTAAACTACACACATTGCAAAGTAACAACAGCAGAGCTCTCCGGGTTCATGACTGTCTCTGGAGAATTCGGTGCATAACGTTTGTTTTATCTCCAAGGCATCAGATAAAAAAGCAGAAAGGTCAAATTTCAGTATGTTATGTTATGAGAGGTTTTTTTTTTCATTCAAAACTTTGCATTAACATTGAAAAACAATGATCATAAACCACAAATGAACATAGTGTAACAAGTAGGCAGAATCTTCAGGAATAAATGTAATCATATAAAACCAAACAAAAAATAAAATAAAATAATGTAATAAATCAAATTAGATGTAATGAATATATAAATAAAAGACACAGGTGTGAACACACACAAAAGGGTTTACCTAATTGGTCATAAAGTTGTAGAATATGCGTAAATCTATCGTTTTGGTCAATTTTTTTTATAACATTTTATATTTGATTTTGTTTTCTAAGTGTTTTGTTTTATGAATATATATTTTGGCTAAGCTAATGAGCAAATTATTGTTCATTTTTGGTGAAATTTGGATTTTTGAATATAGTTGATCAACAAATAAGGTTATTTGAGTGAAATGTTCTTATCAAAAATGGATTTGAAGATCCAGCTGAAAACTAGTCCAGAATATAAGATGAGTGTTCAAAAGTACCTAAGTGTCTGAGTCAAATATTGTTGAGTTATAAGAGAGTAGTATGTCATGCTTGTGTGCATACTGCATGCAGCAGTACTGTACGTACTAAAAGTAAAATAAAATATACTATATAGTATGGTAGTGTAGGTATTGGAACACGCAGCTTGATTGAAGATATATCAAGACAGGAAACCAGTTAAGCAGCTGTTACTCACACTCATACATACTGATACTGATGCCAATAAACTGGTTAACCTGTGCAATATAGCTTAATTAGTTTCACCATTTGGACACTTTACGCCTAAAGCAGGAATGTTAGCAGGATAAATTACATCTGTGCACATCTGCCATGGAATTTAACATCGAAGAAGAAAAATGAGACAGTTAGTTTAAGGTAAGACAGCTTGCTCTGCTGCCACGTGTGGAAGCTTAATTAGCAGTGCAACAGTTTCTCTGGCTGTCTGATCAATGCTTTGCTAATCAGCGGCTGTGGATACTTCCTGTGTGTGTGACTTGCAGGTGCCAGTTTGGCAGGTCTCGTCGAGGTGGCAGACTGACGGATTTGGATTGAAAAGGCAACATGTGGTTATAATTTAACAGAGAGACTCACTAACAGATGTATGGTGATTCACTGGTGTGCACGGAGCACGTCGCTGTGTCTGCTTTGCCGCTCTCCTGCAGACGATTTCATTTCACTGATTAAATCCTGGGTTGACGCATGAAGGTGCTTATGGGAGGGATCTGGTGTTTTTGTTGGCTGGAAGTGTGAATTTCATTGTGCTAACTCCACTGATGGCGTGTTGACCCGCAGGCATGTGCTCTTGGCAACCTCTGTGGTTGATGTTGTGGTTTTTGTGGTGGATGACATCCTCATCTCACCAAATATTCATCCCAGAGAGACACTGTAGAGATGAAGCTGGCAACAGAGATGCTGGAGTGTGTGTGTTTCTGTTCCTGTTCTCCACTGATGTATAGTTGTGGGTGAAAAAAGATGTCACAAACTTCTCTGGCTGCAAATATGAATAAGTAATATTTCCTGCAATAAAGTTACATGCCTGTTTGTGATTTAACAATAGCCAACCAAAGATATTAAAGATGAGAGGGCACTTTTTTTTTTGCATTACTTTAAATGCATAGATAGATTAATGAGATTAAGTAGACCTACTGCAGATCTTGTTAAAGGATTATATAATATTAAAGCTATAAATCAAGGGGCCTCATTTGAAATTAAATATAAATCACATTCACTGATAATTTGCTATGGATTAGTTAAATCATTTAGTAAACGTGGTTTTCAAAGGGTGAGTACAGGCCAATGACTGTATATAAACATGGACGACACATCTCCACTTCCTCACATTGTACAGAAACCAAGCCCAAGGGCGCCTTCTGAATCACATACTTTTTCTTTTTACTTTTAGTAGGTACTGCAGCATAAAAAGTACGTAATGTTGCACACAGTATGCACACAATCGGGGCATCAGGACATGAACTTTAACCCTCTTAACCCTCTTGCTTTTATATCTGTTACCTTTGGAGATAAAACAAACACCACTCACCGAGTTCCCCAGAGACGGAGATCAACCTGGAAAGTGCTACTGTTGTTATTTTGCTTTGTACGTGCTGCAAAATTGGAATAGCTCTAGTAGAATATCCTGGTATTTTTGGCATACTGCATTTGACACAGGGGCGATTGCTCTGAGACAACAAGGGAGGCTGAACTTCTCCTAAAAGTTCATAGGAGAAATGGTCACATATGCACTATTGAATTCACATTAAAATAAGAATTTACATTGCATTAAACGTGCGCTAGGATGCGTTTAACATCACGACTACAATGTTCAAACGTCAGCTGTTTATCACCAGTTTGCAAATGCGTCCTCCCTGTTATACATTCTCGTGTCAGCGCGGTGGATGTGGAGCCTCCAAGCATTCCTGTGCTGAGCAGGTTTTTTTCATGCAGCAAAGCAAGACGGTCATTGGATAAATGCGACAAATTCGTCACTTCCAGGGAGGCTCAGCGAGTGGAGTCTTCTGACAAAGTGCCATCCAGAGTTCCTTATTTCCATAAGCCATATAGCTCATTTTCACCGTTTGTAAACCCATCTGAAAATCGTTGGTGTGTTTTGCTTCCATTAAATGTTCCTTTTTATAAGTTACTGCCTCGTGACAATATGACTTTTATGATGTAAACTTAAAGTGAGCTTCCCCTGTTTGAAAGAGCAGCTGTGTGGGTATTTGAATACAGGTATCCTGTTACAGCTGATGACGTCATTTGGAGCCAGTGTCTGTGCAGTGGTTATCTCTGTGGTTTCGAGTTCTCGCCGTCTGACCAACCGCGTACAGAGCCACACATCGCGGGAACACTGATTGGCAACACATAGCATTCAATCATAAGGTCAGTCCCCATTTTTTTTTATGACAGTTCGATTTAGGAAGCACAACCTGGACACAGAACGGTTTAGGACAGTGAAATATTGCTGGATGGGTGGACGCTTTGCTAAAGCAATCAGGAGTGTGGCTGAGGAGGGCGAGGTAGGTCAAGTGATGGCTGGATAGTCTGATTTGGTAGCAGCCGGAGACGGAGATGAAGCGGGTCGTGGCAGGTTTACTGACGGAGCTGGTGTGGAGAATCTGAGACAGAGGAAACCAGTAGCAAATGCAGCTCCAAACAATCCTGGAGCTGACTGGTTGACAGCTCAGGTTTTGCGGAAACCAACTCAGCTGTGAAGCATATCACTACTTCCACAAACACAAAGAGGAAATATTAAAATCTGTTAGCAGGGGCAGCTAATTAAACACAATTAAATGTGCTGAGAATGATTAATAGTTCCAAACAAAGAGGCTTTAATGATATACCGCTGAACAGCAGAGTGCCACTTCCACCTCTCTCCTCTATAGGAACTCCCATACTGCCCCACCGCATCACACTAAGTGGTTGTCATTAGCGCGAGGCCCCTTGAAAGTTGTCACGGCCACTTCTGTCCCCTGAAGGACTCTTGCCACTTCTGTGTGTCCCCCACGCTGACTCACCCTCTTCCCTTCCTGTCACCCCCGCTCCCCCCACCCCTCGCTTTCTCCTCCCTTTTCATCTGTGAGCCACAGGCTTTCTCTGGCCTGGAGAGGATTTGGCAACACCCGGATTTAAGACAGCTGTGCCATGTGAGACAAATGGAGCGGAATATATCCCAGAAATCAGACGATAATGCCGTGACACAGATGTGCCTCCACTTGTTAATTTGTCTGAGCAGATATGTGCCACAAGCTGTGCACAGATAGTGACCAATTAGTGAAAGAAAATATCTCGTATCAAGGATAGCTGGCGGAGTCGTCGTGCAGTGGGGTTCGTGCTTTTTATTTTCTATTTTTAAATGATAAGCGGTCATTGTTAGCTAAAATAAGATATTTATGTGCCATTACGTGAGGTTGTTTCACCTCAAGGACGCTCAGTTTCCAGAATCTTAACATTCAAATCAGTTGCGATGAGTTTTATGCAACTAAATGCCATCCTTTCCCTTTTCAAAACTTTTAAGGCCTAATATTTTCTAAGTCACTCTAACCCTCAGTGATTTTCAAGGACCATTTGAACCTTGAAATCTATTCATGAAGAAAATGTAATTTGCTATCTCAAATTCTTCCATCAAAGCTCTCACAATGGAGAATAACTGAATAAAAATCTTTGTGCGAGAATTCTTTGAAGTACTTTGGACCAAGTATCCCTCCATTTAAAGTCGGACACAAAAGTGTTTGCCACATTCATGAACACAATACAAGAATACCAATGACGAAGAGCAGCAGATCACAATGCCTCGGGCTGGCTGACTTTATGCCATTTTCAAGGAGTTTAATTCACAACATTAACTACAGTCCTATTCCAAAGCTGCCACTCCTTTTCAGATGCCCGGGGGAAACTGATTTAGACTCAAATGTTGTATCTTTTAACCGCCACGTCATTTCCATGTAGTAATGGGTGGACTGATTTCTTTTCACAGTATTGGTTCCTTCGAGGGGAAGCATATAAATGTATTGAACCTTTTGATTATTGATACTTTGTGTGAAATATAGTGTAAGTTTCTCCATGAAACTCCTTTTATAGCACACGCCCGTTCGAATGCAAGGGTTGCCCGTCCCACAAAACCTCTCTTCAAATGCATCATGTATAACTTTACATTTATAAAGATAATATATTAACTTTAATACATC
Source organism: Epinephelus cyanopodus (assembly GCA_026686955.1). Classification (NCBI taxonomy): domain Eukaryota; kingdom Metazoa; phylum Chordata; class Actinopteri; order Perciformes; family Serranidae; genus Epinephelus; species Epinephelus cyanopodus. Next base: position 14,403,009 of record CM048929.1, read on the forward strand.
GACTTGGCATCCCACTTGTATGTAGGTAGGCTATGTAATACAATGTTACCAAAGTGTCACTGACCAACGACGTGTTGTTGTTTGAGGGGCAAGTAGCAGATGTCCCGCTTACCTCTGCAGCCTTGTGCTGCGTTCATTTGGTGTTAGAATAATCTGAAAAATGGGTTCCTGATCATATCTTATGGCTCCACTGATCCAGTTTTTTCCCCTTGAAGTGTCCTTTGTGTTTCACATTACAAGCTCAACCATATGAACACGTAGAAGTAGGAAGAGCGACCATTCAAAGTGCAGATGAATGCACAGCTGGCCTTGGCTCTCGACGGTCTCAGCTCGAGTTCAATTTAGTTTATCCTCGCTTATTATTTAGTATTGTTGCTGGGGTTGGGGGAAAAAATCAAAACAGCATAGTATCGCGATACGGTATGTGGCAATATCATACCGTCACACAATGCCAAGTATAATTTTTTGAATTATATGAATTATTAATATTACCAATACAAATTAAACTTTAGGTAGCCTGCTAGAATAATACAATCAATTGCTTTTTCATTCCACTACGTACATTTTGCTGCGGCAAAAACAGAAGTTTTCCATTGGTTGATTTGGAAAAGTTGGGAATCATGAGCAACTGGACGTTCAACAGTCTGACCTGGTACAGTGATTCTCAACTGGTTGGTTGTGCTCCAAAAGTGGCTCACGGGTCCTTGTGAATGTGTCAAGTTTGTAAAAAACACACCTTATTTTCAAGAACAGTGAATATCCGCCACAGAGCTTTTATAGAGTGAGTGAATAACAGACAGCTACTCAACAGAGACAGCAAACTAGCTCGCCGGCATGGCCAAAAGCAAGTATGGCGCTGAATATTTTAAACTGTGTGGACCTTGAACTAATGACTAAGGAGAAATCTGGGCCCCATGGCTGGACCAGTTGGGAACCATCCAAAGAGAGCTGTTCAAAAAGATTCACTTGATTAATTTTACCCGTCATTATTTTGGTCATAATTTCCAGTCTTAATCATATGGAACAACATGGCAGCTTCCTGTTTGATTAGCATGTGAGGAGTGCATTCTCTTCATAAGAAATGTGACAGAACCTTTGCCAACATGGAGAAAGTACTCCATCATTCATCATTTTAACCCAAACCATTTTCTTTCCCTAAACCTGACCATGTATTTTTTGTGGTTAAACCTAACAAGACCTTAATCACAGAATTGTTGCCACATAAAACAGGAAAACAAGAATATTTAGAGTGGCTCCTGATAGCATTGCGAATCTTTGGGTTACCATCCAGCCATTGTAATCCATTCTTTTATCATCCTTATCTTCAGAATGCAGTCCCCAGACAGAGAGAACCTAATTACACATCTACTAGTTTCACTTCATTGGTCACCTGTCTCCTTGGGAAATTGATTTCAGCATTCAGCTGATGAATTTTAAAATTCATCTAGGCCTCTGCCTACAGACATTAATGACATTTCAATCCCACGTGAGCCAGAAAACAGCTTGGGATCCTCGGGCGGAGCTCCTCTGGCTGTATCTCAGTCAATCATGACGGCAAACTGAACTGTTACTTCTCGAAGAGTAACTTAAAGGTCCCCCGTGGAGGTACTGACCTCTATTAATGCTAAGGAGCATGTTTTTATGTGCGAGTTCCTGGTCTGTTTGAGCGTGAGAATGCATATTTGAGTTAGAGGTTTCACGTGGTTTACAGGTGATGGTAACATGTCAAGAAACACATTGAAAACGGCGTGAATAGCGGGCTGTGATCACACCCAGCAGTGATGTCACATTGTACCGACACATTATGGAGTTTTTTGGGTGTGTTAAGTTTCTTCTCAAACATTTTGACTTTCTTTAAATTTGTAATTTGTTTTTTAAAATGCAGTTCTTGCCCCCTGTTTGTTCACAGCACTACAATCTTGCCATTTTCTTGTATTTCCATGTCAGTCGCTAAAAGTATCAAACTTAAAGCCAGGAGCAATTTAAGAGGAGTGTGAATTATTTAGAATAAAAAAGTCTTTTAGTCTGCAGAACAAACTCTGCGACAAATCTCGTCTCATCGCGTCTTTGCTTCTAATTTGGTTATTCTAAGTGTCGTTGTGGTTCTTCCCTCCTCAGCTCTGTCACACCTTCCCCTGGCTGCAGGTGTGCACGCACATCTGTATGTTTAGTAGGATTTGTGGAGACAATCGGTTGTAAAATAACACCCACTGGCTGTGAACGCCACAGTGATATAGCATTCTTTTTGTCCTCTCAGCCTCTCCCTCACTCTCTGCATCCACATCAGATATTCTTTTATAGCAGTCTCAGAGGGAAACAGGGAGGGAGGCTGCGCACTGAGTACTGACCCACACTGAATGCAGACATTCTCCTCTCTTCCCTGCTCTAATTCCTAATTTTACCCACAGTTGTGCATGTACACACACATGCAGCCCAGCATTCACACACTCCGCCTGTCGCTTTTTTTTTTTTTTTTCTTTTCTCCCACCACACTGGGAACCACAGGGCCTCATTTTATTTGTCGGTTTAACTTTCACCTGTTTGAACTTCTTCTGTGTGACTGAGGCTGAGTGACACATAGTGAGGCTGTCTTTTTTTTTTTTTTTTAACATTTGTATCCCTACTCGGAAGGAATGCATGATACTGCACACACTGACCCCCAAACAGCCTTTGACTACCTGCCTTATTATCATCCAGAAATGAAGTGCCCTCCCTGACTTTTTTTCTTATTAATTCAGGCCATATGTCCAAGTAGATAATCCTCCAAATTTGTGTTAGAAACTTCGGCGTCTGCCCTCTTGACTTCACTCCTTGCTCTTTGCTGCCTTTGCTCGGCTGTATCTCAAGCTAAAAGGTCTCCACACGCCCCCTAATTAAAGGCTTTGACATGAAGCAGTAACATGCACACATAGACTGCTGAGAGGGGGGTCTGGTTTACTCATTAGTATGAAGCATATTTTCATATTCTCTCCTCTGTTATTGCTAACTGATGGAGTGTCCACTTCATGATTATTTAATGGCTCACTGATGGCGTCTGTTTCGATGCCCTGAAAAAAGACAGAAGTAGCCTGTGAGTGGATTGAAATAATGAGGTCAGAGAAAACGGGGCAATTCACCACATTAAACCATTTAAGGTTTAGCTATGATTTCAAATCCGTGCAGCAATTTGCACTGTGATTATTATCCACTTTACCATATTAGGGGGATCAATGTCATCGTTCTTCTAACTGCCAAGATATTTTCTCCGTTGTTTTGAAGACTTACTGTTAAAACAATAATTAAATCCAGTAGCTTGAGACTGTTATTACTATTATCACTTGCCAAAAAGTTGTTATCTAAAAATAAGACTAAATAAGGCAGATCACTAGGGTAGCAACAATCCATTTTTTTTCCTCCTGATGCACACTTTGATACCTTAACTCAGGGTATGTGCAGACACTGAGCACCCATCTGATTGCAGTGCTCTCTTTTTCCAAATTTAAAATCCCTGCGCCTCACTGTGTAGAGCTGACTGGAATCATTTTTATGTAAGGTAACATGAGGCCAGAAACTGAACTGCTGTTGCACTAAAACTGAGTCTGCATTTGGCTGTAGCTGAATAAATTTCAGTTGGACTGGAAATATTTAAAGAGGACCGATTATGCTTTTTGGCTTTTTCCCTTTTCCTTTTTCCGCCTGAATCTCACGTCATTTTAAAGCCTATTTATGCTTGGGTCTGCGACACTTTTGAAGAGCGTCACTCGACTGAAATGACATATTTTGCATTTGTGGACATCTCTGTCCACAGATGCAGCTGTCTGTCAGCAGCAGCTCCTGTGGAGCAGAGAGCATATGCTGGCCCATTATACAACAATGGGCTGATCAAACCGACTTCACCAGGTTGACTAACAGCAGAAATTTACCAAACAAAAATATTAATATCAGTGCCATGCGAAGAAATCAACAGTGTTTGTTTGTATTTATCTATTCATTGATTTGATTTCCTTGCCCACCGTAGCGAGTGAGGACGATCTGCCGCTCACAGACAGACTGGGAGTTGATCAATCAATGAATATAAAGTTAAAAAGATAAATAGGGGGTTTCTGGTTACCATGGAGACGACTGAAACCTTTCACCAAAGTATATATTGACTGTTTAATTTCTGTCAAGCAACACTCTTCAAAAGTGTTGTGCGCCCAAGCATAAGGTTTTCCTGGTGTTTTATGCTATTCATCATTACATTCATATAGCTACTCAAATTTTATCAAACTGGTATCCAGTAGCAACGATAAGGCCAATGATAGATGATTGAAATTGTTTAATGAATTGGAATAGCAGTATGGAATTGTATTCAGAAACCATTTGGCCAAAGATAAAAATCACAGCAGACAGTATTACAGTGTCTGTAATTATAATAAGTTGCTGCGCCCCCCCTGCCATGGCAGTACATTGCTTAGTTTCCGTGCAGGTAGATTTGGTTTATCAAAGATGCTCAAAAAACCACACAGTACATAAAATAAGCACAGCCGAAACATCACATTGGTGGGACCACTTAACTATATATCCAGTTCCAGCTTACAGCAACAGAAATAACCACGTTCCATTTCACAAATCTCCACAATTCAAATCAATTGCCAGGAAGTGATTGTTGTTGTTAACATGACAACACAGTGATTCCGTCTGTAAGATCACCAAACTTAGGGATTATATAGTAGTAAGTAACTGTTTAACTGTACAAAATTGTGGTGTGCTTTATTGTTTGGTATAGCGAAGAACTGACATCAGTATGATATAAAACCTGCATATGTGACACCTGCACACTTACCTAATAAGCAATATGTAATATATGAATTTTCTCTCTTGGCAACAACATTTTTGTTCATGCCAATGAAGCCATTTGAAGTTTGGATCAGACACATTGTAGCAGATCAAAATCGAGCTCAATCTCAGAGCAAAAACAAACAAGAAAGACAAAAGAAAAATAACACAGAGGTCCGGCAGAGCACAAAGCCACAAGTCATGGAATTCAATTCTGGAGACATGGAACGTCCAATTAGTTTTTATCTAAGTTCACTGGAAGAACAGTGCCGATGTGAAGTGAATGACGATGAGGCGAGGCTCACCCAAAGTGCAACTGAGGGGAGAGTCCTCCTGGACATCCGAGAGGACTTGCTGGACCGTTTCTTCGTCATGCTCCAAAAGCAACGGGAGAATGTCGAGTGGAACCATGAAAAATTACTTCTGCAGAGACAGATCTGTGACCTGAAAGCCCAGCTGGATTTGGCTGAGGCCGAACAAGGACAGTCTCCGACTAGTGAAACCAAATTTCTGAAATTGCAGCTGGGGATAATCTGCACAATGCTTAGACCAACTTAAAGAGATCTTAAGCAGCGGACCTCCATATACAAGGACCTGCACACTGATATTGGAGCAGATAAAGGAAGCGAAAGATGCCCTGCAATTGGAGGCAAAGCAGTCTGAGATCAGTGTGAAAAGACAGTTGGAGAAGAAGATGGCCCAAGCTTGGAAAGAAGACAAGAAGCTAACCACCACTAACAACAACCTGCACACCACTGTCAAGCAGATGAAGAGTTAGAAAGAGGCCCTTGATAATGAATTGGAGGCAATGGAGGTGGAGCTCTGTCGTCACGTGCAGGTCCTCGCACTGGCCAAAACCAACGTAGGGTTGGAGCTGGAAAGCCAAGTGAAAGTCGAGAGAGCTCAAGCTCAAAACAACGCATGTTGTATTGGAGCAGATGGAGGGAGAGAAAGAGGCCCTTCAAACAGAGATGGAATCGATGAGGTCTGAGCTCTGTGCCTCAAAGCAGTTACGTGCAGCGGCTGAAATCAACTCGGAGATGACTGCTTATTTCCACAAGGTGCGGCTGTTTGACATGGAAACAGCAGAATTTGAGGCTCGCTCAAGAGCAGACTTTACTGGAGCATGATCTGGCATTTCAGAGGGCTCAAATTCAAAAGATGGAGCAGACACTAGGATGAAGGAAGCCCCCCGAAAACAGAAGGAGAAGGTTAAGGAGACTTTGGAGATTTCGCAGACCTACCATCGATTGCAGCTGGAGGATCAGAAGGCAGAGAGGAGGAAGACAGCAGCAGCCTTGAAAAAGGCAGAGGAGCTGCTGGAAATTGAGCTCCTCTGCTTCAAGCAGGAGAATAAGGAATCCAGAGCATCTGGCTGAAATGAAAAAAACAGAGAGAGGAGAATCAAACTCATGGGCTCTCTAAATAAAGCTGAGCTGGAAATTGCCTAGTTGGAAATGATTGAGACTAAGTTCGAATACCAGCTGCAGAGTGACCGTCTCTGATGGCAGCAGGAGAAAACCTGCTGGAGCAGACAGAGCAAGAAATAGCCTCCTTTGTGTCTCAGCTTAAGGAGCATCCACAAGGGAACGACACCCTTGTGGATGCTCTGAAGAAAGCTGAGAAGCAGTTACAAAGTCATTGCAACATGTGGCAGGATGAGAAGTCGTCCCTCCTTCAGGCCACAGAGAGGCTGAAGGAGACGAAGCAGGCCGAGAGCACCGTGAGGTCGCGTGTGTTCGATCTTTAGAGCCAGATCAGCAAGAAAAAGGAAGACAGAGGGAAGTGGTTCCATCTCTTCTGATGCTCCAGGATTCAACTCTGTTCAGCAATGTCTCTATTCAGAAATCCATAGACCTTGTTGTGAGCAGTTTCATGTAGGAACTATTTTCTTTCTACGCCAGTTGTATCGCCGTGCAGAAGGAAGTGTGCATCTACTAAACTAGCTGATGTTATGACTCACGCAAGGAGGACGCCATTAATGTTTACATCTCACACTGTCATAAGCACGAGCCTCTCGTCCATGAGTAGACGCACACTTCCTCACATGCCATGATACGGTGTTATATGTATTTTTGATTTTGGAGTGAACTTCCCCTTTAATGATTAATGACATTTGGCAGAGAAACCGTATTTAGCACATATCCGTCACATCATTACTGACACCCTGGTCTGCTTAATAGGGTCTGTCTGTTTCAGTACCTGTCTGGCTGATCATAACAGGAGAGATTGGTACTTGATTATAGAAAAGCCTTGAGACAAATTGATTTCTTCCCACACACTAAGTTAAATACCACTGACTCATTTGCAATAAAACATTGTTTTTTCAAAGCAGTTGCTCATTGCTTGTGATAATGATACAGCAGGAGGATTGAATGCCTACCCAGTCATGGAAAATGAAAATGTCTTCCTCATACTTCAGTACGATTGTAGAGAACATGGCTTGGAAAGATGGGGATTTTTTTTTTCGATGCATGTCATGGTGTTTTTTTTTTCATTCTGAAATATCCTGTGGATGATCTTTTTTTCTGCGGTCTTTTGGTTAAAATTAACCACCAATGGTGATAAGGCTTCTTTAGACTTCAAAAAAAAAAAGAATCTGATTATCAAATACTTGTGAGGTTGGAGAACTTTTCTGGAAGCTCCCTGACACTGTGGCTCTCTGTGAGACAATATCACAGCTTCCTCTCTGAGCTCTTACTTTTTCTTCAGTGTGTAGTTCCTGTGTTTCTGACTGGGTGCAGTGGTGTGTATCTTGCAGTTTGACGCGTGAACTTAAAGGGAGACCTTCTTCTGCAGCCGAGCCGTGTGTATGTGCATGCGTGCGTGTGTGAAGAAAAGCCTCTGACTTAACATTGAGTCACTGTGTTTGTGTGTACTCGGTGTGTACGTGCATAAATGTGTGTTTGATGTTCTCGCGCTCTGTGAGGATGGTTTGCTATCATTGTCTGCGACTGCTGCTGGGAAGACTTCTGTGGCTCCTCATCTGCTGTGGGCTGACAGAAGGGGACTGCTGTGTGACAAGTCATTGATGTCTAGATGATCTAAGAGGACACTATCTGCTCTTTCCTTCTCTCTCACTCGCTGTGTGTGCATGCTAGAATGAACAAGTGAGTTTGGGAAAAAAAAAAAAAAAGATTTGCGGCTGATTGTCTTTTTTAAGGCGACTGAGATCTATGTCATTGCTTCTATTGTATCTGAAAATGTGTCTTAAACTAAATCTATCCCCCCACATGAAAGCCTCATTGAAATCCCAACATGACTGCACAATGTAAAATAGAGAGGAGGATGAGGAGGAGATGACCATAAGGATAGTACCCAACTGCTGCCACAACCTGCAGTAAGAATAGATGAAGCGACACACTTGTATGCGGCAGACAGATTCAGTTGCTTACTCCCACTCATGTAAACAGACACAGTACATACCAACACAAATGAACAGGTGTGCAAAGACTGGGAAAAAAAATCCAAATGAAGTAGAAATAACTTAAGTGGTTTAACCTTTCTCTGCAAAGTTTTCATCACAACTAAAAGTGAAAACTGCAGTGAAACAGTATCTTTGGCTCATGTAGACCACATTAGCATGACAGCAGACCCAGCAGTGTTGTAGGGGAAGAATCGACTGGAAGGTTGTTGGTAAGGTCAAGACTAGAAGTCAACTAATTCACTGGTGTTGACTGATTAATCAGAGCTGATAGCACGGTTAGCAAACTATCATTATTGGCGGCGTTCAGTCAAGCGAAAACAGGCTTGAAGCAGGTACCTTCTCCTCTGTGAGGCCCTGATCACACAGAAAGTGTTTTGTAGGTTGCAAAACTCAAGGCGAGCAGCACTGCCTTTTCTAAAAAAATTGAATTCCACTAGTAAAAAATGCTTGCTGCGCTTTTTTAATGTTGCCATGCAACCACACCATCACGTCCTTGCCCTAAACTTCCAGTGGTATCAATCCACTGTTTTATTTTTCACAGTAATTAGTATTTAGTTACTAAAATGTTGAGGCAGAGGGTACTTGCTGTAGCTCTGGTTGAGCTGTGTACTGAGCACAGGGAAACAGAGATGTGTGTGTGTGGGTACATGAGACCCTAAGAAAGAGGGTGGATCATGGGGAGAACCACCAGTTGGTCCAGGAGCTTCTCCTCAGTGATGGCCATTTCCAGGCACATTTAGGATAACTCGGGGGCAGTTTGACAACCTGCTGTCTATGGTCGGACCGTATAGCCACCACCACTTTCTCCTCTGTTGTTTACCAACTGTAAACTTGTTGTCATGACCACCACAGAAGGCCCGCCTCTCAAATCATCCAACTGGACAATGGGGAAAAAAGGATGATGTCAAAAAAGGAGGACAAGGGGTGCTTTTCCGATTTGAGTCCAAGTGTTTTCAGCTTGAGGAGTTCAGAGTGCTCCGGCAGAAATGCCAGGCGCCTAGAACGCAGAAATACAAGATGCGTCGCGACGCCGAATGCTTGATTCTCATTGAAAACGATTCGAAAAAGTAGTCTCAAGCTACTTAAAGCTTTCTGTGTGATCGGAGCTTGAGTGTGTCTTGCCGGCTGATGGCATAAGCAATATAGGCAAATACTTGTGAATTGTGCTCGTGATAAAAAGGTTGTTTCATAAATGTGTATTATTGAATTTGTGCTTATTCAAAGGTTGTGTCATGAAAGAGTGAATGACTTTAAAACGGGTGTCTCACCTAGGGCACCAAATGCGCTAGAGCCACCACTGTGTCTGAGTGTATTGTACTTCATTTCTACATATATTTACATTAATCTTTTGGCTCCCCCGCAATGTGCAAGAGGGAAAGTTCGTGAGTCTGTGACTGAATGAATGCTGCCACTTTCTGTTTTAAAGTAAATGCCCTCATGTCAATTTAAAGGCCGTTTATAAGAGGTTTTGACCTAGTCTTGTCTTGTCTTTATGTTTTATGAATCAGGTAGCTACTGAACTACTGCCCATCTCTGATCAACATGTCGCATAGAGGCTCCATTCACAAAGTCAAGGTAAAACCATTGTGTGCCTCAGAGTCTCAGGTTAACTTTGAGAAAATTAAAAGTTAAAAAAATAAAAATGACTCCCACCTAGATTTTTTAAGGTTAGATTGATGTTCAGCTCCAGAATTATATATTTATTTGGGTAGTTAGTACTTTGAGTTTGATATGCACTGATTCAGATCTGTTTATTTAGGTGTTTATTACTTCGACTTAGATGTTCAGTTCAGCAGTTAAGCAGTTTGTAATGAAGTCAAAGATTGTTCATTTCTGACACTGACAAGTATTTCTGTGAGGAATGTGGGGATGTTTCAGTGTTTGTCCTGGCTCAAAATGAAGCGGAGGTGGTACCATCCTAATCATGCGCACACACATGCATGTGTACCTTGCCTTCAGCTGGCTCGAGGAAAAAAAATTTACATGCAACATATTTAGGAGGTTTAATAATGAAATGATTGGAAGAAAAAAACAAACTGTGGCCAAATTGTTACATGAGTACTTTCTTTACATTTCACTGGTGTAGACGATATAGTCTCAGTACATGACTTCAGACAGACACAGATGTAGAGGGGTATTGAGCAGCGTTTACAAACCAACTGCCATTTGCAGCAGCATTTATAAACTACAATGGTGATATTAAAGCAGGGGGAAAGGAGTTTTGTGGTGGTGGCAAAGACATTCTAAGTGGAAACCAGTGGCGACCCTTGCACATATGGTGCCCTGGGCGAGCCTCCTCTGGCTCCCCCACCAACAAATTTCTCATTCAAACAGCTGCATTTATTCAAGTTTCTCACTACATGCTATATTTTATGATAACAATAATATTAGCATAATGCCAAAATTACCCTTGAAACTAGAAAAGCACTCAGAGTGCAGGCCTCCGCCAAGTAGGTGATATTCCCTCCCCCTCTGCATCAGATTTTGCAGCCTGCATCACTATTAGGTTATTTGCATCACTGTCATTATTAGGTTATATATGCTTTCACCATGAAGACACTGTGGTGTATTTATTTCGTTTTTATTTTGTATCAACACAGAATATAATGTTTTTTTGTATTTTTCACTTTCTTTTTTCCAACGCAGAACATTAATTTCAACTTTAGAATTACAGCAATATTTATCAAGTAGAACAAGACGTGTTTCCCGGCCACCAGCTAGCGCTACTTTCACCGTCTTAAGAAACTGGAATTGCTGCTGAGGCTGTCAGACGATAGACTTTATTTGTTATTTTATCCACTTTGCTTCAACCAGTCACCACCAAAATTTTATTATGTGTTCCTTGTCCCAATTTCATCAAAACCTGTTGATAAATTTTTGAGTTATTTTGCCGACAAAACAAACAGACAAACAAACAGACCAACGTCAGCGAAAACATAACCTCCTTGACAGACGTAATTAGAAATATACCACATACAACCAATATTACTATAAAATCGATGGGTGCAACACTTGTTAGAAAATATTTTCCATTATGACACAGAATTTTATTGAGAGTTGGAGACGTGACAAAATTTGATGGAGGCGACCACCTTCTAATTCTCTATGCGGGAAAAACCCTGGTGTATGTTATATCTATCCGATGATCCAAACTGTCTTTACTATGCCAGCCTTTAAAAATCCACTATTGGTCGCCCTCTGTCGAGACTAAGCTGAAGTTTTACTGTATGGTACCTGCATGAGATTAAACTAAAGAGGCATTAGTCACTTTGTTGCTTTAAATGACTTTAGCCTGAAGCATTTTTTTTAATGTTTGATATAGAAAGTTTGTCATGAAAGATATAAAAGTAGGAGCTGAAATTAATGTTTTTTTGTAATTTGTTTTTTAATCCACCTTTATGAGAACAGTGCACCTACAATAACCAGTTTCCACAGCAGACTTGACTTATCATTGTAAGAAAAGCACAGGGTAACATTAATGATGGCTCTGCTGCATCAGGTGTCTGTGTAAGCCATGACAATTTGACTGCAAGTCAGCATGCACAATGTGAGGACCCCAAAACCGAAACCGCAAAATGCAATTCTGCCATCATTAATTTAATGTTATTTACACCTGGAATTCTGGTCAAAGCTAGGTGGTAGTCCTAGATTTGAGGAACTCTCGCAAGCCCCTTTATAATATTCATATCTTGCTGCTTTTTTTGTGTGCTGTGGTTGAGATCTCGTTGGGCTTTGGCACAAAAAGCACTCCAGGGAAAGATAATGGTTTGGTTCAAATGATCACTTCAAACATGGAGCATGAAATCTTGCAGGAGTTTTTGCGAATCTGGGGTTAACATCTAGACACAACCTGTCAAAATGGTCTCTGTGAACAAGGCTTACCAACTGCAGCAGCAAAGTTAAAGTACTTTTCCAAAGAGACACTCTTCTTTGCTGTTATTATTAGCCTTTATGAAGGCACTTATCTCTTGTCTTTTGATAAATCGTCTCATAATCAAATTGCGGATGATTAAATTGGCCAGTGTTTAGTTCCTAATTTGTTAAATTAACTAGGTTGCCAATATGAACAGAGCCAAACAAGAATATCTGGCATCTGTTCAGTTCAGTCAGCACAGTGAGAGTAGCAGCACTGACACCAGACTGCTGCTAAGCTGGAGCTGGTGACTTTTATAAAGAAAATGACTTTTGCCATACTTGCTGAGACTGTCACTATATTCAGTGAGCAGATGATCTGCGAGGAAAAGAATCATATTCCTCTGCCTACGCTATTGCCTTGTAGCGCTTCTAATGGCTTTACTGCATGTGTGGAAAACAACCAATCAGAGCTGCGGCGTCTCTAATGCAGCTGTCAGACATGTCAATCACCGCTCGTGAACTGCGGTCAAACTGCAAACTGTCACTGCATCGTCTGTTTCATGCCTCAGATGTTTTCTGAAACATACCTTAGTGCACTGTTTAGCTGTGATATGAGAAACTTTGCCCTGGCTGGTGGGTGGTGTTTTGTTTTGGGGTTTGACTGTTTTCTACACGGCAACTGGGTCACAAACTTTCTCACTTTGCAGCTAAACACTTAAAATATGTTCAAGTCCACACAAAAGATTTAGGTAAAACAAGCATAATTTATTGAACTAAAATGAACTTAAATAACAAATGGAGTGTGTAGGTCAGTAAAGTCAGTCATGACAGCCATGCATGTGTGTGTCAGGTGTGCTGTGGAGGTACTGTAGGTGCAGCGGCAGCTTTTATAGCCTGGACGGCCCAGGTGAGATCAAACAAGGCTACGACCCTCATGTCAGCCAGCTACCTGATGAGTTTGGCTGGAACATCCTCCAAGACAGTGGGAGGGGCGTTACACTCTATTGATGGGATATTGAAAATAGTGTGTTTGGTACTGAGTCCTTCCCAGGCAAGCGCAGGGGTTTAGTGTTGCTGTAGCCCACAGGAACGACGCTCCGCGATGCTGTTTATTCTCCAAGTGAGGATTGGGATATATGTAGTTCACATAATCCGATCGAAATTAATATTTATATTTGAACAATTGAAGATCCACTCCAAACGTTCCACCTTTAAAGTCGCCGGCAGTTGGCCCAGTGAAAGTTATTTTTTTTCTCAGACTACAGCTGTTGGAAGAGGCAGCATAACAACCTTAATTTTGTAGTTTCAGTTTACTAATATATGTAAAATTCTCCACAGTATGAACATTGGTTACATGAGCCTCAAAACCAGCCACAACTCAGCCCTGAGCAGAGTGACCGTCCACAATCGACCAATCAACAGACTGAAGTGTTCACAGCTCCACCTTTTAGTACCAGATCTGTGTGCTACTGTAGGTACCCCAACAGAGGGGGGACCATTGGTACCATCCACAACTTCTCACAGTGGAAACAGAAGAAAACTTGAACTATACCATAGAACTTGGTGGAAACAGGACTTTAGAGACTCTTTGACTCTGATTTGTTGCTTTTGGAGGGACATGTTTTTTTGCCAGCTATCTGTATCATGCACTTCTTCTAACATAATTACAGTTTCAGCAAATATGACACAAAGTTATTTAAATTTATCAACCGTAGCTTTAAGTAAGTATCGTCATGGTTACCGTTGTAGCTCAAACATGCATTCAAATGATCTGCATTAAAATTAGACACCACAATGCCGTGCGCCAAGAGAGTGAGCTTCTGAGGTAAATTATGCAAAAACACAGCTACGAATTAGTATTTGCCAAAAGAATTGTATTTCAAGTGAATATTGAAGATGTTATCAGCATGAATAACTAGGTCGTCACCTTGTATGTTATAAGAAAAACCTCAGCTACTGAAGCCATGCAGTGTAATATGCTTACATGCAAATTTGAAATCCACACCTCCCCCTTTTTGTGTAAATAATGGTTGTTCAGTAAAAGCCTGCAGCCAGCAGACCCCAAGGCTCTCCATCTATAGTATTTCTCAAATACATATGCCATTAAAGAAGAAAAAAAACCTTCCTTTAGATTTCACTATTGGACTAAAAAGTGCTGTTATAACAGGAAGAGCCCAGAGCAAGAGGTAAATTCAAGGTGAGTTGTCTTTGTAGTTGAATACTATCAACAGTAGCACATCATTACAAGATCGCTTCTAAGGAGGGCTCGTGTTTCGGACGTCAATGCAAAAACAAACACTTTAAAATGAGCTCCAAAGAACCTCAGCTTTGTTGCATTATTAATGGTCGCGCAGAGACCAGATAGGGGTAGTGTAAAGGAAGAGAGGTAGAGAAAAAAAGCAAGAAAAAGGAGCAAGGGAGAGAGTGAAAAATAATAAAAGAAGGCGGCGAGGAGGGACAACAAGGCAGAAAATAAGAGAGGAAAAAAAATGCAGATTTAGAAAGGAGGAACTGTGGAGATAAAACTAGCAATAAAAAAAAAGAGACAGGAAGGATTATGAAGAATAAAAACAAGCAACAAAGACAAACCGCAAAATGAAAGCATTAAAGTAAACGACACAGGAGAAAAGCAGTGAGAGAGAGGAGTGGATTAATCTCATTTGAGCTCATTCAACCAATTAAACCAACTCCCAGCTCTGTCTGTGCGTGTTTCTGTCTGTGCCCGATCAGCAAGCCTCGCAGCCTGTGCCACCCAAACTCGCAGTACCTGAAGCAAGGAGCTATTTAAGCACCCGGTGAATTATTCAGAAACCTCAGCAGTGTGCTGAACAAACTCTAAAACTGATTGTACCTGAACTTTTTATATCTGGTCCTATGTTTTTTTGTAGTTATAAATCTCTCCCTCTTTCCCCCTGTCTTCCTCCACTCTCTGTGCACTTACTTATTCCATTATAAACAAATTGGAAACAAAGCACACTATAACGGGCCCAAGTGAGATTAATGCAGCCTGAGTAGGCCTGGGCTGCGCAGATGAGAGTTGTCCTTAGTTATCTCCAATCTAGATACTGTAAGCATTACAATATCAGGCTTGAGGCGCGAGAGTGAAAAATAGGGCACAGGCTGAGATACAGTGCAAGCTCTATTGATCTATTACAGTGAACAATGATTCACAGGGTGGAAAATGATATGTGATGGGAGCTGGATTGTTTTCTGGCTGCGTGTGAAATATCTCCACAGCCATGCAAGGCCGTGATTATGTCCTAAATGGGATTGTATTAATAAAAGAGATTTTAGAACGCAGCAGGCAATGCCAGATCTTCACTGTCTTACAACACTCGCAGCAGATGAGCCACATTTGCAACTTTCATAATACCTCAACGCCTCCCATTCCTTTGTTCTCTGACCCAGTTTGCTTCCCTCTCCATCCGCCCGGCGTCCCACCTCCAGACTCACCTCAGGGGCACCATCCCTCTGGCCCGTAATCCTTTCTCCACACAGGGTGCAAACAATAACTCTTGAAGCTAATTCCTCTTTATTTCCCTCGAGTGCAGCATTGAGACTGATTTTCAATAAAAAAAGATTTAGTTTCTTCAATCACAAAAAGAGATGTCTTGAACCTCTAAGCTATGTTCTTTCATTCTTACACCTCCTCATAATATCAATACCATTGTTCAGCGTTGGTCTGCAACGAATCGGAACGTTTTATTACAGCTGTATTTCACACAGTATCAGCCCATTGGATCTTAAGTGGGTGTCTCTCAAAACTCACAAATGAACAAAACACAAAGGAGATATTAAGGAACAGTAGTGGTGCAGCTTTATAAAGTTGTATTTTACTCGGTGGATATTTCTATGGCTCGCCGTATGAGTCACAAGTCAGAAAATCATTTTTTTCCCCCCCTCACTTCCAAAAACAAGAGAAAAGTTCTGTGACGTGATTTTTTATCAAGACTTGGTAGAGTTTCATCTCCACCTCGCTGTGGTGCTGCAGGCTGACAGCGAGCTCCAGCTGCCAGAGGGGGTTCAGGTGAAATACTTTTACTCCGCACATCACACACACACATCCATCCATCAGCTCATCCACCCCACCCTGCCATCCAACCCCTTCGCTCTCGGTGTCAGATTCAAGTTCTGTCTGGAGGAAGGCTCGCAGCAGTGTGAGGAACCTGTAAGCCGGGCTTTGGCAAAACCATAGAAAATGTATGTGTTTTTGTATTGTGCTCTGGGGAGGCTATAAAATCGCCTTCTAAAGGCACGAAAAGAGCTTCCTCTCTGTAGAACAAAGACAGCTGGCTCCACAAGTCTCACAGAGAGAGGAGAGCGCTAGAAACCTGTTGGTGGTGGGGTTGCGGGGTGAGTGCGTGGGCGTGAGGGCGTAAGGGTGTAAGGGTGGGTTTAACACTTTAAAATTTCTTTAAATATCTATTGTTCTCCAAATATTTATCAGTTACTTTTTGAAATTTACACAAACCACTTTTCACACCAACATACTTAACATCCACGAAGAAAATACATCTCTTAAAAAGCTGGTTTGCTCCTGTTTTTTCCTTCTTCCAAAACAGTGGTGAGGAAGAACAGGAGCAAATGCCACGAGTTGAATTTTCATTAAAATAAAATTATAACTGGTATGCTGACTGCATGCCAACATTAATCAGAGCACACAAGGCCAAATTGTCTCCTTAAGTCCTATTCACACTGGACTGCTATTACCTGTGGACCTTTTGATTTAGAAATTATCCCCCCATGTCTGAATTTCATGCGGCACAGTCATTTGTAACTCCATTCCACAAAACACAGAAACAGTACACAGCAACACTACCACTGCTGAATAGTGTTGATCTCTTTTTTCTTTTAAATGTGGCTTCAATAAACAGAATTGATCCTGCCACATTCTCACACCATTCATCTCATCATCTTTCAAAATTTCGCTCCGCCAATTGATTTGCGATCGCTTTTTCTGCCAGCAGCGTCACGACCCAGGTCATTATTTTTGTATTTATCTGCTTGTATTTTTTCTGCAGTAATCAGTCTGTCTCTCTCTTCCCGTAATGCGGGATTTATACTTCTGCGTGAAATCGACATCGTACCTACGCCGTAGCCTATTGTGCCCCTCCCCAGAAATGTTACTACACGACGGGTGATGCAGACCCCGGTCCATTTTTGTAAGCTGACACCATTTCCCTCAGTGAAAAAGAAGCTTTATTTACTTTAATTTCACAAATAAGAAACCATAAATTGTGAAGACAATAAAGCCTTAGCATGCCAAATGCCAATAGCATTTTAAGTCTTGTGTGTGATTTATCCTGGCTTCATATGAGCAGAGGGAATCTCCGCTTGTCGTTAGGCACTTTTTATGAGTTGAGAAAGTCCGCTAGCTGCTAGGCTAATTTATACAATGAAAAACGCCATAGGCTTGTGCTAATAACATTAGCATGTTGTATTTGTGGGGAAAATGTGTCCGGCAAAAGACAAGTGCTTTGTCTGTGCTGCGAGGTGTAGTGAAGCCGGTTTGTGTACTTTTGTTTGAGATTGTCTCTATTAAGCCATGTTTAATGTGTGTTTTAACTGCAGAGTGACACAGACACACCAGTGCACAAGTATATAAGTTCACAACGACGTAGGCCATGTGCGTTGAGTATAAATCCCCCTTAAGAGTATGTGCATGTGGATGAGTGTGTGTGGCTGTTGCAAGGCGGGTGGTGCTTGCAGATTGGATCATTCGCATAGATTGTTGTCACCAAATTGGTCCAGGGCACGACAGAAGATTTTTAAATGCCAGCTGATAGAAGTTGTAACCTCCTTTCACCTCCATTTACCATACCATTTCCAGTCAGCACTTAGACTGTGAATGTATATTTGTTTGTCAGTACCAAAACTTTTGACTTTGTTACCTACTGTGTGTCACTTTCTTTGGTCACTTTTAAGTAGGTGAGTTTACTTTTGTTTTACAGTTTACTTTTTCAGAGGAGTTACTTGGTTTTCTTTTGTTTGAGCACTGTAAATAAAGCACTTTAAGCAGTTTCAGTGAAAGTTAGAAGCTCTTCTTGTTTGGCATTTCCATGTTCTTTTCTCTTGAATGGTAGGAGTTTAGGGTAGAAACTCGTCTTTTGTTTCACATTTGTTTTTCTGTTAAGGAAGTTGAGGGTCCATGAGTAGATTCTTGTTTGTTCTGGGCACTGCTCAACTCTGAAGTCAAAAAAGTGCTTACTTTTATTGAAATACTGTCTAACTGGCCTTCCTTGGGAGTGGGAAGAGTGGGGAGTCAGATCATTTTATGTTAAGGTTCCCCTAGACTGAGGACATAACAACAGGTCTCCATGTTGTGTAGCAAGATGAGTGTCTTGCACACAACATGCTATCAAAGCATTTCAAAAAGAGGCAGAAATAAGGCAGAGTTTAAACTAAATTTGACCCTAAATCACTGAGATGCCGATTTGCTCAGGACTACATCTATGACTTCTGTGTTTGGCGAAATATGGCAGGTCATTTGCAGTGGAATTTATACTCTGCAAATTATGGACATGGCAGATTCGCACTGGATTAAGTTTACAGGTGACCTTCGTCCTGAGCAAATAGGGCTTAAGTTACCATATGACTTTCTGCTGGTGAGCAATGAAGCATTCAAAAGACGATTTCATTTTTTTTAGTGCTCACTGCATATAAAACGCACCACCGGGGCTACACTACATCACTTCTAGCAAACTTACTAAGGAACAATGAGGGCCAAACAACATCAGCACTCTGTTTTAATGGAATTTTTCCTGCTCTAGTTCAGCTGAAAACACACAAACACCAAATCCGTGAGGACGTTAGCTTGCTCTCCACTAACTAGCCTGTTTCCAACTGGTACACACAACATTATCTTCACCTTGCCTGGCTTTCCTCTCCACTGCTTGTGTGGAATGGAGATGAGCAGCTGCAGAATGAATAGGGAAAACACTGAGATGGATGCTTGGCATTATTTTTGGCATTTCAAAAAATGATTTTTTTTGACCTGGCGTGGGCTCCCGTTGACCTGGCAGCCCTCCAGGCCTGTACACTTGTAAGGGAAACTCTGACATAGCATTTTCTGTTGAGCTTCTGCAGCAGTGACCTGGGAGCCTGTCTTTGCTTCTTCCTGTCCTGTGCACTATGTCTCACAGCAAAGGTAGGCAAGCTGGGAAAAAAAAGATGGTGATGGACAGTTATTGCCGTCATATGAAAAGCATTTTTTATGTTACCTGCTCACACATGTGGCATAAATAAATCACAAAACCCTGCATGGAAGGGGAACTTTTCTACTGGCTTGATGACACATTTGGGGTCACCAGAAAGACCTTCAAATGAGCAGAGAGTTCGGGGCATTGGCAGCAAGGAAGGAGGTCACAGTTCATCTGCTGACACAGAGCTGGTTGAAAATCGGCAAATGTTGTTACAGTCAGCTGTACACAAATGCAGCACAAAGTCACTCCATAAGAGAGTGGTGAAAATGAATACAGGAAGGAGGTCAAACACAGGAAGGAGGTCAAACACAGTTCATCTGCTGACACAGAGCTAGTTGAAAATCGGCAAATGTTGTTACAGTCAGCTGTACACAAATGCAGCACAAAGTCACTCCATAAGAGATTGGTGAAAATGAATACAGGAAGATATTAAAACATACTGATGGATTTTGTTTGTCACCGTGATGGATTGTGATTAATTACACGCCGTCACTGATTTGTTGCTGTGCCCGATGTTTTTTGCTTAAGAGCCATTATGTTGACAGATCTAAAACTACAAGCTCAGCCACCATGTGGAGAGAAAAACAATGATCTGTAAAGTTAGATGATATATTGGGCCTTTTTATGTGAAATTAAATATGCAGCAATATCAACAAGCTCTAATTCTGTACAGCCTAGATTCAGTAGACTATGACCTAATTTCTATAAATGAGTTTCCACTCATTTGAGTCAAAAGCATAAAGAAAGGAACGCCGCGTCAATCTGTCAATCCATCTGTGTGAGTGTCTGAATCAATCTGAATACTTGCTGTTGTTTTGTTTTAATGTAATTGGACGTCCGCTTCAGTTCCAGTAATGAAGAGGTGTTTTGTGAATTCAGCATGAGTGTCAGGGTAGCATAAGGAAGAGTGTGTGGGAGATGTCTGTGGAGGGCTGTTACACAGAGTGAAGAAAATTACTAAGTGCATAATCATCACTGCTTAACAGTTTGATAAAACATAACCGCACTGAATGCTGCATCCGAGTGGTGTGGCATGTTAATGTGCCGCTGCAGCTATGACAAGATGGTACTGAATGCGATGTTTGTATTTTTTAATTCAGACGGACATCATTATTAAACATCCCCTCAGGTTTGTGAATGAAGCCCGGCATTAAAAATGGATTGCTTGGAAGAAGGGGAGGATACAGCGTCAGCAAGTGATCGTTACACGTGATTTCTCCCACAAGTATCGGGAAGATGGTGGAAAGATTATTTGCCCCGATGTGGTGAGGAAGAATGATCACTTGCAAGTTTACATGCCTGGTATTAAACCATTGAACAGTGTTGTCAATATTTGAGCTCCCCTGCTGCGACTGCATCCTTGAACAGAGTGCACTGCTCTTCTACAGGGGGTGATGCTGCAAATAAACAAACAGGATGCTGCTTGTGCTGAGTTCACAAACACTCCATTTTGAATGATAAAAATAAACAGGAAATGTCAGACTTGGAATCAGTGAAATAGATTGTTAAAGCTTTGTTGAGTTTATGAAATTGCTTTTGTGGTTTCAGTGAGCGTGAAGGTTGCAGAGGAATTGTTTGGCCTTGTTGTTGTTGCCGCCTATAACATCATGTACAGCAGCTCAGCCTTGTTCTGTACATTATGCAAACATATATATTTATATGTACATAAATCTGAGACTGTGAGATTTAATGATTTCCCTGCTGCATGCTGCTTGTGATTTACATGGATGTGAGGAATCACACTGAAAGTTTATAGCCATTATTCATAAATATCTCAGATGTTTCTGAGCAAAAAGCAGGAAACAAACAAAAAAGCTGTGTTTTAACTTTGACATTTAAGTCCTTATTGACATTCAGATGTTGCAAAACATTAAAATACGCCCAGAGCACACATTACACATCCGTCGCCCACGTTTCTGTACCCTGTGGCTTGAATTGAAACAGGTTTGGTTTAAAGTTTAGCAGTTTGATATCCAACAAGCACAGCTCTTGTTTGTAATGGCAGAATAAGAGTAACAGGTCATGAGATGCTGGAATTATCATACAGAGTGTTTGTTGTGGCTTGTGTTGATCAATGCAGGACTTACTTGCTCAACTGTTTGTGTTCCCTCACGCCTGATTTGCTCGTCAGAAATACTTGAAATCGTTGATTTCCAAATGCTTCGGCATCGAGGTCAGTTCGGTCAAGTGCCATAAAAGTTGAAATATTTTTTTTGAAACTTAAGTCGGTCTTCATTCCATCACATCACACCTCCTCTGTGATGTACTTACCAGACCATCTCTGTGGAGAAAAAAATTACTAAAAATCATCTTCAAGGCCTCAGTATCTCTTTTTCATGTGAAGGTCTGGCTAGAGAAATGCCAGGATGTTACTAATGAACACTGCCTGGAGAGCTCGCCTTACATGGCTACTCATTGAACTGATTAGCCATTCCTTTTCTGCATTTGAAAGCCAATCAAAGTAGCTGACCGAGCTTAATCACTTGATGTATCCTTTCATTCGTCAAGTGTTTCTTGTTGTACTGTTTATGTATGTGTTTTCAATTACACGCTTACTTCTGGGACACAGGATTGAGAAACAGTTTACTCACCACTGAACAGCGCGACGTGAAGCAGTGAACAAACAAACATAGCTGCTGTAGTTGATGTTTGGCTCGTGCAGTGATAATAGCTCATTAGGCCCGCAGTCTGTGAATGATAGCTTATAGTGATCATGATAAGCCATCATTCGCTTTAATTAGAGAAAATGCATTCATCTTCCGCTGTGTTCTGTGCTCACACTGGAGTCTCCTGGGGGATTCTCCCACTCTCTGAATTCCTCTCGCCTGCCTCGTCTATCTGTCGTAAGACGATGTAAGAGAAGAGGTGCACATTGTAATACACTTCTTAGTATTAAAAGAGCCAGCTATTAATGGAATGAGGATGGCATAATGATTAAGCAGACCATCTTTTCCCTCGCAGATTAACATCCTGTGGCATCACCGCGCTGTCTAAGCGCCCTTGACCGAGAGCTCCGCCACATTTAGGTTACAAATGCGTTGTTGACCTCGAGGTCTGACCTTCCTGTTGATCAGTTCACTGAGAAGATGGATTAATCCCTTTGTAATCTTCAGAGTACCCCAAAAACCTGTCACTTGTAAAATAATGTCAAGTTTAAATGGCTTTTTAAAGTCATTAACCCAACTGTAAGTCTCACTGGCCCAGTGACCTGTTAAATGGAGCTTAGCTGAAGCTCAATCACGACGCCCACTTCATTCTTTACTCGCCTCGACTGATTTATTCATCACTGCCTTTAGCCTCTTAGCATCTGCTAGTTAATTAATTGTACCACTTATCCTGTTGGAATAATGTCAAAAGGAAAGTACTTCTTATTGGTGCTGTGCAGACTTGACATGATCAACTGAGGCACATGTACAGTAATGGGGAAAAAAGTGATGTATGAAGTGTTGCTCATGCTGGATGAAGCCACAGAGAAGTATCACCTGACTTAGATGGGCTATATTTTAGGGTCTTTTAGCTCATGTTTTGACTTTTGGTCATTTAAATTTTCACATTGGCCACTGTAGTTAGTCGGTGAGCAACCCAATAGTTTGAGTTGAAGGTGTGAGAAAGAATAGTATCAGTAACATTGTTAACACTGTGCTACATTACAGAGAAATACAAAACCGTACTAATGAACCTTCATTAATATAGGCCTATATTTTATCTACAAGTGCACGTCACACACTGAGCGAGCCGCCTCTTAATGACGCTGTGGGCTAATGAGCATGTAGCTACTTCCATGTTTCAGATGATACATCATGTTTGTGGTCGACCAATGAAGATGAGTTTACATATCACCTTGGGTTCGTCCTTCACCTTCTCAAAATGATCCCACACACTTTGGATTTCCTTAATTAATTAAATTCCCAAATGGTCCAGTCATATAGGTTTTGATCTGTCTTGACAAGGCACAGTTCCTAATAGAGTTTGTTGCTTGGTGGGTTTTTTTTCCTGTGACAAAGCAACCAATGAAATCTTGCCAATTAATGACCTTTTTGGTCAGCTAACATTTGGTCCACTATTAAAGGGCATCCCTAGATTTTATAACATGCAACTGCCTTAGTCAGTGTTTTTACCAGTTTAAACCACTAGGGGCCTCATTTATAAAGCTTGCTTACACACAAAACGGGGCTTGAAAGTGGTGTACGCCACTTACCACGCAAAGGTTGTGATTTATAAAAATAAACTTGGCAGGAGAATGTGCACACCTGTAAGCAAATTCTGAGTCATGCGTGCGCACATTTTGGAAGACACTGGGAAGTGGCAACGCAGACGGTGAGGTGGAGAAGTGGAGTCACATTTTTATTGATGTCTCATACAAATTTAATGTCACGCTATGTCCCCCTTAGATCCACGTTATCATTGAAATTAAATCCAGCAGCCTTATTTTGCACTTGGAGTGAGTGATAATTGTTTCATAAAAACGTTGTAAAATCCAACTCAAATCCTGAATTGAAATTCTTTCTACATACGTATTTAATCCGCACTGCCTCTAACGTCTCATTGTCCACTCTGTGAGCGCAGGAGGGGGAGAGGATGGCGCGACTGCATGGAATATATTTATTTATTTAGCTAAATATTTCCAGTGCATTTGTCATGTCTCAAAATACAGCCATTAAGCACAATCATTACACTCATTTCATCAGCCCTACTTAGACATTTGCTGTTCATGACAAAACCGGCATGAAGAACTGTGTTCGCCTATTACACTTTCATCTTTGAATTGTATTTCAAAGAACACGTTGTATTTTGGGACAGGGATACCACTGGTTCATGCTGTAATTCAGGCCGGTTGTCTGATCAGACTAATTGCCATAAACATACTAAGGTGACCCTCGTGTGTAATTGCGCAAGATGGCACTGGCACATACTCCTTTTTGCCTCCACCTTTAATAAACGTGAATCTTTATGTCGCACATCCTCAAATTTAAAAGCAACACATTAACTACATGTTGGTAAAGGATTAGAAATATTTGGTCTACCTTTAGATTAGACCACTTTTTTTTTTTTGTTCTGTCACTGTCTGTGCAGTCCCACAGACACAACTGACAGCATCAGCAGCATTGACGTGTTGCCACTTTTTTTTTCTTTTATTAGTGATCCCGCTGCTGCTACCAAATAAAATCTTTCTTCAGTCCTCCACCTCCCGTTAAAGGGTCTCTAGCTCAGTCTTGGAGAAATTCTGTTTTTTGGTTCGTTTCTCACCCGTCGCCGTGACTCACACAACGAGAGAACACTCGCACGCCGGGTTATTTATATGCAGATCGCATTCATGAGGTGATTTGCATGGCCATTTATGGTTGAACTAGGGCGTGTAGAGGGCGGAATATGAGGCGGATCTGGATGCGCACAACTCTGGGAGGTCTGTGATTTATAAAGAGAACATTGCGTGCAAGTGTGCGTGCGCACGGTTTTATAAATCAGATTATTTTTTGGCGCGCGCCATTCTCAGCTTTTGGGCGCACGTCAACTTTTACTATGAATCCTAAGCACTCTTTTATAAATGATGCCCCAGGTGTGTAGAGTAGAAGAGACCTCTGCTGATAATTCTGCTCCCACTAAAAAGAAGACTGAAAAGGCAAGCACACATGAGTAGGTGCTGGGCTAGCAGCCAGTCTGTGAGGAGCCAAATAGTGTTGGAGAAACACTGATTTGTTACGCTGCCCCAGGTGGTCAAATAAGTGAATTCAGGTCCAAATGTACATGTAACAATACAATGAGAAATAAAGTTTAAATAAATATTTAATCAAAGTTTCTACAGCAATCAACAACTTTGCATGTTAGTGATCTAAGTAAGAAGAGGCAATGATTCAAGCAAGGAATTGTCAGAAAACCGATATGAAGGCCTGTGAGTCTGTCAACAGCAGATTTTACCACCACTGACAACCACAATTTCAAGTCTCTCCCAAATGTGTATTCTCATGTCAAACTGACTGGCTGCAGAAAAAAAGCTATCCAATTAAGCAAACCCAAAGCTCTAGATTCTTAGTTGTAGCAAACTTTGACTTGACAGACAAAAGAACCTCTCACACTCCTTTTGAATTACTTTTTTCCTCTATCTTTTTGTTGATTGACAACATTTTGAAAGTGGTTTCAATCCAATCACACCTCCATAGCTGGAAAGCCTGATGCACTGCGTGAACACTGAATTTGGACAGAATTCAAGACTCAGCCCACTGGTATTCAAAGGAAAATATCCCTTACTCATTCACTTTATGTCAGCACTGGGCTTGAAAAGTGCAGTGTTGTAATTACTAATGGGCCTATTCAAAGAACACTCCCACGTTGACATTTACACCAGTGCTGCACTAGCATGAGGTTAAAACCGTGCTTTTTACAAAAAGGGCTGTACTGAAAACATTGTGCCAGATTGTTACAGTACATAGTTCTTACTGTAGTCGAAGAGCTGGATGACATTCATATGCAAATGCTGTTTGCAAATAAAATCAGTGCCATGTACACTGTGAAGGATAAAGACCTTAAGTAAATAGTAATAATGCTCATCAGAAAATAGTCAATCAGTGTCATCAATAAAGCTGCTGTCGTGTTACATTTTTGTGACATTTTTATGTGACACTATATTGGTGGTTTCTGGTTTCGTGTTGACTTATGAACCTTACAAGTATGCCTTTTTTTTTTTTTTTAATTTAAATAAAAAAGCTTAGGTATGCAGATTTAGGAGCAGAAGCTGTGCAGCAAGGGTGGAAAACTAGGATTTGTCCAGTGGAAGTGGGGTGTAGGGGATTCATAGCAAGATCAGCTGTCTTGCAGTGCGGGGACAGAGTTTAAGGAAGACAGTAAAGGAAATGTCAGATGAAGCAGCTAGATCTAGTCAGTGGATTTGGATGAGGAGGAGTAATGTCAGTTGGGGGCCATCAGGGGGAACTACTAAGCAGGGTACATAACTCCTTGACATCAGGTGGAGAGATCCACCCATCAGGAGAAAATCCTGGAAGAGGAAGGTTATTTAAGCATGGGAGTGGCCTATTTGAATTCCTTTTGTTTGCCATGCTGCAACCTAAGGTTGTTTGCTGATTCTGTGAGTTTATCTTCTCTATCTCCTTTTACTTTAGCTTGTATTGGAGTTATGGTATGTAGCGTGTGAAACAGAGTATGGTGAATGTGCTAGGAAAGGTAGTATTGGCACGGTCACTACCTGGAGCTCACAGGTACGGAGCCTGGATTTGGTTGAAGGTGGCAGTGCTGTTTGTGCTGAGAAAGCCATGTGTAATGCAAGGTAAAGGAGGTTGTGGGGTCGGTGCAGGGAGCAGTGATAGCTGGCATTAGGGGAGTGTCTCTGGGATGCCAGAGATCACTGTCTAGCCTCCTGGAGGTGTCGTGTGACACCTCTATGGAACACTGGTGAAAGGAGGTTTCCATATGATGACCCCAAAGACGTGTTAGTTATCACTGCTCACTGGTCTGTATAGTTAAGCCTTGCCATAATAGCTTATCATAGGGCTTAGGAGGTTATTCACTGAGTGCTGATCCTTTTCTAGAGCACAAACTTCAGTTTTTATTGGTTTGGAAGGGTTGGTACATGGCATACATATATTATATACATTATTATATATTATAAAAAATGGATGCCTTGGATTCTTGTATATAATATGGGGGTGGACCCCAGGACGTAAAGAAAAAATTCCAAATAAGTCCTGATGCAAAGACAAGAAAACAAACTAACAAACAAAAACATGCCACACATGTCCTCATACATCACAATACAGGGTACCATACAGTAATCACAACGCAAGTTCAGTGTCTTACAATTTTCTTTACAGACAGTTATTAGACCCACAGAAATAACAGAAAATGCACACTTGGATATGTTTGGTATTTGTGACTGGGATTTCTGAACCAAACCGTCTAGGTCTGACCAAACTACATTCCCATGTACAGTGCAGGAAAGTTCCTATTCCAGTTTCACATTTCCAACAGCTATTGTATCTAACAGCTTCATTCTTTTGAGTTGTAACAGTGTATGATAACATCTATGCAGTACCTTATATTGTGTGAGCTTCCCCCTCGCCTCTATTACATATTCACCACATCTTGACACAATTTTAGACCATCTGTTACCGTCAGTTTCTTCCCCGAGGTTCCTTTGCCAAATTGATTTTTTTTGTACTCTTTACTAATGCTAATAATATGCAACAAATGATCTAGTATTGCAGTACAGACTTTTTTTTTTCCAGAAAAAGTGAAAGAAGTACAAAAGTACTTGTAAAAAGCAGCGGTATTGTTAAAGCCAAAGACTTACCACTTTGAAATGCCACAACACTTGAGGCGAAGCCATATGAAAACCCACAAAAGACAAGGTGAAAAACTGTTAAAACAGCGGTGTCTCCTCAACAAGAGTTTGATCTTCAAGTGTCTCCTCTGCTGAGCGGAGTCGTCCTACAAAATGAAGTCTTGCTTTTTTGATGAAAGGGAAATTGAATTTCCCAGAATGCTCTGCCTGGTGGGCAAGGCGGTGCACCAGCTGAGCTGAGGGTTTGGTAAACATTTCACTTTTCATCACGGTAACCTCTGGAAATGTGGTTAAGGGGTGTCTATGAAGATTATCAGTCCTCCAAGGTCGGGAGATCTACAAATATAAGTCAAAGGCAACTGAGCCTGCTTCATGGTGGTTAGGATTCATACAAGAGGAAAGGATAAATGTCCTCAAGACCTAACAGCGAGTCCAGTTGCCTTTGTGTTACTACTTGATAAAGGGTGCAATCTCATCTCAACCCTTATATCTCTCCAGACTGTGCAAACAGTGATATGCCAGTCATCCTGTGTCAAATAAAGCCCGGGGTACTCATGCACAGCTGTTCACTGGCAATTCTGTTTGATCTCTGTAGCATTTGTTGCAGGAAAATCTTGTAAATATGACATTGTGTATAACCAAGACAACAATGTCAACATAAGAGATCCCTCATTATGCAGCATTGGTACTCAGATTCTGCTGCTGTTGACTGTAGTGAAGAGAAACAATCTTGTGCAGACACATAGCTAAATGAAACTACTTGGAGCAATAAAAAGCGCTAATGACAGAGAGATAGAGAAAGAAAGGCCAAATTAGAGAGCTTTATTAGGATAATCCATTCAGTATTTATTTCTTTGCACTGTTTGTATAATTTACAACTTACAGAACTAGGAATAGGAATCGAGAACCAGCTCCAAATTGTTCGCTACATCAGAATCTTACGCCTCGGAGCTTTTCACTTCCTTTTATCAATACCAGCCTGTTTTTCCTGACAGTTGCGCGTTTCAAAATGATTTTAAACTCATGCGTCTACGCTGCTGGAAGCCCGCAACAAGAAGGAGTCATGACGGAGAGGAAAAAAACAGCGCAAAGCGTGGCTTCATTTCATGAATAAAGATGACAACAGTGCTGTCTGAAAAATGATCATTTTAAGTAAGGGTGGAAACACCAGTAACATGCTGAAACATCTTGGGGGTCGCGGTGGAGCTGGAGCCTTTCCCAGGTGACATCGGGTGAGAGGCAGGGTAATACCTGGACAGCTCACCGGGCTGACACATAGAGACAGACAACCAATCACACTCACATTTACACCTATGGTCAATTTAGAGTCACCAATTTACCTGACGTGCATATTTTTTGATTGTAGCAGGAAACTCACACTGACACGGGGAGAACATGCTCCCACCCCAGAGTTCAGACCTCCCCAACCACCGTGCCAGCATCTCTATCAGCACAGGCTTTAATTCCAGGAATGCCACAGAATGACTGGCATATCACTGTTTGCTCAGTCTGGAGAGATATAAGGGTTGAGATCAGATTGCACTCCTTATCTGCAAGTAGTAACACAGCTCAATTGGCATTTGCTAGAGAACACCAGAATTGGCAGGTCCGCCACTGGCGCCGCGTTCTCTTCACAGATGAGAGCAAGATCACACTGAGCACATGTGACAGGCATGAAAGAGTCTGGAGCATGACCGGTTTGGCGGTGGGTCAGTGATGGTCTGGAGAGGCATATCCTTGGAGCGTCGCACAGACGGTACCCTGGCTGCTGTTAGGTACCAAGATGAAATCCCCAGAGTGACCGTCAGACCTTACGCTGGTGCAGTGAGCCCTGGGTTCCTCCTGGTGCAGGACAATGCCCAGCCTCATTTGGCCAGAGTGTGTGGGCAGTTCCTGGATGAAGAAGGCACTGATGCCATTTATTGGCCCTCTTGTTCCCCTGACCTGAATCCAATTAAACACCTACATTATGGGATGTTATGTATTGGTGCATCTGATGCCGCCTAGTACCGCCTAAGACTGTGGAGCTCACTGATGCCCTAATCCAGGTCTGAGAGGAGATCCCCCAGGACACCATCTGCCGACTCACATGCATGCCCAGACATTGTTCGGGTGCATACAGGCACACACTTTGTTGTCAACAAATTATATAACGTACATCAGGGAAGATTTTCAACTTGAATAATTGAATATATGAACCTATTTTTTCCACATACTTGTGTACATAATCGTCTTTGTTTGCCCAGCTTTGTTCCACCTCCCGATCACTACTGTGCAGACTCCAAATGACGTCACCAGCCCAAGATGGCAGCACCTGTTTCTGAGATATTTTGGCCTTTCATCAGTCGGAGGAAATGTAAAAGTTCCATACATCTATATATTTATATAGTCTGTTGTGTACATTCTTTGGCCGATGAAGGTGATTCTGATAATGGCTCCTCTTTAGATCTAGTTCTGTGTCACCGTCATTACTAAAGTATGCTTGGGTATAGTACTGATGAGCCAGAACACTTTGTCTCCCCTGCAAGACACATAAAAGCTGAAGTGGATTAATCATTCATGCTAAAGGTGCCACAGCCTGAAGTACCAGGCAGCAATGGTGATGTCTCTGTGCACGCCTGAAAACCTCTGGACCTCCACTGTTTGTTTGAAAGTCTCCCATCACTACCCCTCTTCTTTGCACACCGAGCTGAAATATTGATTAGCATCCGTGTCTGTATTCCCATCACAATCATAGCATTAATCAGTGCAGCGGATTGCTCCTCATAAAATTTCATTTCTTTCTCTAGATACTGTAGATTATTTTCCATACGGGATAAATTTAAATCTGCGCATGGGCTGGAGGTATCTCACATACAGATGATAAACTTTATATAATGGCAAATATAAGAGACTGCAAAGATTAGAGGATGTTGTGGACCTGCTTTGGCCTACCACAGCTCTTGCTTGTTTTTGTCTCAGCACAAGGACGCGAGATAAAGGAAAGCATATTTGTTGACAATTCTGTTATTAACCCAGCGCTCACGGTCCGCTGAAAGAGACCGAGAGAAAGAAAGAGGAGAAGGTCATTGCTGTGCTCGCCTCTGCCTCTCCAGCTGTGAACAAACATCTTTTTAGCATGCATGATGTCTTCTTGGCCTCTTTGCGTTTATGTAGACACTGTGTGTGTCTGCATGCGTTGCTAAGAGGTTTTTGTTTGAGCCATCAGACCCGTTTTGTCGAAACAATACAGACCCCCTCCGTGCTGATGCACTGTGAAGACACTTTGACCAATTTACTGGCGACTGGAAAGTTTTGTATGTTGTGTGGGTTATGAAAAGATCCCATGTGGTCGGAAGAAAAAGGGGGTTGCTGAAAGATTCATAGAACCCTCGTTCAACAGGCGTTTCCATGGCAACACAACAGTCTCTGGCTAAAAGAACCGAAGGCCTCAATGCAGACGCAGTTCCACCACCTCAAAGACCCTTTGATATCTGTGTACACTGAGCAACACAGACACACACAAACACGCTGCTCTTTTTGTGTGTATCCTTATATTGTGTCATAAATTTTTTTTGTGCTCATTTTGTTCCCCTCCTGTTGGAAATCAGTTTAATCTCATTCTGGCTTTGCAATAAACACTTGACTTGATTTCTAACAACTCGAAGGCAAACATTGTTTTCCTCATTTGGATTCAGCGAACGGGTTTAAACAGATTTACATGGCGTTACACAAGTGATTAGACGTAATTACTTGGATATGGGATATTTGGGCGAACGTGGGCAAATTGAGTTTTCAATGATCAGCCGTGAATTTGTCCTCCCTCACATATGCATGCAAAAATAATTCAAATACGCTTCCCTCAATCGTGTGGGTGATTTGTTAGGATGTAACCAGTGGGACTGTGTGGAAGCTAGCTGGGTTTTTTTTGTTTTTTTTTTTGTTGGACAATTTGAGCAGAGGGACACGTTTCATTCACTTCCTCACAAAGATGGTATGAGCCTTTTCATCTTTCATCAAATTGCCCCTTGCCATCCATAGACCGAGGCACTGAACCGTCCGCCCACGGTGTAAAGTTCCCTCATTTCATAAATAAAGCATCCTGCTAAGTGAAACGATTTAGTGCACAAGCAAGACAAGGATGAGGTATTATTATTGCTGCATCTCATAGCCCCCAGCTAAGATTTGGGTGAGGTCTCAACGCATCTCTGCCTCTCACAGCCAAGGGGGGGACTCAGAGCAATATCTGCTTACAGAGCGTGTACGCTGAATAATAAAATGCTAAATATGTCCGTGCCCTGTGAGACCAGGCAATTGAATACTTAATGAAGTAATAAGATGCGCTACATTATTCAAGCATGTGTTGTCCGGATGGAGATAAGTGAACTCTGAAGTGGACATCAGACACTCAATCTTCCCACGTATTAAGACGTCATTAATACACATGGGATGCTGGTCATGTACAGGTGTTGTTTTAAGTTTGATTGGTTCAACAATTGACCCATCCTAAGCCCCACCCCTTTTTGCTCTGTGCTCCAATAACAGCTAAGCGAGCTTGGTACCTGGCACAACATCAGCCAACTTCCTGCTTCTGTCCAAACTATTCCAAACAAGGACAGACAACTACGTGTTTGTTGGAAAATGTTTGATTGGCGTGCCATGTATATGCTATGTGTATCGTGGATTAGCAGGTGCATGGATCTGGATATGTACTAGGCTTGTCTATGTTGGAAACAAAATTTTAAGGATGGTTAAAAGATGAGGCTGGGCGGTCTGTAAAGGCGACGCTCAACACATTACAACGGTGTCACAATCTTCACGGACACATTATGTTTTCTACAGTCAGATCAGCGACATCAGACAAGTTTGCCTCCTGTCTGTTCCTGTGATAAGAAGGACAGACACGTTGGTCGCTGAAATATTTTAAAATGACACAAATTATCCTCAGACAGATCAAGGCTAACGTTCCTATATGTTATTTCCACATTGAGGCTACGTGCCGCCTAAGTATCCTTTGATGTTATTTATTTGGATGTACTCAGTGTGACTGTAAATATATCCTCCTTAGTGCATACTGTGGTCCCTGCTGTCGTCTTCTTGAAGTCTCAATATATGACAGCCAGACTATCTAATACACCCTGCAGCATCCGCCTAAAAGAAACCGGAAATGGAAAACTTTCTTTTTGACCCAGCAACAGTATCAAATAGGGGGGAGGCTTAGTGTTGTCAAAAATACATTTATTGATACATATTGATTCGGAGTATTTGAAATATTCTTTTTTCTGTCCTCAATATCAGTACACCTGTAACAGTTGTGCTTTCTCACTCTCTCTTATTGTTTAAAATGTATGCCCTTGATCAGAAGGTGGTTTTATTTAAGGCAGACATGGGTCATGAGTCATGGGTAACAGTTATCATCAGTGTTGTGTATTATATATCAGATTGGTTGGATTTTTTTTTGATGGGCTAATTTATCTTTGCTAATGATATTTTAGATCATTATAATGTATATTTTCAGACAAAAATTAAAAAAAAAAAAAAAAAATTAGCAGCCCTACCTGCAGTAACTCTGAGGATCCCTAAGGGTCACGGACCCCTGTTTGAAGACTTGTGTTTTAAAGGGATAGTGCACTCAAAAATGAAAATTCATCCATTATCTACTCACCCATATGTCAATGGAGGCTCAGGTGAAGTTAGAGCTACAGGCTACAATGAGGCTAAAAACAGAGTTCAAAAACAACTTTTTATGTCGGGGCTTCAGGACACTTGGATCACTACGGACGAGCAGTATGGAGATATTTTATGGTTTCAGTTATGTGTTTTTGGACATTTGAATCTGGGGCGCAGTCAGCCTCCATTAGGTGGAGTTGTGTTGCTACCTCCTCTCCCCTCGGATCTCCGCAAGTGTTGTGAGGACGCTAAAACTTCACCTGAGCCTCCCTCGGCATATGGGTGAGTAGATAATGGCTGAATTTTCATTTTTGGGTGCACTATCCCTTTAAGGTGTTGATCAAAGGTAGAAATTACGAAACAATGCGATGCGATAGATATACTTTATTGTCTCTTCAGGGAAATTTGTTTTCGGACTCAGGAGCTGCACATATATTGCTGCCTTACAATAACTGTCCAGAAGAAATGAAAAGCAAACACCATAAAAAAACATAAAAACATACTATATAAAACAATATTGCATGTAACACCAGTACACAACAGAGCACCATCAGCAAAACACAACACAGCCCCTAAGCGCCAAGTGACATTATTTAAAATCTTAACTGAGGTTGGCAAAAATGAATTTTTAAGAGGGTTCGGTTTAAATCTGGGCACCCAGTTTCGTGACCATGCTCGCAGCACGATAGCTCAAATGTGAAGGAAAGGAGCATCAGTTACCTTAAGTGTGATAAAGCAAACTTGTGTTATTATAACACTTCATTTGTGGCTACTTTTGCAGCTACATGCATTAATTATATATTGTAGCACATGTATTTAAAATAGAAATGTTGACAGCGCTAATATAACTGCCCTGAAGGCATTCACATAGGCATGCTATGGGATTTGTGATACTGACAGCTACGAAGATTTGAAAAGCGGGTAGTAACTTTCTAAACAGGCTCCCATGTGACTTCACTTGTCCTTACTTTTTGCTGAAAGTCCTTTTGTTGAAGCTTCCAACACGAGCTGGCAGTGCCAGCTGTAAAGTCTGCAGATAGCAAGGCCAGCAAGTAGTGAATAAAATACCAAATAAAGGGCAGAAGTTAGGTTTTAGCTCTTTGTTCAAGTTCAGTGCTCCATCTCTACCATAGCTTCATTCCACTGATTGGTTGCTTTATACTGAAAGAGGTGCCCTGGACAAACTGTACACACACAAACATATACAGTATAAATACAGAGAAACACACACACATAGAAATGCACACGCAGGAGCACACAGAACACAGAATTATACAATCACACAGACCCACACGCACATACTGTATATACGCACACCTGGGCTCAAACATCTCTACTTTCTCGTCTTCCAGACACCACCATCCTGATTCTCACTGGAGAGATTAAGCGATTACAGAACTCTCTCGCTCCCTGTGTGTGTGTCTGTGTGTCTGTGCCTGTGTGTAATGACAGTGCGTGGGTGGGGCAACACGTGGTGGACTTGTCTGTAAGTAGGATCTTTTAATTCAGTTTTCAGGTTGTGCGTGTGGATCTGTTCCTGCAGCGTAGTGTTTGTCGAGTAAAGACTCTCTGGTCTTTACAAACCAAGGCCACCGTTCACACAATCAGAGCTATCACTTAATACTGCACTCTGGTTATAATATGCGGAGATACGTCTACACTTCTTCCTGTTTGTATTTGTGTATGTCCACAGCACTTGAAGTGTGTCTGTATAATTGTGTTTATTAATGGACCTTTACAAAGGCAACAGATTTGCTCACTTGTTGGAGGTGTTTGGACCTCTGAAGGAAAGAAACCCAATTATTATATGTTTGCTTCTCTGATGTTGTTTTTTTTTAGAATGCATATTTTATTCTCTCAAGTTACTAGCTGTAAATCCGATGCTGCTTTAGGGATTTAAATTTTCATCCCACACTGATAAAGAGCCATGTAATAAGGACAGAAAGCAGAACTCATCTTTCAGCTTTATGAGTCTCATTCTGAATTATTACAGATGGTTTGGCGGAGCAGATCACATCTCAAAGTAAGGTGGAACCATCCCTATATCTGTAATTATGGTTTGAGAAACTTTGCATCAGTGACGATGGAGGGTTGGTAATGACGTCAAAGCCAGAGGCCAAGTCAAACGGATCATCAGCTTGAAGAGAAGAGAGGAAAAGCACAAAAGCTCAAGGACACAAGAAATGACAAAAGTCCCCTGGAAGCTGTTTGAATCAGATGTGACGATGAGTTCTTTTATACACTGAATATGGAAAAACTGAATAAACTCTCAACACCACTGACTTCCAGAGGAAAGATTAGGGTTGCAGTGACCCCTGCTGTCGTCTGCTATGACTTGCAGTTCTTTTTTTTTTTCTATTGATTTGCACTGTCTTGTAAGGACAACAACAAACAGCAGGCCTTTATTGACACATTGAATTGCACATGCTTAGAATGTATTGTGTCCTGACACCATGTCCAGAGAGACACCTGCTTTGCTGCAAGACTATATGAAGCTTGTTGTTTCAATACTGGTAAAACTGTGACCACTGTATCTAACATGCAAGTTAAACCCTTAATTATTGAATAACTTGAGTTGGATGCAGGTCAGATGTCTGCCCTGTTTTTGGCTGAGAGCTTCATTGTCTGATATATGTAGCTTTACAGTCGCCAGTAGAGCCAGTTCAGCATGTGTCTTTGCACCTTATCATGCATTCAGTGGCTTTTCAGGAAACGGGGACCTGCATTATATGCAAGTTGATGAAAATACAGGTATCCACGGTGCCCAGATGATGTGACCCCGACTATGGGATGGATACCTTTGTGTCCCTTAGGATGGATTGTGACCACTTTGGTGATCTGACTTTTATTCTAGTGCCGTCATCAGGTTGGAATTTTAATTAGCGTAATACTTCAGTTTAGGAATAAATACCTGCAAAACTAGGGCTGGGTAATATAGTAATATTATTTCGATATTGTGATATGGGACTAGATATCGTCTTAGATGTAGGATATCGTCATATTGGAAGTGTTGTTTTTTACTGGATTTTAAGGCTGCATTACAGTGAAGTGATGTTCTTGCTGTCACTATATCCATATCAGTGATGATTATTTATCAAAAATCTCATTGTGTAAATATTTTGGAAAGCACCAATAGTCAAGCCTACAATATCATCCCAGTGTCAATATCGGGGTATGGTCAAAAATATTGGGATATTTGATTCTCTCCATATCACCCAGCTCTATGCAAAACTAATGGCAGTCCCATCAGCCTAAGTTGTTGTTTTGAATGTTAAGTGTTATTTTGCAAATGTTAGCATGCTAACAGGCTAAGTGAAGATCAGTTGATGAGGTGGGTGTACTACTCGGTAGATGGATGGGTTATTGAGGAGGAAGTGGGGATACTCTCCTATATGCTCACCGGCTACTTTATGAGGTACACCTTGCTAGTACCAGGTTGGACCCCTTTTGCCTTCAGAACTGCCTCAATTCTTGGTGTCATAGATTCAACAAGGTGCTGGAAACATTCCTCAGAGATTTTGGTCCATATTGACATAATAGCATCACACAGTTGCTGCAGATTTGTTGGCTGCACATCCATGATGTGAATCTCCCGTTCCACCACATCCCAAAGCTGCTCTGTTGGACTGAGATCTGGTGACTGTGGAGGCCACTGGAGTACAGTGAACTCATTGTCATGTTTGAGATGATCTGAGCTTTGTGACATGGTGCGTTATCCTGCTGGAAGTAGCCATCAGAAGATGGTACACTGTGGTCATAAAGGGATGGACACAGTCAGCAACAATACTCAGGTAGGCTGTGGTGTTTAAACCATGCTCAGTTGGTACTAAGGGGCCCAAAGTGTGCCAAGAAAATCTCCCCCACACCATTACACCAACACCACCAGCCTGAACCGTTGATAAGGCAGGATGGATCCATGCTTTCATGTTGTTTACGCCAAATTCTGACCCTACCATCTGAATGTGGCAGCAGAAATCCAGACTCATCAGACCAGGCAACGTGTTTCCAATCCTCCAGTTTTGGTGAGTCCATTGCATTAGTTATATATTGTAGCACATGTATTTATAATAGAAATGTTGACGGCAATCACATATGAAGATGTGAAAGGTGGGTTGTAACTTTCTAAACAGGCCCCCATGCACACTCTTGTTTAACTTTTATATAATCATTCATTCTTTATGAAATAACTTTATTGATACTTATTTAATTCATTTTTGCAAGACAAAGCAAACCATGGATGGTGCGTGCTCGAGAGCGCTGAGCCACGACGACTCTTGATGTTTAAAGGAAACAACTGAAAGATAAATCAAAGGATATTATTGATGCATTCCTGCCTTGTAATGATTGCAAAAATAAAAACAACCCGACAAAGAAAGTAGTGACTCTCGTATTCTGATCTATTTTGTAATGGGATGCTTTCTTGATTATTTCATGTTACTAAATGTTGCATCAAAGAGTAGAGTATTCTCTTTTATTCATCATAAACCAGAATCTTCAGATTCAGCTTGTACAACTATATGTAATCCACCGTTGGCCTGGACATTAATTTAGCAGTAGAACACACACACACACACACACACACACACACATACACACACACACACACTACTCACCTATTTCCTTTCAGCCTCTAATGAAAGAAGACTTTCTTAACTTCTTACATTTCTCTGTGAAAAATGTTAATGGAATTCAGTGGGAAATGAGCTTCCAACAGCTTCATGTTGCCCTTCTTCCTCACCTCCTGTCTCCTCTGTCACCTCTCTTCCATCCACCACTCCCTTCTCCCTTTTCCCTTTTGTCTCGCTCTTTCTCTTACTCTCCATCTCCCCTTGACTCCTGTCTTCTCCCTCCTCCCCCTCTCTCCCCTCCCTCCATCCCCTCCATGGCAGTGCAGTGGGCACTCTCTCCCCTGAAGCCTGTCCCACGCTGAGGGCCTCGCCAATTAAAGGCTGTCATGTTTGCTCTCCGGTGGAGCTGCCGTAAGTGGTGCAGACAATTTGTATTACAGAGGGTCTATCTCATGCATGGGTGAGCTGTGTGATGGGGCCTACCTGAGCTAATAGGCTGTGGATGCAGAGGCCATAAACCCCGAGCACTCCACAACTGGAGGGCTTAAGTAGGTGCTTGTTAAATGCAGAATTCAGACTGGACAGGAACTACATGGCTACACAAAATGGCAGGTATATGCATGTACAAGCGTGATAGGTGATCCGTGCTCTTTGTGTGCAGCAGTGTGAAAATGTGCTGAACTAAATGTAAAGTTTAGCTAATTTGAAAGTTCTGCTAATTTACAACCCAATTAGTGGGAAAGAAAAGTTTGAATTTGATAAATTATCTTTTGGCTGTGGGTGCATCATCGTTATCAGAACTCACGGATGGAAAACGGTAGCCATAAAATGGCTCCCAGATAGGCACATGGAGGCTGTGTGATTGCCCACATACTGCTCATTTATTTGTTTATTGGTGTATTTCTGTCCAATCTCCACAGGTGGTAGCGGAGACTCCCGAAGCAGGGGTTTGTGGGAAAAGTCAGCCGATCTGCATAATTTCCTATTACTGGTAATACGGGAAGTGATTGGGTTCAGGCAGGCGGTAAGTCAAATGGGAAAAAAAAAAAAATCTTATTTCATGTCCCTCTAAATGAATTATCACTCACCAAGATGTGTGTACAGTATGTGAATGAACGTACGTAATGGAAGTATGTATGAGTGTGTGTGTGTGTGCTGCATGTAATGCGAGTGCTGAACATGACGACTTAATGCCTATCTATATTCCATAGTGTTGTGTGTGTAAGCATGCTGTATATAATCTGTGTTTCCTCACCCAGAAAGCAAAGTGTGAAAATGACATGCTTAAAATTGTATGACACACATATGAGCTGTGTATAATACACATTATTGATTCTTGTAACAGCCCATGTAAATAAGTGTGAAAATGTGTAGAGTTTTATATTCATAATAGCCCAAATACCACAGCTTTACACACATGCATA
This sequence comes from Epinephelus cyanopodus, assembly GCA_026686955.1. Classification (NCBI taxonomy): domain Eukaryota; kingdom Metazoa; phylum Chordata; class Actinopteri; order Perciformes; family Serranidae; genus Epinephelus; species Epinephelus cyanopodus. The sequence goes on from CM048929.1 coordinate 14,442,224, forward strand.
CAAAATTATAGATAAATGCTGTGCTGATATAAAAATGAGCCATGGGGAGGAGAAGCATCCAAGCAGTCAGCACACAGCAAAGTTTTAAATCCATTTCATGTTGATATGAGGTAAATACTTGTCTACTCCTCCCGACATCTCTCTAAGTGAGAAAGAAGTCTTTAGATGGTGATTAAAGCAGCAGCACTGACACCTTTATCTCATTCAGCCGGCACTCTGTTACGGCTGTCAAAAACACTCCCCGCAGATTAACGTCTAATGCTAACATCTCAGTCATCACCGCACATAATGATGCACACACATAAACACAGTGACTGTCTTGCACCCACCGATTGCTGATTTGACCTGGGTTAATTGAACTCCAGGAGCATGTTTCCTGTTCTTGTGTGACGCCTCATTGTAGAGCAGGCCTGTTCAGTTGGCAGCCTGCAGGTTACATGTGGCCCAGAGGCGACCTCGGAGTATCCCAGCATACATACTGTAGGTCTGATACAGCGGTGTGACAAAATATGTAAACTACATATGGTGCCTGGAACTACGTAAGGAGTGCACCATCTCACTTGCTTCTTATCTCTGTTTAACACATGTACATGTCAATTGGGCAGGATGTAGCACCAAATCAGCGTTTCCTCATGTGACGCCATTCGGCCCATGCGCAGTGGCCTTTCCAAACATCTGGGATCTCATTTATGAAACAGAGCGTAGGATCTGTCGAAGAACGACTCATACGAATCGAGGTCGGTCTTACGGCCTTAGCAGGTTTATTGAAGACACAACGCACAACAACTTCACATACCGCAGCAGTGAGACAGCCTCGTAGAACAGTTCACCAAACATTATTTATACTCCTCCTCAGATAGACATCGTGTGTGTGGGTGCGATTTCCTGCTGTTTCCAGAGCTTGTACTTATTTTATCTTAATACAGCTTGTTCTGCGTGTCAGCGTGGGTTTCCTCCAGGTGCGCTTCTCACTTGACCTTAACTGTCAAACATTTCCGGGCCTTTTCGCCACCACATATTCATACTGAATCTGTACATGCGGACAAAAGCTGAAAATGGCGTGCGCCAGAAAAGTATTCCGACTTATAAAACGATGCACACATCTGCTAGTTGTGGAATAAAGAGAGTCGAAACACAGATTGGACATTTGAGGGTTCACTCACGAGAAAGCCAACGAATTGGTTCATCATGAGAGTTGATAGTGTCTGACAAATAAGCAGTATCAGTTTTCACACCTACAAGCTTTCCCATACTCATTAAAAGGTGTTTCCTGTCACTTAAGCTGCTGTTTCCTGTTTTGCAGATAACCAGACAACCAGCAATTTTCTTTTCTGAATCTCTTTTCAACTTGGAATTGTTTGCACATGGATCAGCCTCATATCCTGCCCTCTACATGACCATATTAAGCCAGTGCAAAGTATGTCATGTATTCTGATGCGTAGAAATGAGCCTGCTGATCAGTGTTTCTGTGCGGTGAATCACGGCAACAACCGAGTGTCACTGCAGTATTTATATGTTTACAGCAATCAGACTGATTGCTGCACACCTTGCCAAAATAAGCGCAACAATCAGTGATATCCTCCACCCTGGGATATTATTTGAAAATTGAGATTTGATAAACATAATTTACATTTACAAATGACAATTTTATGTATTTATAAAAGTTTTGACACGGTAAACTTTCCCTGCATCATGATTAATGGAGTTAATTGTTTAACTTAGGTTCAGGAGCAGGACCACGCCTCAACCACTCCTCTAATCACCTGACTAACATATATATGCCAGCTCAGCGCTACCACAGGCCTCTCAGATCTCTCGAACATTAGCGACGCTACGTATCTATCAGAAGTGTGTTTTTTCGTGCCTACTCACCCATGGATCATGTGCTGCAAGTTAACCTGTCCGAGTCCGACTCCGACGACTTGTACGAGTCCACGTTCGAGCCAGGTGATCATCTCACCCTGCCCCAGCAGTCTGCCGGTCGCCGAAACTCCCAGGGGAGCCGGCTGCGCTCCCTGGTCCATATCCCCCGGTCTCGCCGTGGTTCTCCGTCGAGCTCCATCAATGAGATCGCCCCGACTCCAAGTAGATCTCAGGCCCCCTCTCCTCCGTCCGCACGGGTGGGAAATCGACGCCGCGTCCTCAACCGTGGGAGCCAGCTGCGGTCTTCTCCTCCTTCCCGAAGCGCTGCAGCGTCTGGTCGACCTCGCTGCTCCCGCGGCGCTCTGTCACGCTCTACTCGGCCATCTCCACCATCTCCTCGTCCACAACAAGAGCCCGACATCAGGGATTGGACCATCGCCCGGCTCCAGCGTTTCCTGAGGGCAAAAAACATCCCCTTCCACCGCAGCGACAACAAATCCAGGCTGTTCCAGCTCTACTCAGCCGCCATCCGGGCTCCCGAGGCCGCAGCTCCTTCTCCCAAGCCGGCCGCACTTCCGGGTCGCCCTCCGAGGCCGTCTCCCGCCAGCGTCACCGTCGGTGACGTCACGGCGCCTCCACCACTCCAGCTGGAGCAGCCTCTCTCATTCATCCCCCCAGCCGGGGGTCAGGTCGTATCACCCTTTGTGCCTGCTCCCTCTGAAGCAGATATGTCACACGCAATATCTGCCTTCTTCTCCTCCCTGTCTCGCAGGCCTCCACTCTCACCCCGTGCACACACATCCTCCAGCCTCTGCCATTCACCGCCCCTCACCTGTCTCGCACTCACTGCGCCAGCAAATACTGTCCGGTAATTATGTAGACCTAGCCCAGCTCATTCAGCCATCTTATTTCGACAATAGTCAACCCAGGGAACTGCAGACCGTCCTCGGTCCAGTTCTATTAAAACAGCCACTGCCAACCAGATCCAAAGACTTGACTCCCGTCGAGTTCGCGCTAGCTTTCTCGCTTTTTCGCGACGTCATCTGCTCCGCCTTTCCTCACCGCAGACCAGAGCTGGACGACTACCTGTCCATCGTGTTGGACTTGGCTTTGCGTTTCGGGGGGGCGGAATTTTACACCTACCACGTCCACTTTGCCACACAAGCAGCCGGCCGGTTGCAGCAGCTGAACCAGGGGACATACTGGGGGGCCCTCGATTCAGAAATATACTGCCGCACTTTTGCAGCCCGTTCCTCTCTTTCCTGCGACTTATGCGGCGCCCCTTCTCACCCAGCCTCCGCATGCACTATTACCGCTCCTCCACCGCTCTCCGCCCACCACTTCGCACTGCCCCAATCTTCGACCGTCTGTCTTCCGCTGCACCCCCCCCTTCTGTCATCCCCAGAGCCAAGGACACACGTCCCACTGTCAACATGCCGGTGCCAAAGGGCGTCGACAAGCGAGGACGGCCAATCCTCTATCAGGGCGGCAGGATGGTATGCAATAACTTCAACCAGCTAGGTTGCAACTCGTCCGGCTGTCCTCTCCCGCATACATGCTCCTTCTGCAGGGGCGCTCACACCAGGACCACCTGCCCCCTCAATCCCACTAACACAGCAGCATGACTAGAACGTCATCTCGGCACGCCCATAAAAGTACGTGCACTCGCTGCTGCTCTCAGCAACCACCCCGACAAGCAGTTTGTCGATTTTCTCATCTCTGGCTTTACTCACGGTTTTCACCCCGGCATGGAGGTGCTTCCTGATTCCTCCCACACATGTCACAATCTTCAATCCGCTCTCACCGAGCCCGACACCGTCGACACATTACTAGCAAAAGAGGTCACCGAGGGATTTATGATAGGCCCCTTCGATCATCCCCCTTTCCCCGCGTTCCGTATCAGTCCCATCGGCGTCGCCACACGCAAATACTCGGGGAAAAAGAGGCTAATTATCGACCTGTCGTCCCCACACGGCTCCGACATCCCGAGCATCAACAGCCTTATTCCTAGCCCGGATTTCTCCATGCAGTACGCCACCATTGACCACGCCATGGCACTGATTCGTCTGGCGGGACACGGAGCATGGCTGTCTAAGGCTGATATCACTAGTGCATTCAAGGTTTTGCCCATTCACCCTGACTCCTGGTGTTACTTCGGCGTCTGCTGGAAGGGGGCCTACTACTTCTCCGTGCGTCTCACTTTCGGCTGCAAGAGCAGTCCCAAAATCTTTGACTCTCTATCTGAGGCTCTATGCTGGATCCTCTCCAACAATTACAGGCTCCCCTATGTCCTTCATCTCCTTGACGATTTTCTCGTAGTGACTCCTCCGTCCTCACCTCCTCGCCACGGTCTCACAACACTTACATCCGCATTCTCTGACCTCGGTGTCCCTCTGTCAGAAGAAAAAACTTCAGGACCTGGCACATCCATCGAGTTTCTGGGCATTACTCTGGACTCAATGTCATTCCAGGCTTCACTGCCCTTGGAGAAAGTGCAGCGCATCTCGCTGCTCTTGTCTAATTATCTTCTGACAGACAGGTGCACCAAACGCCAGCTGCTTGCTCTCCTCGGGCACCTCAATTATGCCATCCGCATAATTCCACAGGCCAAATCTTTTCTTTCTCAACTGCTGACCAAAGCTGCATCCATTCCCTCTCTCCACGACCACGTGGTTCTGGACGACACTTGTAAAACAGAAATGCGCATGTGGCAACAATTTCTGTCATCCTGGAACGGCATCTCGTTCTTCTACGACGACTTCATCACCCATCCCGAGGACATTCAACTCTACACGGACGCAGCTCCCTCCGTAGGTTTCGGCGGTTATTACGGTGGGAGGTGGTTCGCTGCCACTTGGCCTTCCGAGTTCGAGTCCCTCAATACAGAGTCACGCTCCCCCTCGTCTGCTCTGTACGAGCTGTACCCTGTGGTCATCGCCACTCTAATTTGGGGGCACGAATGGTCAAAAAAATGCATCAATATTTACTCTGACAACACAGCAGTAGTAGATATAATCAATAAAGGCCGCTCCCGTTCCCCAGCCATCATGCCATTCAGCCGCAGACTCACTCTCATCTCCGCTCAGCATCAATTCATCCTTCGCGCTTCTCACATTCCCAGTCACCACAATGCCATCGCTGACTCTCTCTCCCGCTTCTCCTTCCAAAAATTCAGACGCTTGGCTCCAGACTCGGATGCTCATCCCACACCGATCCCACCATTCTCAGCGACCATATTCAGCTAAATCCTCATCTGGCTAATCCAACTCGCACCTCTCAAGAAAACATCCTTAACAGCTTAGCATTAAGCACGCTATCTGCCTACCTCACCGGCCGGAATTCTTTCAAGAATTACCACGCCACTTATCATCTACCGTTTCCCTCTCTGGACGCCATGTCCCCTATGCAACTTCATCACTCACTGTCATACTGTAACTTACATCCACGATAACCTCAATGATCTCCGTCTAGCACGCGGCAGACTAAGCCTCACTTAATCAGACTCTTTTGGGGGCTTCCTAACAGCACGGGCTCATCAGAACTCGAGACGGAACCCCCACACTGAGTCTCTCCGCCCACATCTACAACCCACCCAGTCTGACCCCTCCGATGACGTCATCTCCATCCCGTTCATTCACCTGCCAATCTGCACTCCCCCATTCATCACCACCCTATTCATAACCGTCTTCTGACAATCACATCCTCATTAAATCTTTAAACTGCATATTGTTGTGGTGTGGTCCTTGCTAGTGAATGGACTCATAATGAGGATATGGAGTGTAATGATTGTGTGAGAGCTGTCTCCGCCTTTATTTCCAGACTTGGCTCATTTATACAAGCCATATATGCAGGTGTTGAAGTGGTGTGAAGGTGACTGTAGACGGCAGAACGTGTGGCAGGGACTGCGATGGCTCCTGTGTGCTTTTTGTGCACAGTTGTGTTCACTGCACACAAAGAAAACCAAAGTCGTACTTGGTGACACATGCACAGGATTAGAAGACATTATTGAAAACTACTGACACTTGTTCAATGCTATTTGATGTGTACATTTCAGTAGCGTACAGTCGGGCCCTCTCCTCTGTGCTTTGGGTGGAGGAATGTGATGGGGAGACAGCGCTCATGAAATAATGAGCAGAATTCAATTTGAGATTTGAGCTTGCTTATCATTGTTACAACTGAAAGGTGCTTAAGGGAAAGTCATGGCGCATTAGCGTAAGCACAAATAACACTGCTGGGTTGAATGGTCATGATAAAGCGGATCTAGAAGTAACATAATAAGTCAAATTAAACATGTGAGAGGCATTTCATTTCTACAATATGGTGTAAATTCAGCACCTCACCATCTGTGTTGCAAATTTCCCCTGTCTCCAAAATGTTCGGACATATGGGTCAGAGTTCCCTTACAGGTGTGCACATTCTCCCATCAAATTTGTTTTTATACATCACAACTTTTGCATGGGAAGTGGCGCACACCCCTTTCAGGTCTCGTTTTGTGCCTATGCGACGGTTAGAAATTGACACTCCTGGGCTTCGGTCGAAATGTCTCTCCCTAAACACTTTTCCATTACCTCCATGAAAAGCATCCTGAGGTGAGGGGTGTGTGTGTGTGTGTGTGAGAGAGTGTTGGAGGGAGTGGAAGGGGGGGAAGATACCGGTGGAGAAAGAGAGTGCTGGTTACGGTTATTGCCACTTTTTATGGATCTGTGCCTTGATAGCACTGACAGCTTTTTTTTTTACTCTGTTCGTGCCATTTGTGCTTTGTGATGTGCCTTAGTCAGATATGTGACCAAAATAATTTTGTTTATTACAAAGGAGAAACAATAAGCAATGCTATTTTTATTTTTGTGTATTTGTTTGAAATTTGTCATTACTAAAAGCTGAAAAAGGTTTTGTATAGGCTGCTGAAAATGTCTGGCCCATCTACATTTCCTAGTTTTTAATTCCGACCCCATTGAATTTGTACTCAAATAGCGTTCAGTCTTTCTCAAACATGCTTTGGAACAGAGGTCCTTTAAAAAGTCTTAAATTCGGACTCAATGGGTCTTAAATATTTCGGTCACATTACTGCAAGATTTCTCCAGCCTGACAGACCCAATGACTGTTTAGTCTTTCTGATGTTGCAGTCAGCTGGTATCGCCGCATCTACCACCACGGCCCTCTTCTGGTGTCGGGTTGGGTAGCCAGCAGCTGCTTGTCAGCCTGGAAGCTGAAGTCCCACAGCATCTTAGCCCTGTTGTTCTCAACCACTTTTGGAGGCGTGTCCCATCGGGATACTTCAAGTCCATACTGGGTACAGACATTCCTGTTCACTATCCCAGCCACTTGGTTGTGCCTCTCCATGTGTAGGGACTTGTCCCTCCATGTTTTTTGCTCCTTCACCTCTTTGCTCTCATCAGGTTTCTGTAGGGTGACCAGACATCCCGCATTGCACGGGACTGCACAGCATTTCCGTCTCTTTTCACGCGTCACGCAAATTGAGACCATGTCCCGCATGATTGGTTGTCACAGTGAAGTCAGAGAGTTTCCATCAGCCTTCAGTCGGTACAGGAAGTCACAGACAATCACATCCTGTCTGAAATAATGTCAGTTCATTAAAAAAGTGATCAGACCCATATATCACCTTGTTTTCAGTCTCCAGTTGTTTTACTGATGATAGATTAATTTATTAAGATGCCTTACAGGTGATCTGTAGTTTATGTTCATGGTTTATCCTCCATTTTACATGAATTCTCCTGTAAATCAGCATCATATCAGTTTGACCTGCCCCCTCAACTACACAGCCTGAATAAACTATGTTTGACTATAATATATTATATTTTCAGGGGGAAAAATCAAGACAACAGCTTTCATTAAAGATCAGTCAGATACAGTCAGGGCTTCACATCTGTACACATTATTTTAAGAATCCTCACATCCCACTGATCACAAGTCTCTGTGTTGCTAAATACTTCAATAATTAAAACAGTCCAGTGTTAATATCCAGTAGACTACATTTATGATGAATGTATTTAGTCTCTGATGACTAAACTTTGCACTGGGGGCGGGTGTCCCACATTGTCCCTCACAAACCTACTCCTTGTCCCACATTTAGTTTACTGGGACTTTGTCACCCTAGGTTTCTGTTGTCTGAGGCATTCTTCTTGATGTTTCATCCTGGATAGTGGCTCTGATGCTCACTATAATGTGTATTTCCTTTGCAGGTTTGGTCTTCAATTTCATGTAGTGTGGTATTTTAAAAAAAAGTTATATTTTCTCAATAGTTATATCTGTAGACACTCTGTAATCTGGTGTTGCAACACGTCTCCTGCCTGAAGGAAGGTTGAGCTTCCCAGGTGACAAATGTAACTTTATCCCCCATTTACACCTGCCATAACATGGGATCGTTAACTTTCCTCATCCTGTCTGCGTAAGAGAAAAAGGCTGCGAATGCATGCAGGCTGCTTCGGTGAAAGTCGAAGACTGAGTAGCACATGTTTTTGTTTTGTTTTTTCCTTGGTGAGAATATCTGCTCAAATTAACAGCAATATAGAAAGTCAACAGCGCCAATTAATAATCAGTCCCTGAGCCATGTGATTGTACTGTAAAAGTTGGATGAGCTGTGTATGTAAAAATACCATCTCTGTATTGCTGGCAACATGGCAGATTTTCTTTGGGTTCATTGCTCTGCACTGATCTTTTCTCTAAGGCATGACTGCAACACTACAACCAGCAACTTTAATTGTCTAATTTGATTGCACAACAAAAGCCCATATACAAGCTACAATAATCACAACAGTCTGGGAAGATGTTTGCTGGCTTACTTCAGGTTCATTTGTCTTTTTGCCTCATTTCTATAACCAGCCACATCTCTCCCTAACCTTTTTAAGCCAGTGCTGCCCTCATTTGTTACTGTGTGCTTTTCTTTCAACTGTTGCTATACTGCTGCTGTTTATGGTTTTGTAATACAACTATAGTGGTTTCAAGCCACTTGCTTTACAGACCTTCCTTTTATAGAGAAATGTTTCACCTATAAAAATACATCCAACTTGTTTGATATCAGCTCTTAGTTCTCCTCCTCCTCCTCCTCCTCCTCCTCCTCCTCCTCCTCCTCCTCTTCTCGCCTGCATGGCAGCGCAGAAATAAATTGGAACCAGAAAAGTGAGAATGCTGGACAATATGGTTGATATGGCCAGAATGTGTCATTATTGAATGTAGGTGTAAAAGGGCAGGCTGTATTATAGCTGGAGGAAATGATTTTCCCTCAGTGTTCAGTGTTTTTTGCTTTGTGCTAATGGGGCTGTCAAGGTGAGTCCATCAACACAGGAAAAAAAAAAAACACGTGGAAAATGAGCAAGCTAATTATAAAACTGTGTGTGCGGTATGTGCATGTATAGTAAGCGAGTGTGTTTGCTTATGCACAGGTGTCTGGAGGTGAGAAAAAGAAACAAAAGCAACAGAGGAAATAAAAAACAAAGACAGTTGCTGTGTAACAGCAGAGTCATTTTCAAGCTGTCAGAAGTGACGGGCACCCACACATCAGCGTCATACTGAGTCATAGTGGGAGCCGTGTTGCAGGAAGAGGTGGTGTCAACCTAGCCTTTTGTAGTGTGTAGACAGTGTGTATGTGTGCCTAATCATAAAAAGGCAGTATTTATGTTTGGTTTTAGTGGTTTTGATTGCTTCTTCCCACCAGTTCCCCATCGGAATTCCACTAATATGGAGGTGCTGTAGCAGAAAGCACCTTTTCTATTAACCATTTTTATGTGTGTGTCGTGATGTGGTCCAAGCATATGTGTTAAGAACAGGAGAGCTCTCCATGGGTTTGAGCACTAAAAGCACAGCTGACACTACAGAAGAATAAGGTGCTTTTACGGCAAAATAAGCTGCAGGCAGCTGATCAAATTCACTGTCAGTTATAGGGGCGTAAATCACTGTGATACTGTATCAGTTCTTTGTGCGATATGATATTTGCCGATATCATGAAGTCTGCCACAATATGACATCAAATGCCAATTTAATTTAATTTAATCAGTTGCAAAAGAAGCTTTCTTTTTTACTTTTGACCAAACATAAGTATTTGTACCTGGCTGAGTGCAGAAAGTTTACTTTAAAGTGATTTCACTAACACACATAAAACAGCCCATGGGATAAGTTAACTGTCATGGCTTTCTGCGAGAGAGCCATTTCTGGAAAAAATCTTTTCATTTTAACCCAAACTTTACTTAAACTTAACTTATCTGGCTTAAAGTCACGAAGGCAAACTTCTCCCAACAGCCACAAAACATGGATTAACAAGAAGATCATTTAACAATATATGGTCTATAGTTTGGCTCATTAATAACTGTTAGGGTTCAAAGACTAGTTTCCCAGTGTTTTTATAGTGCATCAATTACCCTTGCAGCTAGCAGAATCTTTCCTCTACTCATGGCGTAACAAATTAAATGTAGGCTACTATTATACTTTTTCTTACTCACAGTTGGTAAGAACAGCACGGTTTCGTCCTGCATGCACGGATTTTTTTTAGTTGAACATTGGTGAACATTTTAGCCTTCAACAATAAAAGAGAGTCAAGTCAGACAGAGGTATATGAACAATTCTTACCAGAGCATCTTAATGAAACACGTCTCTCACCATCTCTGAAGTCACTGTAGAACCGCTGGCCTCACCACAGTGCTGTAATGATACATTAAACGGTAGCACTTCTGTAGATTTTTAGTCCCTGTTCCATTATATCCAGTGACGTGATATGCATTGTTATCCCGAGGAAGCTTCCTATACCATACAAGAGTTTTGTCAAGTTGTAGTCTAACAGTCTCTTGGTTAAACTCTATCCGCCGTCGCTTAGGCGCTGTAGCTTCGAGCCAGTACAGTTAGGAAATGTTTTGGGCTGCAGGGCTGAGTTTCCCAAAACATGATCCTTCTTAGCAACGTTGTCTTCTTTGTGGCTTAGAAAAACTACACTGCAAAAAAGTAAAGCACCTAGCGCCCTCTAGCATCTCCACTTAGTCATCGGCAGCCAGGACGTACAAGATGACACTAGTGTGTGAGTCAAGGTCATGGCGTGAAGTGACTAAAAAGTTACTTTTCCCAGTTACTTTTTGGTTTAAGTAACTGATTTACTAACTGAGTTACTTTTTAATGAAGTAACTAGTAATGTTAACTAGTTACTATTTTTTAGTAACTAGCACAACACTGTATCTGATAGGGTGACATTTTCCACATCAGATTTCTGGTCCAAGCTGTCTGACACCTTACCAAGTCCAGCAGACCTTCACACTTGGGGCAAGGCTGAGACAGCATCCTGCCCCCTGTGGGCTGGGAGAGGATCCTCCAGCATCTCCTCAGCAGCTACCCCGAAGCCTTGGCAGATGGTCCTTACAACTGGCGCCACGACCTGGTGCTCAAGGCAGTCACCACTTCATCAACCTGGGTTGAATGGGTCACCTGAGTGAGAAGGTCTGATGTTGAAAGACCAGTAACCCCCTATGACCCCAGGAACATCACTGATGATGCATCCAAGAGACGTACCTTGATACCACAGAGCAGCTCATCATAGTGACAAGTCAGTGGGTGAGATGCCTGGACAGGCAGGTAGGTCATGTTTTATCTGGTAACAGCATTCTTCTCAAAAGGCACGTGCTTCATCTGTTAACCCGTATTTTCTCGGCAATCCAACATATTTCCACACTGCTGATTTATTCTTGAGTAAATAACGTTATCCTCGCATTCTTTTTCTCAGCTGCTTGCTGTCATCCGCCTGGCACAGTTTGACTCCTAGATAGAATTTTAAAGCACAAGCATGTCCTGAAGATGATGATATGGATCAGTGTTTTCATTTTGAATTAATGATATTGGATTGTTAATCACTGAATTTGATTGATCTAGATAAATGGATTCATGCACCTCTACACACATAATTCTCAAATAATCAGTTTAGTTGCAGGTGAGTAACGTTTTAAATCATAGATTAGGAACCTCTGTGTTTGATCAAGCAAGTTATAGAAGAATAAGCCCTGTGGTTGTTTTATTTCATCATCATATTTCTTCATGACGGATGTCTCATTAGGATTCTGCCTCCTCTCGCTATTGGAACCGTTGTATACCACATGTTTGAATTTGTCTCCTGAGATTAAAATGCTCTCTAAAAAGAGAGATATCCGGCAGGACGGCAGGTGAAAATGAAATAACTGCTTCATCCATTAGATCAGAGCTGTTAATACTATTACCCACAGTGTGTGATGCTGAGGGTGGCACCTGCGGTTCAGTTGTCATTCATGTTTTTTTGTTATGTTTTTTTATAATTACAAAAGCTAGTGTGTGTTTCAAACACTAGAGGGTGCTCACAGCTCTCGTCACAACAGCTCATCACAGACACAAAAAATACACACCCATGCGCACACACAAAAAATGCTTATGAATATACACACTGTGACTTGCAAAGTGAGTGTAAGTCCACCCAGTGAAACAAATGTCTGTTTTACTGTATTATAGTTATCAAATTAGCTGAATTTTTTAATAAAGAAGATAAAGATTGGATCATTTACAGTGTGCATGGGTGTGTCGTGAAAACAAATAGCAGGAATTGTGTTGCAGCATCAACATTTAAGGTTGTGTATTTTTCATTTCATCTCCATCGTCAGGTAGTCGAAGCTCCCTCCCATTTGTTTTCGTCAGCTCTCCCCTCCAGAGGTGCTTTTTGCTGACGGGACATCCCTCCAATCCCGCTTAACATAAATGAGCATTGGGAATATGTAACCACAAGGCTGTCTGTGTGTCAGGCTGCGTCCAAGTGTCTGGAAAACTGTTTCTGATAAAGCCGAAGAGAGGCAGCACTGTCTGAACACGGAGCCACACACAGACGTCCTCTGAGGCATGGCACCGCTCTCCTCTCTCTCCTGGCACACTGCTGCCACCCAAGAGGAGAGCTTAACTGAATATGGATGGAGATCTGGTGCTGCCAGTGGGTACGCCACTGTGGTCCAGCACCACCTGAGAGAGAGAGAGGCGAGAGGCAGAGGGAGGGGGGAAAAAAGTCAACACTGTGAAACAGCGCCTGTGAAATAACCCACAGGATGGAAAAACACACCTGCATTTCAGACTGATCAGTAACATATCATTTGAGGAGTTGTGAAAGAATTAGAGTAGAAGGGATGCTATGCAGAGAAATAAGTCTGAGAGCAGAAAAATTGCCAGGTAAAAAAATGACTCACCCACTCAATCTACCAGGTCTTTGTTGTCTGTATCCAAGGCTAAGTCAAGTGCTTCATGATAAAACTGCAGCACCATGTTTTCAGTCCCTCACTCTCTAAGTTCTCCGGCTCCTGCTTGGTATTCAGCACTCATTTTCTTCCCATAAGTGATCCCTTTTATCAGCCAACACCTGCCATTTGCTTTTCCCAGGCTGACATTTGATTAATTGACAAAATGATTTACTGGCAAATGTCATATAGCACACCGACGCGGGTAAACGGATGGAGGATGTTGGGGTTTTAATTGTCTGTACATGCGTGTATTTGCGGCATCTGTTTTTACTAATTAACCCCCAGCTTATTGGCTACTGTATTCCTCTGTGTCTGGTTAGTTGATTCTAATCATGATGTGAATTTACATATAGACTAAAGCTTCTTTTTTTTGCCAGTTTTCTAATGCAGTTGATGACTGTGGAGGTCTTGCAAATGGCAATCCAATCTGCACTCATGTATTGAACATAGAATCATGTAATGTGTGTGTCGATTGCTGCTATACAGTAGGGCCCAGGTGACCACATGTATACTTGTGGTGCAAAGACGAGGTTAAGGGTGTGAAAAGGGATTAAAACGACATGGTTTGTTAGATAAATACAAAAATGAAAATCACTAGAAAAAGAGTGGACCGGTCTCACCTGCTCAGCTTGTAGATCTGCAGCTGTACTGTTAAGTCGATGTCATATCAGGCCATACAGAGTATTGGTATTTAGTAGACTGAGTGATTTAATTCCAGTTTAAAAACATTGTCATTTAAGCAAAAAAAAAAAAAAGTGATTAATGTGACATAAAACAACATTGAAAAAAAATGCTGCTCTACTGTGACTCTCTGTCCCTATTGGTAAATTGATATAAAGAGGTTCTAGTCTGCTGGACACAATGCAGGTCCTGAGAGTATTGCAAATACTACACCTGAGTGCAGAGAACTTCAGAGCTCGGTGCTATAAGAGAGCAAAGGAAGATGATCATTTATATCGACTGGGTCGAAATGTGAGCGTGCCGGCCCGATGCCGGAGGGAAATGGCGGGGCAGTTAGACTCTTCAAAGCAGAGTAGAGAGCACTTTGTAAGTAAATTACTCTAATGATTCAGCCAGTGGAGCTGTAATTGCCATCAGGCAGGGAGGCATGGCTAAAGAAGGCAACTTTTCTTTGTCACAGGACATCCTAATGGTCAGTGAGCTATGCTGCATACACGGTGATATCATTAGTGACGCACCTTCTTCATTCCCATGGGAAAGTTCTCTTATTGCTTGCCTCCCGCTGTGAAGAGGGTCAGAGGGCAGAGGAAGTGACAGGGCAGCTAGTTCAGACCTCATTGTCTTTTCATGGTTATCCCACACTTAAGACTACAAACTTTAATGCATCATAGTGCATGTGACACTGAGGGGATTACTGTCATGTATTTGAAGCTAGGACAAGTCTGACAAAAAGTATGGGATATGTGTTTATGCTAGGGATGCCAATTTTATTTAACACGCATTAACTGTTCACTACTCTGATCATTTTTAAGAAAAAAGAGGCCTTTCCTTTTTGTTTGGCGCTTCAATAACTGAGTGAATTTTAGCGCCACATTTCAAAGTTCTGTCCATTTTTAGATGGTGAAATTCAAATGTTTTGTGACATAAACGTCTTGCCATTCATTATATTTTCTGTTTTACGGTTTTTCTGACATACTGTTAACATGAACAAACAGAGCGCCTACTGCCTACCTTCTGGTCTCCCTTGGCTGCTCTGCAGTGCGCACCAACCACTTGAGGGGAACTAGCTAGTGGCGCCGCTCATTCAGAGATTACTGCTTTTACACTGGCAGATTATTCGGCGAATGTTGGGCCATTTTGTTGGCAAGCTGTGAACGTTTAGACACACAGAGCCGGGTTGGCGAGTTGATCCGAGGTGCCTAACCTTTTTGGTTTAAACAGAACGAGACGGCCTTCCGCAACGGGATGGGGCTGTTGATGACGCTGCATGCGACCTACTGGTGGTGGATAAACAGAAAAAACATCTGATAGCAGGAATGAGCAGCTAGTAGCAAGAAGGAAACGCAAACCTGAAAGACACTGTAAAGATGAGCAACTGGGGAGACAAGGAATTGCGCGCCCTCCTTGTCCTCGCAAACAAAGAGGCCATTAACCGTCAGATGACGGGGACGGTGAAGAACGGGCAACAACATTCTGTATGGGGGCATTTCGAAAATGTAAAGCAAACACCTACAGTCGACTGTCTTAGCTTAGCACGCAGACTGGGCTAGCCTGGCTCAAAGAAACAAAATCTGCCGTTCCTTCATCAGGCCTTTGCAGATGATCACAGGTCTCCTTCCTCTTATTGTCGCTCAGTATTGTATACACTGTCATAACGCAGGGACACCTGACACTTTTACATACACTGCCATGCCTGTAATGGCTGGAGTTACTGGAACAAACTGAATATGGCACAACATGTGCACATGAGACCTAATGGCTACTGTGACATGCTATTGCAGAGACACACACTGAGTGATGAGGAGACCATTATGCAGCTGCACCAGCTTGTAACACCAACTTGACTTCCTGACGCCTCATCCAACCTTACAACATTAATGGAGACTTCATGCCCCAGGGCAGCCCACTGCAGGTGCAGGTCTTGTCATCAGAAAGAAAGAAGCGAAGCAACAGGAAACAGTGAGGGAACAACGGTGAGGAAAATGGAAAAGAAGAGAGGGGAAGATGAGGTGGGGCAGGAGGCAATAGGAGAAGTGGAAGTGGGTGCTTTCTCTGCCAGGAGAGAGCTGATCTAGTCCGAGACACTAATGTGTTGAATTGATCTCCGTCTCTTCCCTCCCTGTTTCTTTCTTTCTTTCTTTCTTTCATGTCACTCCATACTTTCTTCACCACACTAACACACCCACACAAGCACACACTCCGGGCTCCGGTTTCATAAAGAATCCTCGGTGCTATTGGCTCCCTAAATTGCCTCTCAATTTTCATTTGGCCGTTCGATTAGTCTGTGCGCCTGCTCCCCTTGTGCTCTCTCCCAAACCACTAGAAGCGTTGCTTGCAGGCAGATCAATGGCACACTGCCCCAGGAGGAGTGGAAGAGGGGGCTGACTGTGGGTGTTCTGTCTCTCGCCTCTTCCTCCCTCCGCTTGTTTTCTGCACTTCTTTATCAGTTTAGAGGCTAAGCTTTCCCCAAAATATTTCTTTCTCCTCACTTTCGATGTGTCCTCAAAACAAGTGCACAAATGTTTCAACCATTTCTTTCTATGCATCTTTACGTAAACAAGCTTCTGTGACGATACATATTGTACTCAATTAGGGGTGTTTAATTCCCTTAAACACATGGCAACTGCAAGCTTAGCATCCCCTTTTATCTGTTTCAGTTCCCTCTGGTCATCTCTGCCCCTAATTATCCAAATGTCTCATCCTTTCCTTCAAATCTTGTTTCCCTGTCGTCTTTACACTCTTCACATTGCAGACAAAAACTCACCAGCTATCCATCCAGTTTCAGTTTTAATTGCAGACATGTCTGACACTGTTTTGTTAGTTGGCGAAGGTTACAACTGAGCTGTTGATTGACATCACCTTTAAGCAGCTAATTAGATGCAGTAGGTGTAACATGGTTGTGCTGGGATCATGTCACACTTCACTCACAGTTGAGAGTGGGAGGATTCTTGATTTTGAGGGATGCTCATTTCTGGTTTGCAGCAGATATTGGCAAGAATTTTTTTTTTTTTTTTTTTTTGCAGGATCTGGTGGGCTGCCTAATGATACAACTCTAATCATGGTCTGTCTGTCTGTCAGCGTGCGCCTGTCTGACTCTTGTGACCATTAAAAATTGTATACGTTGGTGGAAATAAGTGGTTATGTGTGGGGTGTCATTCTTCAAGTCTGCTCGACTCTTTGGCAGCTTTTATAAAAACAGTGTGTGAGTGTTGCCTACTTATCGACAGCTACTTTAACAAGTCGATGAGAAACAGCTTTGCAGGTAGGTAGCAGGTGATAAGCAAATGGCAATGTGTCAGTTTAACTGCATACTAATAATTTAACCATAATGTAGCAGTATGTGAGTGAAGTGGGAGCAATATACACTCATACTATACTCAGACCAGCCCGTCTGGCACCAACAACCATGCCACGTTCAAAGTCACTTAATTCACATTTCTTCCCCATGCTGATGCTCAGTTTGAACTTCAGCAGGTCGTCTTGACTGTATATACATGCCTAAATGCACTGACTTGCTGCCACGTTATTGGCTGATAAGCTGTTTGCGTTAATGAGCAGCTGAAGCGGTGTACCTAATAAAGTGGCCCGTGAATGTATACTTGTATCTTAATGACTTAATATATGCAACAGTCTCACCCTCAAACTCATAAATGTGTTTTTCTTGTTTATGTCCCCTAAATCATTTCTCTAATGAATGGGGAGATGCCCATGCACCACCTTAATCTGGACCCTGGACAAGCTAGATTCGGTACGGCACAAATATGAAAGTAAAATGCTGTCTAAAACGGGAAAGGCGTGTAAAAAGGGGAACAGACTTTGACACAGCACCGGCTGAAACCTGGAACCTCCAGCGCAGAGTGGACTTGTCAGTAGAAAGAGCAGTTAGCATTAGCAAAGTGGTAGTTTTGACCGCAAACTGGCTCAAGTGGCGGAGGCGTCCAATGAGGAGAGCAGACAGGTAAGGTGACATGCAGCAAGTCTTTATTTTATCAGCACCATGTTCTCAAGCACCACCAACAACTAGTGATGTTACGCTCAAGCCAGTTTGCTCGACACAGCGTTGATCTTTCGAAGCGCAAGTGTTCCGAGGCACTGTTTCGATCCCTGCTTCGGTACGCCCGCAATCACGTGACAACTGGGAGCGAGGCCTCGTTACAGGCAGTCTTGAGGCTTTTCCAGGTCTTCCACTTAGATCCAGTTCTGACACACAGCCAGCAGATGTCACTCTTCTGACTGTGTGAAATGCTTCGAAGCAGCGTTTCATTCTTGAAGCAGGTGTGTCAAAGTGGTTCAGTGCTTCACGAATCTTCGATTTCACCATCACTACCAACAACAGCATCCACTGACTTACTGGCTTTTATACCTGAGCCTCCATGAGCCCTCTCTGGCATGTACCAATAATAAGGTGTGTTTCAGTGTTAACCTTAAGAAATATACAATAAATATTAACATAAAACCATTACTGAACCATATAAACATTATCCATAAATATGTACAAACCAAAACCCATTACTTAAAAAACCCTGCATAATTTACATAAATATTTACACATGCACACAAAACTAAAACTCCCCTCTACCTGCCTCCTACTTGGTATCTCCCACCCGGAACTAATAAAAGGTGCTTGAACCCCAGGGGGAACACTTTAGCCCGAACACCTTCATGAAAGAGGAAGAAGGCAGGCAGACGTAAGTTTGCACTCACAAAGAAACTACAAGTAATACAAAAACAGTTTGCTCATGTCAAGTCTCACTTTATCCTTTAAACTGCACAATTTACTGCTACAATGAATCATTAATCAATGCATACTCTGCTTATAGCCACAGGTGAACACTGAACGTCCTCCTTGTGAACTCCTTGCTTGGCAAACTGTGACAGAAAGAAACGGTAACGAACAAATGTGTTTTTTCAAATTATTTACAATTTTAATTCACCATTCTAATTTATCATTTAATTTATCCTCTTATCATAAAGACAAATACAGCTAGCAGCGGTGGTCCTCGGTTACAAGGTTAAACAAATAAAAGATGCTAACTATTCTGATGGGTTGCTGATTTAGAGCATTTGATAGCTTTTGACAAATTTGCCTTAAATAACCTACACATCCAACAGAAACTGAGAAACATGGGATTTCCACTTTACATTTAAGTGTAGAAAACCTAAACAGTTAAAAGTGGCAAAAAGCTCCAGACTTGGGTGTGACGCTCTTTTAGAATCTGTGTTAATATCAGAGATATTGCTTCACTGAGCTTTAACTATAATCACCTACCTGCTCCCCTTTATTTCCTCCTCTTCCTCTACCGTCTTCTTGGCAGAAGTCGGTCGTAGTGCAGCCAGAGGCAGTTGGACAAAGACCTAATCACTTCACACCACACTCTCCACTTCACATTTTTACCATCCCAGGGTCCAACCCACGCTCTCACAAGGACACTGTGCCTGCAGCCTGGGGACACTCCTAGTTAATGTGAAGGAGTCGAGTTCAACCACACACAGTATTTGACATGAAGAGAAAGGAGTTTCTTTCTGTCCTTGGAGACCATATTCTCTCCTCATGTAAGAGAAGGTTGTTTAGATGCTGCTGTTGGAAAAAGGCGCATATGATTTAAGACTGTGGCGCGCACGGTCGAAGTGACTCATTTATCACATCTGGAGCCGTGCGGGGGAAAAAGCGCGGAAAAAGGAGTGACACAGACGGAATATAAAGCAGAGAGAAAAGAGGTAATTTCTTGAGGTGGTTTAGACTCATCAACCTCTTTTCCCCTCATCACCTGAGCCCCACCCAAGGCTCTGTCCCAGCAGAGCCAACCAATTACACTGGGGCATAGATGTGTGTGTGTTTATATGTGAACACCTGAGAGGCACAAAAGATTGATGTACTGCCATGAATCAACAGACGGCGTTGTAAGGGATTGTGTGCCTCAAAGCTGTGTTCAAGTTCCGTGTGTGTGTGTGTGTGTGTGTGTGTGTGTGTGTGTACGCAGGTTTGTTTTGATCCGAGGCTGTGACAGCTGTTTTGCCCAAGTGCTTTACGTGATCTCTGCAGGTAAACTTATTTTTGTCAGATATCTTTATGCATGTGTCCATGTAAGTATATCCATGAGGTTTGCAGGATGGAGGTAATTTCAGACAGCTGAGCCAAATCAATACAAGTTTAAGTACAAGGAGGGCGATCGATGTCTTAATTTGTCTGTAAGTAGAGAGTAGGGGGGAGGAGCATGTGGCTTTCTCTGAAGTGGACAACCAAAGCCGTGTGTGTGTGTGTGTGTGTGTGTGTGTGTAAAAGCATATGTGCATATCATAGCCAAAGGCATATTCATTGATTAATTGGACAGGTTTCCACTCTGGGTCTAAATGACACAGGGACATGGGTGTGTGTTTCTGTGTTGCCTCAGCATAATGAAAGCATGTAACCTAAATGCAATACTTCCTCTACTGTATGTAGCCATTCATGACATGAACACGCAAACTATATGAGGATGTTGAACAATTCCTCATACCTTTTATTAGCAGCGATTTCAGTTGGGTATTTTAATCATTGGTGCTGCAGCCTCTCACTCATTCATGATACCCAGTGTTTTACTCTGGCAGGGCTTTGAAGCAGCTCTCCGGTGAGTCCCGTGGGCCCCTTAGGCCCGGGTTCCCACAGTGACGGCGGGTAATGTAGTCATTATCACTGCTTTTAAATGGCTTCTGTGTGTCCTCCAGAGAGTAATGTGTCCATGTTTGTGTGAGTGTGTATATGCATCACTGTGTATTCTTATGGGGATATGTGTTTGATGTGATTGTACAGTACTATGTGTGTTAACCTCTAGCTGTAGCTGCCTGCTAAACAGCTTTCCCCTTACCTCTGTCTGGATGGCTGATATTTTCTATTTCTATCTAGGGCTGGACAGTGCGGCAGAATATATTATTATGTCGCAATAATATTTTTTTTTATATCTAATAGTGACAATTAGCATGAAAATGTTAGATACTTATTTCTTTTAAGTTTAAAGATACAGTTGGTATTTTTTTTATGAAAATAACTTTTTTATTTATTATATAGAGAGTGTGTGAAATAAAATGTCACTCGTACCCTCCTACTACTATAGTATTACTAATAGAATCATGTGCGGTGAGCAACCTGTCACTAAACATCAAAAAGACAAAGAAGCTCCTCACTGACTTCAGAAGGCAACAGGAGGAGCACCTACCACTTAGAATAGGAGAGGAGGAGGTTTAGAGGGTCACTAGTTTTCAGTTCCTGGGAACCCACATCAGCGAGGACCTCGTGTACACTGCAAACTCCACTGCTCTGTTGAAAAAGACCCAACAGAGACTTTACTTCCTCAGGACGCTGAGGAGGACCAACCTCTGCAAAATGACTCGAGTCTTTCTTTCACTGCTCAGTGGAGAGCATCTTGACGTACTGCACCACAGCCTGCTATGGGAATTGTTCGGCTGCAGACAGGGCGGCTCTCCAGAGGGTGGTCAACGCAGCACAAAAAATTATCAGACTCCCCCTGCCCGCTCTAGAATACATCTACAGGTCTTGCTGCCACAGCAGAGCCTGCAGGATTGTTAAAAACAGTGCTCACCCCTTTCACCACCTGTTCTCACTGCTGCTACAGAGCCCTGAAATGCTGCATCTCCAGACTGAGGAACAGTTTTCACCTCACAGCCATACACAAACTGAACTCTCACCCCCACATCCACAACAATTTTAAATTGCACTACTACGGACAGATGTACAATGACTGCATATGCACTTTATCTTATCCTCCTTAGACCTGAACTTTTGTTTGGTATGAGCGGTAGCACCACACACTAATATCATCATACTGGTATACCTTAAGAGGGTATAAAGGTATGAAAAAATAGATACTATAGATACTATTTTAATATGATATACTAGTCCATACCATTGGTAGCTTTGGCACCTTCTACCTATGACAATCCTCAGTGCCTATGTGCATTTTCACATAGACTGACCACATCAGTGAACAGAAAAACGTGGGATAGACAGACAGACTGACTGACACTGATTATGTACAGCATACCATACCATGACTTAGTCATACCAAAAATGATCATTCTGTTTGATGGGGTCAGTAATGGAGGGGTCCCCTCAGATTATGTGTGGTCATATGCCTACAAAGTTGCGTGGTGATGGGTGAAACCCTTGAGATGTTATACACCTTTATGTGATGAGCCACGCCCTCCGCAATATTCATTGCCTTATAGAAGCTCAGTTTTAATAAGTTTTCCAACTTTTGCCAAGAGGAAACTTTAGATATTGGTCCCTAGATTTTGTTCACCAAGTTTCATGCAGATCGGTCAAACTTCTTAGGAAGAGATCGATTTTAAGTGTTTTTCAAAAAAATTCAAAATGGCAGAAAATCTATATAACCAGAAGTTATGGGTTCTTGAGGCAAATGTGTTCCTCATGAGGAGAGACATCTCTGTGCAAAGTTTCATGTCTCTACGACATACGGGGCATGAGATATGCCCATTCAAAGTTTGCAATATCAATCGGTTGCTATAGCGCCCCCCTTTGGCCAATTGATGTAATATTGCTTCATTTGCATCCTCCCATGACCCTCTACCACTGTGCCAAATTTCACATGGATTGACCAAGTCAGTGAGGAGAAAAACGTGGAACAGACACACACACAGTTTTCGTCATTATATAGTAAGATAATAGGAAAGTAAGTAAAAACCTAATACTGTAGTAATGTCATTATCAACCATGTGTGAAACCCTAAAGATGGTTTTCTTCAAATATTTTTCATGTACCAAAAATTATCACCATAATATTTTTTCATATGAGGACAAAAATGACATACTGTAGTGCAACTCGCACCATTACAGCTAAAAATACTGTAGTTTTCTCAGATTTTATTGGGTGTTAGTAGCTTCTTTGTGTCAAGCACAAGAAAAGTGTGCCTGTGCACAAAAACTAGAGTCTCTCCCATCTCATGCACACTGAAAAAGATTAAACCCGTGTCAACACAGCTGTTACAGAGACAATATACTGTCCTCTTTGATAATAATAGCCCTTTGTTTGCAGTGTATTACACTGCTTTGCGACAGCTCAGATGACTAAATCTTTAGTAATTGAAGTTTCTTACATAACTACAAAGTTGCATCAATTCAGGCACTAATTTGCTTCAAGATGCGGCTCTACATTGTGTTTAGACGAACATAATGAGCACACTGGTGGATAGGCTGTTCTAACCTCCATGGATTTTCTTGACAGTTGCTTTCATAACGCTTACACTTGCTGGGTGTTCTAAATGGTCTTGAGAAGTTTGGTGAAACATTATTTCATTATGCAGTATTTGCAACAGTAGATTTATGACTGAGTCTTGACTGTTACTCTCCATGTTTTTGTTTTAGCTTACACATGCCACTTTGACAGAGGAGACACACGTAGGAAGTGTGGTTGTAGATATCAGGGCTGCCCCCTAATAGTCAACGACACTATTCTCTCTCACACTTTCAACTCAAACCATTGTGTTGCCCAGCCCAAAATATATAATTTAATAATTAAATTAATATATAATAAACATGCGGATGACTAGTCGACTAATGGCCCTAAATGACTCTTGGTCAACTAGGAAAATTCTTAGTCAGGGGCAGCGCTGATAGACACCCATTCTGTGAAATATTGTTGGTTATATTTACTGTATGTGCACATAAAGTCTGTTTGCTTCTCTTGATATTTTCATTTCACATTTTTAATATCTCCCCTTGTTGCAGCAGCTGTGTGCTTTTCTGTTCGAGGAGAGGTAAATGTAGATGTGCTCTGCTTCCTCAAAGACTCGTGATGTTTACATCAAACTAGGTTGTTGGGAGAAATCAGGTTAAGGCAGGAAATTCGTAATGTGGTTTAGATGCATTTTGGTGATCTGGTTAATAAAAAGCATCTGTTTTCATGCAGCTGGCAGAAAATGAGATTTCCTCCTCTGGCCACTGTCATTTTAATAAGACAGGCATATTTAAATGAATGGTAAATGCTGCCGCGTAGATGAAGCTGCACCCTGCGGATTTTTGTGGTTTTGATCAAAGCATTTGGACCAACAGAGCAGCGAGAGGACTCTGTAGTGAGAGAGCCCACAGACTGACTGTCACTGACTGTCATCTTGAATGGAGGAGATGATTGCAAGGGCAGGTGAAATGGGCCTATTGAACTCAGAATAGCAACAGCAGAAGACACGCACAGAAGCACAAAAGATGCACTTACACTGTTGTCTCCCCATATGTGTGAAGGCTGTGATTTTAACGGCCAAATTCTTAGTCCTCATAAAGACTGTTTTGTCCACACATACTAGCGCTGGTGTAAAAGGGTCATCGTCTTGAGTCACTTCTCAGAAGCTGGTTTTCAGTTAACCAGCTTGCTTGAGCCTGTAAAACTGCCTTTTCTTCTACCCCATGTTGGGCTCTGTAATATCTGTGCGGGCAGGAGGCACTTAATGTTTGCAGCGGGACAGGTACAGTACACTGACTTGTGTCCAACAGCACAATAACTAACAGGAGTTACAGCACACATACACACAGTTAACGCCAACAGCATTTTAACTAAGACATACATTCACTTGCATGTCAAAAGGAGTTTCAGTGCAGGAACACTCAAAGCCAATAGCACAATAACTGAAAATAAATTCACCTGTATTGTCCCGTAACTCTGCGAGCTCCGTTAACACTGTTGCTACATGTATCTTCTGCCGGGAGGTCAGCAGCGTCCTTTTCTTGCCCCTGTTGTCTATTACAGTAGAAACAACATGCTGCTAATCTGTCCGACAAAATCCAAGTTTTATTATCTTTGCAACCATCTTTTTTTAAAGGTTCTTTTTTCCACATTTCTACTTTTTATTTTAAACAGAGAGAGACATGAAACGCAGGGAAGAGAGAGGGCAGGATGCACACCCTGGCTACTGCGGTAAGGAGTCAGCCTTATGGTTCGTGTACTACCCTATAAGCTACTGGGGTGTCCCGTCCTCACCACCACCACCACCATCTTGATTGTAAGGGCAGTTCCACCCAGCACAGCCGCATCTTGTGCATCATCTAGAGTGGCCACCATCAGCTACGGTTGCATCACAGCTGCTGGAGCTGTGGCTGCCTAGTGGAGATCTGCACTCTACCGAGTTCACCATTTTCCAGTTTGTATTTTAACTCTGCTCTTTCTGTCTTGCTTTCATTTGATTGTGTCACACTTGACCTCTGGAATGACAGTGATGGATCCTCTTGAGGGGGTTGGGGAGAGGTGAAGACGGTCAGTAGCATTGTACCTGCCTTAGGCGTGTCAGTTTCACCACGATACAATATTATGTTGCTGATATCACAAATTCTGCCATGATAGAATTTCAATTCAATGCAGAGACCTGTGAAGACATCAGTAAATATCCTCATTGTCAAGCAGAAAACTATATAACAAATAGGAAATGCCAAAAGAAGGCATTCCTGCACAACTGAAAGATGCAAAGAAAAAACCTTTTTACCATAATATTAATGAGGATGTAACCCCATTATAATCATCAACATTTTGATTAGTAACTAATTTAATTACATTTTTTTTCCTAATTAACTGTAACTGATCAAATTACATTTATTTTGTAATTATATTAAATGTAACTAGTTACTCCCCAACACTTTTTACAGTATACGTGACAATTATTGGACTGTGTTAACCCTTTGAAATCTGGAAATCTGGAGGAACTCACTTGTCTTGTGCTGCTATCAGACACCTTTCGCCAGTATTTAAACCTATGAACTCTGAGCAGATCGGTGCAGTTTCTTTCAAAAACATGGGAAAAAAGGCAATGAGCAACTTCGTGAAAAAAAGTCTCACAAATTGCAAAAAAAGAAAAACAAATCGTTTTAGAGAATTATTTAAAAAATTGGGGTAAAAAGAAAAAAGCTAGGACAGAACTATTTTTATAATCATTATTACATTTAAAAATACGTTACAGCATTATCAAATTTCTTTCTGAGTCATTTCCGTGCTTGTATTTTTTTTTTTAAACTTTCTTTCTTTTTTTGTTTCTTTCTTTTAAAATAATTTCCTTGTTTTTTACTAATTTGCTCATTTTTGGGGGTAATTTCTTCTTTCGTTGCTCATTGCCTTCTCCCCATGTTTTTAACAGAAATCAAGCCAATTTGCTCGGGATTCAAAGGGTTAACCTAATAAAATGGGCTGGTCCATCATTTCCCCTCGATCATTTTCCCACATTCCAGGTGGCGGCATTGCAGCCCACTGGGTGGCCCAGCCAATCTGGTATTCGTCAGAATTGCCAGTCCGAGCCTGCACGCACAGTATGCCAAAAGATAATTATTCTTGTACGTTCAGCAATGTTCCCTCAAATCATTTCACTGATACTGAGAGTCAACTCATTAAAAAATAAAGTGTAGAGGCATCTCGGCCTAAATACCAGCCTGCAATAATTCAGACATTATATATTTAATGTTGGTGATAAATGACATGAGTCATCTTAAAATGACAAAAGGCAGAAAGTCTCTGTGTTGCATACAAATATCCCGACTCGCTTCTATATTGACCATCCATTTATCTACTTCCCATCAGTGTGTGGTTACATAAATCGGAGCTAATGACTGAGAGGAATGGAGGAAGGAGGGGGAGAGGGACGAATGGTAGCACCCCACCCCCTTGTCCTTGTGCAGCTTTTTAATAGAGTCATAAATACATAAAGATGTCGACTGCTCCATGATGGTGGCAGTGCACAGCTCCAGGGCTGTCATACATCCATGCGACATAGATACAACGGACAGGCCAGGTAGACTGGAGCAGACAGTTATTAGGGAGCACGATAGGGCCGCAATATCTCAGCAGACACAGTGGATGGCTACTACATCAATGTGCTGTACATGAGGGAGTGAAGAGACATTCATATACTCTCTGAACACATAAAGGAAATCTATACCTCTTTCACGTAGCGTGACACCTGCGACTGCACATGTCCTGCACCAGCACCAGTCTGCTGCTTCATCTTTACCGGACAGATAAGAGAGCAGTATCAATCTCATCTAAACCTCTGCCAGAGAGCACGTAAGTGTATTCTCAAAGTATCAAACTATTCCTTTAAGATATTATAAAACTGATGTATTATCTTTGTTTGACATTGATTTTCCTAATATGAACAAAGCCTCTGCACCTCTGAGCTCCACCCATCTCACAAGACCGTGCCACTGATCACTGGAGAGCCGCTGTTGTGCTCACCCACAAACAAAGAACACGGCAAAGAGAGCACAAGCAGGTCCACACGCACACACACACACACACACGCACTCACACACTCACACAACGAACAAGACTGATCACTCATGCAAATTGCATTCAGCACAGCCATCTGAAATTAATGTCTCCACATCAAAGGAAATAGAGTATGAAAAGTGAAAATGATGGCAAGGTAATTTTCAGGCATGAATGCACATTAAGGCAAAGCAGCAACACTACACTAAACACACAATAACATCTATTGAACTTAATTAAGCCATCACCAAAATGCAGTTAGGAGAAAAGAAAAAAGCTAAAGGTTAGATAAGAGACAGCAAATGGTGCTATGCTAAGGCACACATACAGCCATAAATTGCTTTTCCAATCCCACAAAGTGTAATAATCACTCACTGGAACAAGGTTGCTGCCTGTGCTGGACTGTGCATGTGTTGACTTTGCTTTTTGCTTTCAGTCCATCACGTCTCTCACACACACACAAACTCACCTGCACCACAACTCAATAAATACGTCAAGAGGTTTAGCTCCAATTATCCGGTGTTGTAAATCAATCACTAAATGAGTAAAGTAATGAATCTGTTGTTGGTTGAACTGCTGTTAGACCTGGCATGGGCGGATGCTAATAATTAGCATGAAAACACTTGATTCTACATAAGGCCCAGTCAGTGGTGGGATTACTTTAAGGTATCTACATAAGGGTGACATGACACTGTCATAACTATGACATGACACGTTCATGAACCTTTCATAAACATTATGTACATGTCATAAACGTTTATGACAGCTGACATTAAGTATCATTTGGTTTTTGTAATGACAAGTTGACATTGTTTGGGTTGTCTTGCTTATGACAACTTGACGTTAATCAAAGTGACATTACCAGAAGATGTCTTTGTCATGACAAGTTGACATTAACTTTGTTTGGGATTTCCTTATTATGACAAGTTGACATTAACCAGGATGACATTACCAGAAGATGTCTTTGTTATAACAATAATAATCATTATGTCAACTTGTCATAAACACAAACAGAGGTGCATTTCCTGTTAATGTCAAGTTGTTATGACAAAGACAACTTCTGGTAATGTCACTTTGATTAATGTCAAGTTGTCATAATCAGGACACCCCAAACAATGTCAACTTGTCATGACAAAAACCAAATGACACTGAATGACAGCAGTCATAAACGTTTACGTACATGTACATAATGTTCATGACAGGTTCATGACCGTGTCATGTCATAGTTATGACAGTGTCATGTCACTCTTATGTAGATACCTTCAATTAAAGTGTACATTTACTTATGAACAGTGTTAGGTATTTGTACTTGACTTGCCTTTTTCTTCTACATTGCACTTCTACTCTACATTTCAGAGGTAAATCGTGTGCTTATACTCCACTATCTCACAGCTGTAGTTACAAGTTCCTTTTCAGATTGAAATATTTACACACAAAAGATGTCGTTATCTTAATATCTACTTGTTATACTATCTACTAGTGTTGTCAAAAACATTGATTTATTGATACATGTTGATTCTGAATACTTGAAATAGTTTCAGTACTCATGGATACAATCGATGTCCCTTTGTCACTCTCACTTATCTCTGATAGTGAGTTGACACACACACCATGACTCTGCTTCCCCTCACTCAGTCATCGTTCTGTCTTACTGTCACTTGTCTCCATCACTCTAGCTGCATTAGGCTTTTGCAGCACTTTTTATTTGCACTTAACTGCATTTTGAACGGGTGACAATTTCAGAGGCTTTTGAACACGTGCACTACTGCAAAAGATTTTAATTGTCGTCCTACTGTTCTCTGCTGCTGACAAAGAGAAGAAAAGTCGACATTGTCAAACCATAGCTTTGTTATATGCTTCTTTTCAGTGAAGAAATGAACTTGTAGCACTGATGTTGCGCGCCCTGTGTCCCTGATGCATTTAAATCTGACAGGATGCAGTGAACTCACCATCGATGAGTCCTGAGGACACACCCTACTGTATTCCTGGATAATACTACATCATAAACAAGCCCGTGTTGAAGTCATAGAAACCACTGAGAGTGAAACTTGTGTTTTGGATTTTATCGTACTCTCCTCGATGTGTCTGTGTTTTTGCTCAAGTGCTCTGCACAGATCTGACACCTGCCCACCGGCCCTCCTGCTTTCATCCTCCATTCTCTGAAGCTCTAACTGCAGTTACCTGGTGTTAAAGGCGGCGGTTGGCAGGGCAGCACAGAGGTCCCTGGGGGCTGCTGGTAGACATTAGATCTTATAGTACAGACATTCCTTTAGTATCACATCACAGTGTCTATGCTATATTGACTCATGTCAATGATTAGCCGATGATCCTTAGTGTTATTTTTTTTTCTCATATAATGCAACATTTTATGGACACATAGCAATTATGACCCTATCATATTTTAAGGTCCAAGGGACAAATGTCACTATTAAACAGTTTGCTGTGTGTGTGCGTCCAGCGGATGCCTGCTTCTCACCTGTTTCAGCTTCAGCGTTCCACACCAAGAGCCCTGGACTGAACTTGGCTTCCAGAAGGCTCCGAACCTGGACATTGATTCTCTCTGTTGCTTCATTGCATTGCTCACTTTGTATTTACCAAAGCGGTACATTCAATTGTATGTAGAAATATAAATACAGGACTTCTACTTGTAACATAGTTTTAAATGGTGATGTTACTACTTTTACTTGAAAGACGTGAAAGATCTCACTACTGCCTCCACCAGCGGCCAGTGTACAGTGCTGAGCAGGATCTGACTGCTTAGGTTGACAGATGGGCTCTGTCCCGCCATCTTTACTTCTCTTTGATCTTTGCTGTCTGTGACTGTCAGTCTGCCCCCCCTCCAGCTGTTGCAGGCAGGGTGAACGCCAGACGATGCAAGACAGTTACTGAGATGCCAGCTGCCAGGACGCCCTCAAACTGGCATCTTAGAAACACCTGAGGGGCTGAGGTGGGGGTCCGTACTGTACTTTACCACTCTGCACCAAGGAGATCAGACAGATTAAACGGCTTCTTAAATTGTGAATTCATTTGATTCTTTAGTCTTGTTTTTGTGGGGTTTACTTTGTTTTCAGAGGTGAAAAAGCTACAGAAGTGTGGATGGAGGTGAGAAAAATGTTCATAAGTTCACTGGTGTGAACTTTTAAAATGTCAGCCCTTTGTTGTACTGATTTGGTAGTGAGCTATTTATCAGTATTGTTGTGTCACAAAAGAAGCCTGTAATCACGCAGCGTATTAACAAATCTGCCGCTGACATTTCACAGCTCAATCATTTCTCCATCAATCGTCTGTCTTTTGAATTAGAATTGAATCAAATCGACTGAAGAGGCTAAATTTAGCGAAAATAAGCTGATTGCACAATAAGGCGAGCGGAAATCAGAGCGCTGTGATGTGATGTATGACGGGCCTTAGCGGTTTCTCCTAACGTGGCTTCACGAGCTTGCCGACAGTCAGATTAAAAAAGCATGACAGTCTCAGGCAGCAGGGTCTCACCATCTGAGGTTGGATGATGTAACATGCATTGCACTAATATACACTATTTATAACATGTGTTCTACAGTATGAAGTGCAGGCATGCTGCTATAGGCCAGCATATTAAAACTGCAGCTGGTCTGCTTCATTATGAAACACAATCTGTCCTCGTGTCACTTTCTGCACTAAACACAAAGTAACCGAAAGCAGCATGGAGAGAAAATCACTGTTGGCCACATAGAGAGAGTGGGAGAGAACAAGAAGGATGGGATATCGCAGCTTTTTGGCTAGGAGAAAAGAGAAAGCGGTGTTGTTGTGGTGGTGAACAGAGGATGAAAATAGAAAAGCAGACAAACAAACAAGGCTCAGTGTGAGCGTCTGGTATTTCAGAGACGCAAGGTTCCTGCCAGGTCTGGTGCGACCGCTGCTCTGGCCTCCCCCTCGTCTCCCTGGGCGTCTGATCCCAGCTCAGACATTCGCTCTGTGCCGCAATTTGTCTCCGGCGAGTATAAAAATTCAACACATGCACTCACAAGTGTCTGTACAAGCGGGAAGGCTGGCTGTGTCTTTCATTTGGGCTTGTTTGCTCGTTTGTTTCCCTATCATGCTTGTTCTTTGTTTCGGTTCCCCTTTTTCTGTCTCTTTTTTTTGTCTCTCTTCATTATCTCTGCTTCCCTCTTTCTTTCTCCCGTCAACTCTTTTCTCTCTCCTAATCCTCGTGTACCTTTGAGACTGTACTCCCCGCCTCGCTTCATTTCAGGCTTCAGGCTGTTTTAATGCACCAATTAGTCTGTTGTCTTGACTCACACAAAGTGAAAAGAGCAGAGGGGGGAAAAGTAGATTCTGCGGGACAAAACAAATTCATCAGAACCTTTTATCCTGAGAACAAACGACTGACTGGACTGAAAGCTAACAAGCAAAATACAAAACGACTAATGGGCCGTTTGCGAGCAGGTTACAGTGAGTCACTGCCCTCAACGTGTGGGACCAGATATCGACACACACACATACACAAACAAAACCTTTGACCCCAGTCTTGGCCAGGTGGAATTGATTTGATTGACCTTTGGCTTCCAGCAGCCTCCCACCTGCCGGGGTCAATGGAGCATTGACCTCTGACACAACATGGAGGCTCAGAGAGTTTGGGCTTTCTTTCAGAAATCCCCTGTGGGCTGCTATCTAACAGAAAACTCAGTGAGGTGAGTACACTCAAAGCCGTGACCTGGCCCCTCTGACATCCCAGTGGATACCTTATGCTGTCATGAATATTGTCATGAATATTCAACACTCGCTTTCTTCCTCACTGATGGAGTCTAGAGAGTGAACGCTCCACCGGCTGTTTTTTTTTTTTCCTCCGCAGACTTAAAGAGGTGCCATATGCTTGAAAATGTCACTCCTCAATGTAAGGATCCCTTTGACAAGCCTGGTTGCTTAACAAAACCAGTTGGTTTAAAGATTTCATGAAGCAATGGGCTTCACGCAAAAAACATTTTTGCATTCTCATCGTAAACCTCTCGTACTTTTTATTATGAAGCTCACACAAGTGTTGGATTTATCAAACTCTCTTAAGTGGAAAAGCTTAAATGCTTGTTTCAGTGAGATGAATGCCACCTAATCATGAGGAGGTGCTCATTGGGGAGATTTGATCAAAAGCATAATCAGTATCCCTAAAATTGCCATACTAGGCTCTCGGTTCTGCCTCATTTGTTGATTCATGAAAATGCCACCAAAGATTTAATGGACTTAAGCCAAGATTCCACCAAACACTTTTGGTATGGTAACCAAAAGTAACCTTTCAGACATCGTACCTAGACCCTAGCGTTTCCACTGCAAACCGTGCCTTTAAATGTGAGTGGGGTTGTTGTCAGTCACTACTCCATTGAGCACTCACTGTATTTCCTCATTATCGGTGACACAGATGGAAGTCTGCACCTCATTTCTCGTCCACAGAACGACGTTGCTCGCCAACATTTTCAGAACAAAATAACACAGGCTGCAGTGAGAGTCTCTCTTCACTGAATATTTAAAAATAGCGGGTTTGTGCATTTAGTCCTTCTACGGCAAGTTCCGAGGTTTAGTTTTGCTGTAGCCCACAGGAACATGACTCCACAGCGTGTTTTTTACTCCGATTGAGGATAGGCCTACATGCGATATATGCCGTCCTGGTTGAAATTCATATATTTAAGTGCTTGAAGATCCACCCATTACTAAAAGTGTATGTCATATAAAAAAGAATGTAATGGTCAAAGTTGTCACGGTGAAATTTAAGGTGTGCTGATAGATTCACGTCATCAGCACATGGATTAAGTAACATTACAAGTAAACGTTCCACCTTACAAGTTGCCATCAGTCGGCCCAGTGAATTAAGCTGCTGTGAGAGGCAGCAAAACATCCTTTCATTTCATAGTTACAGTCTACTAATATATGTAAAACTCTCAAAACCAGCCACAGCTCAGCCCTGAGCAGAGTGACCGTCCTCTATTGACCAATCAACAGACGGCAGTGTTCACAGCTCCACCTTTTAGCACCAGATCTGTGTGCTAGGTACCCCAACAGAGGGGGGACCAAACATGGGGACGGTACGGAGCGGTTCCATTGGTACCATCCACAACTTCTCACAGTGGAAACGGAAAAATAGCTTAACTGAACTGAACCACACTGCTCAGTGAAAACGGGCTAAAATGACTTTCAGAAATCTACTGACAACATAGTAACAAAATTAGCAGCGTCAGTGTCCTGTGAAAGTACCCTAAGCAATTTATAAAATGTTAGTAGCTAACGATATGTCATCTGAGTGGTGCTGTGTTGTGACAGACATGGTTTGATGGTTTGCATTAAAATTTGACTAATAGATTTTATTTTAGTTAATTTCAGCCCCTCTTTGTTCAAAATGTTATTTTCTCATGTTTACATCCCCTAAAATGTCTAAAAGATAGCGAGGCCCCAGAACAGAGCCATACAGCCAAATATAATACTGCAAATGGAAATAAAATTTTCTGTGACTAAAGTGTTCCTGACTGAAATGTTTTTTTTTCCACTGTGGAGAATTTATCTGTGCATGACTTGTACGACAGGTCTGGACCATTCATGGCATTTGCTCGTTCCTGGTGAGTGCCACAAATTGTTTCAAATTACTCATACGTGCCACTTAAAGAAAAATATGTTCATAAAATGATTCTTGCATTAGGGCCATTATTTGGTTGAAATATGCAATTTGCACATTCAAGTAGCATTTTTCCTTATTTTACCCCCTACCTCTACCAGCCTACTTTGATCAGGGAGGCAGGCGTTTCTGAAGCTCTGACTTCATTAGCTTCTATAGGTTATGGTTGCTGAGAAGAGGTCATAGCATGAAATTCCTTTTTTTTTTTTTTATCTTCAGGCATTACATATGAATTATAATTGAACGCAATAAAATATCTTTCCTTTAAATCTAAACTACTCGAGACACTCTATTCCACAAAAACTGTTATGTAATATTGACTCTAGCATGTTTTTGTCCTCTAAAAAACCTTAACTCAAGCAATTATCATATGAAAGGGCATCAGCAAAGAACATCTTGCTGATACATTTATTACCTATTCATTAAAATGATTTAGCATTTGCCAGATATAATTTACATATAAATTATTTCTAAATAAATCAAAGTATTTCTCGCTGTTTTCCATGTTCCCTTTTTCTCTTTGCATAATGACTGTCAAGCCTTTAACGCCCAATCATTCCCCAAACAGTCCCCCTCCCCTGCTTTTTTATGATAGTAAGTAATGATTCATCGCTCGGTCAGTCACCTCTTGGATCTGCTGCATACAAAGTTATTTTCCTCTCGAGAATAGTGATGATGAAACAGACGAGTTTCTGCCTTTCTTCACACTCTGAGCCTGACTTGAAAACACCCTTTGTTTGTACAGTGACCAGTGCATACATTTTTCACCCTGTATGATTCCACTTCATTTCATATTTGCATTCAAATTACACCACCACATAAACAATTGTGCTTCATATTTAACTTGATTCTGTCTGTTGTTTTCCGTAGCAGCGCTGCTGTGTGCGAGACAGTAATTTAACCTCAGCTGTTACACCTAGAAAGTTGCAGCTAAACAGCTCTTAATAAATCAGACTCTAAACCGGTGCCAGCTGTGCCCATGTTGAGGTTTGAACTCTGAAGTAATTAGCACATTTCTCAGTAAACATGTTCTGTGTGCTTTTTGCAGACAAAAAACGATGAAATATACACTAGGCTAAATGTTGCTGATGTTATGGTATAAATTTAGAATCCATGCAGAGACCGATGCTCACACTGAGCTCACTGTTACCTGGTTTAGTTGCAAGGATACAGGTGCTACCATTGAGACAGCAAGGGTGCTTATAGATCTAGAGTTGTCTAATTTTGTTACAAATTTGCATAAATGCCTAGAGTTGGTTCGCGTTCCTACACCACCATTTATAAGTGGACCAAATCAAATGCCTTGCACAAGAAAGCTGCTCTTGATTGGTCAGAATTTCCATGCGGTAAGCAGGAAGTAAACAAAACTGAAGAAGAGTACACTTGCAAGATAAATGTGACACTTTCTAATGTCACAATGGAGGGACAACTACGCAGGTTGATTTTAGCGCTGCTCATCGTGGACTATATTGCTGTCATTGTTCATTTTAGTCAAACCATACAGTTTGGAAAACGAGGCGCGGCTCCAACTAGAAAACAATGTTTTGATGCATTGTGCTGAATGTGCATATTAAGGCAGTACAGGAGGAGGTGCACATTAATAATCCTCCAGGACTGTAACATGCTCATGTTTAACCCAAACAATGTGTCATGTGACTGCAGTTGGTTCAGATCGAGGTCGGACACGTTCTCACCACAAAGAACCGCACCAGAGTTCGCTTGTAACCAGATGGAGACCACCTCTTCAAGAAGGTCTCGGCCTGGTTGTTTTAATGCAAACCCAAATGCAATTGCTGTGTTCACACCTGCCCAAACGAACTGCACTTAGGGGGGTAACAAACCTGAGTTTGATCGAACCAAACCAAACAGGGCGTGTCAAAGGACCCAAAGGTGAGGAGGGACTTGTAGTAGAAATACTTAGCTTATTGTACAAAAATGGGGTTAATTTTGGCTTTTACATACATACCTGTGCTTTTACACTGAATAGACCAAGTGTGTTGCAACACCATTTCTCACTGACACAGTTAAGGTGCATACACCCTTATTTTTATTCCTTTTTTCATTTTTCTGAAATATAATTTTCTTTTTATTAAGTTTACAATAACAGAAAGCACCATATTGATCCAGACAACAAAAATCACTTTGCAGAGCTGCAAAAAGGAGACAAGATTGAGACACTTGAGATGAGAACAGCGTAACAAGCCAAAGGCAAATTCATACTCATCTACGTCAGCAATGTACTTTTAACTGTGTATGTATGTGCGTACAGTCATTCATGTGTGTCCGCGTGACCATTATTTCCCCTCGTCACAGTGCACTTTGACATACGACAAGCTTGTAGTCTGTCACTTCCAGACTCCTGCAGGCCAGGTCAGACATCAGCCAGCAGAGGTGCAGAGGAAGGTGATGAAAGAGGAGGGAAAAGGAGGGAAAATAAACCGAAGGAAAGCGCTCGGAGACCCGTCAGACCCCCAGCGTGTGTTGATATATTGGCCTAACCTTCACGGCCAGATTTCACACACTCTGTCTCACTGCTGTGCCCTCATTATGGTGCTTGGACTGGTGTCTGGCCTGAGTGTGTTCCAGATAGGAATACAGTTAGCTTTTAACAAAGAATACCTTAAAGGGGAGGTATGCCCATTTTGAAATTGCATACATGTTATTGCTATAGTCAGACATCAACAAAAAAACCCTAACCCTAAACATGAACAATGGTCCCCCGAATCCTAAAACTAGAGTGCTAAAGCTCAAATTTGTGATGTCATCAAGTTTAAGTCTGGAGCTCTTCCATAGTAAATGAATCGGGAAGGATGTTACTGACACTGAGAGCACCCAGGGGAATGTTCAGTATATGATTACATTTTCTCTTTCAGAAATGAGAATGCTACAATGAAATAAAGATGATTTGGGTATCAAAAAGAAAACAAACATTTTGTCATTCATTGTCTGTTGAACAGCTCCAGACTTTATACTTGAAGACATCACAAGTTTGACTTAAATGGGATTTATATTTGTGCTTCAGCCTTATGCAGACCCTACAATGTAGCCTACGCACATGACCTACGTCATTTTGAGTATTTACACTTGTGCAGTGGTGTGTCTGTACTCTGCACTCTGCAGTTACACCTCCAAGACATTTGCCGGTGGCGGTGTTTCTGTGAAGTGCTGTGAAGTTTAGTTGATTCAAAACACACATTAAACACACATTAAACATGGCTTAATAGAGACAAGATCAAACACAAGTACACAAATCTGCTTCACTATAACTCGCAGCATTCACAGATAAAGCATTTGTCTTTATCTGGACACATTTTCCCCACAAATACAACATGCTAATGTTTTTAGCACAAGCCTATGGCATTTTGCATTGTATAAATTAGCCTAGTGGCTAGTGGACTTTTCCTCTCATATGAAACCAGGGACAACAGTACAGGCAGGAGGTCTGCATCACCATGACGTGTAGTTACATTCCTCGAGGTGCACTTTAGGCTACAACATGGAGTACGGCATAGGCTCTACATTGACACAGAGCCTACGCTGAAGATACGGTGTTGATTTGATGCAGGAGTATAAATCCCACTTAACTTAACTAATTTGTTTAGGTGGTGTTTTGCTTCCAATGCACCTGCTGTATTGTTTTTTGAATGTCAGCCACGGACTGACTTTTGTACAGACAAACAATCCCAAAACTTGAAACCAACTGGTGAAAACCACATACTGACTGAGCCTTTTTCTATTGGCTGACAAGAATCATTTGTCTCTAATGTTGGAATCTCTGCTGAACTGGTCCAGTGTTGAAAGAAATTAGTTGTTGAAATGCCCATTAACATCTCCGTTTGGTTTTATTTGCATTGCAACTTTTAGGAAATAATAATATTAGGCCTAATTATGTTATATGTAATTTTGGCCCACAGGTTCTGCCATTTACACCATTCATCACTGAATCCATACTTAATCAAGACTTAAATATCTCAATGACTGTTGGATGGATTTTCATGACATATCCACAGTATCCAGTGGATGAATCTTAATGATTTTATCCTCTGACACTTTTCCTCTTGTTTCACTAAGAAGTTCACATTTGTGATATTGATTGAAATGTCTCAACAACCACTGGATGAATTGCCGTGCCATTTGAAACACACATTCATGTCCCCTTCAGAATAGATTGAAAACACTTTGGTGATTCCCTTGACTTTTCATTTAGTGCAATCATCAGTTTTGCTATATGAGCGAATATCCACCAAACCAATGACATTACATCAGTAGTGCTAAATTAAGACGGTGAACATCAGACCTGTTTAGGGTGTTTTTTTTTCCTACCTTTCACCCAGTGCATTCTGGGATGTGCTCAGTCTGACAGAATATGAAGGAGTAGGTACAAAGATTGAATGTGAATCAATAACACACACACACACACACACACACACACACACACACACACACACACACACACACACCCCTTCTGAATAAGATATTAAGTGATTGCCATTGAGTGATTACTCCAGGAAGCGTCTCACTCTTGTGGAGGGGAAGAAGTGGAAAATTTATTGCTTGGCTTTTAATTAACAAAAAGCTGATAAGGTGTTCGAGGTTGGCTGACGGTGTGTGAGTGTGTGTTTTCGCAGGTTTATGATGTCAGTGTTTGTGTGTGCAGCTCACTGAAAGGCTTGCTATTCAGCCGGACACTTAAATGTGACTAGCTGTCAACCAAGGACCTCACCTCTGATATTTCCTATCTTTAAATTGTAACGGTATAATATACAGGATTTTCCTAATGCAATGTATAGACACATACAAAAGTAGTCCCTCTCAAATGTAACGTATGACCCTCTAGAAGTGTGTGGCAGTGTATTTATCTGCAGAGATCCGGCCCTTTGCCTCCATTTCCTTATTTTCTTCTTATTTTGTTTGTTAAGGTGGTATATGGGAGCGTAGCCCCCCGCCACTAGCAGCGCACAGGTGAGGTCAGGACTTTATATGAAGGCAGTGACCAGAATAGTAGCAGCACGCATCTAAGTGGAAGCAATTAAATCACAGACACAGCCTGGATTCCCTACAGATATTGCAATATGACGATATAATGATACCATGCAGGTCATCAGTAATTCATTTTTACATTTTCCAGTGAAAATATAATATTCATGTGGGAAATGGAAAAAGTTCACATAATATAAACCCACTTAAAATCTAAGCACACATTTACACATGCTGGTTTTAATAAAGTATTTTTTATATTTAGTTTCACCGGTTGAGCCCGTTTGTCCTCACATAGAACCACACAAACTGTGAGAAGCTGAAGCTCAGTGAATGGAGAGAGATTAAAACAGAAAATTGTCTTTAACAAAAAATTCTAATTAGACTTTAGTTTGTTCCTTTTATTTTTTTGTGTTGCAGTGAACATCAAAATTAAACACATAACATACTTAAAGATGTATACCAGGGCTGATTCATTTGGAAATGAAGCTGGGCCAATGTCAGAGTCTGCGCCGGGGCCTCCTACCAGCTGGACACGGGGCGCCCAGGAGGCATCCTGATCAGATGCCTGAACCACCTCAGCTGACCCCTTTCAGCGCGAAGGAGCAGCAGCTCTACTCCGAGCTCCCACTGGATATCTGAGCTCCTCACCCTATGTCTAAGGCTGAGCCCCATCAACCTTCTGAGGAGACTCATTTTGGCTGCTTTTATCCAAGACCTCATTCTTTTATTCGTTACCCAGAGCCCATGACCATATGTGAGGGTTGGGACGTAGATGGACCAGTAATTTGAAAGCTTTGCCTTCTGGCTCAGCTCCCTCTTCACCACGACAGTCCAGCCCAGCACCTGCATCCCTGCAGACGCCACGCCAAACCGCCGATGCATCTCTCGCTCCAATCTGCCCTCACTTGTGAACAAGACCTCGAGATATTTGTACTCCCTCGCTTGGGACAGTAACTTACTCCCAACCCTGGAGGGAGCAATCCACAAGTTTCCAGCAGATAACCATGGCCTCAGATTTGGAGATGCTGATTTTCATCCTGACCACTTCACACTTGGCTGCAAACCGCCCCAGTGCATGCTGAGGGTCAGGGTGGGATGAAGCCAACAGAACCACATCATCTGCAAAAAGCAGAGATGCAATTCAGAGGCCAGCAAACCGGACAATTTGCTTGTGTGAGCACAGCAGAGTGGATGAGAGACTGAGACAGAGCAGTTTGAAATATCGCTTTCTATATGCTGGTTCCGGGCCATTCAGAGGTGGCTCCTGGGCTGGGCGTGTCACACAGGCTGCCAATTGATCAGGCCTGATATGTACCATCACAACCATACATCCCACTTTTTGTATGTGTATGTGAGTGTGTTATTGCATTTGAGACCAAAGAGGAGTGCAGTGCTACACTGAACAAATGTAGCTGTTCAGTAAACATGTACATCATTTGATGCTGCACATCCACTATTCCCCCAGCATGAACACAGAATGAGTCACGCACTCCCCATCTGTGTGTGTGTGTGTGTGTGTGTGTGTGTGTGTGTGTGTGTGTGTGTGTGTTTTCATAATGTGCCCTCTCAAGATGTAATACTGTTAGACATTAGTAGAGTGTATATGTGCGCATTTGATGTAATTTTCAGATAGGTTCTGGTTTCCAGGCTCAGCTGAAGAGGAAAGATTCACACTTGTTATGCACTCGTTAAAGCAGAAATGTTCTCAAACACTGCAACACGATCCGCAGCAGATCAGTGAGTCAGTGGTTCCAGTACGTGATTATCCCTCATATTCCTCTGAGAAAATGCCTACTTGTCTTTATTAGTGAAACAATTGAGCAAAAGCAAAAAAGGATCATTGAATTTTAAGCCTTAAATAATTTCAAGTGAAGCTCAAACTATTTTTACTCAAACTATCCTTCTTAGTAAAGCAGATTATCTCCATGTTTTCTACTTTCATATCAATCCTTCTTTTCATTTTAAACTAGGATTACGATGTGCTTTGTTGTTGTTTGTAATAAAAGTTCTGTGTCCTATGATAAGATTAGAGTGAACAGAATTTTGGATCAAAAACTATCCAGTGTGAGTATTATTACATGCTCATGGCACTAGCAGACAATGGAACAAAAGTTTCCTTCTTATGTTGAATAAAATTGCCCATCAAAGTTATAAAAGAACCGCAAGTGACTCACGAACGTGTCACATTAGTAAAAAACACACTTTGTTTTGAAGTATATGTAATATCTGGCATAGAGCTTTTTTTGAAGTGCTGTTTCTTGCTGTAGAGTGAGTGAATAACAGACAGCTACTTAACAGAGACAGCAAACTAGCTTTACAACATGGCCAAACACAAGACACTGAATATATTAAACTGTGTGGATCTTGAATTAATGACTAAGGAGAGATCTGGACTCTGTGGCTGGACCAATTGGGAATCACTGATCTAGAAAACACGAGGTCAGGCTAGCTTTGTGCCTATTCTGTGCTAACTTTCCACAGCGTGGAGGCAGGATTGTGCAGAGCTGATCCTCTTCCAGGTGCAGTGTCTACATTGAAAACAATGGATTTTAGGGTGCAAAAAAAAAAAAAAAGGCGCCATGTGTACAGTCCCTTAAGCATCAGTCCGTTTACAGGCATTGGAGAAAACTACTGCTAATGTTTTTTAAAGTTGTTATTAGACCTTTTGTTGCTCCAGAGGGAGCTGTGTGAACTCTGATAATTTACCTCAAGTGATGTCACTTGTGTCAGTATTGGCTGAAGAGTACACGTTTAAAAATATACAAAAATCTTGTGTGTGGAGTTAGAAAGAAATGATCTTACCAGACTGTAGGTTGCTCCTCATCTCTGCTCCAGGCTAGCAGCTTGAGGCTACATTGGCTGCTGCTAGTATAACACATCAGGATCTCTGATCGAACCGCCTGTGTTGCACTGTGGGTAATATAGATGCTGGGTCTCACTATATAATGACCAAAACTCTTTCTGTCTGTGTGTGTGTGTGTGTCTGTTTCACGTTTTTCTCCTCACTGACTTGGTCAGTCCATGTGAAATTTGGCACAGTGGTAGAGGGTCATGGGAGGATGCAAATGAAGCAATATTACATCAATTGGCCAAAGGGGGGCACTATAGCAACTGATTGAAATTGTAAACTTTGAATGGGCATATCTCATGCCCCGTATGTCGTAGAGACATGAAACTTTGCACAGAGATGTCTCTCCTCATGAGGAAAACATTTGCCTCAAGAACCCATAACTTCAGGTTATGTAGACTTTCTGCCATTTTGAATTTTTTGAAAAACACTTAAAATCGATCTCTTCCTAGGAAGTTTGAGCGATCTGCATGAAACTGGGTGAACATAATCTAGGGACCAATAT
This sequence comes from Epinephelus cyanopodus, assembly GCA_026686955.1. Lineage (NCBI taxonomy): Eukaryota > Metazoa > Chordata > Actinopteri > Perciformes > Serranidae > Epinephelus > Epinephelus cyanopodus. Next base: position 14,484,224 of record CM048929.1, read on the forward strand.
CTAAAGTTCCCTCTTGGCAAAAGTTGGAAAACTTACTAAAACTGAGCTTCTTTAAGGCAATGAATATTACGAAGGGCGTGGCTCATCACATAAAGGTGTATAACATCTCAAGGGTTTCACCGATCACCACGCAACTTTGTAGGCATATGACCACACATAATCTGAGGGGACCCCTCCATTATTGACCCCATCAAACAAAATGGGGGCGCTAGAGAGCTCATTTATTATCTAGGCCTAACCGCCATATTGATTTTTACTAAACTTGGGTGGCGTTATAACAACAGAAAATTTGTTAAAAATGGCTAAAATGCGACCGATCGCTGTGGCTCCCCCTGTGGCCCAATTTGTGTTTTTTCTTTCTAATTTTTGGTATGACTAAGTCATGGTATGGTATGCTGTACATAATCACGGAAACTGTCAGTGTGTCATTCTGTCTGTCAGTCAGTCAGTCATTCTACCAGTGCGCCCCACTTTTAAGTCAATGCAACATATAAACACTTTAACTATCTGCCTTTCAACGTGCTACCTCAACCACTAATGTACAGTTTTAGCCTGCAGTTTCCTATGACCTGTATCCCAAACACACACCATGTGAAACTATACGTGGGCAACTGTGCACTCAATGGGTATGGACTAGTTTTGCAAGAAGAATGTGTGGAATATCGACAGTGGTATAGATGTGCAATGCTCAATTAGTGGTGAAGTCTTCAGTACACGGAGACTTATCTTGAACAGTATAAGACCACATATTATATATATTTTCATGGTTCATGAAACAACAAACACACAAAGTCAAACTTGTTTATTATTGGAATACATTAAATGTTAATTTATAAGGTTAGAAACTTCCTGATTTTGCCTTTAAGTGCCTTTCATTTGTATGACTTTGAAACTTGGGAGTAGCTGTAGGCATGTGGACCCTGCTGCCTCCTCTGATTACTGTTAATGAGTTTAGAAGCAATGTTAAACGAACTGAGTAACTATGAAACAGTAACTCCTTAACCTCACACCGCTTACACACACAGTTTCTGCCTGCTAGAGGAATAACTGGGGTCTCAGCAGGTGCGGAGTTTGTAATAAAGTTTCACTGCTTGTGAAATTTATGGTGTGTTTTATGTGTTGTTTGTTTCCACTTTATATGTACGGTGGTAGAAGATGTGAGTGTCAGCTCTCACAAGATTGCTTGTGTGCATGTTTCTCACAGTTAAGTCCTGTGAATATGTCAAGAAACATATTTATCTGAAAGGAAACGAGTATATCCATTTTTTGACAACATCGGAATGTCGAGAATAAATTAAATTTAAAGGGCGGACCACCCACTTCCATCTGCCCATATGGCTGTGGAAGAACTTGTAGAGTTCACTTCAGAACTTTTTTACATTTCAAATGTGAAGGCTGGTTACCGTGAGGCGTACAAACAGACTTTCAAAGCAGACTGTACAGTGTGTACAGAGTGTTGTCAGTTAGAAAAATATACTGTAGGAGATAATGAGGTAAATATTGCTCTTGTGGTCCCACAGTGCAGTTGTTTTCCTACAAAACATTTCTTGCTCTCTGTGCTTGATGTGTGGAGAAATTTAATGGGCACTTTATGCGGCATGGGTTTTCTAAAGCTCTGGAAAGATTGTGCTGTTAACTTTAAGAACTTGTGCGCAGACTCAGTTTTTATTGATGGTCCTATAAACCTAAATGGAGTTTCTGCTGACAAGTAAATAATGGCTTCATTTTCAAAGGGTTCCCATGGATCCCTGTACAAATGAATAAAATAAAAAGAAAATAAACAGCCTTAATTGGTATTAAAATGTTTTAAATGTCTAAAATGCTAAGACTTGGGAAGGAGGATTTTTTCCCCATATTATGTGGTAAAATCTCAACAAAATTTGTAATAGCTGTGTTTTCAAAACTAAATACCAAATGCCTCTTGCATTAACGTCACGCAGATGAGGAACATGGAATCTGAAACACTCATATTTTGTTTCTGGCATTGATGCATGTAGCAGAGGATCCATTATGTGTTCACTGGCTTTCATTGTGCTCAGGGCGACACATGGAAGTGCAAATTCAAGCAATGCTGAAACTGCTACAAGGTATCGCAAACTAAACTGTAGGGTTGCCTCCTTATAGTCGACCAAAAGTTAGTTGACCAGAAAGATCATTAGTCGGCAAGATTTCATAAGCAGCTTAGTCGCAGAAAAAAAATGACAACTGACAACTGAAAACTACAAGGAGCTGCGCCTTGTCAAAACAAATCAAAACCTATATGACTTGACCATGTGGGAATTTAATTTGAAAGGACAAACACAGGAAGAGGCCACGCTCAGCAGTCAGACAGGAGTCACATGACAAAGCAATCACAGCCGACAATTATCTTTCCCTTCTTCTGTAAATATTCAGCGTGATAAATACGGAAAAGTTGATTATTTTAGTGCAGGGCTACCCAGAGCTTTACATCTGTCCCATAGAACCTGGAAGAAGATCAGCTCTGCACTCAGGATTTCAGGTAATCAGGCTTTACAATGGCATGTGTACGGCCTCTAATTTCCAGGGCTGGTACCTGCGTTTATTCCACAGGCTAGTTAATAACATGTCGGGCAGGAAATCCAAAGTGTGGGATCATTTTGAGAAGGTGAGGGATGAACCCAAGGTGACATGTAAACTCATCTTCATTGGTCGACTACAAACATGACGCATCATCTGAAACATGGAAGTAGCTACATGCCCATTAGCCCACAGCGTCATTAACAGGCGGCTCGCTCAGTGTGTGACGTGCACTTGTAGATAAAATATAGGCCTATATTAATGAAGGTTCATTAGTACGGTTCTGTATTTCTCTGTAATGTAGCTCAGTGTTAACAATGTTACTGATACTATTCTTTCTCACACCTTCAACTCAAACCATTGTGTGCCCCGCCCAAAATATATCATTTAATAATTAAATTAATATCGTAAACATGCCGAACGACTAATGGCCCTAAATGATGACAATTGGAACATTCTTAGTCTGGGGCAGCTCTACTACAGTGGTGTATTTTATGCAAAAAGTTTTTAAACGCATGATGGGAATTAAAGCGGTAGAATCCCACATGCAGGGATCCAGAAACACAAACCTGCCATTTTTCCCCCAAAAAAAAGTAATGTTTTATGTTATCATAAACATCTGAGCAGATTTGTTCTTTTTTTTGCTATTCTAAAGTTGGTAAAATATACAATTTAATTACAATTGGCATTAAAAAAAAGTCCTTAAATCTAACTTGCCTTAAGCTGTAAGGACCCTGTAAAGACTGTTCCTTTAAATGAGACACATCAAACGCACAGGGGCCAAGGACGTTGTCTGAGGATTTGTCTCAGGAGGTAGGCGAGCATGCCCGTGGGACGCCCGATCTGTGTGAGTTTGGTGCCTACATCTGGACAGGGCTTGGACAGGTCCCAGGTCTCTGACTGGGTGACAGGCTTGTCTGCTCGCCAACCTTGGCCAGCTGAGATGGGGGGTTGTGGTGGGGGTGTCGGGAGTGGGGATTAGGGAGGTGTCAGGCTTTCACAAGGGCAAACAGGACAGCCAAGTGTCAGAGAGTGAGCCTATCTCCCTCTCTCTCTCTCTCACACACACACTCTGTCTCCTCCTGCCTCCATGTTTCTCCACAATTTATTATCAAACAAGAACACAAAGGCAGATCAGTCAAGCTTTCAGGAGTATAATGAGTGAATTTACGGTTTGTTCTGATGGGTCTTTATTCTTCTTTTTTTTCCAGATATTCTGTGAAAATCTATCCAAGCATTAAATGCCCATTTCCTAACACTGCTTTTGAATTCATTTTGAACTTTAAATGCTGCGACTCACATTTTCGCTCACATTCAAAGTGATTATCACATTTAAACTTTTTCAAACTTTAGAGGTGCCAAGTCATTATCACTGTGCTTGGAGGAGAAATCCAATGCGAAATAATGTTCCCAAAACAATAGCTCTGCCATACAGGCTACAGCAATGTGCTGGAATAAATCTAAGAAGAAACACTGTTGTCATCAGTCATATTGTTTCAGCTTTCTCTCTTTGTGTCTGTGTGTGTGTGTGTGTGTGTAGCTGGGAGGAGCATGCGCTTGAATGTGTGTTTCCACATGCGTGTATCAGCTGTGTTTGTGTCTAATCTCTTTTCTTACTGAGAAGCACAAAGGCAGGGGCTCCCCGTAAAGTCCAATAAAAGTGATTAAAAAAGACAGGGGTGGTACAGAGGCACCTTGGAGCAGCTGCAAACCTCCCAAAAAGCTGTAATTACTTTTCCCTTCATCTTTCCCTCTCTCACCGTCTCCCAGAGTCTGATTACTTACCTAGGAGAAAATCTAATTGACACAGCAAATTGGCAAACACACTCTGAGAACTTCAGCACCAAGCCAGTCGATCCTGACTAGATAATTGGGAGAAATGTAGCTTCGCACCTTCCTAGGTCTTTGTGGGAGGGCTTAAAAGGGGATGTGGTATCTGTCTTTTCAGACCGGTGATTAGAATCAAATAGAGTCAGTAATTACAGATTGGAGCACCACTGGGAAGGCTAAAGACCTAGAAAGAAACAGGGTGAAGAGTTATTTGTGAAGACTTTCTCCACTTTGCTTGTTAAGGCACACACAAGACTTTTGTTGGAGCCACTTTATAAAGTTGTTTTAGTTGTCCCTGTGTACTCTTTCTGTTGCTATTTGTTCCTTACTTATCCTGGCATCTGTTCTCGAGGCGACGAGAGAGTGGGAGTTTTTCTATCAGGTGCCAGATGAGGTCCGTTAATTTAACTTGCCGAGTTTATTTAGGTGGTAGAGTTAATTCAGTGTTCGTGCCTTGGCTTTTTATGCCGAAGCTGGAGGCATCGTGTTGTGCGGGTTGTCAGTCTGTCTGTCTGTCTGTTTGTCGCATTCTCATGAACATGATATCTCAGAATGATTTGAGGTCATTTCCTCAAATTTGGCACAAACGTCCACTTGGACCTGAGGACGAACTTATCAGAATTTGGTGGTCAAAGGTCATTGTAACCTCACAAAATACACTCTTGGCTATAACTCAAAAACTCATAGGCTAATTATAACATTTCACACAAGTCTGATAGGATAAATGATGACATGATGACATTTTATATTTGAAAAGGTCAAAGGTCAACTTCACTGTGCCATCATGATACTCATACTCAACATAAAACTCAACTAAGAGCCTCGTCTCCATTAAACACAGAGTCCCTTTTACTAGCCCGGCATGGCTACACATTTTGACACATAGACGCCTGTCTCAATTAGACTGGTTGCCAATTCGGATGTATAAAAGTGGGTTGTTGGCTACCTCATATTATGTGTCCATTCCTCGATTACCCTTTAACTTATTCATATTCCTTTAGTCCATAAGGGTCCTCAGATCAAAAGAATAGAAACGGATTTTCATAAAAATGACTCCAAGTTGTGAGTGTTGTGCTGGTATGTCGGCTGCCGTAATCCTGTCTGGTGGAGCTAGATCAAATGAATGATTCATAATTGATATATTACCTAAAGCCCAATTTTTATACAAGTAATATTCATATTGGCTTAAATAAACAATTTGACTTGACTAGCCCGGACTACTTATTGAAGTTTTACGGTGGATCTTCTGTGCTGCCAGGTTGGAGGTGTGTGTGAAGCATCGACGTTTTAGAATTTGTAGCCTCTTTGCAGCGACATCCATATTTGAAGCTTTGTGTGCTGTCATCAAAACTTATTAATCTAAACAGAAATGGATGTAAACTACAACCTCATTAATTTTCGGGAGAAACTTGCATATGTATTGACCTTTTGGTGCTCTAAACTGTCTTTGATCTACTTTGATCTGTCATCAATGCACAGGAAAGTGTACTGAAAGTTAGGTGAGCCCAGAATCCATGTTTAACCAGTAAAACCCAATATAATTTAATCATTGCCATTTTGAACGTCTGACTGTATGACCTGTTTAACCCTTCAACCAGTTATTTTCTGTTCATAAAAGGTAGTTTATTCTTTTCATCATACACAGGTTTCCACTTTAAAAGTCAAGAATATATTTTCCAGTGTGCTGGACAGTGTCCTCTGCCCTAAAACGGATGATGTGGCATAAGAAGTGGCTCAGAATTGGATTGGAGGTCTCTTACTCTAAACATAAAGTGCACTCTATATGATGCAGCTAATATGTATAATACCTAAAGAGGAGGTTGGGATATTAATGGAGCAGCAGTAAATGATGTTGTGAGCATATCTGTAGAGTTATACTGAGAAGTTTCCAGTTATAAAGTCCAACCTGTACACCTCTGTGAATATGATTAAGTTCTACTAGTCAGCTGGTAGCCAAGCAGCGGATAAAAGAGCCACTGACAGTGAAGCATGAATGAAGCTGCTCCTTTTCTGTTTCCAAATGACAGTCAGCCATTGTTGTTTTCTTTCTTTGAAGCATGACCACGATCATTCCCTTGCCTTAACCACGTGTTTGTCATTGTACCCATGATGACAAAGGTCCCTGAGCTTAACAAAGGGTGTGTTCAGCAAAATAAGCTAAGGTCAAAATAAACTGAGAACGGTGTGGCGAAGAACCGTACAGCAGTTCATCAACTGGCTGAAAGCTGACAAGCAAGATTACCCATCAGTAACTGCACATTGCTGAAGCTCCAAAAAAGGCTGAATCCCAATGTCCACCCTGTAGACTTGCGGACTGAGCCCTCGAGGACTTCAGCCGACGAGTTCACTGTCATCACGTACAGTCTGTGAGGGCAGAGAACGCAAGCCGCTGATAGCCCTTGAGACTGTTTTACTAGTAGCCATGGAGACATTTGAATTTGATTGCAATTATGGTAACTGCTGTCATATTCTGTCTTCTCATCTGTCACTATAAATAAGACGATATAAATTCCATGTATAGGGTTGTTTTGAACAAAATAGATTTCTGTATAACATATAGACTGCAGACATAAAAATACAGACCGGGTTATGACTAAATGAATCAGCCAGGCCTATTAGTTACATCAGAAGATCTACAGTTACCTATACCGTAGGCTACAATAATACCATGCATTTTGATTCCCCTCTGTAGCCTATATGTTTACATATTTCTGTATCATGATGTTGTTGAATATTATTTCTGGCCTTCAAGTGTTGTTTTATTGGGCCGCTGTTTTGCATTCACATAAGTTTTGAAGTTATTGAAAAAAAAACAACCTACCACATGACATCTGTGTTGCAATGAATTGTGGGCAGTTAAATTAGTTAAGTCTGCTAAAGTCTGCACCCCAAGCAGACTCTCGAGAAGTCTGCAAAAAGTCCGTTTTAGGCCCCTTGTGGAGTGGAGGAATTGTGGATTTCGGGCAGCGCTAAGTACTCCCAGACTTACCTGTAAGTTACACACATTTCAGTAGAATACCTTTTATAGGTATTCAGGTTTTGTTTCCATCCATCTGTTTTCATTCGCTTATTCGGCCAAGCAAAGCACTCCAGATGTCCCTCTCCCACGCAAAGTTTTTTCAGCTCCTCCTGGAGGATCCCAAGGTGTTCCCAGGCCAGATGAGATACATAATCCCTCAAGCGTCTTCTGGGTCTGCCCCGGGGCCTCCTACTGTACCAGTGGGACATGCCCTGAACATCTCCAGCAGGAGGGGCCCCAGAGGCATCCTGATCAGATGCCCGAACTACCTCAACCAACCCCTTTCCGGGCAAAGGAGCTCCTTCCCGATGTCCGAGCTCCTTACCCTGTCTCTAAGGCTGAGTCCAGCCACCCCACGGAGGAAACACATTTGGGTTAGAGATGTACAGTAGATGGAACAGTAAATCGAAAGCTCCGCCTTCCACCTCAGCTCCCTCTTCACCACGATGGTCCAGCACAGCAGCCGCATCACTGCAGAAATCACACCAAACCGCTGATCCATCTCAAGCTCCATTCTACCCTCACTCGAGAACAAGCCCCCGAGAGACTTGAACTCCGTTGCTTGAGGCAGTAACTCTCTCCCACACCGGTTTCAGGCAGAGAACCATGGTCTCAGATTTGGAGGTGCTGTCTCTCATTTTTACTGCTTCACATTCGGCTGCAATCTGCCCCAGTGCATGCTGGAGGTCACGGTGTGATGAAGCTAACAGAACCACATCATCTGCAAAAAGCAGAGATGCAATTCTAAGGTTTCAATATAACTTAGATATTTTATATTTCAGTAGTGTAAACGTGTAGTATAGTGTAGTTTCACAGTAGCGGCAACAGGTATCTGTTTATGTTACCATGGTAACAGACAGAGGAAAGGATCGCTGCATTGGTGACATTCCCAGTAGAGGAATTTTGTTTTCATAACCACTAATTTTATCCCAAGCCTCACCAAGTCCGATCAGCACAAAGAAAAGATGAAAACTGAATCAGTGCTCCAGCTACATAGATGTCACCCCGCATCACTGCTGCATTATAAGTCCTCCTGGAGTGTTTGACCTCCGGTTGCTCCCTCTGTCCCTCCGACTACACTGAAAAGCCTAAGGGGCGTGAGGGGGGCAGCCTAGTTGTTGCGGAGGTCTGGCGCTCCCCTTCTCTGCCTCCTAACATGTAAGAGCCGTGGCAGGCGGGCTCCTCAGGGCGGTCTGCCCAGCACAGTGACCCCACTGACAGAGAGGGAGCGGATGAAACATGGAGCTGGGAATATGTGTGAGGGAGAGAGACAGAGTGACAGAGTGCTCGTGTGTGGAAAAAAAAAGAAAGATAATTGATAGAGAAGGGGAAAAAAGCATGTGGGACTAAAAGTGAAAATGAGACAGAGATGGAACAAGATGAGTGCAGAGTACAAGAAGGAAAAACATAAAGTAAAGTGACGGAAAGAGAAAGGTGTGACAACCAGAGACTAAATCTTGAGAGACAAAGAACCAAAAAGGAGAGAGGAGCAAACGCAGAGACGGACAGTAGCTGTGACTGCTGCTGCACAGAACAGCCCTACAGGCCATCACGGACCAGTCCTCCAAATGTCAGCCCAGTCAGGACCACCCTGGGAAGCCAGCAAGACCCCCTGGGACCTCCAGGAAAGCAGATAACAACTGACGTGGGAGAGCCGAGCTGCCACTTGCACACACACAGGCGCAGCGCTGCCTCTTCTCGTACTCTATGTTCCAGGAACATGTCTGGGCCGGTTGTGTTGCCATGCCTGAGTTTGTTCTCCTCGTCTACATGGGTCACAGCCTGTTTTCAGACTCCACTGCAGCCAACGTGGGCACTGTTGGTTTCTTCAAAAAGCTAATTCTCTGGGACTCGGAAGACTGTGTTCCTCCCCACACTTAGACAGGCTACAACACGGATGATAGAGGGTGATAGTAAAATGGCCTCATTCTTTCAGTCTCTTACTAATGCAGAGATGAAGAAGAAATGAAAACTGTCCAGTCGAGGGAGCGCTCGGAGAGCATGTGAGGGAAAGAGAGGGAGATGGCGTAGAGATTGGGAGGCACAGACAGAGATAGAGAAGCAGAAAACAAAAAAGATAGACAGAAAGTGAGAACAAAGCGCCCTCTCCCTGCTCAGGGGTTGGAGACAAAGGGAGAAATTAGAGCCAAGGGGAGAGGGAGGGGGGGGAAAAGGAGGCGAGCGGGAAAGAGCAGTCTGATTAATTGAGACAGAGTCAACTGACCGCAAGTCATTAAGCTGCCACTGGGCTGAGCGCCAGTCACTATTCATTCTCCTCACTAGCACTCTCTGCTCCTCCGCTTTGAGCCCTGTATCATCCCTGCGTCACCTCCCTGCTTCTTTCACACACTCGCTACCACATGGGCGTAATTCCTTCCAGACAGGATGGCTGTTCTCAAAAAGAGCTTTTGTCTTCATTAGGCATCCACTTGGAGGGATGTCATTTGGGATGGCTGCTCTTGAGTGTGGGATGACAAATGATGATTGTTTCACTGCACCGAGACCAAAAACAATGCGTTTCTCCAGTCTGAAGAAATACAGGGGGTGGATGACATAATGTAAGCTCTTTTCACACATGGAAAATGGAACATTGCTGGTTGGTTTGAGATATGTGTATAAGGTATTTTGGAGTTGTCTAATCAGTATGAATTATGATCATAGTCTATGGCTACAGTACAGAACTAGAGGTGTTACAGTCAAGAAAGGAGCAAGTTTTTGTCCTTAGTTTCTGTCTTGCTTACATGCTGTTGGTTTTGTTGTTCACAAAATGTGTTAATTTTGTCATTAAAGCCTGTAGAAGATGTGCAATTAATTGCAGGAATTGTTGGCTACTGTTTACAAACACAGCGCAAACACCAACCAAAAATGCTGACATTATATTTTCCTGCACACCACAGATGTGCAACATTTGTACAGTACGTTTCTTTAAATTTCAACAAGACTTTGGTTAACGTGTGGTTATGGATAGACACAAGAACCACTTGATAGTGGTTAGGAAAAGATCATGTTTTGGCTGAAAGTACCTGGTGTTGGGGGTTCAAACCCATCGGGAAATGCAGCAATGCCTTATCACAAAACAACCAATTTTGATGGCACTTTCCTGGCAGAAAACGCACACGTCCTGGTCAAAATTAACTTCTCTTTGTGACACATTTCCCCTGATGGAAAATGAGCAACAGGTCGCTAAAAAACACCCATATTTGATGCCTGAAAAGCTGCTTGTAAGATAGCAACAGGTTGCTGAAACACAACTGCTTTTGTTGTTTGTCGGTCTCAAAAAGTGGTCTGCAGCTTGGCAGGCATCTCGCTTAGGTGACACGGCATCCACCATCCCCTCCACCTCCCAATGACAATGTGAGCTTGTACTCACGTGCAAATGTAATGTATTTGCAGTCTGCAGAAATGCCAACATTTTCTTCTGACAACTGGGCTTGTAAACAGTATCGCCAACGAAAACTTTGCCCACTTAGCTTTTCTTCTGGCTTTGTATTTTTTGGCTACGTTAGTTATTTTCGTAACTTGCTTTTGGATGCATGTAGCTTTCAATCTGGCACCTGGTTTCTACCTTTTTCCCAACCTCACCTGCGTGCTGTGCCCAGGACCATCCTGAACATAGCAGAATGAGAAAAAAAGTCTCTGCAGATAAATACACTGCTGCACACCACTAGTAGATCATAGGTGATGATTGCAAGGGATTACTTTTGTAATGAATATTGACAGTTGGCAAGCTCCCTAGCTTGGAGAGCTTTAATAACTCTTTAATGAATGAGATGATTCACAATTCTGAGATGCTATGGGAGTAACACAGAGAAAACCAAAAGACACCCAAAGAGCTTTTGTAACAGACTTTTAAGAACATATTCCCGGCTGTTTGCATGTTAGCCGTCACCAGCTACAGCAGTTTTTGATGCCTCAGTGCAGAGCCGGTGCACCAGAGTGGTGTCTTAAACATCAGCAGCACAGGCAACGTCCAGGTTGACACTTCTTTACATCGTTTCTCCTCACATGACCGGACAGATCCATTTTGCATGAATTAAGCCGCATCCTGCTCGACTTATAAAAGGCTCCCATAACAACTGTGGGGTTGAGCCTGAACATGGAATTTGTGAGACAGGATGTGCAGACAGCGTCCAGGGTCGTGGCTGGCTCACACTCAATTTAGTCCATTTAGATAGCTTTCAATCAGAGACCCCTGACGAGGCTAAATAGCGCCGCAGAGAGCATGATGGGGAGCTGGGCTACATGGAGATGAACAGCTATTAGCGAAAGTTTTAGTTTTACTTTGATTAAAGCCAAATCCACTCTCTGGGTCAGGTCGGGTTCATGTGTCTCAGTCATATATCTTTATTCTGCACTTGGACTTGAAATCTAATGATCACAAAAACTTCTGAAGTTCAGTGAGTCTTTTTCATTTAGGTGATTGATGAGTTCATTCTGTATCATCAACACTGTGAGTTGAACGGTTAACAAGGTGACAGGACTGAGGCTTTCTTGCAAACTTTTTATTCTCATACTTTACACGTATTGAGTATTGAACTCACTACTCTTTTATCTCTATACAAACGGCACCTTTTGTGTATTTGTTCTGAGAGAGAGAGATCCTTCTTCTGCTGCTGGTCTATTTCTTACCCCCGTTTTGGGTCAAAGGTCTAATAATAGAGGATGCACAGATTGCACAGCTCTCAGATGGACAAACTTGTGATTTTGGGCCACATATTGTGGATAAAATGGACTTGACTTCATTTGTGATGGAGCTGCCACCACATTGCTACTTGTAACCTCAAACTCAGCATCACCTATATTTTTCTTTCACCTTTTAAACATCTTTCTCTCCTCATATCTCTAAGCAGCTCTTCTTCTTCCTCACTGCCTCCTATTTCTGTGTGTTCAGACAGAACACAAGGCAAATTTGAGATGCAATGCAACTGCGTACAAAGTCTGCTGCAATTAGGCACAAATTCACACAGGGTGGCACAAATGACGGGAAGACACTACAGAAATGTACAGAGATGAGGGGAAAAGGAGATGGAATAATGGAGGGAGAACAAAGTGAATTCTGAGATCCCTCAGAGGCAAAGCTGCCACACAAACACACACAGTCATTGGTCCGTCACTCGCTAGTTTACAGCTACCTTCTGTACTGTCGGTACGTTGGCTGTTTTGGCAGAATAAAGACGAGATGTCCAGCAGTCAAATGTTCTTAACACACCAATAGATTGTCTCCTACAGCATCACAGTGTCTCATCATTGACACCTAATTAAACCAATTAAACTCTTGCTACTTTGGTTTGAACACACACACACGTACACACTCACACACATGCACAAACTACTAATCAGTCATAAATATTCCAATCTGCCTCACGCTGAAACTTTGATGTACTCTCACTCCTTTTTTCTCCTCCTCACTCACACACTCACACCCCGAGATGATACCACTTTACCCGCCAACTCAACACCAGGCTCGTATGACAGTCCCGTCTCCCAATTGCTTCCCCACACCTCCTGACACTCACACTTCCTGTCTGCACATCCAAACAACGAGAGAGAGTGGGAGGTGGAGATCAACTCAAGCTTACAGAAACACCAAATAATATGGAAACATCGTCCTAAAGCTCAGTCACTCAAAGGTTTGCAAGCCACCTCAAAGTCTTTCAGGGTTAGGGTTAGCTTTGCATGGTCTGTGCCGAGCTTTATACTTTCTCTATTCCCTGCCTTGTGTGATTCAACCCTATTATCATTTCCATCACCTGCCATGACAGGATTGGCTCTATAGATCAACTCCGCTGTCATCGGGCTCGATATTTTTCAGTTAGTGAACTCCGCTGTCATATTCTGCCTCACATGGCCTTTGATGAACGGTCTACTACAGTTCATACAGGGGGTCGGGGTCCCTGCTGTGCATGTGCAGCTAATAGATCACCAGGTTGGTTTCTTAATGCAGCTTTGATGATAGGCCTTCACCATGTCTATGTGCAGTGGCAGGCTGACATTTTATAGGTCTAATAACACAATGGAAGAAAGAGTTGGTGCCAAGAGGGTGGTAATGCAACAGGAAAAGGATTTCGAATTTGACAGAGGAATGACACACACTGATATGAATTCACCTCCTGTTGAGCAATAAAATAAACATTTTGAAAAATGAAATTACAGCACTGATGCATTGCTATTCATTCTAGCATCACAGCCCTGAGGATGGCAGTGTCAGTCTGGCTGTTAGTTGGTGCACCTCTTTGGCCTTGACTGAAATATGTCAGCAACATCAAGATTAAATTTGTATAGAAAATTCCTGGTCCCAGATGATGAAGCCTCAGCTGCGCTTTATGTTTTGTGCTAATAAGCAAATGTTAGCATGCATGGAATTAAGATGAACATGGCAGACATTACACCTGCGTAAAATCACCATATTGTCACTGTGACCATGGTGGCGTTAGCATTTGCTCAAAACGCATTTGTGCCTAGAATGTGGATACTCGAACTGGGCCCAGCGGGACCCAACAGGAGCCGATGGGTCAGGCCAGGCTCTTTAGTGCTGGCATTTGAAATTTATGTGACAACATATGAACACAACAGATAGGCTGTTAAAGGCGGTAAATATTGATGTAAGTTAAAGTTAGCTGGCTGACCATGGAAGACGTAAAACAAAACTTGTCATCAACCACGATAACTCCAAATAAACCACGATGATTGAATAATGCAAATAGTTCAGTTAACAGCAGTTATGGTTCAAAAAGAGTTTGTTCGATGAAGACTTGACATTCGCATTATGGTAAGACTCAAATTTTATTATTTAATACTGCTGATAACATTGTGTAATCTGTGTGTGACGTGTGAGCCTTTTGACAGTCATGAACAATGTGCTAAGTGTGTAATCACAGTACAGAGACATGCTGTTAACATGTTAAAAACAGTGTTACAGGGACAAGGTCAGTGCTTACGTAAAATTACATTAACTGCGTCGACATCGGTTGGGTTTGTACATAAAAACAGCATGTTGGGTTTGACTGAGGGTGCTTTCACACCTGCCCTGTTTGGTTCGGTTTAGTCGAACTCAAGATTGTAGCCCCTTGAGGGCGGGTGGTTTGGGCAGGTGTGAACATAACGATTGCACTCAGGTGTGCATCAAACCAACCAGACTGAGACCCTCTTGAGGAGGTGGTCTCAGTCCGGTTACAAACAAACTCTGGTGCGGTTGGTTTGTGGTGAGAACGTGTTCCAACCTCGATCTGAACCAACTGCAGTCACATGACACATTGTTTGGGTTAAACATGAGCATGTTACAGTCCTGGAGGATTATTAATGTGCACCTCCGCCTGTACTGCCTTAATATGCACATTCAGCACATCCAATGCACCTCGTTTTCAAACTGTATGGTTTGACTAAAATGAACAATGACAGCAATATAGTCCACGATGAGCAGCGCTAAAATCAACCTGCGTAGTTGTCCCTCCTCTGGGACGTTAGAAAGTGTCACATTTATCTTGCAAGTGTGCTCTTCTTCAACGTGTTGTTTACTTCCTGGATTTTTTATGGTCCACTTGTAAATGCTGCAGTGAATACACAAACCAACTCTCAGCAATTATGCAACTTTGTAACAAAATTAGTCCCTGATTCAGACCAAAGCAAAACAACTCTAGGTCTGAAAGCACCCTTAGGCTTGGACAAAAACAATGTGGCTCAAGCCCCACTCTACTAAGTGCAGCCTCACAGTGCTGCCAACGTGACTCTAGACCCTCAGCCATTTTTCTGTCTTTACAATCCGATTGTTGGTTGGTGTGTGCACCACTTGTGAGTAAAAAGGCATCCACGTCAATACTAATAATCTAAAACAAACAGACTCCGCACAATGGCATTATTCCAAATAAAAAATCCAGAGCAGAGCTCATCCCTGGCACACAGTGCAGTGCTAAAACTGAAAATGTCAGAGACCTACTTGTTCACGTGAAGTAAGCCAAGTCTGAATTGCAGCGCAGCAGATTACTGAGTCTGAATGGGTTTTTCCTCCAGCGTGACATTTGGCTGCTCTCGTCTGAATTTATTAAATTTCAGTGGTGAATTCAAAATTCTTTGTGTGCCTTGTGTGGGAATGTGTGTCTTAATGTTCAGGTGAGATTCTATGATGTCATTTCTCTGTGTGTTTATTGCTTACTGTGTGTGTGGAGCAACACTGCAGATGTGTTTCGGCCTGTCTCTCCATGTGTCAGTTCTGGGTAGAGGTGTCTCATTACGCTGTAGTGGCTTGTTCTTCTCTCTCTCCCATCCAGCGACTCGGGAGTGGATCTAGTTACTGGCTAATGGCCTCACCCACCCCAGTTCTCCACTGGGGACAACCTGACCTAGCTGTCTGTGAGTCATACCAGCCTGTCTGGGTTCAACTGGGGGCGTCAGATGGCACAGTGAGAGGTGTGGGCCATGCTAAGTTCTTCTATTACAGTGTGTGTTTTAGTTTGCTTGTACGGGTTATGTTTTCATAAGTCCAGGTGGTGTGTGTGTTTGTTTGCGCTCCAGTGGAGTGCGTGAAAAGTATGTTTATATGATGCCTGCATATTGACTGTTTGCCCAATATTAGCCATCAAAACAGACAGGGTGGCTGGACGCTGTTTTGAATCGCAGTTCCCACCCACTGTTTCAGGATGTTTAGCCCTCATACGGCAGCACTTGGGGAGACACTGACACAGGCGTTTTAGACAGTCAAGGCATCAGCAGTTTAAATGTATCAGTCATCAAGAGCTGTCTATCAGATACGCTGTCTCGCCTGTTTTGTAACTGCTGCTTTTTATCGCTGCTCAGAATAGTTTATTTACACACTGACAAAGCAGAGTAGCCATGGTGCTGATGTGTATCACTTTAATTCCCAACAGCATATTATTATAAATAGCATATGGTAAATAATTGTTATTGTCTAGCAGCCGTTTCTCATTCTCAGGGCGTTAATATCACCACTTTGTCACCCCCCTCAACACCAAAGGCTACCTTTAACTTTTCTATGAGATGCACTGGGCTTTCAACTAACTCCAGTGTAAACCCATCCACAGCAATACTTGATGCTGTGAGAGCAACTAACGTAATACACAGGTGAGAAAGTCTAGGTGGGGTGGGAAAGAGGGGAGGTGATCGGGTCAAACAAAACTGGACTTTTATCCAGGAGATCATAATTTGTGTCTTGTGTAAGGCCATAATTCATTAGCCTCTTTTACACTGCCTGTTCAAGGCGGGAATATCACACCATTACACGGCCTTGCCATGCTGTATTCAAGGTGCGATAGCAGAGTTAGGGGACAGAGACAGTGGTCACAGAGTGAGAGACGGTGGCGGCTCTGTCACATTTGGTGCCCGTGACGAGCTTCCCCCTGAAAAGAGCTTGAACACATCACAATGCAAATCAATGCTGCGAGCTAGTCATTGCAGCCACCAGATGTTTAGAGGTAACGATAACTACTTCTCCTGCCGATTTAAACACAGATTTGTTGGTCATTTATTCATTTTAAATAAACGATCCCAGATAAAAGGGCTTTGTAGTTACGTTGTTGTGGCCTTGTGTAATATTTCAAAATAACAGTAGTATTAGTAAAAACTAGAAAAGATGAACATTTAGTTTTTTTTTTTCCACCTATGGATGATGGTGCACTTAGCATTCGCCTATACTGCCTATGCTACCAGCTATGGTGTGAGATAGTAATAGCGCCGAAACAGTGTTTGTATGAACAGGACAGTCTGCGGGACAGGGTCATGTGTTATGCGTGCAACCCACCATGGGTGATTCAACAAATGGCTGTTAGCAGTTAGCAGCTAACTCAAAGAGGAAGAACAGCGTCCGTGAGACTGCAAATAAGGAAAACAATGAGGCCCTGGAGCTCCTTACCCTCCAAGCAGAGAACGAGGTCAGCCGCCTTATAAAGAGACGGTAAATGATTGTTATTGACACGTTAATGCCGTTGTTATTGTTTATAAAGCGCTGCCGATGTTTATGTTATATGTCACACTAGAGGCAGACGAGGCTGTGATGCAGTGTATAATCACACGCAATGGAGCGGAATGATCTTGTCGTTGTTTGGTTCTGTGTAAAAATGCAAAGTAGGGATAATGTAGGGATATTGTTTTTATGTGATGTATTAACATCAGATTGCACTACATAACAAACATACTTATTTTAACCCAAAAATTATCTTTTTTTTCCTAAATCTAACCAGGTAGTTTTGCTGCCTATACCATTTCACAACACGTGTTACGGTGTGTTTCAGCAGTGCGTCACATAAATGCGCTTAAGAATATCCTGTGCATCAGTTTTTTTAGTATTTGACGACCTGGAAATGTAAACAGGTTCAGAATGGATACAATAATTAAGACAGTTATAGGCGGTTGTGTTTTAATAAAACACATTATTAAAATAGTCTATGCTGGCAAAACAGCCTAATGTATTTTTTTTCACATCACTATAGATACACTAATACACTCCACAAATAAGCCCCAGAAAAAAAGACTGTTTTGTGCTCTTGCAGCTGACCCCTTTAAATCAGTCGCGCTTAAGAACACTTAGCAAAATGTCACCAAGCACCTTGGGTCCAGGCTGATTAACTGTGCAGGAGAGCATTTCACATTACAGAACTGTATTTAAACGAAATAATGCTTCATTGAAATAGCCTCTGTTATATAATAAGCAATTTGCAATGCAAAATCTGCGGAACAAAAAGAAGCTTCCCTTCCATAACATTTAATATTTCTCCGTCGTTTTTGCTCCCGTAATTCTCTTTTAAAGGCTCCTCAGATGCTTGTGTTCCAGTGTTTAGACCTCAGTTATTCAGTCACTCCACGCTCTAGCTTCTTGTCAGGATCACAATTCACCGACATGTACAACCATAAATACCATGGCATTAATCACCTACATGCTCTCTAATACAACGTTGGTCACAGCTGATGAAAAAGTGTTTTACTTTTGCCAGATTCCAATGATTTCTTCCGCATGTTGTTCCACTTATGCAGAGAGTAAGCTGTCACTCAGTTTAACATCTCGTTCTATGGCATCCTCAGTGTGGAGACAGCATTGGAGAACGAAGGGAATGTTATGTTCTGTTGTGAGGAAGACTGAGCTCTCTCTGTGTTGTATTTGTATCACGTTGCCTGGTGATGACGGCTTCCTTGCCACTTAAAATATGTACCTCAACCTGCTCTTATTTCACATTCCTTCCACCTCGTACTTTAGTTTCCTTGCTTCTTAGGAAAGCAGCCACAAGTTGGATTTTACTAATCAAACTTTAATGTTATATTTTTCCCTTCACAGTTTTTTGAATGTCTACATGGGTGATATTTCAGAACACATCCAGAGGTGATAATTGAAATGCTGGAGCGCTCTTACTCATCTTCTCTCCAGTTCCCTCATTAAAGCAGTACAATAACTTCTCTCAGCAGCTAATGGAGGCTCGTTCCGTTATCTGCCCTGCGCTGATGTACATCCACAGCACAGCCAAAAGGGATAACCAGCACAGGCTTCTTTATTTTCTTTGAATCCCTGGATCAAGTGGTAAGACTTTTGTGTTTAATGCTCCGACGAGTAGTCAGGACCCCTGGGTAGGACTCCTAGCCAGCTGTCTTCTCGCAGTAAAGCTCTTTGAAATGAAAGTGAATTCCCCCCCTGTCTTAACAGCCTGAGTAAATAGCTAACTAATAAGGACTGAGGAGGATGGAGCAGAGCGGAGATGTGTCAGGATAATAAGTCAGCAGCAGAATTAAGATGGCGTTTACACAGCCCAGGATGTAGTTTCTGTCTCTTTCATTGTCTTTGTGTCTTTGTCTCTGTATCTAGTGTTCTTTTCTCCATCCTCTATCTTTCCCCGGATGCTTCAAACTGTTAGTATTTCCCACATACAGCCATTTACAGTGTTTTGGTGTAACCAAATAGTAAATTGGAAGAGATTTTATCAGCACAGTAGGTGCCATCGCCAACCGGGGCCGTGTGCCAAGTAGGCATTTTCTCACAGGAATGTTGGGGATAATCAGCTACTGGAAACGCTGACTCACGGATCTGTGTGTGTGTGTGTGTGTGTGTGTGTAGGTGTGTGTGTGTGTGTGTGTGTGTGTGTGTGTGTGTGTGTGAAGTAGATGGTACTGCTTTTCCGACCTTTATTTCAGATGGTAGTCTCACAGAGATTAAAATTCCTGAATTATTAGTGCAGAAGTGCCCCATTTGGAACAAAAACTGTCTGCCTGTAGTATATTCTTATTTATTTTGTTTTCTTCTGTTTTCTTTTCTTTTATTGTTCTGGGAACTAGTAAAGTCTAGCCCAGATCAAAGATTCGAGATGAGACAAAACCACTTTGGAACATCACAGAGAAAAGTTGCAGGGGTGTGAACTGGCCGTCTGATCTCGACTCGAGCCAACTGTCGGTGTCACTTGCAACCCAACTTGAAGTCTGCTGGTCAAGTCAAAATGACTGCAGACAGCGCGTTCGCTTGCTGCGGCAGGTGCTTCGTCCCCGCTGAACCCTCTGTTTCCATCCTTATGTGGGCTGGTGTCTGTGCTTATGCCCCCTCACACACACATTCCCATTGACTGATTAATTGGCACTGGTTATTTATCTTGTTGTGGCGTATTTATTATGAGTACAGTCCATCTGATGCTCGTTTTGTTTGTTTTCCGAGGTTTCATCACTACAACAAATGCAACTGTTGTGAGTATCTCACTATCATTATTCTCCTTTATGTTTTAAGAAGCTGCAAATTATATTCAGCCACAAAATTAGTCTGAAAAGCTGAAAACCAGAATAGAAATACAGAGTGTTTTTGCATAGAGATGATACTCGTCTCATGTAGTCGCATTGATGTGAACTGGCAGGTTTTTAAAACTTTGCAGAACAGCTCATTGCGATCAGTTGCTGTGAGAATGGTCATCTCAGAGTTCATGTTACTCCAATACATCCATGGGTTTTCCACATCATACTTCACTGCACAGGGGCGGATCACTCACCACACAGGGTTAGGAGTCACATGAACTTCAGACGGCTGGCAAAAGCCACCACTGCACCAGTCGCCAGTCAACAGAGCCTGACTGCCAGGCGCTTTCTGACGGGGACAGCTTGCCCACATGCACAAACTGTCCTCTGTTAAACCCTCCGCTCCTGACTCCTCCCCTGGCCACACCCACACTTCGCTCTCTACAGAACTATCAGCAATAGCTGCTAATAGAGCTATGCCTTTGCATTTCTTTGTGTTCTCACCCTCATGCCATTGTTCTGAGGCTCATAATCCTGCAGCCTCAGTGGTCTGAAAATGTCCCATTTCAGGACAGCTTGGTATCCTGAAAACTAACAGAGTTCTGAGTATTTTATTCCACATAATAACTAGCCCTGTCCATCTGTTTGGAAGAGTGTCGTTAGAGAAACAACCTTCTCTAAGCTTTTTAAACTGTCATCTGACCTCCGGGTAAATCATTTGGGAGATGAACTTTTGCACCATTTGTCGTTCATTTTCCCCCAAATGCTTGTTGTTCAAATGTGACGTTTGTTGTTGTTGTTGTTCTGTGTATGACACGATTGGTTGCACGTGAGGTTATTCAGGGCAGAGATCCATTAACACTGATGTCAGATATGGCTCGCTGTAAGCATAAATGTAATCACTTTAGGCAGAACAATTTGATCTGGGTAAAAAATTGGAATGGAGCATAAAGCCCTATATTGTGAATGTAGCTTAGCTCTCAGCAAGGAAGCCAAAAAAAGTATTTTTCACAAAATGTCATCACAAAACTGTTTAAGTTGCAGATGGTGCTTCATGGCTGCAGTCCACTTTTTATTTATTTATTTATTTATTTTTACATCTAATTTCTCTGTCTGTCTTTTTCTGGATCATTCCCACCCTCTCCTCCTCTCTATCACTCTCTATCACTTGGAAAGCATTTCGGGATAATTTAGACGAGGTTTTTGCCCCTCTGTGTAAATCAGGCAGCAGTTACAGCTCTCTTTAACTGTGGCGGTGATTTGAAGGTCATAGGTGGCTTGTTGAGCTATGAATGGCTTTTAATTAAGGGCGTAAATTTTCACCAGTCTGGCCATTAGGGCCGGGTACTGAAGGAAATGGGCTAATTATTGAGATAATAAAGCACGTTCAGGATGCCCCCAGTCTTGATTTGATTAATTCGGAGGGCTGTCCCTGAACAAGTGGTCTGGAATCATGACGAGTCAATAATGAAGACTTCATGATGGACATGGTCGCTGTTCTTTTTAATATAAGGAAGCATAACTAAATCTATTCAATGATGGGAGAGCACATTCTGTAAGGTCAATGTGCACATAATGCATTTAAACTTGGTTTATTTTCCACTATTACAAACTCTCTCCTCTCTGATCTACTCTTTGAATCCCTTTCTGCATGTGGGGATTGCATGTGTAATCAGTCCACTTGTTAAACCTCATGCATATGCAGGGCTGGGAGTAACAATTTCCATTTACTCATGTTTAACAAAATTGTTTTTCATTATATTTGTACTTTTTGATCGTTTTTTAAAAACCTGTAATTTTACTTCTTCCTCAGTACTTTTTATCTCAAGTATCCCACTGCACTACATTTCAAGTTGCATCTGTTGCTGAGTAGAAACAAAAGCTAGAATGAATAAGTCCTGATAGAATAAGCAAAAATGGAACAAAATAGCTATAAATGTTCACATTCACTGGCCTGTTGAGGTGAGAGGAAAGGGGAACAGCAGTCACACACTCATGTGGGCCTGAGTATTTGGCGAACAGTACAAATGTCCATCAATTAGGACCATGAAGCAATAAAAAAAAATAGAATTAATTACATGTTCTGTCATTAATTAATCTAAATTAATCGCATACATCCGTTTTTGCTGTGAAAGTATTTTTAAAAATTTAATTCAAATAAATGTTGGCAGATGTGTTGTGGTAAAGCTGCTGGATTTTGGACACAATTGTCCCCCCTGTCCTCTACTACCGAAACTGGTCTACAGTCCATTGCAGTCCAGGTCAGTCACAAGTAGACTTACGCAGTTTGGCTTGACGAGGTTGACTTCCAACGCTAGCATCAGACGCTGTGCTAGCTTGGACCTCCGCGTTCGCTTCTAAATGCTTTGCGTTGAGGTGATATTTCAGACTTGAAGTACTCTGATGGTATGAACATTCCTTACTGTAGATATTGCAGAAAGCGGTGCTCCTATTAACACTTCTATCTGGACGTACTTTAAATGTAAACGTTCCATTCATGGGACCAAGCATCGTCTGCCATCGTCATGTGACAAAACCATGGTGGCCTTCATTGATGCACCGGGTCAAAGGGCACCACAGAATGCAAATATTTTTCAACGTGTTATTTTTTATGTGATTAACTAATCAGATTTAACATGTTGTTTTGGCAGCCCTACCATCAATGCAATTAAATTAAGGATCACGGGTTATGGGTTATGGTTAACATTACTGTTTCTCTGCATAGTTAAAAAAAGGTTGCATCTACCTTAACTACTCACTCTTGTAAAGCTCCACCTGGTGAGCACCCAGAGTGACCCAAATGAAACGCACCTGTGTGTTGCGTGACACTGTCTGAAAGGGATTTCTTGTTAAAGTTGTTTGGGTAAAATGAGCAGATTTCTGCCAGAAACTTCTCTGTGCTTGCGTGACCCAGGTGCATGCATGGTCAGGCTAACATGCTAAAATACTCATGGTGGATCCACCAGAGTGACTTCTGCTTCCACTGAGGACCGTTTACCTTCAGGTAGGTGTGTGACGACTTTCTGCTGTTTAGGGAAATAATCCCTGATGTGACACTGAGCTCAACATGTTGGAAAACTTTGAGCAGCGCAGTCGGATGTAGAGACTGAGTGAACTGGTTCTATTAACAGTATGCTTTGAGAACAAACGAGCAGGAGAACTGAACATGGAGCAGACTGAGAAGGACTTCACAGAGCACAAGGCTCACAGAGTGACGCTCAGACGTGTGAGTACAACAACTCACTCTCCAGATAAGAACGTCAACAACTACAATGTTGCTTGTGTGCTATGTGGTTTATAAAAATTGTGAAGTGTCTCCTCCGGTGTTTGTGGCTGCAATTGCTGTGCAGTGTATATTATTCAGACAGATCCATGTTGTCTGCCTTGGTGATGCTTTTCTCCACTGGTGTCTATAGACTTTATATTTTTTTATCAGCCATTTTTATCTGAGTTTTGTCTCTTTTGTGGTTAATTCTAGTGAGGCTGAACTTCATATTTTATCTTCTGTTGACAAGTTGTGCACTCTGCTTCATTCACATTCATTCTAACAAACTTCTGCCACACAGGAGAGCTGCAAGTTGACATTTTAGTACGAAAAGTAATTGGGAGAAACAGCTCCAGGCTGAAAAGTTGAGCCAATTTTCGAACCGAGGTAACTTTGCTTCAAGGTCGCACTACAGTATGTATGACAGTTGTGGCAATGTTAATGCAGGGCGGTGAAGGGATTTTTGTTTTAGGAAACACAGCGCTGCTCAGCACACAGCCAAACACATGCTAAAAACTGCCGGGTTCTCACAGTCAGTTTTTCTTTGCCAAAGGGAGTGGAGTTTGGCTAGAAATCCTGGTAAATACAGGGATTTCAATTCCCAGGCTTTTAACCTACACTAGTAATTTGGCGCTGCAAAACTTTAAAAAAGACTTTTATTTTGGTTTCTCAGCCTAACATGAAAAGTGGCGATGGCGTGTGTCTGCTTTTGATGAGACACATCCACTGCAGTGTTGGCTCTCACCATTTGCCCTGATTGTTGAGCCACGCTCAGTGTCAGATACAGGACGCCTGCTCTCTGGGATTGTCAGGTATTGACGTACAGCCACAATAGAGCAGCGTGTTTCAGATGTGTAATCCATGTCAGGACCGCAGGAGACTATTATCCCTATTTGAATCGAGGCTGCTGTGTCCTACTTTGCGGCCACTCGGTGTGTGTGTGTGCACGTATGGGAAGGAGACATTGAGATGAGTCTTGCATGCTTAAACCGAAACCTCAAAGAAGACAAGGAATAAATAAATCCTGAACCCATTGTTGCTTTCTTGGAAGAGGTGATTCTCATTTCCCGTGTTAAGCCAGTAATAAGTGGTAGAAAATACGGGCAGAGCTGTCAAGCTTTTTGTATAAGATACTCTGCATTTATGAAGACATAGATATATTCTTCTCGTCTCATATAATCTGCTATCCCATTCTGTGCAGTGAATTCACAAGACCTTTGGCAGGTTGAATGTAAAAAATGCCTCATTATAATCCCTGGCAGAGGCATTCATGAAAGGTGGCATTTGTATTCAAAGTCAAAGTGCATTCACCATCAAAGAGGAGTGTAGAGGAAATCCGGTCGTCTCTACTTCATTTAGGTAATAGAAAGATAGGGAGGAGAGGAGATTAAGGCAAGGGAATGGAGGGAGAGGAAGAAGAATGCAAGATAAAAAGTAACCTCTGGGGATTAGTACTTTCTTATAGCATGCCTGCTGGAAGTTAACCCTTTAAATATTACTTTCCCTGCTAATATAACATTAATGTCAACTGTCTTGTGTTGCTACTGCTGCTGCACTATTTTTGGAAAAGCAAGTGCTGATGAAGTTACAGCTGCCAACTTTTCTGCACTGTAATGCAGTTTGACTTAAAAACACACATGGGCATTAAGCCAGAGGAGGAGTCCTTTTCAAAGGCCAAGCATTGCTCCCAGGATGCTTGAAGACGGAGAGGGACAATTACTCGATCTGACACCTTGTTCCGACCCAAAGGTCACCACCCAGCTCACCTTGTGACTGTAAACACATTGTGAAACCCCATTTGAAACAACAGGGAGCTATAGCAGACAAATAAGCCCAAACACGAATGCCCGGCAGCTTTACAAGAACCCATTTTACATGAAACAAAATACATATTCTTTTGATTTAACTAACAGCTAATTTAACAAATACTCATAATGGCCCCTTGTCTTTGAGGCCCCACCATGTTGACTCAGCTTTGTAAATTCTTATCGAAGACGTCAGCAGTTTCAGCAAACTAAAGCTGAAAGAGGGACTGCTCAACAGAAGCTCTGCAGTCCTGCTCCTTGAAGGGGGAATAAAAAGGCAGCATTTTTCCTGTTCTTTTTTGAAAAAACTTTTGAGGACCGCTCCAGAACAAGATAAAAAATGGGGGAGAGGGAACATAATAGAGGGAAAACAAACAGTAGCACCGAGTTACACACAATGAAAGTTCCACACGATGAATAAGTATGTTAAGAAATGGTCTGCACATTTAGTATCTCCTTTGTGCTTCCTCTCTTTCGCCCTTTTTCTTGCTCTGTATTTCTGCTTGTAATTCAGCAGAGATTTCTGTAAATATTTTTCAAACTCTGGTGGAATAAGCAAGAGAAAAACACATTTTTCATCGTTCATGAATTGAAATGTTTGGAAGGAGCGTGTGGAGGGCTGAATTGCAGGCGCTGACAAGGTTTTCATCACCACATTAGAGGCAAGGGGCCAAAATCTGATCAAAATTAGATGCTCGAGAGGCATTCGGATCTTTGATCTCTGTAATTTTTGGACTTACAAGCAGAGATTTGCAGACATTTTTCCACAAACCTGTTTTTTCCAGCAGCTGCAGCACATTGAACACCCTGTTATTTCTTTGTAAAGACAGACACACACAGATAGAAGCAAGTAGGTACATTTATTGAAGTGCTGCACTTACATACAGCTTGTAGGTAGTTGTACTTTCCTTGTGTATTTCCATTTTCTCCTACTTTATACTCAAAATTAGCTCCACCTTAATCAGCTGCAACATTAAAGCGATAAACATATCAATACATCCACAATTATAATAACATTGTTCTGACAGAGGCCATTCTGCAGTACTTTTTCTTTTTGTACTTTAATTTTTTTCATGCCAATACTTTTTTTTACATTGTGGTACAAACACCCACTTAGCCTCTAGCAGAAAGTAGGGACATAGGTTAGAGTGGTGAGAACTGATGATAATAGTAATACTAACTGAGAGGGTTTTTTGAAGTGGGGTTGAATGAAAGATTCATCCATAGTCAGTGTAATATGTACACCGCTTAACCTTGCCACCGGGCATCCCTTTTCAACAGGGAACTGAAGCCATTATATTGCTCTCTTCACAGCCATGACACTCAATTTACAAAAGCAACCTTGTCTCATTCTGAAGATGTTGAAATCTAGTGCATGGGCAGTGACTTGCAACGTCAGACAACACCGAAAAAAGGTGTCATTTAACGTTGACATAATACAAAGCCCAGGCTTACGACCGCGTCACTCGAGGGTCTTGTGGGGGGTACTGCGGGAGTATGGAGTTCCAGGCTCACTGCTGTGAGCCATTCGGTCCCTGTATGACCAAAGTGAGAGCTGTGTCCACATACTCGGTGAAATCAAACACGTTCTCGGTGGGTGTTGGCCTCCACCAAGGTTGTCCCTTGTCACCAATCCTGTTTGTGATCTTCATGGACAGGATCTCGAGGCGCAGCCGGGGGAGGAAGGGGTCCAGTTTGGGCACCTCAGAATTGCATCCCTGCTTTTCGCAGGTGATGTGGTTCTGTTGGCTCCATCACACCATGACCTCTGGAGCATTTTGCAGCCGAGTGTGAAGCAGTTGGGATGACAGTCAGCACCTCCAAGTCTAAAGCCATGGTCCTCTGTTGGAAACTGGTGGTTTGCCCTCTCTGGTTTGGGGGAGAGTTACTGCCTCAAGCGAGGGAGTTCAAGTATCTTGGGGTTTTGTTCACAAGTGAGGGTAGAATGGAGCGTGAGATGGATCGGTTGGTCAGTGCAGCTTCTGCAGTGATGCAGGCACTGCGTCATTCCGTCGTGGTGAAGAAGCAGCTGAGCCAGAAAACAAAGCTTTCAATTTACTGGTCCATCTACGTCCCAACCCTCACCTGTGGTCATGAGCTCTGGGTAGCAACCAAAAGAATGAGATCGCGGATACAAGCGGTATGAGTTTCCTCGTGGGGTGGCTGGGCTCAGCCTTAGAGATAGGGTGAGGAGCTCGGACATCTGGAGTAGAGCCGCTGCTCCTTCACGTCGACAGGGGTCAGTTGATGCCTCCTGGGCGCCTCCTGCTGGAGGTGTTCTGGGCACATCACACTGGTAGGAGGCCCCGGGTCAGACCCAGAACACGCTGGAGGGATTACATATCTCATCTGGCCTGGGAACACCTTGGGGTCCCAGGAGGAGCTGGAAAGTGTTGCTGGGGAGAGGGATGTCTGGGGTGCTTTGCTTGGCCTGCTGCCACTGCGACCCAGCCCTGGATGAAGTGGATGAAGATGGATGGATGGATGGATGGATAATATAAAACCAGTCGCTGTTATAGGTTAATAGCGCCAGGCGGCATCAGGTGAAAACACGGTGGGACAAGAACAAAAATAAGGCAGCAGAAATCTGAGTAGGGCGGGAGTAGTGGTTGATAATTCCGACAAACACCAACTTTTCCCGGAGAGAGCAGTGTTCATGTCCTGTGAGATCATAAAGCCAAACCCTGTTCTTTTTTACTAAAGCTAACCACATGCATCTGTTGTTGAAGGAAAAAAAACATCAGTTCACAGTGCCGTACTGAAGCAGTGCTTTTATTTTGAAAGAGAATATATGGAAATAGTAAATTCCCTGTGAAAACAGAAGTGTATTTTGAAATAAGACGATGCATGTTACAGGCAGAACTTGACACGGTGTCCCAGAACTTCAACCCATGTCGTATCTGGATGTGGAAAGCCCGTGGCCAAATGTAAATATGTGACGAGGTTGGAGTGAGAATGTGTTGGTAAAAACAGTAATTTCATAATCAACCAAGTGCCTTAACTGAAAAAGAGAGAAAGAAAGAAAAGAAAATTGGTGCTTACAAACACCATTGGAAATGACAGTCCGTGTTTGTGAACGCAGCTTTGCAATGCTGTAAATTTGGACAGATATTCAAAGATTTGATATTCCTGAATGAGTGCATGAGGACCATCTAGAAAGTGCAACACTGAAAAGAAATACTCCTCTTATAGAGTGTAGTCTCACCAAAATCACTTCACTCCTAAAATATGTTGATTGTGTTTGCTTGAGCCAGTGGAAGCCACGGTTCACATGAACGTGTGGGCACATGATCAGGATTGCAGAGCCAGGAAAAACCCTGCACACACTGTGCGATGATCTCTTCAATCGAATCTGTCCCCTCGCCACAAGAGCTCATCTGCAGTGTTTCAGGCTGGCCCCAGAACTGGCTCTCCATATCAAAGGCCAAAATGATAAATTCCCCTTCCCGATTGGTTTAAAAAAAAATCAAGACCCATGTCACTTGTGCTCCATCTCCACTATGAGGTAATATTGATGTTTTGCTCAACCTGAAATCAATGGCTTGTCACGCCTCATTAGGCCAGGTAGAAATGCTGTTTACTCTGTTGTCGTGGGGTCCGTATCGTCTGTGACCATAGAGCTCGGTGATGCATGCTAACAATGCAGGTCTCATGGGTGTTTTGCAGTGGCTCAAGGTCAGGGGGATATCACTCGGGTCTCGGATTAACTGCCCTCCGGAGGTTTTTCATCTTTGTGAAACAGACAATATATACTTTGCCGTTTAACCTTGGGAGGGGGGTTGTTTTCTGTCCCTCAGGATTTGACAACGTAATTTCAAAGGTGTGGTCAGTGGCTGTATGTCCAAGGTTGAATGTTCAGGAAATGGCCGAGCAAAGTGAGATAAATTCTCCAATTTTTCTTTTCCATTTCAAACTTCTCAAGAGAAGTTCCTCAGAGACGGTACAGGGCTTGTATGTGTCTCTACAACTGAACAACTTACACACATTCTCATATGAATCTATTGATTGCTTTGCTTTAAAAATATGAGCTGGGAATTGCGGCGCCCCATTCCTTGTTCTGAGCCAGACTGTCGGTAGAGTGTAATATGACGACGGCAAATATTACGACTCACCAGACATTCTGTAGTGGATCAATGTTCTTAAAGGATCAAGTGTTTGTCAAACATGAAAGAGTTTTAAGGTAAACATTTAAAGACACCCTAACTTTTCTTCTTTTGTGTTTTTTTTCCTTTGTGGTTTAGTTTTTGACATCTTTTCATTTGCTTTAAATAATAAAGTGCCAGCAGACTGTTGGAGCTAATATATCTGAGGATTTCAGCATGGATTTTAGAGGAGATTTCTTTATTGATGTCTTACAGCGACACTTTTCTTTGATCAACTTAAAAGAAAACCCTGGCACACCATGAGTTGATATGCTTGCAGTAACAATGCAATCTACTTAATTATTTGTTTTTATTTCATCTTATGATTAATGGAAATGTCTCCCACACAACCTCCCTCATCTGTTTTTGTCTTTGAATGAATAATTGCTCTGTTTTCTTTTAATATATTATATTTTTTACCAGGGATGTCAGTTTTTGTTAAGTTTTCTTTGATAGTATAAGCCAGGTTTCTCTCTCCCATCTTACCTATAAACTTTACTTGCTACTGAATTAACTATCAAAGGGCTGTGGGTGAAGTAAGAGCATGAGAACAGCTTCTCTGTGTAACTTATCAACTTTAATGTCTGAAAAAGAATGTAGGACAACTGAACATCGACAACAATAGCGGCATCTCACATCTTATATATATTACTCCAAACTTAATCATAACTCTCATTACCTGCATGTAAGGTGCGCGATATTAAATAGTTTCAAATTTAACGTAAAGAGCAAAAAACAATGTATAAATGTAGTTAACATTAAATTCTGTAGATGAAAAATAATGAAGAGAGAAAAACAAGACAGTCTACTTGTAAAGAAAAAACCTATATGACATGAAATAAGAGAGGCCTTTTCTTTTTAGTCTGGTGCTGCATTGACTCAGTGATCTTAAGCATCACATTTCAAAGTGCTGTCTGTTTAGAGAGGGTGAAATTTTAAAGTTTTGTCATGTAAATATCTTATTTTATTGTCAGTTGGCTTTGCAAACAGACAGTCAGCTAGCCACATTAACATGCTGAAACATAGCGCCCACTGCCCATCCCCCAGTCTCCACTGGTTGGCTACCATTAGCATTGGCCACTCCGCACTGCGCATCACCCGGGTCAGGTGGGGGCTAGTTCGCAGTGCTGCTCATTCTGAGATTACTGCAGGTAACACCGTGCAAGTCGCGGGACAGCATTGCTGCTGAAACATGGTAGCCGCCCTCCAGGCTTGTGAATGGCTTCATTTTGAGCCGCAAAACCCCTTTAGCATTGTTAACCTTGTCAGCACCACTTGCCATGTTCACACTGGGAACGATGCTAACAGAGTTAACATAGTTAACATGCTAAAGGGGGTTTGCATCTCAAAATTTAGGAGCCTACTGATTAGGGCGACCTGGAGTATGTATGGGTCGGCACAATGTTTCCACAGCAATGCCGTTGACTCGGGGCGGCATTTTAAACTGAACAGTGCAGTAATCAAATGAACTATAGACTGACGTGTAGCTGGTCAAAGTTTTTGTCAGTGGTTCACAGATTAACAGTTAACCGTTAACATCCCTATTTTTTATACTTTATTAAACAGTCTTAATCACGAATTGATAAATTGAATAGCTTCTTGATAGGGATGAGCCAATTTTTCAGCCGCACATGAATTTTGGCTGATGTTCACCTTGTTGACTGCCATCAGCTAATCGGCAAAGAAGATGACATTTATGAATGGCTGTGGCTGATTTTTTTTTTTTTAATTTTGCACAGGCTATAAAGCAGGGCTTGAAAATAACTGCATCCTGTTGTCTTGGGAAGAATAGAAAACATGTTTGGGACAAACAGGGATCTTCTGCAGGACCAGTGGAACCTATAGCAGCAACAGCAATAGAATAGTCACGAAAATGCAGGATTTATCTAAATGGACTGATTTTTTACAGCACATACTCCTAGAATCAGCTTCCAATCATTGTTGGCACATCGTGAGTG
This sequence comes from Epinephelus cyanopodus, assembly GCA_026686955.1. Classification (NCBI taxonomy): domain Eukaryota; kingdom Metazoa; phylum Chordata; class Actinopteri; order Perciformes; family Serranidae; genus Epinephelus; species Epinephelus cyanopodus. Next base: position 14,515,489 of record CM048929.1, read on the forward strand.
ACAGGTGTCTTGACAAGCCCCCTTGATTCACTGGCCTGCCTGCTGTTATTGTAGTGGGAGAGTGAGCGTTGAGGCTTGCGAGTTGCGTTAGCATCATGCTGAACGAGGTGGATTATTTTAAATACTGTCTATCGAGCGGGACCTCATCCAAAAATCATCGGACTTAAATGACTTGGCGAGAAAGGCCGTCGATGTGAGCTTCTCTTCTAGTAAGGTTGGCACAAGTAGGGCTGGGCGGTATTTGCAGTGACGGTAACTTACCACAGTAAACATGAGCCGCGGTACTGCTTTTGTGGTTACCTTCATATGGCAATACTCCGGCTACAGCGACAGAACAGGGCCTGGCTGACTGCACCAAACCCAGGCCCGCGGGAGAAGGGGGCCCGGGAGCCGCCGGCCCTCCCTCTTCCCTCTAACGTTTATACATACTATATAACGTTTTATACACAATAATAGATGGATTAGCAACTGTTAACGTCTGACAATAAATAGTTTCCATCCTAGACTTGTATGGCTTTTTAAATTGTTTTATTTAAGGTGTAAAAAAAAGAGAGAGGACGATACCATGATATCATACCGTCACCACATCCCCCCAAAATAATACTGTGATACTGAGAGAGAGAGAGAGAGAGAGAGAGAGAGAGAGAGAGAGAGATATTTTGGCATCAGAACATTTTTGTAGTTATCCTAATTCTCTAGTTTTGTTGTAGTGCATTGTTGCTGTAACCTGTTACTGTATACTATGTATTTATTGATGCTTTCAATGCGATTTAAAATAGATGTGTAGGAAATCATGATAGATAGATAGATAGATAGATAGATAGATAGATAGATAGATAGATAGATAGATAGATAGATAGATAGATAGATAGATAGATAGATATGAAACAGACTTTTGAAGCAGTTATTGAAGCACAAAAGCTACTGCCTCCACCAGGAAAAAAAAAAATTACAGACCTATTCAAGTCACACTGGATGAGGTTTCAGTAAAGAGCCTTTGCCAGATGGGTTTCTGGGAAAGGATTTTCAGTTAATACTACACTATAATGTGTCTCCTCCTACCACTCTGTGTTTCACCGCCATTGTTCCTCTCACTGCCTCTGTGCTATTCTCCTGTATGTGTCTAATTTCCATGACGCCTTGATAAGGCTGTCTGCATACTATGTTTTATTACACTGAACTTGATACCATCACTGTGCATTGTATACGGCTGGGCATTCCCCTCTCTCTCTCTCTCTCTGCGCTGTAGCGCTCATGCACACAGTGGATACACTGATAAACGTGCACCTGTACATGTCATCTCTATACCTATTCATAGTGCATACACATCTGATACCTACCTGCTGCAAAATGACAGCGCACACACACACACAAGCACACACACGCTTGTGTACTTACACAGTGTGACTCTCAGCCTACAAATGGCAAACCAGTGGCCCTGTTTTAGGAAAGTAAACATATTATTCGAGCATATTTTGCCTGAGTGTGTAGAAGTATACAGACAAACACGCAGCCAGAAGAGCCCAGTAGCAACACCAGCCATGCCTCTATCTATAGGATTACCCCTCCAAGGTCAGAGTAGTTATCTTTCCCAGCTTCCTGCCCTTCTTATCCTCCACCTTTCTCACTCTCCACCTCCGAGCTACAAAAAAACAGTCCCAGCTGGAAGGAAACTGAAAAAAAAGATGAGGCGGTTATTTAATATGGTTTCTGATTGATCTCCGTCACATGATAAGAATCAGATGCTTTATCTTCTTGTAAAGATGCCACGTTATTTCTAATTAGATACAGGAAGTATTGCCATTTGTTACTGACGTTGTCAGGCAACGGAATGGGCAGCCCCCCAAGTATTTTGTTATCTGGGTGATATATGAGGCAGAGAACGATGGTCCCCAGGTAGTTTGGCTGAGATGCAGAGATGGGATATACCACCAGTGTGTGTGCATACACTACATGCTGTGTGTGTGTGTGTGTGTGTGTGTCGGTGAAATTGGTTATTGGAGGCTGGTATCAAATTCTATATATATCGCAGATTGGTTGAGACGCGTGCAGCCTAATGTTTGGTCCCAGGAGAGCGGTGGACTGATGCATTTCTGACAACAGCATATGTTGGATTTGTGCCTGACAGTCACGTGTGATCACAGTTTGCATGACAGAAAAATAATCCTGAGAAACACAGGAGGTGTTACAATTTATTCATCCTCATACACAATATGTCTTTTGTCTTTTTACCAGTTACCTGAACTCTCATGTGCTGACACAGGAAGACAATCCTTGAGAAATGAGTGAAGACTCTCATTTATTAGATGTATGCATTGCATAGGAGCAAGTAGCAGCCTACAGGGTTGGCAAATGAAGCCAACACAGATCTGCCAAAACCTGCAGTTCCTCGAATGACCTCTTGAGGCTGGCTCCAGTAGCAGTTCAGTCCCCATAGACCCCCATGTTAAAGTGTCCAATTTTACAGCAGAAATATATGTTTACAGCCTGGTACAAAAACAATTTTAGTCTCTATTGCCAATTTCCCCCTTCATCACAGCTGTATTGGGGGTGAATTTTTATGAAACTCACCCGTTTACATTTTTTTCAGGGTTAAGCTTATGCATAATAAAGGGCGGAGCCACTTTAAGTCACAGGCTCTCAATCAGATCCACCCTTCCCTCCTCTACAGCTTGAACCTCACATATCAAAATCAAATCAAATCAATCTATTTAACAGTGTAAATAATCAAGCGGCCATCGTATAATATACTCAAAGTTAGACATAGATAAGCTTTACTTGTTTAGTGATAGTGCAGCTTTTTTCCCTCTAGTCTTTAAAAATAGTTAAAGCAAAACCTCTGCTCTTCCTTTCCTCCACCTTTCTCATCCTCCGCCCTTCCAGCTGCAAAAAAAAAAAAAAACAGTCTCAGCTTGAAACCAAAAAGATGGGTTTGTTATTCAATATGGTTTCTGATTGATCTCTATCACACGCGTAAGAATCAGATGCTTCATCTCTTTGTAAAGATGCCACATTATTTATAATTGGATACAGGAAGACTCTCCATTTGTTACTGACGTTGTCAGGCAATGGAGTGGGCAGCCCCCCAAGTATTTTATTATCTAGGTGATGTATGAGGCTGCGAATGAAGGTCCCCAGGTAGTTTGGCTGAGATAGATAAGGTTTATTTGTTCAGTGATAGTACCTTTTTTTCATTAGTATAAAAATGTTTTTTTGCTCCGAGTTAATTGTATTATAATCTAATCTGTCTTTTCAGCTTAGTGCGTCTTTGACTGCCTTTGTGGCTCAGGAGTCTAAGAGGCCTTGTCATAATGGACATTTTGTTAGATTTCTTTTTCCTTTTATGTGCCAGGAGGTCAGTTCCTTGACTGAACCACAGTCATCACATTCAAAACTATGATGTAACTTCCTACAGTGAATGAGGTCCCTACTTCTGCCATTACTAGTGGAAGAGTTGTTTTTTGGGGATGAAAAATGTCTTTCTGTCATTCTGTGCCTTTCTATGTATTTTTCTGTCACTAGTTTTAAGTATTCTGAAATTAACGACTGCACTCTGCAGCCTGTGCATACAACTGATCTGTATAGATATACAACCACCTTCCTCAGTAAAGCCTCACGAGAATTAAGTTACAAATAAAGAGACAAAACTCAGATGATTAAACAAAAATGACTGACAATAAATAAAAACAGCCATGGCCATGAAATTTCCTAATGGATCAGTAGGAGAGTAAAACATCACCAAAGCAGACAACACACACCACAGCAAATGAGAGACTGCACAGTTTTCACACATCACATAACACACATGCATACAAGCTACAGTATCAAGCATCGTAGCTGTTGTTGATGTTCTCATCGGGAAAGTGTGGCACTGAGTTTGTTGTTGTACTCACCTGTTTGAACGGCATCCAGAGTCTCAAGCATCGCACAGTCCTTCTCAGTCTGCCCTAGGTTCTACTTCTCTGCTTGTTCCCTCTCAAAGCGTAATATAAGCAGTCCACCCTGCCTTTCTCGTCACACTGAGCTCCTCAAATTCAAAATGTTTTCAGCAGAATGAGGCTTTGCAGTCACCCACAGCTGCTTCTTCTGCGCTGCAGCTGCAACTTGAAATAAAAAAAAGCACTTAAAGACACACTATGCAGGATTTTCCTAAAACAAACAACATACGGACTCATACAGGAGTCATCTAACTCAGGGTGCTTTCACAGTTGCCCTGTTTGGTTCGGTTCAGTTGAACTCAAGTTTGTTTGCTCCCTAAGTGCGGTTCGTTTGGGCAGCTGTGAACACATACACTTGGGTGTACACCAAAACCAAGACCAAGACCTTCTTAAAGGGGTGGACTCGTTTGTGGTGAGAACATGTTCCGACCTCGATCCAAACCAACTGCAGTCACATGACACATTGTTTGGGTTAAACATGAGCATGTTACAGTCCTGGAGGATTATTAATGTGCACCTCCTCCTGTACTGCCTTAATATGCACATTCAGCACATCCAATGCATCAAAACATTGTTTTCTAGTTGGAGCCGCACCTTGTTTTCAAACTGTATGGTTTGACTAAAATGAACAATGACAGCAATATAGTCCACGATGAGCAGCTCTAAAATCAACCTGCGTAGTTGTCCCTCCATTGTGACATTAGAAAGTGTCACATTTATCTTGCAAGTGTTCTGTTCTTCAACGTTTTGTTTATTTCCTGGATTTTTCCCACATGGAAATTCTGACCAATCAAGAGCAGCTTTCTCACACAAGGCATTTAATCTGGTCCGCTTGTAAATGTTGCCGTGAGAACACGAACCAACTCCAGGCAATTATGCAGTTTTGTAACAAAATTAGTCCCTGATTCAGACCAAAGCAAGACAACTCTAGGTCTGAAAGCACCGTCAGTCATCACTTAGGACCCACTAGAAGTGTGTGACAGTATTCTTTTTCAGAGACTCTGCTCTATGCCTGTATTTTCATATTAACTTCCTATTTTCTGTTATGAGTGTGTATCCCCACAGTGCACAGGTGAGGGCGGGGCTTTGTAAAAAGGTAGCTACCAGGTGCCAAACTGTAAGCAGCAGGTATCCAAGGGACACAGTGCCAAAAAAAATGCAGACATAAACACGAGTGAATCTGGGGTTCGGATTTTAATTTCACGTTTGCTGGAGAGTGTTCTTACAAACAGGAACCAACAATTCTCAATAGAAATGCCTTTAAGTAAAAGTTTAATTGTTAAAAATACTCAAGGGAGGCAAAAACTCATGAGGGAAGCATATTAACCACCAACAACAGTAGCTATCAAACCCTTTGTGTTAATAAAAATGAGGTATGTCTCGTTACTCCCCTACTAAACCCGGTAGAAACATTGTCATGAATTAACTGTAGTAGAATTAAGTGCTCATTAAATCCTGGATATCCATCCCCTACACTCCATAATTTCTTATTTCTATAGGCAGTGTGCTGATAGTTGCTCATGACAGAGGAGAATCATCAAAGCCTTTCTCCCTGCAGCTTGTGAGTAAAGCCTCCTGGGCACCAGCTGGTCCCTGGGGTCCTGGCAAGTTGACAGCCCGCTGATTCCTGCAGGCTTCTTCCCAAGGCCAAGGCATTTAACTAAAGTTCCTGTCTCAGCCATTACATCCTGCTTCTGTCTCTCTCTCACACACAGACTTGCACAATGTCAGTATATGCACTGAGACACAAAAACAGAGCTACACATACACCAAACTCTGGGAAAAACTTTATACTTTATTAGACAGGAAGTAAGATGATAACGCAGGTCGTGCAGGTTTATAGCTCATGTATTGTTCTATATATCTAACACACAGAGGAATACTTTTTTTTTTTCTTCCATCGTTGTCTGATCCAGGCAAATCCGGACTCACCAGCTCTGCTTCTGCACATGTTGTTCACTCCCTGAATCCCCCAGGCTCTGAGCTGATTATAATATGCCCTGCTTGGAAGAGGAAGAACTTGATGCATATCGCGCGCACACATACACACACTTATCCTTTCATGTTTCATTCAAACCGCGCTCCCTCCCTTCTCTTAATCTTACGCATGGCCACTTGCAATTTGTTGCCCTAAGCGTCATCCATAATGCCAGCAAATTTACTTGCAATAGCAGTTAGTGTGTTCCTTTTATTCCTAAAAAGAGCTGGAGATGACAGTTCTGGCCCGCAGCAAATCCAGCAGTGACCTGTGTTATGTCTTCATCTCTTTGCCTTGTCAAAAACTCCAGGAATAGTGATCTGGAAAATATCTTCTAATGTCTTGTTATTGAGAGCATTGCCAGGCATCAGTTCAAAATCACTCTGGAACTCTTCATGAAATAACTTTCCTAATTTTCGGACAAAAATACACCAATCACTCGAAATATTAAAACCCCTGACAGGTTAAGTAAACCACATTGATCATCTTGTGTCAGTGCAATGTTCTGCTTGGAAACCTTGGGTCCCAGCATTCCTGTAGGTGCCACTTGACATGCACCACCCATCCAAACACCACTATGGGGACCAAGTACCGCCCACCCACCCCAATGCACCGAGCCTGGTCTCACTCCGCAGTCGTCGAAATCCGGCGCTCGGACAGTGACTTGCGGCATCAGAAACCAGCGGAAAAAGCCATCCTTTAACGTCAATATGATATGCTGTCAGTTGCCGTGATAATTTAACAGCTCCCGGCAGTGTCAGAGGTAAATGTGGCAGGACAAGGACAAAAGTTAAGGCAACAACTGGGGCAGGCGGGGAGGGTGGTGGCAACTGTCAACCGAGAGAGCAGAGTTTGCATCCTGTAAGATTCTGAAGCCAAACCCTGTTCTTTTTTCCTAAACCTAGCCAAGTGCTTTTGTTGCCTAAGCCCAACCATGCGTGTTTGTTGTCAGATGCCAGGTCAGATGTTCCACTGTGGATCAGACGACTCTGACCTGTTGAGGCATGGACACAGGACCTCTGAGTGTGTCCTGTGGTGTCTGGTACCAGAGCGTTGGCAGGGATTATGAGTCCTAATGGTTGTGAGGTAGGGTACCGGCAGATCGGGATCTAGTGTATTTGGAGGCCAGGGTGACACCTTGAGCTCTGCCTCACGTTCCTCAGGGCATTCCTGCGCCACTGCCATGACAGTGGCGTTACTTGGTTCGCAACCGTGTTTTGGGTGGGTGGTGCACATCAAGTGGAATCCACATGAATGCCTGGAGATTTCTCAGCAGATCATTGCATTGCAATCAAAGTTACTCAACTCACCTGTCAGTTGTTAAATGTTTTGGCTGATCGCTGTATATTTGGTAACCACTCAGCAGGAAAGAACATTTTGAAGATGATTAAAGAAGCACACTGGTGATATGTAATGTTTAATGTGACGTATATGTACAGTAGAGTAAAAAAATAATAAAAATGCATGCCTAAGTTTCTACATCAGTATTTTCTGCATAGGACTGTGAGAAACTTTGCTGCTGATTTAACCGGGAGATGGGAGATGGTGCATGGCGAGCTCTGGAGGTTACAGGTCCACTGCTGTCCCAAGGTTGTGTGGGTGGTTAAATGCTGATTCGCAGCAAATCACTGTTGCTTTCATCTGATGTGAAGTGGTGCCAGGGCTTAGGGTATAAGACGGGGCTATCTAACGGCATTGATCAACGCTTTGTGCTGAACATGCTAAAAGTGTGAAAAAAAATTTTTTTTGTGGGGATTAACTCATTTGATCTCTCCTCTTTCTTGCGAGGGGAGGTGAGGGAACAGATTGCGAGAGTCTGCTGTTATCCATCACAAATATGTGTGACACCGCAGGGGTCCAGTTAGCGAGTGTTTTTACCATCTTTTTGTTGAAGGCGTCAGCATAATGCAATGACAGACGCTCCTCAGGGTTCATTTCTCGCGTCTCATAAATGTTGCACAGGCGGGCTTCTTTTGAGGGATAGCAAATTTAGGCTGCAGTCAGGTACTTCAAACACAGTTGCAATATGCTAAACAAATTATATTAGTTGCTCTCTTCAAAACACTGCAGCTTGTGTGTCTTAATATGGGCGTGAGGGTGTCTGTTTGTTTGTGTGTGTGTGTGTGTGTGGTGTGTGTGTGTGTGTGTGTGTGTGTGTGTGTTTCTGCGTGTTTGCCCTGTGCAACCCTGTACATCCATGCACAAATTGTACACATAAACACAAACACCACCACATTTCCTCTCTCGCACACAAACCAATTAGATTGCAAATATCACACTGTTCCAGGAAACTCTCCGTAGCCAGCTGCAGGATGTTGCGTGTTAGCCTCAGCTGCAGTAAATAACCGAATGTGTGCTTTGTCATGATTCTCTGTAACAGTGAAATGTGTGTGTGTTTTGAAACACTGACCTAGTATTATGGAAATGGTACGCTATGCTACTGATAATGTGGAGTGACAGACAAGCTTAGCTGAGAGCCAAGAAAAAGCGATTAAGCAACTGTGAACATTCTTGGTTTATGGGGCTTTTTAACACCATATGGTGCTGCAGCTATTGTGATTGTGCAGTTTGGACAGTAACAGCTTGAGCCTGATACAGACATCTAACTCACTTATGTGACTAATGTGGTTATGATTGGGTGGATAGTCAAGTGATAATGAGGGAGTACAATAATTGGTTGATATTTTAATTTTTAGCCACACTAGCGGGTTAGCTCTGTTGTTGGCAATGTAGGTCAGTCGGTCGGTCTATTGCTTTGATCCAGACCAGAATATCTCAACATCTCCAGGATGGATTGACACTAAATGTAGTGCATTTTTGCTCCACAGACAATGGTCCTATTGATTATGCTGATCCCCTGATTATCCCCTGACTCACTGACATCAGGCACGCTGGTTCCCAACCTGGGTGTCCTCACCTTAGCCTGGGGTCACCAAGGCTTCATGGGTGATCAAACGCCTGTTTGATTTTGAAAGGAGTAAGAAATATTTTAAAAAAAATTATAATAATAAACAGTGACCTAACCCTAACCCTAACCCTAACAGTGATCTCAGCATTTCTATTAGTTTTGTGAAAAAAAACTAGATAAAATAGTTATTTTTAAACTTTAAAAAAGATATAAACTTAAAAAAAAGTCTCACAGGGTTAGAACCTGATTGATAGATCCTGATTGATGCATCAATTCAATGATTCACGAAAAGAAATGAAATTCTACTGTCGGAATCAAACAACACCAGGCAGACATAAAATGGACTATGGGGATAACACTTTTTCCTCTGGAATAAATCAGCAGAGTAAAAATATTTTAGATATACAAGAAAATCAGGGTCAACAGACAAAGTAATGTCATATGTAACCAATGGTGATATATATGGCATGCATCACAGAAACATTAGATGCTCTGTTATGTTGTGTTCACACAAAACGGCATGCGAATTTTAGCATTGCGTTACTCACGCAAGTTGGATCGCTAGAATATTTTGTGTTGGTTCGCTTCATACGCGCCAATAACTTCCATCATATACATGTGAAATTGCCGAATGGATGGATGAACTTCCGCGGTACATCCTTGCTGTCGATTGGCTAAAGCTGTGCTAATTCTAACTCTTGCAAATAAGCGTATGACACAAAATTATGCTACTCACTTAATTCGTGCTGCTTAATTCAGGTATTATGCGTCATTCACGCCACGTCCATTTTGTCCATTTTATTCACCCCCGGTGTGAACACAACATTAGGCTGAAAGATGTGCACGTATGCTAAAATTCAACTGTGCCATTCAGTCAGGAGATAGAGTGATTTAAATCAGTGATGAGTAAAATAAATGATAAATTGTAGCTACAGAAAAAGAAAAGGTCCGCTAGCTGCTTGGTTAATTCAAAATATAAATGTTACAGTGTTTCAAATAAGATGTGACCAGCAAAATTCTGCTGTTTTGGTTTTTTTAACCTTAACTGAGCTAAACTGTATACATACACAGTTTAAAGATATGGTTGTTAATCCATGTTTGATGACCATTATGAGAGGTTTGCCTTCAGGGCTTTAAGACAGATGGCCATGGAAAAAAAGGCTTTGGGAAAAGATCATGGTTTGGGTTTAAATGAAACAATATTTTCTAGGAAGGGCTCTGGCAGAAAGCCACAGCGGCACTTGTCCCATGTGCTGTTTTATGTGTGTTAGTGGAGTCAATTTAAAGTAAACTTCACTGCATTTAACCAGTTACAGTTACAATTCTTGAAGGAAAGGGATGGCAGCTTCTTCTGTAACTGACTGTGTTAAATGGGCATGTGATATGGGTCAATATCGATGGCAGGGCCTTGTATTGAATCAAATTGAAATTGGCAGACTTTGTGATATTGGCAAATATTGTATCATCGTCAAAAGAAATGATAACATCTCATATCGTGATGGAATTATTTATTGACATCCCAGATAAGGGCACAGTTAAGACCTAAAATCAAGTTGTAATCACAGGGCTGTCACTCTTCCAAACAACCACAACCTGAATTACAATGAAACAGCTAATAGAGCAATGGTCAAACATCAGTGATAAAAAAAAAAGCCTATTTTGTGTGTATGATTGTTAAAATAATAATTCAGTCTACTTTAGTGGTTCTGTTCCAGGACCTCTCTGCCTTTTTTCCATAGGCTCAATTATCATAACTTTAACTTTCCATATTATATCAAGTCACATTTTTAATTTGTCAAATACTCTGATCAATGGTCAAACACCTGCAGCCTACCTGCATGTTAGCATGCTCATGTTTAGCTCAAAGCACTGCTCTGCCTATAAGTGCAGCCTCACAGAGCCTCTGGCATGGCTCTAGAGATCTTAGCGAAGTTTTTGTCTGTCTCTACTTGTGTAGGGGGCTGTGCTATTTCTGTAATTTGGCAAACAGTTGAGGGCAAATCTATTTGTGTAACTCGAGGAGCTAAAGAACTAAAAAAATAACCTCAATAACTTCCCTGTGTTTGAATTCCTTTTTTTGCTTTAATGGTGAGTTAATTTCAGAGACAATAGATTGTGTCTGTCAGACCAACTATAACAATTACATTTTACAATTAAATCATCAACACACTGGAAGAAGAGTTCATTCAGAGAAACTTTAATATCATATCAAACGGATCATTTTATTTTTTTATCCCTCTCAGAATGAGGTTGCCATGGAGTTTTCATATGGAGGAAACAGAGAGGTGTGAACGTCTACTGCCTTCAAGAAATAACCTCTGAAGTGGAGTCATAACCGAGCTGAGAACCTGAGATAAAACAAGATTCTGTCACAAACACACACCCACCTTTTTTCATCTACTTTGATGCAGTCTCATATTACTCAAGTTTTCATCTATAATCCAAAGTTGATATCTAATTACTGCACTTGTCTCGAGGAGTTCTCATTCTCGCCGTTTTCTTTCTTTGTTGTGCATCTTTCTTTGGGGCCTTAGTCTCTTCTATCTTGTCCTCATTTGTACACGACGCAGATTTAAGCAACTCTTAGTGTAAATTACCCCGAGGGCGTTGGAATATGCTTCCAATTTCTTCCATGGCAAATGAAACAGAATTGATGAGCAGATGCAGATGGGCAGAGACTGCTATACAGCGCAATACAATATAAAACATTTAATAACTGTGTCCTAACTGCAGCTGCTGTGTGCTGGATGTCACATTTGAATCAGTAAATCAGCTGGTGAAGGATCCTCTCCGACTCATTCTGACTTTTTATTTGTTTATCTATTAGTATGATGAATCTGAGTCGTACATTTTGTTCATAATCCTCTAAAAGCCGATGAGATGGAGTGCAGCTGTGCATGTGCCAGATGTGTGATTAAAATTGGTTATTTTGAAAATTGAAATGTTGTTGACCTAACCCAAATGCATTAGTGAAGTACAGCTATAAAATTAATTCCATGCTAAACTGAGCTCCACCTTGAACCACCTCCTGTGGTAACTTCGATGAGCTCCAGAGGGCAGAAAGGTTAATTACACCAGACGACCAAAGTCGATCACCAACACATCTAATCCATCACCGTATGACTAGGCCCAGCTGAGTGCCGCAAATAACGGCACTTATTGGATTCCAACCTAATCAACAGGTTGTAAAAAGCCCTAAATAACATGATGAATCCTTAATGATCCCAGCGTGGGGTTACTATTAAGGTATGACGGCTGAATAATAGTGGTGTCTCTGATTCCCCACTAAGCTGTGGTTAAAATTAATATCCTCTGGTGTGAACTAATTGGCACAGAGCCTGAGGGTTGAAAGATGAGCTGAATGAGGGAGGTACTGTGTGTGTATAGGTGTTCATGTGCGCACATACGCTTATGTTTGATATCACAGATTTATCCAGTATAATGGTTCATATGTGCTTCACGTTAGATAAAAAGACATGGACAGAGCTTGCTGCCCGCACTGTGCATTCATTCTGCATGTATTTATGCACCTTTTCTGATAGCTAATGAATACTGACAAAACAGAGCAGTACCACCAGAGATCTTGGGGGCAGTGTAGCGTAGTTCAAGCGAGAGATGATCGTAGGACATGATGAAGACATTTTAAAATGACGGAAAAAGACGAATTGAAGAAACGCATCTATTTTCTATGTAAAGGGAGTACAAATATGTTACGTTCACATGGGATCTCGCAGACAGTAGTCAACAAACTGGTCGTGTAGGTCCATGAATGCAGCACAGGACTCTTCATGACTTCTTTTTCCTCAGCAGGAGTTTAAGTGGTTTTGAGTAGCGGGGTGGATAATTAATCAGTTGTTCAGATCAGAGCTGATCAAATCAGATTGATGGAGGAGAGTGTTGTGTTGTGAGTGAAAGCAAACTTTTAGACCCAGTGCAATATACAGTTAAGTTTCACTCTCACTGCGCCTGGTGCTCTGCTGCTCTGTGCCCACAGTACGCTCTGCAGTCCGACAATGTGGTGCAATGGATAACCAAATTGTATATGTATTTCAGCAGAGCACCTGACCCTGACTTGTGTTACTATCATCTCTGCCTGCACATTCCCCAAAACAACATTTGTCTCAAACTTAAACTCGAATTTCATTTTTCTTTCAAATCTTTCAAAAATTCTTTTTTTCTTAAAAAATCCATCAATCCTCAATCCACCCATCCTTAGAGAGTGAGAATGTGAAAAGTATTGGAGAGAGAGGGAGCAGACGTGTCTCAGATTTTCATCCACGACATCAGTGATCCTCTTTGAATTCTTCAGCAGAGCATAATCCTCAGCCAGTGGGGAAATGTGAGAAACTTCACAAAGTAATTTACACTCTAATGTCTATTTTCCCCAAGAACAGCAATGGGGCGCAATTTAAGGATACCACAGTCACATTTTTCTTATTTTCTAAGATAATAACCAAGAGGCTTTATATTGAGTTCTATCATCTTATTATTTTTTTTTCCTTGAATGAATGGCATGCTCAGAATAGACAAATAACATCTGTCTATTTCAACCAAACAGGCCAAGCGGATGGTTTTCAACATTCAAAACAGGCACTACATACTCATTTAAAGCTGTAACATGTAATCAAAAGTTTGGAGCACACTGAGAGAAGGTTGGCAAGTAGTTACAAATGCCTCTTTTTGTACTTTTAAAGTCAGAAAAATTATTGTTATTCATCTTAGCCCCAAGGTAAGCATGTGGTTTCTCACCAGGAACTAACTGTGCTGTAAGTCAGGGATAGAAACTCTTTTAGCTGCATTACAAGGCAACGGTAATGCGGCGAGATATAGTCAGTGAAATGATTACCAGTTAGTTTTCTTTCAGAAAAATACAGCAATGGCCGGCTAACGGCTGAAGAAAACACAAACTTTACTATAGAGAATGGTTGGTGGTAGTCACACATAGAAGATGTGTAAACATTTTAATTACATCATATTGTAAGTGATTCGAAAGGCAAAAATTGGGTTCCTGGCTAAAAAGTTCAACCTTGCTGCATGAAATACAAATATAACTCCGTCAACAACTGGGCAGGGAAACATCTGATAATGTCAGGAATAAACAGGCTTCATGGAAAGTCAAATTTTTGGGCTATTGAATCCCAGTGGACATCACAAGAGCCTGAGTAACGTTCCCATATGTGAGGAGAATTGCTGAAAACAAATCACCTCCAGTTTATCGTTCCATGACAATAAACGGTGCTGATAAATCCAGATTTCCTTTCCTACATGCACATTTAGCACGATGCAGTAAATTTCCGATACATTCATCTTCTTCCTCAAGTTCCCCTCCTCATCTCTTAGCTCATCTCTTCTTTCCCTTTTCATGTCTCCCCTTCTGTCACTTATCTTTCCCTCTTTCTCACAGGCAGCTCTTCTACCCTCTTATCTCTCTCCTCTCCTCAGGCGATCCCTTCCTCTCCCCTCCCTCCCTTTATCCTCCTCCCCGCCTGTGTGGCTCTCCGTGCTCCGTTGCCCTTTATGACCTGTAATCCATGCTTATTAAACAAGGTGCCTGTGCCATTAAGAGTGGAAAATGAGCCCTAATGGCAACGCCGCTGGCAGCGCCCGCTGCCTCAATGCCATTTCGCACTTATGGGCAACGCTACATTAGCACCCTAATTCGAGTGGCCTTGCATCGCTGCCTCTGAAAATATTTTCATAATTTACCTCTCCCTCCACTAACCCTCCGCTGTCTCCAGTTTGTCAGGGAAGGCTGTGCTGGATTGTCGGATAGTTGTATCCTCCCAGAAGCATATGGCCGCAGCTGGAGAAAAAAGCGTTTAAAGCAAGGTAAAGCTACTTTATCAGAATGAGTCTATCACAGAGACACACCACGCCTCTTTTGTTTTTAACCTCCTGTGCCCCACAGTGGAAGGACCTCAATAAATCATGTGAAAGAGAGGCAGTGGTGGGAGTCTGATTCAGGCAGCTGAAGGGGCACAGAGAGTTGAAGGTTCCCTATGATGGCAAATTGATTTATCTTGTAGTCACTTATGCTTTGGAGGACAAATCAGTGAGGACAATAGAACAACTCTGGGTACGTGGATGGGATCATTATAGAAATCATCCTGTGGCTCATGAGGACATCGTCTCTTAATCTCAGAGGCGCTCAAGGATACATTTCAGGGGAGTGCCACCGGCCTATTGAAGTTTCCACTTCAGCTCAAACAGAGATAACATTTTTTTGGCTTTCCATTTGAGCCGTGAACACACTTTAGGGCTCAATGCTAACTTTTAAATCAGCTTTTGGTCATAATTTTTAATCACTGTGTATTTTGTGTAATTAAGGTCCTGTGCTGTAACGCATGAGCTTAATAATGAAAATGTGACATAATCATCTTTGTAGTAGAGCACACAGACACAGAAGACAGTCAGAATTCAGTACAAGTTAATCTATAAGGTCAAACATTGGCCAAAAAATATACTGTGTACATTACGAGAGCCATTAAAAATAATTAATAACATTTCTCAAAAACCAAATTGTATTTTAAATGCTGCTAAAATATGTGGCACTTTGTTTTTTTGGTAATCCTGAGTTTTTCTAGAAACACTCAAAGTCCAGTTTTATTCTCTCTCGAACAAGTTACCTTTGGTTGTTAATGAATTACACAAAACAAAGCAAAAATAAAACAATACAAAAAAAGAAAAAAAACCAACTTTTTTTTCAGTTTTCACTGTCTCCAGCAATTTTATCGCACTAAATATGTTTAAAACATGGCAACTTTAAGCAAAATCAGGTATTTTAGGTTGCAACAATCCTGAAAAAACAGTGAATTCCTGAAGGGACAGACATAAACTTGTGCCCATGTGAGTTGTTGGGCTCCAGTTGTGACTGTAACAGCAATATTTAAATATCGCCAACAACATTTAAAAAGTATTTATTTTGGAGTGAAGTTTTGCTCTTTGCTGTCTATATTTTTTGATATGTAAAAAAAAAGTTTCTCAAAACTACTGTCGTGTCCTGCACTTCTATAATTTGTCTATCCCGTGTTTTGTTAGGGTTGATTGCCGTGTCTCAGCAGCAAATGGCAAAAATTGTCATATGCCTGTGCTAATGTAGCAAAGCCCTCTAGCGGCAGCAGGAATCTGAGCTATAGTCTGTCTGGAGTAAAGGAGGAAGTAGTGCACGTTGAGGTCGGGGTGGATGGATGAATCAACAAAACCATAGACATTGTCACAGAAGACCATCGTTTGCTTCCTGTTTCCGACTGAGAGTTGTTCCTCAATCTTAACCACATGGTTATTATTACATTCATGACAAAGACAGTCCCCTGACCTGAAGTAATTATAACCCAAATCATGACCTCGCCCTTATAAAGTCTTTTTGTGCCTGAACCTCACAAAGCCTTAACCACAGTATTGTCAGATAATGTTGACTCACACACACACACACACATTTAGCTGCCATGATGACTATTGAGATCTCAGCAACATGTTGGTAGCTGGTAAGGGGATAATGATGTTTGCCTGGCGCTGTTGCCTACAGGTAGCCAGGTCAGGCTATTTAATAGAAGGTGCAGGTTGTCCATTGTTTTCCACGCTCTTTGTATTTTGATCTCATTCCACTGCAATCACACTGAGCGTGAAGAGACTGTTGGCCCGTGGTGAACAACCCCTACAGCTTGATTGAATTGTGTTGCTTAATTCTGTTTACAATGTATTAGATGAGTATATCACTGCTAGCAGGTAAAGTAGTGTTCCACATTAATTAAAGTTAATAGGCAGCTAAGGGAGAGGGCTGCGGAGGCTCCTGTCAAACAAACATGGTATTGAGGTTTTATGAAAAACGCCCCGAGCAAACTGTATTTCTCTGCCTTTTTGCTTCGCACATACACGAACGCATACATACAGACACACACCGAGACACTGGCCCAGAGTCACAGAGCAGGAGGTTGAAAGTGGGCAGGAGTTGAGAGATGAGTCATGTAGTGCCCGCCGGCTCTGTGTGCATGTGTGTGAGTATGTTCTGTATGTGCGAGAACTTCTGTGAGCGTGGGAGTGTCAGTTTGTGGAATCGTTTTAGAAAGCATCGTCTGGACAATATGTGAATTAATGTTTGGTATTTACTTTTGCTTTCATGTTCTGCGTGTGTGGGTACAAGTATGTGGGTTAGTCAACAATTTTGAACAAAGGATTCAACATCCCATTGACTTTGGACTTGGAAGGACAATACCAGTGCTGGCTGATAGTAACAGTGAGCGTCGGTGAAAGGTTTTGAATGTGTTTCTTTGTGCACACATATCTGCCGTTGCATGCTTTTTTGGATCAAGCTTGATTTTCTCTTCATGAGCAATCGCACTCTGTTGCGCACCGAAACAGCTGGACCAAGACCTTCTTGAAGAGGTGGTCTCGGTCTGGTTACAAACGAACTCTGGTGCGGTTCGTTCGGTGAATCAAAATCAATCTGACTTGACAGGCCCGTGCCCACTATCTGCAATCAGCTGCCCCGCCCCCTTTTCTCTATACAAGGACATACATTTGCCCAGAGGTGTATCATGGAAATCATGAAAGTGGTGACGTTGTTTCTATGCACATAATAAGGCCCTGACGCTCCAGCGTTGCACTGTCAGTGAGCGTATGTGAACGTAATGACAGTCGGAAACAGCTGATAAGCCCTTCGTCGGCCCCTGATGTGTTCTCTCCTGAAACCCAGGACTGTAATAACTCCCAGCAGATCTGCCATCTTAACACCTGCTTAGAGGTAACCCAGAATCATGCGCACAGTTTTTATAGAATAAAAACTGGGAAACTCCATTTTTATGATTAAAATTTTTAATTGATAATTGATGAGGATGAAAGGGTGTCAGCTTCATGGTTAGTTATTTGACCCATGCATTAGTAAATTAATGTTTTTAATTATTGTCTATTAAACCCTTTTTAAATAATTACACTTTTAAAATGTTATGCATTTAGTTAAAAGGAGTGCGTTTACATTTTCTGAGACAGCTGAGCCTTTATCGTCTGTGCGTACATATGGTCTGAGGCACTTCAAAATTTGTTCGCACAGTAGCAAATAATTCAGTTAAAAAAATGTTGATGAATCCCAGATTTCAGCTAAGACCTTTGTGCGCACGGTTTAAGCGCAGATTTGTGCATATGCACTGTGAATGAGGCACACTGTGTTTTTGAGATCAGATGAATTTCAGGGAGCAGATGTTCTTTGTCTATGGATATGCAGCACTATACACACTGTGCATTTCAAAGTGCATTCATAATGTACATAGGTGTGACCACATGTGTGCGCTGACCCCATGTTCACGGCATCTAAAAACTCTCATGTTCTCAGTTATATTTACAAAGCAGCACGAGGTCGAGGGATTGCATTTACACATTCCCTTTGTTTCTCTCCGTCTCTGCATCTCTAACAAACAAGAGGACTCCAATCGGACTCTCAGTGACCCTCACTGCTCCACAACATGCAGCCTCTCTCTCTCTTGTGTGTTGTGAAATATTCATAGGACCTCTGCAGGGCACAGTGTACAGTGCGTTTGGGCTGCTAATTGTTCCATGGGCGGACCTCAGGGTGCTGTCATCTGCTCGTCCCCGACACAAACAAGGACACATCATCATCCCGGCACATTGTGGTTCATCAGCTGGAGCAAGGTTTTGTTCGCTGCAGTTTTTATCCTTTGTCAATATGCATTCTTTAGATCAGGGGTTCTCCAAAGGTCAGCATCTGATTTTTATTCACGGTCAGATGTCTGGAACAGTCGGTGATAACAAAATAACATGTTGTGTCTCTTCTGATTGGCTCAGAGTGAAGTAGAGGCAGACACAGCCCAGACACTTATTACTTCTGACTCAAGCGTACAACTAGGCCTTCATTTACCCTAGTTTTAGATATTGTGTGTGAGAAGCTGCAAGTACTCCAGTTTAACATTAATGCGTGAACTCTGGAGCAACCGGCAGTTAACGTCGCCATGACAACAACGTCAACAATCAGGAAATAAGCAACATTAAAACCACATTCATCTGGTAAGGGAATAGCTGTGAATGACCGCCAGCTACACTGTGCACTGAACGTCACAAACAATAAAGTGATTAATAGAAAATGTATTTCGAAATAGAAACGTTACATGATGTGATGAGTCATGACGTATTGCATTCATAACACAAGCTAGAGCTTTGTTCAGACTGACGAAGTGACCATTGAAATCTTACCGACTAATGACCTTTCTGGTCAACTAAAGCCTAGATCACATTACATGATTTTCACCCTGATTTTGCGTAATCTTTTGACTGTTTATACCTGGCGATGTGTGTTTCTGTTAGTGGGAGTCTCACCAACTGCGTTACGGCCTGTGTGTGCACACCACTAGATTTCTCCACCAATCCCTCGCCGACAGAGCCCCAGATAACGCGGTGATGTCACTAAACTAAGCATGTCACTAAGCATGATATTCTTTATTATCCCCAAACACAACACACTCCACGTGATCCTGTGGACGCCACCATTGTTGTTGTTGCTTGCCGGCCGGTTCGTCAGTGTTGCCAGATCTTGGGAGAGAAACAAGCAATCAGGGCTATGGAAACAAGCCCAAAAGAAGCGACTACTGAATAACTTATTTGACAGATATACATAGAGGAAGGTGCCGACTCACCTCCGACCCAAGGCCTGGCAATTGTAGACTGACAGTGGCAGCTTGTATGTGATGAAATTTCGAGTTGGAGCCATTACTCCTTTGATTCTGGCACCAGCAGGATGATATATCTGGTAGGTTATGTCGCCTACTGCTCTGAGATGAGTTGTGTTTACCCCCAGTTTTTCCTTTGTTTTGCCTCTAGCTATCAAAGAGGCGTAATCATCACATCAGAACTAAAAAGGGTGTATCGAGCAGAGGGAACATACTGTATCTCTATGCAGGACTGGATTCATAATCTGCCTGCCTGCCTCTAATCCTTAACAAGTACTTTAGTTGTGTTCAAATCTCTGTAATTCTACATCTCGCAGTTTGCATCAGCATGCATGTGCTGTAGCACACGTGTGGAGCGTGCTGGCATGCAGTTGATGTGTTTTCCCTCTTGACTGCCTCAATCAATTCTTTATTATCCTCAGCAATTAGGGTACCTTGCAATGATCAATGATTTCAATAAGCCTCTCTGTGGGTTTAGTTAGACGCTCTGCCTGCTCTATTTTTTCTGCTTCTCTCTTAAAGTACACACTTGATTTGCATGAGCTTAAATACCACCTCACGACAAAACACTCGGCTGGATATTATTTGCCAACAGACTCTGTGGTTGCAGTATGTTCGGAATAGGTGTGTATCAGTGTCAGTTTAGTGCCTTCTTTGTTGTCTTAGTTGAGTGTAACCACTGTCATCTGGTCCTGCAAACATGTTGAAACAAAAATTCTGAATTAGTTGCTATCATCTGTACCTACTGTCAGCTGTCAGTCTGTCAGGAGCATCAAGTTCAGCTTGACTGTAGTGCGACCTCATGTCCTTGATGTTACCCTGCCTGTAAGTCATTATGAACTATGTAAATTTGACAAAAGCACAGCTCAATCCCTGGACTATTTTCTCATTTGCATGACCATTTGTGATACCTGCATGAACATCCTGAGGTTAAAGAAAACTAAATGAATTTTTGGGGCAACGAAGAAGTGCTTTAACCCTTTAACCCTAACCCTTTATAATAAAAGGGTGCAATAACAATCGTCATACAATATGCTTTTCCCTGTCTTGCAACTGCTCTTTGTGTGAGTTACGAATCGATGCAAAAACTGCAAGCTGTCAGCCTTGTTGAACGGATGTGTAACTCAAACACATATACGTGTTATGTACACTTGAAAGTGCTCACCCTCACAAATAAACAGATGCATTGCCTGATCCATCTTATGAATTAATAATTAGAAAATACCAGCAGTGTCGGAGTAAATGTCTGCTCTCTCTCAGTGGACTGCATTACAGAACCATTTTTGAAAAGCCACATATTTCCCCACAGGGAGTCATGAAGCTGTTCAAGAGGGGGGGAGAGAGGAAGGATGGTTCACATGCACACGTAGCCATCACACTCTGTGCTTTCTTTCAGCATGCCAGCATATCGTCATCTATTTAGTTATGTTTTGTTGTTATTTTGTGAGCATCAATACCTGGACTGTAGAACTAGGGCTGATTATTGGACTCACTTTTAAGGGTAGTAACTAATTCACGCTGGTACCACCACAGTTCATTATCTTTTCACTCGCTTGGTCAGAAATCTACATGCCCAAATTCATTTTTATTTCCTCCCATACAAATAAATATCATTGTCATAAAAACAACCTCTTTTTATCAGCATGCTTTCAAACTTGCAGCAAACCATGTAATTCATGGTCGGAGTTTCGCCTACATCCTCTAACGCCACCCAACTAAACTACTGTTGCTAGAATAACTGAAACATGAAATTCTTCATGTTTCAGCTCATAAACTTTGAGTTTACCTGCCACCATTTACCCGTGACAGCCAGATCAGTACTGC
The DNA here is from genome assembly GCA_026686955.1 of Epinephelus cyanopodus. NCBI lineage: Eukaryota > Metazoa > Chordata > Actinopteri > Perciformes > Serranidae > Epinephelus > Epinephelus cyanopodus. Next base: position 14,536,810 of record CM048929.1, read on the forward strand.
ACATGTGAAAGGAAGCTGGCTCACTCCTTAGTTACTCCCATTTTCAGCTCCAGAAAAAATGGGTGTGTTTAATTCTCATTTGCACTTGTGAGTTGCTAGAGTTACTCGCCCAACCTGGCATTTTACTTACCCCAATCAATCAGGCCATTCTCATTGTTGAGTCCTGACGGCCCATATCATCGATCGGTGCCAAATTTCGGCACCTAAGAGCACACCAGGGTGAGAGCACTGGGTTCAGATAGGCAGGCAGAAGCACCACTAAGCACCCCAACGCCGAGAAGCCGCCTGCAGCACTCTGTGGCTGACTTCCCGCCTTCAGGGCACTTTGCGGCTGAGACAACAGAGCTCTGTGGAGCCGCCGGGTTCAGGAAGGAGGCGGAAGTGCTGTAAAGTGCCTGGAAGCCGGCCACAGTGCTTCATCGGCTTCCCAGTGAAATTAAACTATGGATGCACGCCGATAGTTTTGGCGTCCGGTCTTTTTGCTTTTCTGTTGTATTTTGAAATAGCCCAGTATCACTGCAGTTTGTGACTGTTTTTCAGGTTACGTTGTTCCGCATATTTGTCAGTCTTGTCTAAATAGAGAGTGAGAGATGCAAGCAGACAGACGTAGGCCTACAACACATGCACACACACACACACACACACACACACACACACACACACACACACACACAAGCAAGCAGAGAGACAGACAGACTTAGTGATTAAAAGGAGGCAGAGGAGCAGAATTGCTTTTTGCATCCTATTAAAAAATTACATTTTTGAAAAGAAAAAATAAAGTACAAAAAAAAGGTACCTTTGAGTACTGTTACTGAATTCCCAGTTCCGGTGTGTATTATATCAAATGTGAAAGGTACCCAACCCTGTTAAGAACTGACAGATAAACTCTATATGTGAGTGGGCTGTGTGTTTGTGTGTGTGTGTGTGTGTGTGTGTGTGTGTTTCCGCGATTGAATAATGCTGGGGTGACCTTTTGACCTCAGCTGATTTTCTTGGTGTCAAATACAGTACATAGAGTAAAAGATGTTCATGTCCAGCAGCTGCACCAAGGCCAGTCAGTGTCATTGTGCAAACGATGGTTCAGATGAAAACCTGACTCGAAAAAAACGCCTTATATTTTATGCTCAATTTACTGTACAAGGTTGTCTGCCACTGCTTTGATGATTTAAAGCTACGGTTAGTAACTTTATATAAAAAAAAAACAAAAAAAAAAATTGGCCAAATTTGCTGAAACTCTCACTCTAGCACCACAGTATTACATGAGACAGATAAAAAAAAAAAAAAAATCATACTCCCCCTCCTCCTCTCCCGCATAGTGCTGCTAATGGCATTTGCAAGAATCTACCGCAGCTGAACGAGAACAACCAATCACAGCCGAGGAGTCTCTAAAGCAGCTGTCAATCATGTCAGTCGCTGCTCGTGAACTGTGCTCAAACTGTCAAATATGAATCAAGATGCTGTTTACGCACTGGCTATTTCTGGCCTTTAATGTTTTCACAAACATATTTTGGTGTTATCCCGGAAATCCAGAGTTCTCGCAAGAGCACAGTTTGAATTTGCTCAGCGAGTCACTCTGGCAATCAGTAATGATGCTCATCACCTATGCCCGTGAAACCGAGCTGCACCACTCACATCAGTGTATCTGATATAGGCGGGCCAGAGGCGAGCTAAACAGATGACGACAGCGCTGCGACGACGAAGTCCAGAATCAGTCAGTAAACATTGCAAGATGGCTACAGATGAACACCAGTTGTTTGAAACGGCTTTGGCCGCTACAATGAACGAGTTAGACTTGGCTTTTTACATTTACAAAGAGAGAAAACCCACATTAGAGGGGTGTGAACCAACAAATTTGGGGCATTTTTGCTTGAAAAATAACTAACACAGTGAAAAGATATATAAAAATCACCATTGTTAATGTAAAACAAAACCATAAAAATAATTTTCCGTCAAGTGACCAACTGATAAATAATTTCCACCCTTGAAATTTATATGAAATATTTTAGAATATTAGTAAGATCTTAAAGTCACCTGAATAGATGCTGGCATTGTTTGATTCTGCAAACCAAATATCTAACATTTATATGTTGATACTTAGCTGATATGCTGAAATTTTACATTTCTACAACCCTGTGATTATTGTTTGGTTATATTTAGGCATTAATGTTACATGGTTATGGTACAAGATCCTGTTTTGGCGTAACATATCTGGATTTGGTGACACAGTCTCCACTGGAAATGCCATCAGCGTCTTGCTACAGAAAAACCATTTTTGTCATTTGTTGGTCTCAAACAGTGGTCTGCAGTGGCCCATCTTGGTATCCCGCAATCCTTCATTTCCTCCACCTCCTGATACAACCCGCTCTCACTCTGAAGAAGTGCACAGGGTACCTTTCCATGTTGTACCTGGACGTGGAAAGTCCATGACCAAACGAGGTTGAAGTGACAATGTGTTGCTCATATACATGTAATGAGAACTACTTTAAAAAGGTTGGTATGTAATGTATCCTGGGTTGCAATATGTTGCTATCTTTATTTCCACAATGTACCAAGGATCCATATGAGGATAGATCTTTCAGCAACATACTAACGTTCATTTTACTTAAACGTCTACATTTTCCACCGATGCCAGATATCATTCATCTCGCATTGACTGCATGTATCCAGGTGAGCTTCTTCCCAAATAATCTATTCTGCTCAAAGTGCCAAGCAAGCAAACTGTCAGCTGCAGGTGGGAGTTATATGTTAGGCCACACTAAAAAGAGATAAATACCGGCGATCCACCACAGTGAATTAATAATCCCTCCCTGCTGTTTTGCTTTATTCCACTGCTTGAGGGCAGTGGAAGTTAGTCTGCAGTGTTTCTCCTCTCCAGTCTTCTCCCGCCTGCTCTTTGAAGACTCCATTGTTCCCCCACTTCAAGACATCGCTGATCCTTTCAAGTGATGCCTCCTTGATTACACAGGATAAATACTTGGCAAGTGTTTTTTTTTTTTTTTTTCTTCTTCTCCCCCCCCACCCCGGAGGCAGGGAGACAAACTTTGGTCATTACCATAATAAGGTAAATCAGACTGTAAAGTGTTGCGTTGCTTCAACAGTAGCCCTGAAGAAAACTGCTGACAGAGGCGTAACTTGTTGGCAGCTCTTCAGGGGGAGAGAGCTTGTTTGTAATTGCCTCAGCTACAACACAGTTCCCCCTTTGAAATATAGACTCCACTTGACTCCTGTAAGTACAGTCGATCCGTGCAGTTTGGTACTTTGATGAGAAAGTGGTTGTAAGTGGGTTGTGTACGCTCAATTCTGTTGAGTCCTAAAGAGGATAGTTGAGCAAAATTAAGGGGGAGGGGAGACTGTAATCTATATATATTCTTACGTGACATTTTCAAGTGAACAAAGGTAAGATGAACCTACTGCTGTACCTTCGTGCCTGTACGTATTTCTCTGGGTTGGTTAGAATAGAGATATATTTTACATATTTTTATAATATTTTTACTGTCATACTCTTCTACATTTGTTGCTTGATTTTAGCAATTATTGTATTTTCCTTTTCTTTTACTATGTTTATGTTATGTACCAACACACTACAGCAAATTCCTTGTAAAAACCTACTTGGCAATAAACCAGATTCTGTTTCTGAGAAAACACAACTCTCAATTATTTCATTTCAAATAAGGGACAGTTATGTAACCAGTAGCTCATTCATCAAAAAACTGAGTCCTCTAAATTAAAGGTCAAAATCATATGTTTGTCCATGTCCTCTGTAAGGACACAAAGAAGCGTTTTCTGACATTCGCATTCTTACATAACAACCAACTGCTACAGTTTTTTTTCGTTATTTTCAAGTCCAAACATTATGTTTGAATACGATATTTCTGCGCACTTAAAGATGAGGATTCGGCTGCTGTATTATATCATTTATAGAATTAGATTCTAGTGACAGCTGCGTAGGGTTTCTATCGCCTCATGTGATCCAAAGTTTCCAATAACTCCAGAGCGTTGTAAACTCCAAAAGTAAAAACATTTATTTAAAAAAAAGATAGATGTAATCATTTCCAAAATTCACAACATGTTTTTATCTCATGAAATATTCTGTTTTAATCTATATTTATTTGTCTTTCTGACCACATTTCCACTGTGGTCAGAAAATCTTTTGTTTGTTCTCTTGCTTGTCACAAATAAAGGAAGGCACACACCTGTATTAACGAGCCGGTCTAGAGGAAATCTAACAGCACCATAAATGGTATCTATTCATTAAATAAAGTTGATTTAATTAGAAATAAAGAATAACTTTTTTAATCTGATAAATCTCTTTATTTGAATTGAGGATTTTTTTTAGGGTGGAGACATCATATAATATGATGATAGAAATTCAAAACTTCATTGAAAAACCTCAAAATGAGCTTTGAATGTAAAAAAATTCAGAACGTTGCAGAGAAAGGTTGCAGCGGACTCAAGCCAGCTGATGGTGTCACCTGCAACTCAGCTGATCAAATCACGGGCAGCTGGTTTTAGAACATACTTGTAGTGGAGTTTGCTGGTCAAGTTTGAAAATCTGACATCCTCACGGTGTGCCGATGTCAGACGGTGGGCCGCTGGTGCTCGCCCCATTTTGAGAACATCGCAGAATGGCGTATGGAAAGTAGTTGCCTGTTCCAACTCGTCTCATCACGAGTCTTTGGTCTGAACTCGGCTTTGATCAGTGAGGAATGACACTTAATATTTGCAGATATACACTGAGTTACCAGTTTAGCCTGCCCTCAGTGATATAAAAGGGTGGAAAAAATATTATAAACAATTCAGAACAACCATAAAGTTGAAACAGTAAAAACGTCATTATAACTTTATATGAGACTGCATTAGTTTGGTATACCTAACACAGTGGCAGTTAAGTATTACTATCATAAATCTGTTTGTATTTGCATGTAATGGAGCATCGCAATTTTGCTTCATTTTCTATGTTAATGACTATTAATACTTGTGTTCCTTAAAGATGAAAGAACTCCATAACCAGACATAAAGACTTTAACTGCAAACTGCATTAGAGCAAATGCTGCATTATCATAATTACATTTCTTCAACATAATGACAGGTGAAATTGCTGATCCATTACTGCCAACAGCAAAGTTTCAGGTACATCAAATCCAGCCTGGTTTTCATTCAAAGCCAACCAGACAAATCCGGATAGTAAACGACACATTTTTTACCCCATACCATGCGCTGTTAAACTGCTCTGCTACCCCCCCACTTTCAGACCTCACTTTGCAGACCACTCAGGGTTCAGGCTCTTAACATCCTGCTGATGGAGGGAAAGTGATCCAGGTCTGACTGCGGGCAGCTTGGCCACTGAGCCAAGGCTGATGACTCACATCTCTTTCTGAGCCTCCCAGAAGCAGTTCGATACCTGCGCTTCCTCATCATTTCAAGGCTGGTGTCAACCCCCCGCGGCCCCCCATTTTGGCAGTGTAGAGGAAGGGGTTTGTATGATGTTTGATGCGGCTGTAAATGATGATGACAAATTGATGTGAGGCTCAAAAGTCTTGACAGCAAGAGGTCTGAGAAAGGAGGAAGTTTCAGAGGATGATTGCACAATGCCCTGTCAAAATCATAAGTCTATTTCTGAATAGTATTTTCACTATCTGTGTGTTGATTGTGATTTTTGAGAAAACATAATCATCTTTCAGTGAATGACAAAAGATGGAAGAATGCCTGGCTCAAACTGTAAACACTGTATGTCTGTGTGTATAATAGAAGGTGATAACACCGTGAAAAAAATCTTTTCTTCCATCAGACATAACAGGCTGTAGAAACAAGATTTTCCAGAAGAGATGGTATACATTTCTGACCTCTTGCACATCGATTTGAAACAGTAGACCAAACTCAGACGCTAAATGCCAAATTCTGTTTCTCTCCTTTCAGTTTATTCGTGTATTACCTTCACCTTTTAGTGTGAATTGATGGACAAATGGCAAATAATTATACATTTTTATTCTATGAAATGAATTCACACTCCAAGATAGAAGTTAAATTGCTGTTAAATTAATGTAATAACTACCAAGGGTGCTGTTTCTTACTTTCAAGGCTTAAATCAACAGATTACACAACCTAGATGACCGAGAAGTGAATATAAAAATCATACAAGCTTATTGTCCACACACCATTCAGCATTCATCTAAATTCATTTATAGCCCAAATTTCTAAATGCGTTTTTGACCCAACTCAATCCAGCCCCTGTGGGTAGTAAATGGGCTGATATATGGGCCCTATATAGGACTATCCATGGGTGTCATGTTGGCCCCATGACATTTCCCCGTATGGGTGTGTTTACCCAAGTGGGCTCCAGATAAGATGCCCATGTTGGACCCATTTCCACTTTGAACCCAGGTAGCCCCACCATGACCCATAAGGGACCCACTTGGGCCGACTTGGGCAATTGGCATGGGGCCAATGTGGAAAAGGTGGACTGTCCAATATAGGGCCCATTACATTTTACTAGCTAGTTACAAACTGTGTCCGCCGTTTGGTGCTGGGCATTGCTAGGTCAGTTTCAGTTCATTTTGGTTTTGATAGCCCAACATGAACTGGTGACTTATTTTTTAGGAAAAAAGCAAAAGGAAGTAAAATACAAGAGGCCTTTCCAATGTTTTATTGACTCAGTGAGCTTTAGCACCACATTTCAAAACACTGTCCACTTAGAGGTGGTGAAGTTTTAATATTTTGTGGTGTAAATATCATGTTTTATTTCTGCTATAACATGCAGGCACATGTTGCCCACTGCCCACCCACAAGTCTACACTTTTGAACTACCATTAGCCTTGGCTGCTCTGCATTGTGCACCAACCAAGTTGAGTGAGAGCTAGTTAGCAACACAGCTCATTTGGAGATTACTACTGGTAAAACCATCCTTGTTGCTGCAGAAACATGAAGGCCACCCTCTGGTCTCCCCCCAGGTTGCCCCTTCATTTTGAGACGCAAAAACCCTTTTGAAAGTATGTTATTGGTGCTAACAGAGCTAACAGTGATGCTAAAGGGGGTTTATGGCTCAAAACTGAGCTACTTACTTACCAGGGCAACCTCAGGGGAAACCAGAGGGTGAGCAAGTGTTTCCACAACAGTGCTGTTGGGATAGAACAGTGTTACTTGCACTAATTGCCAAATGAGTGGTGGGTGCAATGGCTTTTCAGCTTTTTGATGAAAACAGCCGTGTTCTCCTGCTGGGAATGAGCTTGATGAGAGCTGTGAGAGTGAACCAAAACAGTGAGGACCTGATCACACACACAAAGTGTTTTGCAGGTTGCAAAATGCAAGGTGCGCCACAATGCCGTTTTTTAAATTGGATGCCACTAGTAAAAAAAAAAAAAAAAAAAAAAAAAAAAAAATCAATCTGCTGTTTATGTATTTATTTTAGTCATTTGACAGTAATTAGTAATTGGTTGAGGGTGAGAGGCTGTCAGTAAATAGTTTGTTGGGCACAGGGAAACGGAGATCTGTGTGGGTACATGAGACCCCAAAAAAGAGGATGGATCACGAGGGATACCACCAGTTGGTCAGGAGCTTTGCCTCGATAATGGCCATTTCCAGGCATATTTTAAAAGGACTGTTTGATGCTGTCTATCGTTGGGCTGTATAGCTCTTGTTATCCAGCAACCACTATCACCAGTTTCTCCTCCATTCTTTACCAACTGTAAACTTGTTGTTGTGACCAGGACAAAAAAAGAGATGACTTATTCCACTGTAAGTTTTTTCAACTCGAGGAGTTCAGAGCGCTCCAGCAAAAATGCCTGGCACTTGGAGCGCAGAAACATTAAGGTGCGTTGCGATGCAAAAGCCGTGAGCAAAAAGCTTCATTCTCATTAAAATCGATTACAAAAAGGTGCCTCCAGCTGCTAAAATTTCTGTGTGATCAGGGCCTGAAGCAGCTGAAAGACATAAAAATGCTCCATTGAGCTGAGGTGAAATGTTGGAGGATTACCTTCTGTGGGTTTGTCACCTTTCACATTGCACAAAGGTGACCCGTAGTTAGTCTATAAAAATACTGCAGCTTTGAATAAAACAAGACAACATGTCTTTATACTTTAATAGTCGTTTTCAATCAACTGTCTTTAATACAGCAGTAATTTAGGCACTAAATTATATTTCAAGGTTCTGTGCATCCTGAAAATGATCCACACTATACTCTAGATTGCAAACACAGGTGCGAGTTTTGCTCCCAGTGACAATGAACTGAATGATTTCTCTAAAATAGTCTATGGATTAGCATTAAGCTGGCGTTGGTATAATTATAGCAAAACAGACCTATACTCTCTCCGCCTCCACTTGAGTGCAGTGAGAGAGCAAGAGAGAGAAACTAATTATAAAGCTACCTTGCGATTTATCGCAGGGTAGCTTTATAATTATTTACTCTATTAGCCATTAGTGGTCGACACAAAGTGCACTGGCTGGCAAAATTAGAATCCTTATCTGAATGTTCCAGAACCTTCACTGTATCCTGAAAGAATGTGTAAATGCAGCGGGATGTGCCCTAACCAGGAAGCAGCGGGCACACAAGGACGTTGTGAGGACATGTCAGTGTGTGGCACAGAGATGTTTTTGCAGTGCAGTGGGAGATTCCAGAGAAACTGTGATGATTTCCTGAGGGATCAAAGCCTCTCATTTGCATTGAAACTAAACGCCTCTCTACTGAATATTGAAATTATGGTGAAAATCTGGTTAAATTGCTTCCATCTTGTACTTTAGCCTGCAGTTCAAAGATCATCAGCTTGGTTCTGCATTATAGATAAAACACATTATTTTGTACTTATTCATGCCACGTAGTAAGCATGTCTGTCACCAGTGCATCACATACACACTGATTTACATCTAAGAAATGGCTTAATGTATATGCGTTCGTCCATTTGTGTGGGATGCGGCTTGATATGGAAATATGTAGGGATGCACTGATTGATCGACTGGTGTTCAGCTTCATCAACCATGACTGATTACTGGCCGATCATTCTCAGATGAAGCTGATTCCGTGCTGGTCATATTTACATGCATGCCCACAGCGGCACAGATTTTGTGACTATTCAGACCCTGTTGGTTGACTTCATTTCTAAAAAGCAACAAGCAGCAAATTTTGCAACTCATTCAGACCATCACGGAAAAAGTGTGAGATATATCAAAATGTACTATATTGTAATTTTTGTCATGCACGCTGCTCAAAGAAATCATAGTGAGCAGCTCCTCTGCTAGCAGTGCGGGGTCCCTCCTTTCTTCTGGTGCCCTGCACACAGTGGGACCAGCAGGAGGACGCCGCTCACCACAGTTAATACAATATAATAAGCTCACAATGCATTCTTGTAAATATATATTGATTCATAAATAGTGATGTATGAATAAATAGTTAAATAGATACCTAGTTAGAGAGATAATAAAATGCTGGGTTGCAGGGGCAGCAGGCCAAGCAAAGCACCCCAGACGTCCCTCTCCCCAGCAACACTTTCCTCCTGGGGGACCCCAAGGTGTTCCCAGGCCAGATGAGATATGTAATCTCTCCAGCATGATCTGGATCTGCCCCGGGCCTCCTACCAGTGGGACGTGCCCAGAACACCTCAAGCGGGAGGCACCCAGGAGGCATCCTGATCAGATGCCCAAACAATGACACAAAGGAGCAGCGGCTCTACTCCGAGCTCCCTACCTCTAAGGCTGAGCCCAGACACCCCACAGAGGAAACTCATTTTGGCCGCATGTATCCGCGATCTCATTCTTTCAGTCACTACCCAGAGCTCATGAGCATAGGTTGGGACGTAGGCCTACGTACATTATATAGATAATATTTTCTCTGATTCTTCTCTGATATGTAAATAGTTCGTCGGAGCATATTTGGATCTGTCAGACCTGTTTTGTTCTAAGTAAAACATGTTAGATAAAGCTGGATATACTTCAATTCATTTTCAGTTGGACTTTATTTGTACAAAAGCTCTGTCCAGTAACCTGGGGCACTTTTTTATTTTAAGATTTGAGTAAGACTGAGGGAAATTCCTGCAAAGAAGAAGAAGAAAATGAAAACAATGTGTATGCTGCCAATTATAGTTCTTAGGTAGAAATAAAATCGGAATCAGTAGGACAAAAAAAAATTTAAAGCTGGCCAAGAAAATTGCAATAAGTGCATCCCTAGTGATATGAGGTAATGACATTAAATAACACAAGGACAAAGTTGACCAAATATATTCAACATCTGAATCCAGAAGCAGAAGGTTATGGGTACAAAAATATCAGGGGCTGAGCCTAAAACAAGCGCCATATAATCCCAGACCTCCCATTGACATGGATGGCTTCCATTGCCCCCCCTCCTCTGGGAGCTCCATGGGGTTTTGACCTTTCCACTTCAGTGGGAGGATAATTGAGGTACAGACTGCGGCAGTTCTGCAGAGCACAGCCTACAATTTGCTGTACTGTGCATGAGGAATACTACGGTATACTTGTATTGTTTTCAGATGCTGCAGGAGAGGGGAAAATGTAAAGGACAAAACCAACAAGTTAATGCTCTATACGGTTTTTGTAGTTAGATAGACGGAAGTTAATTTAAGACAAATAGGAATATAGAGGGAATAATTGAGAGAAGACTGAGTGATGTCTAATCTATGGTCTGTTGGTATGTTAGATGCAAATGGCGGAAAAGGGCAACACGTATCTCGGGGGAACACAGAGATATGAGGACAGACACTAACACCCTGATAAACCTTACACTTCTGTATACATATCTTCCTTTCTCTTTGTCAACCTTAGGGAAACTTCAAGTACCTCATCGCAGCTCAAAGTCTCAAGTACAGTCGTAGCGGGATAGTGCAATCTTCTGCAATTTCTGAATCATATTGCAGTTTACACACAGTCTGTGCTGTGGCTGCCTTTACACTTGGAATAACTGAGCAGATGGGATTTTGGAAGTTTTCACTTCAAAGGTTGAAATGTCTGACGGTTGTTATAATGAGAGAATTTGTGGTTACACAGGGATTCATGTGACACTATTATAAGCTTTAACTTTCAAATACGGGAGATTTATACTTTTTTAATACATTAAAAAAAGATCTGCTGGATGGGAAATAGATTTCACCGCAGGTCACAAAAATCATACCGTCGCTTACCATGGGGTCTGGGACGTGTGAAAGTTATCAAATTGATATTAAAATAGCATGTATCAGGACATCCCACATAGTGTCTCTGTTGAGTGAGAGAGCTGTGAAAGAGTAACCGCTGACAGGAAGTCACCAGTGTAGAAAAATATCCCATCCTATTATTTCTATTTTAAGGCAACTCAAGGCAATTTGAGGTTAACTGCTGAAGATGTATGTTTGGTTACAATTGGTGCAACAGTAGCTGCTGTAATGACAAGATCACGGGTGGCGATCTTTAAGAGTCTTGATTAGATTGGTGCCACCTGTGGTTTCCATGGTAACAGCAGGTCCGTTTAATCAGAGGCAGTAGGAAATGTTGGGTGTACATTAGCAGTCACTTAAACGCACAGTATTGTAAGGCAGTTCACAATAGTTAAGTTTGTACTGCCTCTCTTGCCTTACAAATGTGTACCTTGTTGCTAGATGTAGCGCGTTGATTGGTTAGTTGACGTGACACTGTTACACATTATGACAGCAAGTTTTAGCAGGAGTCAGTTTGTAAAGGTTGAAGGTGCTTGTGGCTCAGCGCTAGCTTGCTGTTCTGTGCCCAAGCTAGAGGTTGCAACCCATCATAGTTGCCTTTACTGATGTAAAAATGGAAGCTTCCTTGTCATGTGAAGTAATTACCGGCCACGCACATCCAGACGAGTAGCTTACCGTACTTCAGAAGTGGAAAACAGGACAATGTGTAATTTCTGCTGATGAGGGGATGCTCAATCAAAACAGTAACAAAAGACGGAATTTGATGACGTGATGAAGTAGTGTGGGATCATGGGAGTTGTTGTCTTCATTTTTAAACAACCATTACTGCTGATGAAAATCTATCTGAAGTCACTCAGAAAGAAATCACGTTAACAGACTAGGAAATGTATTAACGTGAAGTACAGCGACTGCAGCTAACATAATGTAGCAAATTAAATCATGGGGTAGCCCAGCCTCGATACTTGTGGTCAAAGCAATAATACTAAAAATAACTTTGTGAGTGTGTTGAAAACAATGGTGTAAGATAGTTAGGCCCTACCATAGGTCAAAGGCATGACCGCTCGCTGGACTTATAGATGTGCTCAGCTTGTCAGTCTTGACAGATTTTGCTTCCTAAACTAGCTACCGGATTGTATCGTCTTGTCACATGATCGACTCTTGACATAAGGCAACATCATCAGCATACATGTTATCCAGCACTCATAATTGCATACATGTATATGACAAAATCACCCCCCTTTCCCATGGGGGTGGTGGTGTGTCTTCTTCAAACTCCTGGGAGTTTGAGGGTTCTGTGCAGTAATATATATTCATGGTTTTTCCTAGCTCATGTCCAATAAGCATTCAATTTACTTATAGATCGCTACTGACTAGAGATGGGTTTGTGCTTTTGAGGGCATACAGCCGACAGCAAATGGCACCATTTTTAATCTAATGTGAGTTCTTCTTTGAACACAGGTGTAGTTCGGAGGTGGTAATCTGAATCATTCACAAGCCCCCCCCAACCCCAAGGGCCCCATTACAACCACACTGCCTGCACTGTCTATATTTTTAGTTGAATGGCATTTCCCACAGCTTTAATGCAGCTCTGATATGGTTTAAAGACAGTGAATAGTAAACAGTAAGGCTGAAATTAATTAGATCAAATTAAAAATAGGAACAGTGTATCACACGCATGCCTCTTTTCCTGTGAATCTCTTACATATTTGGCAATTTGAATCCAGCACGGGAGTGGCGGACTCCGCCACTACTAGTGAGGTAATTACAGAATGTAGTCAAATCGATAAAATATCAAAAACAGGATTTAATGTCATGAAAATCTTTAGGATCATGATATACAAATGACACTGTGAAGCATGTTGTACACTAGCAATGAGGGCTCCTAACATAAGGACAGTTTTTACACAAATTATGTATAAATGAGATTCATATCCTAACGTTATAACCATTTCACTTGCCTCTGCTGAATCATCTGTGACTGGCATGATGGATTTTGCTCTTTTCATGGCTCAGGTAAAAAATGAATGGAGACTGTTTAATCCGACTCCATTGAACCAGCCTTTGTTAATGTTAGCTGTGTATCTCTGCCAACCACTTGAGGCGGAAAAGAGAGGCTCACAGAGGGCAGGTCATGTACAAAAGGGACTGTGTTGACCTTAACACATGGCACCCACAAGGGAGCTTAAACACTCTCTAAATGAGGCCCCGTCAGATAGGCATTAAATGGGAACACGGTAAGCCCTTCTCTAACTCAGTATCCCCCTGTGCCGCGCTGCATTCAGTGTGTGTTCCTCCTCTTCATACACACAAACACCGTCACTTGCGCGCATGACATACCACAGACACACACACACACACACACACACACACACACACATATGCATGCAGTACGTCTTGCTATCTCTCTTTCACACATTAGCAAACATGACAGCAACTTACCCTTTTATTGCTCTCATATCTTTTATACCTTATATCAGCAGGGACATGCTCAAACAGTTTGAGGGGCGTTGGTTCACTTTATTGAGAAAAAAGATACCCACTTCCCTTGTACCCACATCTCATGTAGAAAAGAGGAATTTTTAGATTTTGTATACACAATGCAATAGAGTCTGATATGGTGAGCAAGAAATGAAAACAGTGATACAAAATCTGATATGCTGCAATACTTTTTTCTTTCTTAGTGCATATATCATTTCTGTACATGTTTAAACTTTTAATTAAATGCTCAGATTTATTCTTCTGCGCTTGGTGATCATGTGCCGATAGCTGATTAAAGGTGTGTCTGCATCTGTTTGCATCAGAGTTTTTCGTGTAGATGTACATGAATGTTAATACTGTTTTAAGGCAAATAAAGAAGGCAGTTAAACAAAATACTGCACAGAAAAGTGACGTGCACCTCCAAAAAATTGTAACCACACGTCAAGGCAACGCAGACCCAAGGCAGACGGCAAGAGCTATGATTGGTCCTTCAAACTACAGCATTTCCGGCATTTCGCAAGGTTTGACTTCCTGCTGCAGTAGGACACCGCCATTTTCAAAAGTCAGGTCATTCAACGGGTGTACAGACCGTCGGCGCAGTCGCCTCTCTCTTCATTGTCGTTGTAACATTTGTAAAAAAGAGCATTTGTTGTTCAATGTCAGTCATTTCGATCTCTCGGTCGCCATCTTTACTGTGACTAGAACAAAGCTGGAAGATTTACAAACAATCAACGAGCAACGACCAGAGACGTCACAGAGTCTAGGTAGGTGTATAAAAGAACACCGCGCCCCTAAGCACTTTGGCGGGGAATTGCAAAGCGACATAAACCAACAGAACGTAGTACTATGACAGGCACACAGCTACTGCGAGTGTATGCAGAAGCACAAAGAAACTTTTAAAGCACTCCGTCCTCCTGTGGTTAGATCTCTTGGGTGACATCTCATCCACTGGGACCACACAAGATTTTAGAGCATGCACCAACACCCACCCAAACTCCATACGTCTGTAATACATCTGAATATACACATTGACATGAATCCAACGTATTGTAACTATTTCTGCTTCACAGAGGACAAGTAGAAGTTCTGAACCGTGACAGTCATGTAAGAGATGCACATCTGAACCAAAGTGGCAAAATACAGCTAGTGTCAGGAAGTGGGATAGCCAACTCAATATAAATTATATATGATTTTAAATGTATGAACATTCTTGTGAGACTCTTAAATACAACCCACCTCAAAAAGCAAACATGATCTTTAAATATGTAATTCCGCTAGTTAGTATTATTTTAATAGCTTAGAATGGTATGCACGATATGTTTATACATGACAGTTTAGGCTGCCCTACATGTTGCAGGCATAAGGTTTAATATGCAACTCATCTGTATACAACATATGCAGTTAGGGGTCCTTGCTCTACTCTCTCTCAACTAACGGGTCCTTGGCCTGAAAAAGTGTGAATACCCCTGCTTTAGACAGGAAGGCTTATTAGTTTTAGGTACATTCTATTCATTTTTACTCTTCATAGTTTTAGTCAAACTTTTTGGTCAAAATGTTATTTTTCTCTTTAAACTAATTCAGAGAGGCTTATACAGATATGGGCGATGGGATCAAGGTGACAGGTTTTAAAAGTTTTCAATTTCATTTAGACATGATTTCTGTGTAAAGCTGCAAAGACTTTTTACACATTTGCAAACTTGCATTCCTCCAGCAGAGTGTTTGACAGGTTTAAAGGATGATTTAGGAGCACACATTCACAGATCAGATTAGAAAAACTAAAAATCTTAAGCTTTGAGAGCATAAATGATTAATTTGAGACAATTAGACCACTATTTGTTTCCAGGTTCACTGTGAATTCTTTATTTCAGCCTGATTTCTTGCTAAATATGCAACATACATCTGGAGGATTAAACTCATGTCTTCTTACAGAGTCAGTGATTAGAGCTGGACTTTCAGCTCACAGATAACAGAGCCTTACTGCTCGCTCTGCTGCAGTTCAGTGTCAAACAAGCGTAGCTAGCTGCTAACAGCTACTGCTGCAACCAACAGACTTTACAAATCCATAAATCAGCTCCACCATCCACAGTCAGACACGCACAGCTGCCTATATACCGCCAAATTATGCTCAACTAATGGCTGACGCTGCCCACTGTTTAGCGTAATATCCTGCGCCGACTATTTACTGGAGTTAATCAACCTGTTGTTGCTCAAATCTCATACAGTTTATGTGACGTTAGGAAATAATTACAAACACAGCTGTACCCGGCCTTTGAGGTTAAAACATCTTTATAATTTGTCTGTCTGATACCACTAATTAAAATAATTTATCATTCTGTTCACCTCTCCTCTCAATGTCTGATAGCCCACCACAACAACTGTCTCATCTTTGTCATAGTTTTTATTACCAAAAATCATTTTTAGTTCGTCAATGTCTCATCTTTGTTGTGGAAAATAGGTTGTTGTCAGAGTATTTATTAACGTTATTAAAACTGAGACTCCAGCTGCTGTAACCATGAGTCATCGCCATCAACCTTTTTTTATCAAAGTCCTGCAGAGCCTTGCAGCAGAAACAGCGAGTGTGGATTAAACAATGACACCAGATACACAGAATGACTTTCCCACACTGTTGATCAAATAAGCAAAATAAAAAATTCATGTAGTGTACAGAAATGTTTTTTAAATGAGGCTAGAGAAACGGAAAAGAAAAGAAAATACTTTCTATGGCATTCATAGTTGATCAAATGTGCAGACATTTTGTTGAGTTAGTAAATGTTTACTTTTCTGTGATGGCAGACCACGATGTGGTCTATATCCATTGCTTCAAAATCCTTTCAGGACTGGCTTTGCGTCATCCTTTCAGAAATCATGCCGCTTTCTTATTCCTGCTGCTGACGCGTGTTGGAAACCCTGTCTTCAGAGATGCTGCCTCTGCATGGCGTTGTTCTCTCAGAGGTACATTTTTCATTTAGAATTCATCATTACTTCAAACCCCAGCTTCAAAGTTTCTCCCCCTCTCCTGTCTTAACAGATTTCTGTGGAGATCTGTATTATTTAGAAAGCAAAATGCAACCACCAAAGGAAACTATTGTTGGGTTTGTCTCGCCTGCACACAAAAGACTTTGATATCAAAGTGCCCCCCCCCAATACACACACACACACACACACACACACACACACACACACACACATACAGCGATGAGTCAATTATCCTGAGATTGCGCCATTTTCCCTCACACTTTGGTGCATACTGTACATCCACACCATTTGCTCCCGGAGGCTCCATCAGTTTGATTATTCACGCAGTGCCAATGCAGCAGAAGAATAAGTGGCTGTCCTCATTGAGCTCACATCCTGTTTGATGAAGTTTGGGTTTGAAACATTCATCATGTCTAAAGAGGAACAGTCCAACAGAACCTTATCATTATAAAGTAATGACTTTTTCTTGGCTGAATTCTTCCTAATGCTTTGCACACACCTCAATCCAGCTTCTAATTCTGAACATTTTGTTTGGCATGACACAAAACAAATGATACTACGAATGATGGTCAATAAATATGTGAGGATCACATCTACTGTAGGAAAAAGAAATGTAAAATTAAACATACTATAAGCAAAGTGCAGTTTCACACAAGGGAAATCAAGTTTGGCTGAATAGTTTTCTCATCAAATATTTAAATAGCGGTATTATATTCCCTATAATCAGCTCTGTGCCAATGACAATGAAAGTGACTATAGCAATGTGCCGCTGTATATTTATTTTTCTTATACATAAAAATGAAAAGAATAAGAATTCCCTTTGGCCTTTGCTCAATCAAATATCTGGCATTCAATACTTTCATTTCATATCTCCCTGAAGCCCACACATCCACATAATACCTTCATCTCACACAACACACTCTCATTATTTATACAGTACCTGTCTGGGAAAGAATATTGGAGATCGGAGTAAATAAGCCACGCAGTGTGTGTCTAGAGGCGGGCAGCACATGAGCATTTACTTTAAAATGCCTCTGTGGAGGACAGCTGCCAGGAAGTGAACTGAATCAGTAATGGCCTCCATAACAGGAAACCCATCACTGATACCTGCCATTTACACTGTGGAGGACTGATGCTCCGCGTAGCCTCTCTGTCTTTCTCTCTGTTTCCCCTTTCAACCGGCACAGACATCTTTTTAAATTGTCCTTTAACATCAAGGAGTTTAGAGCACGCCTGGAAATATTCAATACAGTGTTTGTCAGGTTAACCTTTAACATTTACACGAACAAAAATCCATTTTTTTTAAATCATACTTGAATCAATTGGATTTAGAAAAGTGAAGGGCAAGCCGTCCTGTGTCAGCCGAGGTTTCAGTACATTCTTAGAGACCAGAAAATTATCAGGCATCCAAAGACAAGTTAGGGCGGCTGCAAAATTTTCAGGCTGAATCACAAGACATGATATATATCTAATCATTCTGAAATATTCTCTAAACTATTATAGCTTACTAAGATATTTAACTACAAAATAAACTATTGTTAGAATCAGGAAAGTCCCACTCCGATCGCAGAAATTGGTATTGGAGCCAATGAAGGCATTTTTTAACTGATTGGAATTGGCTATATTGAGGTATAAAGAGTCAGAGCGGCTCCTTTGTTTTAGGTCAGTTGCTGCTTTAACTCGCAAAGCGTTTCATTCACAGCAACACAGTAAGTTTAGCTATCGTCAACGCTCAAACTCTCCATCTTTCCTCCAATCCGCTAAGCTCCTGTGTGTGTGTGTGTGTAAGAACAGAATGTGAACCCTGTCTGCAGCGTAACACCACATGCCATAAACGACAGCAAATCGCAGTACAAGGCAGTTTATTTATGTTATTTACCAAATTTAAGAGCACTCGTTTTATTTTAGCTCAGTGTGAGTCTCTTGAGTTTTGCAGTCATCTATGACACAGTGTTCTACCGCGAGTGAAGGAGAAACAGATAGCGGTGCAGAACGACATTCACCATGCCACTGCAAGTACGGCCTGTGTAGCCTAATCCTCACAAAAGATGCACAGATGACAAAATAGACACTCAGTGAAATACAGTTCATTCATGTAACCAGGGTAAATGCTGGCTGAAGCAACACACAGGAGAGTAGCGTCTTCAAGGGATAGAGAGAGCTTTGAGACAGCAGCAAGGCCTGAAAGATTACAAAGAGAGTTTATTATTTTATATTGTGTTATTGTGTAATAAATAAATAAATAGACCAAAATTAAAAGTAAACAGAGAGGTCCAGCTCGGATGAAGGGATTTATTTTCTTAATGCACTGCAGGCCTATTCTCTTGTCAAGCACATACACATTGGATTGATTCTAATAACTTTAAAGTGCTTGAAGTGCACACTGTGCAGCTGTATTATCTAGGAAGATAGAAATTAGAAATTGGATTGGGACTCAGTATTAGTAGGTACTCATTTACTGACTCATGCGCAGGGCAAAAAACTTGATCGAGACAGCCTTAATAAAGTCAAATAAATGGTTATATAAAGTTAAATAAAGTACAGTAATGTTATGAATAAGTTAAGTAATGTACAGTTATGATAAAGTTATATATAAAGTACTATTACAATAAAGTTAAATAAAGCACAGTTCTAATTAAGTTGAATAAGTTACTGTTAAAATCAGGATAAATAAAGAACAGTTATAAATAAAATAATAAAGTACTTACAATGAAGGTAAATAACGCACTGTTATCATAAAGTACAGTTATAATATAGTTAAATAAAGTACTGTTATAATAGAAATGTAAAAAGTATTGTTGAAATAAAGTTAACTAAAGTACAGTAATAATAAAGTAAAATAAAGTACTTGCAATAACGGTAAATAAATCACTGTTAAGATAAAGTTAAATAAAGTAGTGATATAATAAAATGGAAAAAAAAGAACAGTTATAAAGTACGATAGAGTACTGTTATTATTAAGTTAGATAAAGTACTGTTACAATAAAATTTAATAAGGAACAGTTAAAATAAATTTAAACAAGATACAGTTATAATCAAGTTAAATACAGTAATGTTAAAATAAATCAAAGTGGAAGTACTGGTGCTTTTATTCTGAAGCTCCAGGCTCATCTTGGGTGGAGATGTGATGTTTGTTTGTTTGTTTGTTTTGTGAACAAACATCTTCCTGTTAACAGTTAGATGTTAGCAGTTTAGCGCAAATTTAAACCGTTACCATAGCGTCATCAATCACCATCTATTCACTGTGAGTGGGAAACAAAGCCACAGCTCAACAGTTTATAAATTAATATTCATTAATTAATAATGTAGTGGCAAAATGTGACTAAATGGTAGTGGTGTGGAGCCCTGCAGATATATATATGTTAAAAAAAAAAAAAAAAAAACATTTGTAAAATCTTTTTTTTTCCTCATCAAAGTAAGTCTCATGTGGCTGAAAATACCTGACAATTTATACTTAGTGTTCACGACTGTTATTGTATACGTCCCATGTCTAACAAGCTGCAAGACATCAAGTTAATGGATATGTCACTCACCCCTAAGACAGGTCCTCAACATTTAAAATTTCACCCTGTAATTTCCACCTGTTTGTTATAATGTCACCTCCACACAATACTACATTGTGTCACTATTGACTTACTGTCAAAAAGATCCAAATCTGCATAAGGTACTCTACAAACAAGTCAACCGTGATGCTGATTATACCAGACATTAGCACGCCTAACAGAAACTTTAATACAGGTTAAATCATCAAATGTGTTTTCAACTGATTCAACAGTCTACAAAATGTTGAGTACAGCATTCCTATCATAAAGTGTGAAGACAGGAGCAGAATCCACTGAATACAGTTTGGCTGTTACATTCACAGAGGACAGACTCGTCTCTGTTTCCCCGCCGAGGCTGCTGTTGAAGCCTCTCTGGGGTTTAATGCAGAGAGAAGCTCTCCATTGTGTGTCGCCTCCGTCGCCTGCTGGAAGGCTTTGATTTCAATTGTTCCTCATTAGTGCTTCTATTCGGCAGAAAATTGTGTTGGCTATGAAATATTCAACAGTTCCAATGCGAGTTGAAACGGCCTCCTCTGGATCAACAGCGAGCAGTTTTTCCTTTGGATCTAAACAAGTTTCGGGGCATATTTCACTGTTTACTTTGGAGCATTCAAAGTCTGTGTGTTGTTTTGTTTTTGGGTGATCTCATAAACCAAGCTGCTCTCCGAGGGTGCGAATCAGCTGAAGTGTATGCAAACTTCAATTTGTAACGGCTTCGATACAACACGAAAGCCAAGATCCCATGGTGCTGTAAAATCTGATTGAGTCAAAGATTTACAGTACAAAGACAAATGTCTCATATCTGATCACGGATGTTTTGCAGAAGCTGTGGTGGCTAATGAAGAAAACAGGCTGAAATAATGACAGTGTTTTAAAGCATCACATGGAAATTCAAATTGAGCCTTTGCTGATTTATTCAAGAAAATATCCAACATATAACCAATACATGCCAATCTGATAAAGCCACCGAGGGGAAAAAAGGATAAGTGTATTACAGTGTATTTCATTATTAAAATAGGGCAATACATGCCATGTAAATGACCGATAAATTTCATCCAAATGACATTTACTTGATTTGAATTCCAAAAGCGGCTCTGTGTAAACAGAATAATCTTGTATTGGCTAATATTAATGTTTTATTAGCTGCCTAAGCTTTGTTCTGACGATGAATGGACATCATCATGTCATATGAAAAGAATCACTGTTAAAGGATAACTTTGGTATTTTTCAACCTGGGCCCTATTTCCCCATGTGTACGTGTGCGTATGATTCATAGGTACAACTCCATAACCAGCTCTATAACAAGCTCAACAAGCAGGTTGAAAAATAGCGAAGTTATCCTTTAAGCCCAGAATAAAGTTAGTACCATTGGTATTCAGCTTGTTAAGCTCATATTCTCTTTTAAATCAGCCTTTAGATTCCCAGTTTCCTTATTCCTGAAGGCCATTTTCATATTAATGAATAGAAGCTGTGCCAAATAGCTGGAGAGCGTATTTGCTGTATGTATCTGGGGGAGCAAACTGGCGTACATGCAAATGGGCCACTAAAATAATCAGATTATAGTGTGGTGTTATCATATTCCAGTCCAGGTGGTTATAGTAATTAAAGGTAGTATATTCACATGAAGTCTTGATAAGAAATAAGGCGGGCGTGAGGCTGGAGTGCTGCGGGAGCACTTTCAAACTTCAGGCATACACTTACAGGAATGAAAGAGAAGAAGAATTACCTGACCACCAGCCACTTTAACATAACCTTTAAAAGGTTAATGCATCAAGAAATGTACTATGCTCCCACTTGATGTCATATTTTTTACACTGAACAAATTGCAGGAACAAGATGTAAAGATGCAGGATGTACTCTGCCTAACCTTTTTTCTTTAACCTGGTTTTGTGATTCAGGATTCTGCAATAAAATAGTTTTTAGACTGGTGTGATTTAGAAAACATCCTCATAAAGTAGCGTCAGAAATATCAGTTTATGAATGCATATTGATTCGAAATATTTAAAACCGTTTCGATATTCATTTTCCGCAGTATCAATACACTGATGCACTTTGTTGTTCTCTCTTATTATTAATACCATCATTATGCTGTTCGCTGCTGCTAACCAGGAAATGAGAAGTTGTCGTCATGTTAAAGCCTTGTGATGTTTATCTTTTAATAGAAATTTGAACTTGCATGTCCTCAGTGTCAACTATCGTAAACAGAGCCTTACAGTGTCTTTTGTATGGCCTGTGCAAGAGGTAAATGCTTTCTGGGTCACAGGAGACCCGACATCAGCTAGCAGTGCAAACTGACAGCAGCTCTGAGGGCAGCTATAATCTCTTTCAATACTCCTTCCTTGCATATTTTGGAACATTTTCACAATGCACAGACATCACAGTACCACGATTTAGGCAACTATAGCGCTTTGGTCAAGGTTAGGGAAAAAAGTCATGTTCTGCAGTTGCAGTATTTGTAGCAAGAGCGGATATAAAATACGTTGTCATTGAAATTTTGAGAGACATTCAGTATCAAAATGTTGCAACACATTTGGCGGATGTGTTTGAGTAGTATGAACAGCTTGGCATGTAGGGATGAACATGCAAGGTGGTAACGTCAACAAGCAAGTCTCTGATGTGCTTTCCTATATGCAGTTGGCAATGATGGCTATTCCAGGCAGCAACATTCTCTGTTTAGTTTTGGAGTGTTTGAAAAGATTTGTGCAAAAGCTGTTCACTGGGAACAGATCCCAGTATACCATTTTTTCACCTCCCCAGATCTCTAAAACTGAGGTGGTGAGTTAGGGTTTGGTTTCTTTCACAACTGAGCCGATACCTAGAATTTGGTACTGGTACCCAATAGTAATTTATTTTGCACTTTCGCCTTTCAACTTGGCATTCTCACCCATATGTGCTCTTAGCAGTGTTGGGCAAGTTATTCTCAAAATGTTATACATTACAGGGCATCAGTGGCTTAGTGGATAGAGCAGGCTCCCCATTTACAAGGCTGTTGCCGCAGCAGCCCGGCCCCTCTCCCTCTGTAATAAGTTACTTATTACACTATTTTTGCGTTACTTTCACCAAAATGACCTCAGAGGACTAACTAACAGGACTCATAAATGAATGAGCAGGTAATCAAAGCACAAAAGCTCCAGTTTATTACAGTTTATTTCAAATCCAGTGCTGCGTAGGTCTGACCCATTCATGCATTCACAAACAGGAGGTACCATTTAAAATAAAATTTAAAAAAAAAAGGTAAAAAGTGAAACATATACTAGCATCACCCAGGCCAGACGGGTCGATCACCGGGACAAGGACAGTTCCTTATAACCGCTGCTTTCAGGCAGCGTTAGGACACAAAAGCAGAACAGGAAACATTGTACAATATAGTATAGTATAGTATATATTAATGGAAACACACTGAACATGATAACACACAGTGCAGCACTGGCATCTATGATGTAGTCTGAAGTGACATGACAACACTCATCAACCTTCGGGGGATTTTTTTTTCTGGTGATGCACTGGCATGAGCCAAGCGGTGTGGATGAATGAAAAATGAAAACGCATTATATGACATTGTAAATGTAATAAAATTACCAAAATTCTGTTGGTAATGCGTTATATTACTTTGTTACTGTTCAAATGTCATATATAAATATAAGTAGCCCTCAACACATTGGTTCTTTGGTGCCAATATTTCGCACAGATGGATTTAACTAGTTTGGTCAATACCCTTAAAAGTACAGAGTTCGGTACCCAAACCTACGACAAACATAAAGCTAGCACAACCTTTAGAGTCACAACAGCCACATTTTCCCTTTTCTGTTATTATATAACCACCCATGTGGGCAATTGGCATGGCACCATTATGGACAATCTCATATAGGGCCCATATTTCAGCTCATTTACTACCCACATGGGGCCTACATGCAAATGCTGGCTGGGCCAGGGTGCCATCACGATTTGCCTCTAAATATTTTCGCTGTTAAAAATCAAGTATAAATACTGCTGTATCAAGTTAAAAGCACTTTATATGTGCAGTCAATTGTTTATGTTAATAAATACAAGTCTGTATTTGTCTGTAGCACATACTATTGTCCCTTTATTGTTCCTCAGGTTTTCCAGTAACTGTATTTTTGTCCCTTTTTATGTCACTAAATGTTCAAAAATGTGCTGTATGTATGCACTAGAGTTTACAACGAACTCGTGCACAGTCGAGTGCTTCTCCTTTAGGCGTTGAAAATATAATAAGCACACAAAGAGACACTTTTCCGGCCCAGTTCCCTCAGCAGCAACACAGAGTGCACCGACTCTGTCACGTCACTGATCACATCCTACATTTAAATGCAGCCAGATACAAAGCTCCACTGCTCACCAGTCTGTCCTCTGCACCTACAGGCAATTAGGGCTACAAGCTTGAGGGAACGCAGACTCTGTGCTGCTAATAGGGTTCTGCTGACCACCAGCTCTCCTCATGGCATCTAAAGCAAAACACACTTTGAGTCTCATCTTTGCATCTGTCTTTTATCTCCTTTTCTCTCACTCTCGGAGCTAAAGAGAGAGGTTGATACAATCAGGAACTAAATGCTCAAATTATCTTCCTCTGTACAGATTGCAGGAGAGGTTAACAATGTCTGACCCTTCAGGAGGAAGTAATCATACCAGTGTTATGTGAGAATAAGTCAATCAAAATGTGAGAACGCTTTGTTTTACTCTCCAAAGTCTTATTATCTAAATATATTGGTTTTCACCTCAGGACATCAGGTCACAACAAGCACTTAGTCCTTCTTAAGCCTTTGTAAAAGATAGGTTGTATATGTGTGAACTCTTTCAACAAAAACACTAAAAAATGCAACCGTCTCTAACAAAATTAATGTTAAAAGTGCTCAAAGTAACACACTCATCCCTCCGAGGCATGAATAATTTATAGTACATGCAACACTCCAGAATCTGTCATCACGATAGGGTCCTGAGCACAGCTGGATTCAAACCTCCGTGGGCCCCTGGGCAGGGTCTGAAATTAACTTTTTCTCACTGCCTGCAACTGTGGCAGGCAGGCTTTTGTCTGCCAAATTGTATCTGCCACGTTGAAATCTATGCACTAGACAAAGGAATAACATTTAGGGACTTTAAATATTTTTTAATGTGAATATGATGATACATAGGAGCAAAACATACAGACTCTGTGGAGGTTTTGCCTCTTTCTTGTTGATGTCTTGTGTCTTTCTTCAGTCATCTTGCATCTTTTTGTAGTTTTGTGTCTCCTTGTTGTTGTCTTGTTCGTTTTTGTAGTATCTTGTTGCAGTTCCTTTGCATCTTTTTCTGGTCTTTTTGCGTCTCTTTGTAGTAATTTTGAGTCTCTATTGGCCGCTCCACTAGTAGTCTGTAAGATCACTGGTGTTTCTTTTGTTAACCTCGGCATCTTTATGAAGAGAGGGTCACCTTTAAGCTCGGTCTATTGTCTCAGCCTCTCATCATTCCCTCCATGTTGAGTTTCAGTTGCTTCCATCAGGGTTGAGATTTCGCCTCCCTAAATGTAGCACTAATCGTCACAGATCGTCCTTTGTCCCGTCTGCTATTGCTTTTCTTACACAGCGGTGACCACGAATTGTCCATGATTTACCCCTGACAGTGTGTAATACTGGATTCTGTGTGTTTGCCCCTCGATGACATTTAAATTTACCTTACCTCACCTCACCTCACCTTACCTTACTTTACCTCACCTCACCTTACCTTACCTTACCTTGCCTACCTGGTCATTAATTTGAGTGACATTTTGTAGATGAAGGCCAGTGGGGCCCCTGACACTTTGGGCCTCTGGGCTTGTGCCCATTCAGTAATCCATCCTTGCAGGGGAGCCCTATTATTTGGGTTCTGGAGAGTGTACACATGCCTGCGCAAACATAGTTGGGCCAGCCTACTTTTGAAAATAACTATTATTCCATTTCAGTTCATAGAGAGAATATTTAGCTTGGGAAACACTCTCTGTTGCTGTGTTTCCTGTTTAATTGCTCCCTGTGGTCGGGAAGCACAGGCCACTCGCCATCACTGTCTTCTCTAACTCCACCACACACTTGCTACACACTGAGCTTTTGCTTCAGACAGTATGAACACATGAGATAGCGAGAGAAGTAGATACAGTAACAACTGTGTATGTGTGATGGTTTTTGGTTACAATTTCCTTGAACTTCGACTGTCAGTAATAAGTGATAAGGTTCTACGGCCATTAGCGTAGCTTGTTTGTAGCAGTTGTGAGTGTCTTTCAAATGTGCAGCTCTATCCAATCATATACTAACTAACTAGCTAAATTTGTTTTTCTGCTGTTTGTTTTCCTTGTCTGCCTTAATGGCGGACGGCCAAATCATTTTACCTCCCACTGCCACATTTGACAGGTGGCGGCTGCTAATTTTACACCCTACTCCTGGGTATAATCTAAAATGGCCACCAAACAACCATTATCCCACCTTACACTCTCCTGCACTTTTTCTTGAGCTTCATCATGAGATAAACATTTTTGACTCTTAGAGAAATATTTTTTAACTGTAGGATTGATTTCAGTGACGTTCGTGTAGATATTCATGGTTCCCAGAGGATGAACCCTTGGTGATCCAGCTGTTGAATTTGTTGCCATGAAATTTGCCATACAGATCTTCATGTTTCATTCCAGACTGAATTGTAATAACTTTGTAGATCCTCTGATTTCAATCTGTTGCCATCATCAGGTCAACATTTCAATTAGTCCAATACAACTTTCTGACCAAGTACCAGCAAAACTATCACATTCCCGTCAGGCACGGTTGTACATTGTGTCTAGTGCTAATGATCATATGCTTGCATGCTATGTCTCATTATTTTCTTTGACATATCGGTTTCAAAGTTTTCAAGACTATGGCCTCTAGCACATTTAAGGGCGAGGAGAGGGGCTCATTTGATTGGTGTGATGTGAATCGGCTGTGTAAAACCCACTCCACGCCTTCTCTCTTCCCTCTTTCCAACTTGCGCCGGTAGGAGGGACAGAGGTGGGAAAGAGGACTAGCTGCGCCAGCGCCTACGGTGTGCCAAACTTGCAAAATCTGCCTGGCCACACCCAGTTGGCGAAGCGCAGGTACGCTGCGCCTCCGCCTCGCCCGGTCTGTGAAATTAGAGGCCTTTAGCCCAAGGTCATGCTCAAAGGTTTCCATGTCCTGATGAAGTCAGATACAGTTGTTGATAATTGGGGATCAGAAGTACTTGAGCTTTCTTGCAATAATCATCAGTTTCTGTATATTACAATACATGACAGCTGGTGCCCTTTGAGCAGTGCTTATTGCATATGTCAGTAATGACAGCCATCAGAATGCAATGCAGAAAAAGAGGCAGTGGGTTATTTATATAAGTCCCTAAGTGGTGTACTTGCGAGTTGATCTGGCGGAAACTGACTCGCTCTGACAGCCTCTTAATATGGCAACACTCAGACATCAGGGAATGGACTGACCACGTAACAACAGGACCGCGCTGCCAGCAAGAACTCCAACTCCCTTTTATCCTTTCCCCCTTTCACTCTAATGTCATTTCTCCCAGGCTCTCGCTTTCTGACATTCTGTTGTTGTTGTTGTTGTTGTTCTACTTCTCTATCTGGTTCATAATTGTATTTATTTATTATTTAGTGTGTTTGGATTTGTGCAAAACAGTGTATGGACTAGAAGTTTTGTAGAATAATGACTAGTGTGTCACGATCGAGATATAGAAAAGGAAAGGAAAGATTTTTAGCGTCTCACAATTTCTCCAACTCTTTCGTTCAGTTTCAGTATAACACAGTAAAACAGCGCATCAGTCCCAAAACAATGTGTCCCTAAAGGCAATGCCTCACCTTGTCTTTCAAGGCTACACCCGTTATGATTGACATGCCAACACCATTCTCTCTCCCCACAGACAGTGAATGACACATTGAGTGCAGACACATGCATAAATAAAACCTTTAGCCATCACAATAAACTTGTTGTATGCACTTTTTTTCATACAGTGACTTTCACATTTACAATGCAGATTCATCACATCACATCAATGTTCTGATCCAGATTGTTTATTCAAAATAAACTCAAATATGTTCAAGGTAGCAACATCCTTTAAAGGTATACTGTCGGTTACATCTTCGTCAGTAGAAGTAAAAGTAAAAGCCAACCCCAGATTCACTCCTTCGGCATTTTGCTTTGCTAAATTTTCCTTTTTCATTGCTGTATCTCTTGGATGCCTGCATATGGTCTGGCACCTGGTTGCTACCTTTTTATATGTAGCCCAGACCTCAGCGCTGTGGAGGTACAAGCCTATAAACATCCCAAACACAGAAAATTCAACAAAAATAAGAGAATACAGGCAGAGGTCAACGTCTCTGCATAATTTATGATTGAGGGGCCATTAGTCGACTAGTCTCCCGCATGTTTATGATATTAATTTAATTATTAAATTATATATGTCCTGAGGCGACTGAGGTCCTTCAACATCTGCCGGACTATGCTCAGGATTTTCTATGAGTCTGTGGTGGCCAGTGCAATCCTCTATGCTGCTGTGTGCTGGGGCAGCCAGCTGAGGGTGGCGGACACCAACAGACTCAACAAACTGATCCGCAAGGCTAGTGACGTTGTGGGAATGGAGTGTGACTCTCTGATGGTGGTGTCAGAGAGGAGGATGCTGTCTACGCTACGAACTATCTTGGACAATGTCTCACACCCACCCCACCATGTGTGTACTTTCAGTGGGAGACTTATACCACGATACGTTGTATTATGGGAAAATCCTGCATAATATGTCTTTACTAAATACTTTATACTGCGTCAGTATTACCTTATTTTGTTTTTTTGTGTTGTTTTTGCAGTTTTAATATCTGAACCTTGCTGTTGCTGTTGGCTCTTTGGTGTATGTGAGGCAGGCCATGCGCGGAGCACCCCATTACTTTTCTGTTGCAGGAGCCTCCGGATGAGCTGTCGCCTCCAATACTATCAGAAATAAATGGCAGAATTGATGGGATTGGTTCGCCCAGCAAATGCCCACTCAAATTCAATTTCGAAGTACAGAAGGACTCTAATTTCTAGCGCTAGTGGAGTGAAGATGAGCCGTGAATGATTTTTGACAATGTCATCTGCAAAACGTGTCGTAATGTACAATCTTTATTTCATGCACACTATTGACACTTCATGCTAGTGTAATTATTTGCTTTCACTCAGTTTTTAATACATTTACAGATGTTTACGTTGCCACAGGCTTTTCTTTTCAGAAGGAATTCAAATCGATGTTCATGCCACTCAGAATGTTGACAGCTCTCAGGGAAAACATTAACGTGCAATCGCGTAGAATTTAATAATGTCTCACTGAGAAGGAAAAAAAAACATTTTCATTGTGTCCGGCGTAACATCTGAATGGAAATGATTCGCCACTCTTTGAGGGAAGAAAATTACCGTGTGAAGATTGAAGCACGTTAAGTGTTTGTGAGGGAAGGGGAAGGAAAAGGGAAGGAGAGGAAACATCACTGTCATCGCGCCGATAGAACTACTCGACCTTTTCTATCTCCACACTTGTTGAAGCTGAAAACAGTGACGTGGGCGATTCTTAAGCACCGCTCATTATGAGTGATTAATATTTTTCATCAACACAAGGTCGTGACGGGGTCTAATGAACATCCTCTGTTGTTGTTGTTGTACCCGCCTTCAAGTATCTCCTTCACATTGGAAAATTGCTTGTTTATAAATAATTTTTTCCCACACGTTCTGTGATCGTCAGCTGTTAGTCATCATCAGTGACTTTGCTTTAATTGGTTGGCTGTTCATTCAGATTAGTTAACAGAGGAGGTTGAGGGTCAAAGGTCATGTTGCTATGCATTGAATCAATTACACTTACAGCTGATTATGTCCACAGGCAGTTTACTGTTGACCCATGAAATGAGATTTGGCATTGGAACTGCCTAATGACCTAAGCTAATGTGTTTGATCATTTAGCTTAACATGGTGGTGGTACAGATTTATTACTTGATTTTGCTGTTCGGGGTTAGCCATGTGTTGGCTAATAACTCAAATGGATGATTTTCTAAATAGGCTATATATCTGTTATCTTAAGCTGCCTGTAGCCACAAAACAGTGTTCGTTGAGCAAACATTTTGATGCTTTCAACATTCTCAATTTCTACGAATTTTAAGTAAACCCGCTTAGAATTGCAAGGTAGAGGTTGTCTATTCTCTGCCATAGTCAGATACTAGGGCTGCTAACGCGCTAATGGTGATTGTTTTGTTAACTTGGCGCAAAGTGTTCAGCTGCATCTCAAATTTATCTTCAGTTTCCCAGCTTTCAAGTGAAATATACCACATCTGTGACAAAGTCTTCTTAATCCCCAACATTATTCGCACCTCTGTTCTTATCATGATGAATCCCACTGTCCTCGAAAGCTGACAGCACATGCCGGTTGATCCTAATTAGCATAGGTAAACACCCTGCAAATAAAAAGGCATGAGACTGCAGGGCCATGTGCACACACAGAGACTGAGGAGGACAAAAAGTTGGGAGAATTAAGTAAAGAGTGTCCAAATGAAACTCCAAAGAGAGCGCACCGACTCGATACATGAAAAAAAAACCTGCTTGCCCTGCTCCTTCTGAGAGTAAACGCCAAACGAGCTGATTTAGTAGCGTCAGGAGTGGTTATAAAAAAATGCATAAAAGATGCATGGGATGCTAAAAATACACATTAATCAACCACCAGACCCGCGAACTGCAAACTGCAAACTGCATGCATTATAGTGACACAACTGTCAGGACTGAGGACAGAGACAAGCGCCACAGCGCCATCCAAGCTGTGCATGTGAGTTTAGCGAGAGACAGCAAGAGGGGGAGAGAGACAGCAAGAGGGGGAGAGACGGTGAAGGTGGACTCATGCATATTTGTGTAAGTTAGCTGATTATAATAACTCGAAACTCTGCTTCATCACTCGCCCAACGCACCAGTGATATTTTCTAGCTGGATCAGTCACTGATTTTAAATTGCATGGTTCTCATTAACATAACGGATGTGAGGTGAAGATGTTAAAAGACCATAATGCTTTTTGTAAAATAATCAAAAATAATTCAATAATTGCAAATCCTAAAAATATTATTGTAATATAAGTGAATGAAAAAAAAATGCTGAATGTCAGAATCTTTGTGAAACACAGCAAGTGTTTTTAAGAAGATATTTCTACTTCAGAATGGCTGGTGAATGAGGCCCGTTGTCCATGGCAACAGGTACGACTGCCTCACAGGAGATGTCAAATTAATCCAGCGTGCTGCTGATGCCTCCTGGACAGTTGTGTGGCTTCCTGTCAGCTCATAGTAAACCGAACATAATCGCCAACAAGACAGAAGAACAGGGCACACAGAATCATTTCACGTTCAACAGGTCAGATATTAATATTCAGGTGGATGATGATGATGATGAAGAGGAGGAGAATTTGGACCACACACACAATGTGGAAACAGAGAGGGAGGTTAGCTCAGCTCCTTCATGCAGCCAGAGTGCCAAACGAAAGACAGGGGGGGAGTGGTGACAGCCAGATAGGTAACTCCACTGGAGTTTGGTGTCATTATTGGGAGAGCTTCACTCACCAGTGTCTTCTGTTTTTTGCAGTAAACAACATCTTTGCTGACGCTTAGTTTACTGAAAGGTCAAGAGGGCATGCAACAGGTCAAGCTGAGAGAGCACCCTCTCCTGAATCATAAGGCAAACTACTCCAGATGGTCTGCTGCCTTACACACAGCCTGCTGCACTTATAAACTGTAAATAAACGCCCTGCTGCGCTTATAGGCTGTGCATTTGAAGGACTGGCCGCATTTCAAATAAAAAGAGACAGCCCTAGTCAGTATGCAGCATAGACGCATCTCCAGAAATTAACTTTGCCTCGTTTAATGTTTCTTTAATACCACTCCAAACCCCTCATAACTTATTCAGTGTTTTTTGCTCTGTTACTTATTTTAAATATATACTGTAGCAGGGTCCCATGAAAATAAACAGTTAGACAAACAATCGCGAGTCTCAGAGCCGATGCACTCTCGTCCTCTCCAAACATCACAAAGGGGCTCTTGTCACGGGAAATCAGCCAGATGCAGAGATGGAACTCGGTAGAAAATGCAGTTGTTTATCCGAATGTCGATGGCTCCGGTTCTGTGGAGGGGAGGTAGTTATCCTCAAGTAGATCGTGCTTATTGTGTGCTGATCAATACTTGGCAAACCCGCAGCGCATTAAGTGGTGGAAAAATAGCACGACGATAAACTAAAGCGTGTACACAGCTTAAGATACTCCTCGGTATAAAGTGCTTTTTTTTTTTTTTATTGTTCTATGTGTGTCGCTCTGTTACAGCTCCCCAGGCTTTCCCTAAGTTTTAAATTGTTCTTCTGTGGAGCAGAGTTTGTGTTTTTTTTCCTCATAAAAAGTCCATCCATCATTTTTAAATCTTCACTATCGATGGAGGATGGGCCCACGCTCAGAAGTACTCTGTCACTTATACAATGAAGCAGCGAGCATGCCCACTGAGAGTCTTGAAGGGTATGGCGCAGTGCGTTTCATCTAGTGGTCATTAGACTTGCAAACAATGTGCTTGTTTATCATAATAGCCAAGGATGCCCCGGTCAGACAAGCTTGTTTATTTCTCCTTGTCTTTGGCTGAGTGTCCTCACTTGATAAATATCCCATTAACTCTTCTGTTCCACTTAGCAGTCTGGCCATGTGGGACTCCAGTGCGGCCACACACACACACACACACACACACAGTTTAACATGTTCATCTAAATGTTCGTGTCAAGCCATGCACGCACAGGGCAGTCGCACACACAAATATCATGACTGATTTCTCTTCTGTCTCTTAACCACACACACACACAAACACACACACACACTCCTGGTATACTGTATATTTGGCGTTGCTCTGGGCCTGTTTGGACACCTAGTTTGCAGGATTATGCATCACCTCCCTGTAGGCAGATCTCTTCACATGTTGCCAAATCTCTCTATCCCCCCTCACCGCTGCCCTTTTGTTTCCTAAATTAGTATAGAGAATACAAAAAAACACACGGTGTGTGTTCCACACTGTGTCTCAGCTGCAGTTTATCTTTCATGCTGCCCATGGTTTGAGAATAAGAGGAGAAATTAATTTATTGGCTCTGTCAAGAGAGCACATCAAATTTGGCAGCAGCAGGCACGCTCAGCTTATTTATTGCTTCTTTCTTGGCTCCACTGTGTGTTTTTTTAAAGATAGGGGGATCCCTGTAAGGAAAAAACAGCATATTAGGAAACTTCATCCCTATAGAGTATGGAGTATGGAGGTTGTAAAAAACCTGACGCTTCATAAAGAATGAGAATGAAGGAAAGAGCAACATATTTCACAGCTGGCTAATTATATGCTAACTTGGACATAGATTTACTTGTTGCAATAAATCAGTCAGTTTTCACATCAGTTTTATGGGCGGTGGGTTTGACTGGGTGTTGGCGGGTGATCGTGGTCAGGATGAGTGATCGACCCCGCTCCCACACTGTAAACTCTGTGGGCTAACGCAAACAAACAAGGCTGTTTACATCGAGCTTCTGTGCATGAAAACAAGAATCAGCGAGAGCAGACGTGAGCATGTTGCGCTGCTGTGTACATAACAAAATTACATAGAGATGTTTACTATACGTGTGCGTAGGTGCCAGTGCGTCTCACTGTGTAAAAACAACAGCTGCTCATCTATCAGCCTGTGAGTGCCACTCATTACATGGAAGTAAGATCAACACTGGGCAGGAGAAGTAAAGCACTTGGTGAGTTTTTCTAAGTGAGAGGTAACCCCGCCTCTCAAACAGCTCCTGGATTACTCTCAGCTAATAAGTGTGATTAATTTGTGGCCTTTTTAGAAAATAAAATTATCAGACTCAAGATTAGCCCAAGTGTGTCAAACTCTCGATTTACCAACTGCATCCACAAACAAAACAGCAGTGTTGTCAGAGTTCAGACCCATCAACAGAGATACCTTATCAGAAATAGTGCAGCACCTGAATTCATTTTTATCTCGACAGTTTGCCCACAAACTCGTTTTGTGTGTAACTCCATATAAACTCATGTTCTTAAAGGGATAGTGCACCCAAAAATGAAATTCAGCCATTATCTACTCTATAAGTTTTAGAGTCCTCACATCACTTGTGGACACTTGGATCACTACGGACAAGCAGTATGGAGATATTTTGTGGTTTCAATTATGTGTTTTTGGATGTTTTAATCTGGGGCACGGTCAGCCTCCATTAGGTTGAGTTGTATTGCTACCCATTCTCCCCTGGGATCTCCACAAGTCCAAAACTTCACCTGAGCCTCCCTCGGCATGAGGGTGAATAGATAATTGCTGAATTTTCATTTTTGGGTGCACTATCCCTTTAACATAGTGACTAAAAAAGGCAACCAAAACACCACGACCATCAGCAACCTCTGACCATCTCAAACACATTTCTTTAACTTTTTGCACCAATCACAGCAGAGAGACGGCTCTTATATAGGTTTTAAAGGATACTGGTTTGAATAGTGACATCATTTTTAGTGCTGGTAGATCTTAGTCCATCCAGACTGAAACCTTATTCTTCTCAAGCACTTTTAACAAAATGTTGCTGAAACTCAAGGCTTTTTTTCCATTGTATATATATTACAAATTTAAACCATTTGATTTTATTT
This sequence comes from Epinephelus cyanopodus, assembly GCA_026686955.1. Taxonomy (NCBI): domain Eukaryota; kingdom Metazoa; phylum Chordata; class Actinopteri; order Perciformes; family Serranidae; genus Epinephelus; species Epinephelus cyanopodus. The sequence goes on from CM048929.1 coordinate 14,571,603, forward strand.
TGCTCTTAAAATCCATAGCTTTAACTTTGATTTGTGTTGTTTTAACTTTGAATTGAATTGTCCTTTCGTATTGCAATGTTTTTACGTCTTTGTACAGCACCTTGAACCCGCCCTCGTCTATGACATGTGCTTCATAAATAAAACTGCCTTGCTTTGCCGAAGTAGGCATGGGATCATTTGAAAATGTCATGTCACAATTAATTATTCATTTAAATTTTTTCGTAACCACTTATCCTGTTCCCATCCCAGCTGACACTGGGCGAGAGGCAGGATACACCCTGGACAGGTCACTAGACTATCACAGGGCTGACACATAGAGACAGACAACCATTCACACTCACATTCACACCTACGGACAATTTACTGTAGAGTCATCAATTAACCTGCATGTCTTTGGACTGTGGGAGGAAGCCGGAGTAGGAAGCAGCAGGACACTGTTAGTCTCAAGCCCTGCTTTTTGCCCTGCGCGAAAATCATCAGCCACTGCCATCCGTGAATGTCATCTAATTTTCTAAGGGACATGGACACAGCCTTAAATAAAACATCATGCCATCAGAATAAAAAATTAAGTATAGTTAAGAAATATTTAATGTCAGGCAATGAAAACCTTTATGTAAGCCCACCCATCTTATATCCTTAATTACTGCAAAGCACTCATTCAGTGAATGTAGCATACTGATCATATGTTACCTGTATAATTAATTACTATAATTATCCTCTCACTTCTTTGACAGTAGTCGAGGCACAGATGGTATATTAGCATCTTCACAGTTACATAAGACAGAGTTTGAATGTGAGGTCTGAGCTGCTCAGCTAGGGTGAGCTCGACTTATATTCTAGCACCAGCTGAATTTTTAAATCTCCCTGACCTATGTCACGCGCATGTTCCAAAATAACTGGTATCAGTGCATTGCCATCAGGCAAATGACTGTTTTAAAGGATTGGGGTTGAGCCCTGTTTGCTAAGAGGGTGCCACTTTGGAGGATCAGTCAGGGTACCACATACGGTAGTTTCTTTCTGTTTTCACTCTTTGTCTGTCTCTCTCTCCAGGCAGACACAAATGTGCGCCCTAAAAAAAAGGCAGTTTTATAGTCATTTATGTACATAATATGGCTGTTCCACAACACATTTGCAGCTTGTGGCCTGCAGCGCTGCCTGCTGTTTCATGAACAGTAAATGTTCTGTCCTATTTAATCAGCAGTAATCTTACATTCCTTTTCTGGAGGCTTTTCTTGGTATGATATTAGAGCATGTAATCAGTTAGAATGAAGTTGAATTCCTAGAAGTGAATATTTACTGTAGAGGCAAAGGCTGGAGGTTGGCCACTAATGCAACAGTTGAAATGTGCGCTAAGAAAAAAAAAATCGTTTTCGAGAAACATTATAGGAAAGTGGTGAGTTTGAACTCTCGTTGCACACCACATGATGACTTCTGACTTCAGAGCCCCTTTTGAACTGAGTCCAGAGAGTATGGCAGACAACACTTCAACTCATATATAAAAGATGAAATATTTAGTATTCTGAAGATGTAGCATCACAGTAGAGGTGTCGTGCCCTGCGTAGATGCACAGTTCACACAGACCCACACTGAGAGCGCCAGTGAAAATAGAAATGGAAATGCGCTGAATATCCTACAGATCTCCCACCATGTTCGTGTCTGCACTGCAGATGTGACTGATGGGAGGAAGCACATACAGTATATGTTACTGCAAGGGGTTGGGAATATGTTAGGACGAGTTTAGCAGTGAGAGGGATGTGTTTCGCTATCGCTTCCTTCCTTTGCTCATCACACAGCCTGCTGTGGCATGAAGCCCCTTGTGTGGCAATTCAGTCTGACAGATGTGGTCAGAATGCTTAATAATAGCATTGATCTTCTGTGGTCTGATTGTGTTTCCATCAGGCTGTCATTTGGTGGGCCATCCCATCAGTAATGTGTCTTTTTGGGCGGAAATGCAGCAGATCATTAGACTTCTCTGTAGGGGGGCCATGCACACAAGCTCTCTGGTTGCTGACAGCAGAGGGTATCGGCACATTTTGCTCCAATTAAAGCACATTTAAAGACTTCTCTTTATGTAACTAGAGAAAAGTAGTCCTGATGTCCTTCTCCCCAAGCATCAACCTTCGGGGTAAAGGAAAGAAGCCAATGTGGAAGTGCCAAAGACAGCAGTTATTTAGATGGCCACTTGAGGCTGGCTCCAAAAGCGAGTGAACCCCATGTTGAAAAAACACACATAGTTTCGGTCTCTATAGCTAATTTTACCCATTCTCCACAACTTTATGGCAGGTGAATTTAAAACTCACCCATTTGACTATTAACAAGAGCCCTTTTTAAACAGGAATTGTGCAAATTTGCAGGAAAGTTCAATCAGTTTTCTTTCAGCATTGGCCGCCAACCTACATTTGTTCATACAGAATGGGCTTTTTTCGGCGCAATGGTGGGCATGTGACGTAAGCAGTGACATGGGAGGGAAGCCGCGGCTAGTCAGTCCTTTGGCGATTCTCTCGTAAGTCGCCTGTCCTTCACCGCCCCCGTCATCTGACGGTTAGTGGTTAATGGCCTCTTCCTTTGCGAGGGCAAGGAGGGCGCACAATTCCTTGTCTCACCAGTTGCTCATCTTTACAGTGTCTGTCAGGTTTGCGTTTCCCACTTGCTACTAGCTGCTCGCTAATTCCTGCTATCAGCTGTTTCCTGTTTATCCACCACCTCATCAACAGCTCCTTCCACAAGTCTTCAACAGCCCCTCGGTCTGTTTAAACTAAAAGGTTACGCCAATATGTCTACCCTACGAGGTGGAAAACTAGGCACCTCGGATCAACTCACCAATCCGGCTCAGTGTGTCTAAACGCTCGCAGCTTGCCAGCAAAACGGCCCAACATTCGCGGAAAATCTGGCAGTGTAAAAGGGGCTAAGGCTTAATATTACCCATAATCTCAGGAACCTCAGGTTCAAGCCAGTGTGGGGCATGGAGGAAGCCATGGGGTCATAGTCTTAAACCGCCATGTTTAATTAACCTTAATCTTAATCTTAGTTTTAATTGTTTGATGAAGTGATGGAGTTTATTTTTGTGAACGTGACAGTCAAGACAATCAGTTCATAGCATCATCCTGCAAATCACTCTAAAACCAGCCAAAGCACCTGGATCATCAAACAGAGAGTAAAACTAAACCAAAGACAGTGAGTTCATGATGTCTCCTGTTATGGCGTCTGTGGGGGGCTATTTTTAAACTTATTTGGAAGGTGCAGTAATAACCATGACGTAACACCAGATTCACAGTCATAGTCGTAGTTGTTGCAGTTTCAATGCATTTTCAGTTTATTAAAGTAAATAGTGACCTTGTGGTTGCTCAAAAAAATCTTGTACCAAAAGACCCTCCATTGCTGTGTTTACACTACGAGTGACACATCAATGGCCTCAAGTCATTTTCAATGAAAGCCAGTGACATGAAGCTCCAAACTGATGCCTGACACTTATTGCTGCAGACGGGCGTGACATGCTGAAAATCAAAGTTGAGCTGGCCTTTTTTTAGTGCTCTTCTGAGGCAGTGAAGCTTCAACCAATCATGTTGTTGTTTCTAACTGTGGTACTATGTTATTTGCCTTAATTGATTGATGCTATGCTTGTCTAAGTGGGGCTCACACACTGGTCAAGGAGTTCAAGGATAGATCTTTTTTTTTTTTTTTTTGACCAAATGCAAAATTTAGATGATGATGTGGCAAGTGGCAGACACACACAAGCTTGTCACAATGTAACTACATTAAGGAGTGTGTGAGCAGCACTTCAGTGGCGACTCAGCAATAAACTACCTGGCCAAGCTGTTCCAGTGTCGCCTGTAGTTTGAACACAGCATAAGGAGTCAAATGTTCGTTTTTTTCCAACACTGCAGCATGTATTAAATGGTTTTAAGTCTATATTTCACCAGCAAAAAATTAGCATTAGCATTATCACAGTTAACCATAGTTATAAATGCACTGTGCTAACCAAGCTAGCAGCTAACGTTAGGGTTAGTGACACCCTCACATCCAAATGTAGCCACTTCTGGCTCAAAAAATCCAAGATGGCAGCAGCCAAAATGCCAAACTTGAGGCTTCAAAACAGGAGTCCACAAACCAATGTGTTTAAACAGTCTACATCTGCACCATCACCCTGGCTAGATGGGATATGCAGCGTTTCCACAGGTGTTGTGCCCAAAATGCCTCAACAGGTACATATTGAAGAGTAGTCCTCAGTATTGCTCCTTATAAAACAAAGGAGCATACAATATAAGTCTGTTTAATAAGAGATCCAAACTAAATCCATAAACTTACAAATCAATGTAGAAACACATCAAAGATGGTTTTTATAGTCAACTTTAAAACAGTAAAACAAAGTGATATTGATTAGCTGTTGGCTGACCGGCCTCTGCCCCTGAATTCATTTGCCACTCAGTTTTCCCTCTGCCCCAGAGACATCTCCTCAGTCCTTCCTTTATCAACTGTAGGCTGAGGTGACAAACACGCATGCTTAAAATACAGTCAGCTTGAGACCCATAGTTTATTGCCCTCGCAGAAAACACACAGGCGCACAACATGCACTGAGTAAAGCAACTTCCATCTGCACCCAGAACACACTTGTCATGTCTCTAATTCAGTGCAGTCTTGGGAGCATAAGAAATAAATTGGAACCATTCTTCAACTTGCACAGGGCTGGTGTCCGAGAGAGTCGATAGTCTGCTAAATACATGGTGTTAGAAATCCAGGTCTGGTGCTGTGGGTTTGGCTGCTAGTCGTTATTGGAGCCCCCATGCGCCACAGATCTATTGGCATGCGTTCCTGACATGGGGATTAGTTCTGAGTGCCAGAGAGCCTATGAACGCTGGGGAGATGTAGGTTACAAGACCACTCCGCTCTGTGTTTGTGAGGCAGGAAAGTGTAATTGTGCTGAGAGGCTGTCATGGTCTACCAAAGGTACACCAAGGTGCCTTCACTTCTGCTTACACTCAGACTGGAACAAAGGGCCGTTTGGGAGATTCTTTCACAAATTATTAACTATCTGTCACTGGTAAATATAATTGAAAAGAAAACAGACAATTGTTTGATATAATATAGTACAAAAAGCCTGTTTTCTATTGAAAGTCTCATTTAAAAGTGTTATTATTGCTACATAAAATAGCCAAAATACAAAAAGGAATATCTTATCACTGTTGCTTTATTCTGAATAAAATTGTTTGAGTTATTTACAGAAATCAAATGACACTTTAAGGACTAAATTGCCTTAAATATGCATGCAAAAGTAATATTCTGTTCACCACATCATCATCATCATCATCATCATCATCATCATCATCACAGCTTTGCTCAGAGGTTTCTTAGATTTTATTGGAAAATTTCAGAACAGCAACCTACACGTTTCAGTAGTTATTAGAAAACTCTTTCACTCTGACAGCTCCCTTTGGATCTTCATGCAGGTCTCTGCCCGGCATCTAACTTAAATCGTTCCCTCTTTATGTCTGTCACAAATCAGCTCATCTTTGGCAGCTGTACTGTTAATATATTAGCATTATTTAGGGTCCTCTTATACGACAAATAAGTCTGCTTAATTGTCATGTTTGCCTGCAGATTTCCAACAGCAGGGACAAGATGCATAAAGCTCGGTCAACCCATGAAGCATAAAGTCAGATTTATAAAGCTGCATGTACGCCTGATTCTGTTTTATAGATTTTGATCATTGTGAGCTGGGCATTCGTGCACGAGTCTTATTCCCACATCCACAGCTCACAACAAAAGGGTGTAGAAATTCCCTTATACATTCCGTTTGCGTGTCGATAATTGGGCTGCTCCGCTGCTTAATAGACCTATCAATAAGATAAAAACAGTAAAGACTTTTCACCAACATCAGCAAGGTTCTCCAGCAGCGCCAGAGCGGCTGTCATTACACACAGCTGTGGATATTTATAGCATTCATACATTTCTACAAACCATCATTGCGGTAAAATCTCAATCCTCATTATCATTAAATGTCAAAAGGACAGTCGGTGATTCATTCATAGTGCTTATGTTGAAACTGACTTTACAGAGTGATTCACAGGATGAAAATAAACTATCGCCAACAGGGAGATGAATGTAAATTACAATAAGGATGAATTTCATCACCTATAAAGAAGTCACACTGACAAATGCACGTTGATTAAACGCTGTGCTGCCTGCAATAATTATAACACAATTAGTGACACTGGTAAACAACCTAAAACTATTTTCCATCTCTTGACTTATATTTAATTGCCTTCCTGTCACTTCACGTGCAGCTATCTCAACTAAAACTGTGTGTGCGCCTGGTCTGAAGAATGCAAAAGGTGCACTAATTTTCACCTGACATTCTTTACAGCATGGTGGTGCAGTGGTTAGCATTGCTGCCTCACAGCAAGAGGGTTCCTGGTTTGAACCTGCGGTGGAGAAGACCTTCTGTGTGTTTGCATGTTCTCCCCATGCCAGAGTGGATTTTCTCTGGGTACTCCGGCTTCCTCCCACAGTCCAAAGACATGCAGGTTACTTGGTGACTCTAAATTGTCCGTAGGTGTGAATGTGAGTGTGAATGGTTGTCTGTCTCTATGTGTCAGCCCTGTGATAGTCTGGTGACCTGTCCAGGGTGAACCTCACCTCTTGCCCAGTGTTAGCTGGGACAGGCTCCAGCCCTCCCCGACCCCCAACATTTACAGAAAATGAATGAATGAATGAATGAACATCGTTTGTGTCCTAGGACTAGAAGATAAGCTATGCAGCATGAAAGTCTCCTCTATTTTTGTGTCTGAATCTTGCCCACACATGGAATAAGTAGCCTCATATGGCAATTTTTGGGGTGTCATTTTTGCTAATGTTCATATCTCATGAACGTGCACCTCTTCAGGAGCAGGTGCAGGGTCCAATGTTAAGGTTTTTTCCTACTTGTCCTGCCGGGCAAGTACTTCTCAAATCTACTTGCCGCATCTAAATTCTTACTTGCCCTGCCTAAGAGGTTCTTTTTCTGGCTGTGTGGTGCATATTTTCACTCATGACTTATATCTTATGTCAGCAGAGACGCTCAACCAATGGAGGCAGCAGCACATACAAAAGCAGCACACTGCAACTGGCCCCTCCGAGGACAGAAACAGGAGAGGAAATACACGATTACAGGCCTGGAATTAAGTCATTTTTAGGGCAAGGCCACTTTGGCCTTTGATAAATACAAATTTATTGGGGCATCACGGCCAAAATGTGGGGCACCAAGGCCAAAACAAATGGCGCATTAACAATATGTGCTAATTACATTGAATGAAGACAAAACAATATATGTGTTGAAAAACAGTACTGTGTTTATTAAAACTGGGTGTGTATGACTGGGGATATATCTCGTTTCTTGTTGTTTTGATTCATGTCCCTTATTTTTTAAGTCTTTGAAATCTCTTTATTCTTTTGTTATCTCTTAGTTATTAAGAAATTATTATTAGAAGAAGATTCTTTATTGTCCTTTCTCAGCGCATTACATATATTTGACCCCTGCATTTGACCCATCCTACTGTACACACTGGGAGCAGTGGGCAGCTGCAGTGCAGCGTCCAAAAGTTTCTGTGTGGTACCTGTGTTGTACATGAATTAACGTTAGCGGCTAAGGACTGAGAGGCTGTCCGGTATGTGTGTGTGTGTGTGTGTGTGTGTGTGTGTGTGTGTGTGTGTGTGTGTGTGTGTGTGTGTGTGTGTGTGTGTCTGTCTGTCTGTCTGTCTGTCTGTCTGTCTGTCTGTCTGTCTGTCTGAGGAGTGTCAGTACATTAACTTGTTAGCTGTAGCCTTGCTGTTTGTCATGTTAATGTTAAAAAAACAGGACATGCTACACTGGCCGTATGGGTAGGAGGGGGATTATGACACTGGCCGTTTGGCCGTGGTATAATTCCTGCCCTGCGATTAGAAAAAAAAAAAAAAAAAAAAAAAAATCTGAGTCGGTGCTGCTTGCCCGATCGGGCATGTCTGCGCGGGGTCTGCTGGCCCGCCGGCTATTTTTACTCACCCCGGGCATTCGGGCAACCGTTAATGTCGGACCCTGAGGTGGCATTGATCAGGCTGAAACATTCACAGGAGAGTTCAGGATAAGAATAGGAAAATAAAGCTATAGATGCCTGCTGATTATTCTGAATACTGTTACCAATGAAGATCAAGTGAGGACATTCAAGGTCACTGCAGCATATTTCATCTTTACCTTATAATAACCTGAACTTAACGGCTGTAAAGAAATGTTGTTTTACTCCACAGGCCTCTGTTGGTAATGTTGGCGAGACTGGCCATTACATTCTGTCATCAATCAGCGACCGTATGATCAATCACATGTCAACTACACCTTAGCGGGTATCACCTTATTGGATCATCTATCACATATAATTGCATGCTGTGTTCGCGATCTGTAGTCCATGAATTATCCACTAAAAGTCCTCCAGGATGTGACAGAAAAAGACAAAACTCTTCATAGTGTTTCGCCGGATAGACGTGCAGCGAGGGAAAGCTTTTGAATGTAACAAGGATAACGACCACAGATACAGGTGTAGGTGTCTGCATGTCCTAAACCTGCAGTGAATCCTTTTTTCCCGGTGCTGATGGAGGAAAGTGATCAGAAGCTGGAATACACCCACAATAAATCAAAAAGCAGGAGTGGGATGGAGTGGAGGAGGGAGAGGTGTGGGTTAAATCAGTGTACATGGCCCCAGCGAGGAAGGGAGGAGGAGGAGAGTGGGAGGACTAATTGTCTTTGTAGAGGCTCATAAAGTGTAGGGTCATTAGTGTTAATCATGCCGTGCTGTCACCTAGGCAGCTGTGATTATCTGACTTCTATTGTTGCTGCTGCTATCATCCTCCTCATGCTGTAAGTGCTCTCTGTCTCTTTGTTCCCTTGTGTGACTGGACATCTCTCCTTTTCACCTGCCTCTGTCTGCCAGTCTTTGTTAGTTTTAGCCTATCAGGAGTGTGCGTTCTCACAAACTCACTTGCCATTGTCAGTTTGTCACTTCTCTCTCCCTCTGTGTAATTACATTTCAACCCGAATGTCAACAAAAGTGTTTGTTAAACTGTTGCATTGGTTGATGGGTGCAACACACTTTTAAAGTTTGTTGCTGTGGACGACTGACTGCTACATGTTAAATCCTGCACGCTGCTCTTGCTTAGTTTTACAATTTATTAGCAACACTAATGTTGCGGTCCTCCTGGACCTTCATCAAGAGTGTTCACTACCATTATTTCCAACACTGAGCATTGCTGCTCACACCTGTGAAATGGGTGGAGCAGTTTCTATCTTACTATATAATGACAAAAACTCTGTCTGTGTGTCTGTTCCACGTTTTTCTCCTCACTGACTTGGTCAATCCATGTGAAATTTGGCACAGTGGTAGAGGGTCATGGGAGGATGCGAATGAAGCAATATTACATCAATTGGCCAAAGGGGGGCGCTATAGCAACCGATTGAAATTTCAAACTTTGAATGGGCATATCTCATGCCCCGTATGACGTAGAACGTGAAACTTTGCAGAGAGATGCCTCTCCTCATGAGGAACAAAACTGCCTCAAGAACCCCTAACTTCCGCTTATATAGATTTTCTGCCATTTTGAATTTTTTTGAAAAACACTTCAAATCGATCTCTTCCTAGGAAGTTTGACCGATCTGCATTAAACTGGGTGAGCATAATCTAGGGACCAATATCTAAAGTTCCCTCTTGGCAAAAGTTGGAAAACTTACTAAAACTGAGCTTCTATAAGGCAATGAATATTGCGGAGGGCGTGGCTCATCACATAAAGGTGTATAACATCTCAAGGGTTTCACCCATCACCACGCAACTTTGTAGGCATATGACCACACATAATCTGAGGGGACCCCTCCATTATTGACCCCATCAAACAAAATGGGGGCACTAGAGAGCTCATTTCTTATCTAGGCCTAACCACCATATTGATTTTTACTGAACTTGGTAGATATGTAGAACAGGACGCCTCAAGGTGACTGGAGAAATGTAACTCTAATTTGCAACTGGGTGGCGCTATAACAACAGAAAAATGCTTAAAATGCAACAGATCGCTGTGGCTGCAATCGTACTATCAAATTCACAAACTCTGTCTGAATACGTTGCTCTTCTTAATGGGTTCAGTTGACTATTTAATCTGCGATTTCCTATGACCTGTATCCCAAACACACACCATGTGAAACTGTACGTGAGCAACTGTGCACTCAATGGGTATGGACTAGTTTAAAGGGATAGTGCACCCAAAAATGAAATTTCAGCCATTATCTACACACCCATATGCCGACGGAGGCTCTGGTGAAGTTTTAGAGTCCTCACATCCTTTGCGGAGATCGGCGGGGGCAGCGGCTAGCACACCTAATGGCTGACGGCCTCCCAGACTAACGTCCAAGAACACAAAATTGAATCCACAAGGTATCCCGATACTGCTCGTCCGTAGTGATCCAAGTGTGCTGTAGCCCCGACATAAAAAGTTGTTTCGAAAAACATCATATAAACTCTGTTTTTAGCCTCACTGTAGCCTGTAGCTCTGACTGCTTCTCTGTGCTCCGTGCTCACGTGTGAGCGCTCAGGGTGATCGGTGATGCACGGTCTCTAAAGAGCAGCAGTCTCGTCAGTACTGATGTCCAGATTCTCAAGTGCAGGCATCGCCAATTCCCAGTCTGAGCAGCAAAGACTTTCCTCATCCGTTGGCATTGCTTTGCATTTGAAACAACTACACCACCAGGTTTCCAAGTTTTATGAAATTAAGAAGGTCTCGTGACCCCCTGTAAACATTTGGTAACCACAAGTGGGGGTTAAATGGCGCCCCTATTCAGCGACTCCTGCTGCTGCTCTGCACTGTCTTCAATCTCTTTGCTTTTCACCCTCGACATTCCGCCTACTTAGATCTGCTTTCATATTCTCAATCAAGTTTAATGTGCAATCAGAGAGCTTTAAAGCAACAACTCCAAATACTGCCTGGCTGATATTACTGAAGGTGAAAAAAAAAAACAGGATTCAAGATATTTCCTCTTTTCGGTCTACTGTGTAAAATAATCTACTGTATATAAAACACTTGAACAGACTAATTAAGCCTCTGGTGGTTCCATCCATACTATCCATACCATCCCAACATACTGTATGGTGTGCGACGTAAGAATAACAGACTGCAGGGTCAAGGTCAAAAAAGACAATATGAACGCCATGGTTGTTGGAAAAATATTGCTTTAATTCAGTAGCTTGGCAAACTATGCAAGATGTCATTCTGATTTACATCATTTCAGCTACTTTTTGAAAATCAGAGTTGCATTTTTTAGTTTAAAACAGTGCAGATACTCCGTAGAGCCCTGTAGTAGTATAAGGATATAAGGATTTGAATGCACTAAATGTCAACAAAAATATAAAGAGGCAATAATCTCTTGTCTGAAATTGGCCCTAGGGTCCAAAGAAACCTCAAACTACACTATGAAACAATGAAAATTCAAATTCAAGGTTACAGACTTAAAGTTAAAGGGATGTGGATTCCCTGCGTGTCTGAAAGTGCTGTGCAACAGCATGATTGATAACCTTAGACTCTGTCTGGCAAACACACCTGAACCACAAATGTCAGCTGTGCTCCAGCAGCCCGCCGGTTCCTTTTGTTCCTCTCCTCCAGCGAGTGAGCCATAAGCTGGAGACAATAGGTTTAATGGGATTATAAAGGGCATCAGAGGAGTTTCCATGGATCACAAAGCACACAACAGATCCACCAGGCGAATCGAGACAGTCAACATAGTTAGATAGGTCTCTGCTTCCTGTGAAAATATGCTGATCGTCCGCCTTGTCTGATCGGAGTAAGCAGCCCCGGGATCTGGGGACCTGCATGGAGGGTCAGCAGAAGGGTCTGGGTCGATGTTGTGGGGCCCTGAACTGAAAACCCAATTATCCCAGCATTTCAGGCAGGCTTAATTAGGCTTGTCTGATGTGCAGCAGATTCATTATGTTTCTAATTAAGTCCCTATCAGCCCCATAGAAATAATGGCTTTATGGTACATCAAAACCAAGCTGCACTATGCCGACATGATTGCAAAACTATCCTCTGGCAATCTTCCTGAGTAGGTGGTCGCATGGAGGTTGTTGTCTCCTTCAAGAAAGCAGAGGTGTTTATCTTGTGAGCTTGTCAAGACAGAATGGGGTCTGGAGTGAGATGGACATCTATCTCTTAGGGGTGAAACGCTTCACAAAATTCATGGCTCAGTTCGATACGGTACAGTGGTGTCACGGCTCAGACAGAACATTTACGATACAGAAACAAGTTGAAAAGGCAGATAAATTTCCTTGATTTCTAACATTTCAAATGTATGAAAACAATCACTGTGCTACTGGGTTAGCCACTAGAGTCTGTAGTTGCTTCTTTAGCTCAGTGTGTTTTTATTCGTGTGGTATATTTTATTTTTCAAATTAAATAGGATAGTTCAATGCATCATTCGATTTGTAAAGCGTACCAAGTCAAAAGTCTCATACCTAACAGTTCATTATGAATATGTGTATTGTCACACTACTATCTCTTTAACCAAGAGAAACTAAAGACAGTATGAGATGTTTTAAAACACTAGGAGTGATGCTCATTTTATACCTCAGTGTCTCATCTCGAGACAAAATACTCAAACACAAAGCGTATGAATCATAAATTTTAAAACATATTGTCGTTTTAAAGGTGTGGTGTGTAGGATTTAGTGGCATCTAGCTGTGGAGATGGCAGACTGCAACCCGCTGACACTTCAGAGGTCTCCTCCCCTCCAAAACAAATGGACAAGTTAAATAAAAGTACTAATAAGACTTGATGAAGCAGTTTCACGTTACAAATCAGTGTTTTTCCAATGCTGTTCAATGTCCAATGCTCTGATGCTAGCCCAGCACCAGCCAGTGTGTACTCAGCTTTTTACTCTGATGACTTAAGATCCAGACATTCAGGAGGTTTTACCAGGACAGACTCCATGGACGAGGACCCTCTCCCTTTGTAAATATAAACAGCTCACTCTAAGATAATGAAAACACAACGGTTCTTATGTTCAGGTGATTATACACCAAAAAAAACACACTTATTATACTATATTCCCTTGTTACCAGAACATCCTCCTAAATCGTGACACCTGGACCTTTAAAACACATTATTTGACTTATTTCATGTTGGTCCTGCAAGTTAACAATAGGCAGTTGGAAACCTTGACTGTGACCTCCAATTGGAAGAAAAGAAATAATTTTGATATTAAAATAACCTTAAAGGTGATACTTTACACAAAAAAATGATTTCCGAGTTGATTCAAGGACAAACAAACAGAAAAAATGAAAGTAAATTCATTTTAACCTTGAGAAAAGGTTTCCAACCTTCTCTTATTCTCTTCAAAACATTGACTTATTCATGTGCATTCATACGCAAATGCATTCAGACCACAATGGGAGCTGCACCTCGGCGAAGATGTAAAGCAATATCGGTAAACACACTGCAAAACATGTCAAAACCACTCAAACAAAGCGGCGTAGCTCGTGGGGCTCTTAGCCTTTATCTACTTCCTGAATTCGTGTGCCACTCAAGAGAAAACAAAAAGAGAGTGCTTTGATTTCGTTTAAGGCTCTACGACTACAAGCGAAACACAAGTTCTGGATGAGGAGCTACTAACTGCTGCCGATTTAAATATCTCAGAGGATGAGGCTTATCCTCCAGGGGGAAGAGAGGGCTCAAGTGGAGGGAACATGTGGAAAACATTTGGATTGCAAACAGAGGGGTGCGACGTGTACAGTAGCAGCGGATGAAACAAAACATTTGAAAACCAGCCACCATGCTGCAGAGTCAACAAATTATGCAAACAAAACAGACACTGTGGGTGGTTTCTTTTATTTTCTCACTTTCCTTATTTATTTTTAACAACAATCGGTTCTGCATTCATACACATTTCAGTGTGGTTTCCAGTTTTATAAAGGCATGTTTTCTAACACCACGTGTTGAAACCCAGCCACTGTATTGCCACTGAACAATGGACCAAATGTTTGTGTAGGCATGAAAACAACAGAGGGACAAATACAGATGCAAAGGCGTTGTGGTCGGGCCAAACTGCCCAACCCTCCCCTGAAAAAACACCCTTACGCCATGTGTCCATTTGAAGTTTTTCATTGGCAGAAAAGCAGCAGGGCACTGGGGAGCGCTTATTAAAAGATATGAAGCAGTCCCACTGTCTTTTCTGATGACACTACGTTAAAACAGAAGGTTGACTGCACTGCTAACAAGCTTGTACAACATATCACCATATCGCTATGGTGATGAAAGCCCCAACACTCACCAGCAACATTCACTGTCCAGCCGATCTGCTCTCACAAATGAGCTTTTCTGTCTCTGTCAGGGTAGTTTTTATCCAACATATATAGCTCAGATAGACACTGCCAGAACAAGCCTCTCCACTATTTCCTTGGTTGTGTTCCAAGTATCATCCTATATGATTGGTTGCTTGAAAAGGAGCGATAGTGGAAGCTACCCGAAGTGCTCAAAGTGGCCGCACAAAAGAAGGCAGTGCTCTGAGAAAAGACACTGGGTGCAAAGTCTGTCACGGGGGTGGTTGCCTCAGCTGCACGCACTCTTTCTTTATTGGGAACAATTGAAAAAAAAAGAAGCTGGCGCCCAGAAAAAAATGCTATGTGGACACATACATTGTAGGTCATCTGTGCGAGCTGCTTATTACAGCTCATGTATGTTTATTGTTAGGCAGCGACCTCTGGTTGACTGTGACCTCTGGTCACAGTGATTATGACGGGAACAAAGGAGGAATTCAAGTGAAGTAGTATAAAAAGCAACAATGTCCACGTAGGCCAGGGTGGATGAAATAAACACACAGGACTTTGACCCAGGGGAATGCTGTTTGTGTCCCGTGTGAAAGTCATTGACTACGTTTACATGCACACCATATTCCTGTATTATTCAGAATATTCTCAATATTACAGTTGCGCATGAGTCATGTAAACACGCAAGAAATCCTGGGTTGTCGGTGTTGTCATGGTTATGGCAGGCAGGGGGAACAGCAGAACTGGCTTTGTACCTTCATCCACAGACTCCGGGGGGCTCTGGCTGGGGTGAACGGCATAAACTGGGAGAAAAGGTCCATACACTCGTTCGCCTTTTCTTCTTGCTCTCGTCTTCCATTGGTGAGGACAAAATGGATTAGCAGGAGTGTTGCAGTTAAGTTGTGGTGCAAAAGCGCAAGTAGGACAACACAGGGGTGTGTCGGAAACAAACATTACGGCTTCTGTTCATTGTAAACACAACTTCTTCTTCTTCTTCTTCTTCTTCTTCTTCTTCTTCTTCTCCTGTATTTTCGGCAGACCAGACATCTACAGGCGTATCGCTGCCCCCCGCAGGTTGCGTGTTGCATTAGATAAGAGCGTTTCTGGTAGGCCAGTAGCCCGGGGTCTTTTCTGGAATACGAAACATGGGAATATGTCAGTTGCATATAAACGGAATATTCCTGTTGCTGCAACACATATAAACACCTTATTTGGAATATTACCTGAACCAGAATATTGACCTTAATCGGAATATGGTGTGCATGTAAACATAGTCGAGCTATTTTCAACTGATGTCCATAACTTATGTCACTTGTGTATCGTAATTAAATCACAACACTTTCATATCAGACTGAACTTATATCTCACATGTAACCTAGGGTAACAAACATATTTTAACCCACATTTTTGGTGCCAAACTGCAACTGTTTCACAAAGGTAACCTCGTGTTAAGAATTTGGACTGCTGCTATGTGCACATGTGGCTCAAGGTCATATAGGTCATTTTGAGAGTCACTGGCAAACGACCTGTTCTGTATGAGGGTGTGTTGGGTCAGGCAGAGCTCTATGTTTTGTTTTTGATCTGTTCCCTGTGCCTCTTGAGTAATTCCGTGTCTCTTTTGCAATGAGAACTTGATTGCAGTGCAGCACAGCTGGCCCTTATGAACCCCGAGTCTGTGACAATTTTTTAAGAAAGACTGTTTTTATTAAAGCAAAAACAGAACACTATGTTTTCTTGTAATCAAGTTGATGTTTTCTCTGTTGTAAATTGAGTTATTATAGACAGCCTTCATTTGTTTTGCACTCATGTGAACAGTTTAAACAGACTGTTGCTTTTATTGCAGTTTGTGCAGTAGAAAGAACATCACTGTGCACACGTATAGTCGTATATTTAAATGAATGGTATCAGTCGCGTAAGGAGGTTATGACAGACCCTAGTGTGCGCTATCATGCATGTTAGACATTATAGATTTTATTGCTTATATAGAAAATATATAATTTTGTTATGTAATTAATGGCACAATTCAAACAGGATCAAAACATTATTTCTCTCTCAGTATTGATAAGAAAATAAGGTCCCATGATGGTCCACTGAAAGGGGAGAGATTTCAACTCCTGTCTGCGACTTTAAAAGGGAACAATAGGAGCAGATGTGAACGGCAGTTACTGAAGTCCACCCAACACCACTAGCAATGTTTTCCTCACCAAAGTTAATACACTTGCAACCCATGTTTGCTCGCCCCCAGCCTTACCTAAGTATAGCCCATGGTCCTTGAGTGCTGTGTTCTGTTGTGTACACCACTTTGGAGTCTCCCAATGTGCCAGAGGAAAATCAATATCAATATGGCTCTCGTGATAGTGACCAGTGTTCCAAACAGGTTTCTAATGATAGGACCTTTTCTTTTATCAATGCTAGATCAATAGCACATAGTTATGACAGAAAACCTGTTTTTTTTTAAGTCCAGTGAGCATTACGATAGAATATATTATTCAATCACAGCATTATTGATCCACCTTGAATTTATGAAATGCTTTTCTTTATATCATCAGTTTCCCGTCCGTGATCATCTGAGCAGCACAAGCCATAAATTGCTATCCAGAAAGGCTTGCAGAGGAATTGTGCGTCAGTGTTTACATGTGAACATTCATTCATATTTATGGAGCGCTGAAAAAAAAAGAGAGGCTCAGGTAAAAATGTGATCAGCCTACAGTGAAATATTTTATGCATAGTCTGTCACGATGATTGACAGGGTCTGTCGTACTCAAAGGCAATAGATCACTCAAGAGTCCTGCTTTGCATTCAGTAAGAAGAGTCACTGTGCCTTTAATTGTAAATCCTTCTTGCAAGGCACTTAGCTCTGTATATCTGTGTGTGTATGTGTGTGTGTGTGTGGGTGCAGCTGGCGGGATTTTATTTTATCGTCCAGTGGAGCAGAAATATGGGAGCCAGTTGGAGAGCATTGCTGCTGGGAGACATTTAGAGGAGCTGTGCAGGTTCCTCTTGGGGAAAATAGGCGCTGGGAAGCAGGTGATTGCCTGGATAGCCCTAAACCGTACTTTGTTTGTCCCAGTCGAAAGATGCTTTCTCAGTGACAGCACTTGGTAAACAGATGGACAAAAATAAGCTAATTCTGGGTTGAGTGGTGTATACTTAAGGGGGGCATCACCATGCACAAAAAGCACCGAAAACAGACCCGAGGGATAACCATCTTTTTCTGTTTTAGCTGTCGGCAAATACCTGACTTCACTCTTGGTGGGGGTGACAGCAATTTGAGAGTGGAAAAAAGTGAAACCTGGATTCTTGTTTGTGGTCAAGACACACTCTAAGTTTCTATATGGAGCAGCGTGTGGTCCTGACTGGCTAACAGTCCTGAGACATTGAGTGAGAGCAGATGCGATATTTTTCATCCTTTTGACAGAGGGCCTGACACTTGTTTTTCGAGACAGTGTTTTGAGCTGTCACTGTCAATATACGTGACACACTAGGGAACGCTGTCAGAGTGATGGAGTGGGTTGTCATGGCGAGTCACATTCTTGATAGGTAATTTTGATTGAATTACTATAAACTGCAATCAATTGTTGTTACTGTTTTTTTGACAAGCAAGTAGTTTCTGATTTGCACGTATTTATCCATTTAGAGAAAAATATATTGTTTTATATGTCTCAGAAAGTAGGGATGCACCGATCTGACTTTATCAGTCACGATACTGAAACCTGGGCTTTGGGTCGCGGCCGATACTGAGTACTGATCTTATACTAGTGTTTAATTAATAACATTTATGCCTCACTATGTGGAGATGAATGGAATCATCCTTACTACTGTCAGGCAACATCAGGCTTGACTTTGCTCTCCTTACTCATTCATTCATTTTCAGTACCCGCTTATCCTGTTGGGGGTCACGAGGGCTGGAGCGTATCCCAGCTGACACTGGGCGAGAGGCGGGGTACACCCTGGACAGGTCACCAGACTATCACAGGGCTGACACATAGAGACAGACAACCATTCACACTCACATTCACACCTACGGACAATTTAGAGTCACCAATTAACCTGCATGTCTTTGGACTGTGGGAGGAAGCTGGAGCACCTGGAGAAAACCCACGCTGACAGTCTGACCCATGATGCAGTCTACGCGCTGCTGATGTATGATGTAGTACCAGTGTTGGAAATTAACATATTGGTCCACCAGCCCAAAGGGATGCTTTCAAGCAGCCTTTAGACTCAGTGATTCAGTTTTGTTTACCCGCTACCATAGCTGGCAGGTTCAACAAATTCACCTGCGTTTGGCTCTTGTAATCAGACATAAACACAGAATTAAATTGACTGGCCCAACAGTCCGTGTACTTCGCGGCCATTCGTTAATCATTTAGAAATAACAAATTGGAACACGGAAAACCAATCATTATCCGTTTCTTGTTTTGAAATGACCAAACGCAAAAGTAAAAAACGATCAGTCTCCCGTTTTTTTATTTGATAATGAAGAAAAGAAAAACGAAAAACAAATCGTTATCCATTATCCGTTATCTGATTAGTTTGGGAAATTTAAAAAAAAAAAACCTTTGGGAAACTCCTTTCTCTATTTTTCACCACCTGACATTCTCTGATGACACACATTTCTTGACAGGTCGTTCTTGGAGCACATAAGAGCTATGAAATATACGTGCAGAGCATGTGCATTTCCTATAACTACTAGAATATTGCTTTATCTGACATGTTATGCTAATAAATAACTTTTCTAACTAATCTAGGTCACTCTACATGGACAGCAACTAATGTGATTACATTGCATTACGGAAATGCATTTTTCCGATTATTCCGACACCACATGAATGCAACTTACTGGTCACAGAGAAAGGAGTTTCCGACAGTTTTTTTTTTTTTAATTCCCAAATTAAATCGGATAATTGATAATGGATAACGATTTGTTTTCCGTTTTTCTTTTCTTTATTATCAAATAAAAAACGGGAGACGGATTGCACTGAGGTACGGCAAATCAAACAATTAGACCAACACAAAATGAAAGACTACAATAAACAATGATTAATAAAAGGCTTTTTTTTAACAGATAAGAGATGTCACTGATTCAGCAAGCCTCAGATCCTCAGGCAGGGAGTTCCAGAGCTGAGGAGCCTTGACCGCAAAAGCAGGAGATCTAATATTTGCACACAAAAAAACTGTTAATATTATAACCCGAAAAACTTAATTGTTTTACTACTTGCTAATTGGATCTTGGTAAATGTTTCTCACTGAATAATGGATTTGATATTCTCAAGAGTAGCAGGATACATGGCCCAAAAATGGCCTTATTAACTGTAATAGAATTTTAGTAACTGGATGACTGCATATATTAAATATTTGTTTAATAAAAGACCAGGATTACAGCACATTGTAGGATTTAACACTTAAATTAAGGGTGAATCTTGTGAATACAGACTCAAGATCAACACTCCCTGACTTCTGCTCTGCATTTTAATGACAGCCGCTGATCGTTTTTTCCCCCCTTGGATCAACAATGTCTGTGTGTGACAGCTTTAACCAAAAAGTTACTTGCCTTGTTGACTCACTCTTCAAGGTTGGACCACACTTCTCCAAAATCCAGTTTGTCTCAAGATGAATATCAAGCGCTCTGCTGTGTTTACTGAAAAAAAGAAAATAAAACAACAAGTGGCTTGCCTGGGATTTTAAGTAAAGATAAGAGGCACGTTGGATTACTGGCAAACAACATGATTTTCTGCTCATAAAAACCAACCCAGATTAGCAGTTTTATTTCTCTTCAAAAACCATTTTTCTTCCATAGTAACCTTATGAGCATGCGCTCTTTTTTCAAGACACTACCAGTGTAGGGAGTTTATTCATAAGGAACAAGTATCGTACAAGATGTTTATCAAACACTACACCTACAATAAATACATGGGTTTTTTAGATGTATGAAATGGAGTGTTGTGGATCAATTTATAGATCCTAAACTATTAGCCCATACCCACTGGTAGCTTTGTCACCTCAATAGTGGAGGGGTTATACACCTTTATGTGATGAGCCACGCCCTCCGCAATATTCATTGCCTTATAGAAGCTCAGTTTTAGTAAGTTTTCCAACTTCTGCCAAGAGGGAACTTTAGATATTGGTCCCTAGATTGTGTTCACCGAGTTTCACGCAGATCGGTCAAACTTCCTAGGAAGAGATCGATTTGAAGTGTTTTTCAAAAAATTCAAAACGGCGGAAAATCTACATAAGTGGAAGTTATGGGTTCTTGAGGCAAATGTGTTCCTCATGAGGAGAGACATCTCTGTGCAAAGTTTCACTTGTCTACGACATATGGGGCATGAGATATGCCCATTCAAAGTTTGAAATTTCAATCGGTTGCTATAGCGCCCCCCTTTGGCCAATTGATGTAATATTGCTTCATTCGCATCCTCCCATGACCCTCTACCACTGTGCCAAATTTCACACGGATTGACCAAGTCAGTGAGGAGAAAAACGTGGAACAGACAGAGTTTTCGTTGTTACATAGTAGATAGTAGATGTGATGCAGGGGAGCGAGTGGTGAAATTATGATGTCTTCTACTCATATCCTTACTGTAACAGCACACAGACTTGTCTTGAGTCTCCTCAGTCCCCTTAATGTCATGACATAGTTGTTTGCCAGGCACGCTGACATGCTGAAATAATGTCGGGAACATCTCTACCTGTACCTTAATAACTTTGTCACCGGAAAACAGTGTGATAAAACATCTGAGACCTTGGTGTTACAAAGGAAGGACACGCTTTGATCGAGCACAATGAACAAAAATCCTACCTCTGACTTATGAAAAAAATGCCTTTTTAAAATTTTTTGAGGTTGCAACACATTCGTGATCAATATGAATAAAAAAAAAAGCTTTTGAAAGCATTTCCATTGTGTTTCGATGGCGTTTTACCATCAAAGTTCTGAAGACTCATATCACAAAGCCAAATCCCCAAATAAAAGCCACTAAAAATGTTAAGCATGAGGAACATAATTGGGCTGTCTCAGTAAGTGACCCCACACTCATTCCCTCAGCTGCCAACTTTTTCATTTGATGTGCGCTCCATCTGAGAGATACGTGGGCAGTCGAAACGGAGCAGTGAAAACAGCCCTCTACTTCTTACTTTTTTAATGTGGTGAAAAACAGCCACATACGTACATGTCATCATGTTTCCCCACAGTTACCGCTGGATGTGTTACATCTAAAATCTGTCTTTTTCCTTCAAACATAACCATAAAAACTATAATAGTTTACTGAGATTATATTATTTAGTAATCGTTATCTTCCCTGTGTATAGACCCTTTTAGGGCAGGTGTCATGATACTATAATAGTTTACTGAGATTATATTATTTAGTAATCGTTATCTTCCCTGTGTATAGACCCTTTTAGGGCAGGTGTCATGATGACTTCATTTTATTATCTGGAGGCAAAACACGACTCTCCACCACAGGGCTATAGGTTACAGAGGAGTCTTAAATGTCGGTAAAAGGGTCTGTGCTTACTGTGTAGGGATGAATTCAGAGTTAACTGCAATCAAACAGATATACTTATGCATATGGAAATTATACCAGGTACTTTCATGTTCATAAACATTCTGGTGTTGTTTTTTTGTGGAATGTGAAGCCAGAGTAATAAAGGTTTTACCGACACATTTGTATCTTTCTTAGCTGTTGTATTTAGGATGGCGGACTTCAGCAAACAACAGCAAACAACATTTAATCAGCAGGTGTTTCTCCTTGTACTGACATTTATTTTTAATGTTGGATTCAGATTATCCCAAGGATTATCTGCTCCTGGTGATGTAATGATGCTCCCAAAGCCCACAACAAAATAAATCTTACAGATGGAAGCCTGCAAAACCAGTGAGGTTGTTTTTGATTTTGGGGGAGTTAGAGTAGCTGTGGTTTGCATACTCAGTCTTATTGCTACATCTACTATGGCCCCATGGTAGCACCCAGGCCATGCATCATTCATAACCAGATATAACACAGTTGGTTTTAAGATTGCAAAATTTAGAGAAAAACACTCATGTTGAATAGCAGCGCACACGTTGTTTTGCTCTTGTCTGGATGGTAGAAAAAAGCTAATTTCTTTTGCAGCAGCCACGCTGAGACGTACAATCTCCAGTAAGACCAGGGTTATGTTTTTGGGTGAGAAGCCTAGTCGTTTCTTTTCAGCATGTCACCAGCCCACATTGGCAATTTGTTACAACCTTTCACTCATGCCGTGGAAATCTCACCTCAGAAAGCACAGGAGGTGTTTTTCATTTTTGCTGTGCAGAAACCTGCCAGACCTGCCATGGATTGCATTTGACACGTAGAGAAAAGAATCACATCTTGTGGGTACTGACCACAGCCATTCTCCATCTGACACGAGCATTAAACAAATCACAAACACATTGGCCTCCGAGAGTGGACCTTGCCAAGTTATGGTTTTTCAATAACCACAATCTTACACTTCAGCCTTGCAGTGGTTGTCCGTATTGATTGCTGTAATTGTAGGGGACAAAAATAAGTTTTCATTTCTTTAGAAATCATGTACTGAAACTTATCAAACACCAAATGTTGTGGGGAAAAAAAACCTTACTTTAACTGTGGAGACTGGAGACCTGGATACACTCCACACAAAGCTATGCTAACTTGAAGGAGATCTATTATGCTCATTTTCAGGGTCATACCTGTATTTTAGGTTTCTGCTAGAACATGTTTACATGATATAATGTTCAGAAAACACTTTATTCTCTTCATACTGTCTGTGCTGGAACACCTGTGTTTACCCTCTGTCTGAGAGGGCTCTGTTTTGTCTCTTTAAGCCCTTCGAAGTGCGCTCTGATTGGTCAGTGTTTCAAAGGTTTTGATATCTTGGTGTCTTTTCATCGTCACTGCAGCCGGGGAATGATTATAATGCAGTATAGAAGCCCTTTCTCCCAAAAAAGTGTCACTGTTAAAAGCTCCTAAATCAAAATTACAACAGGTAAAGCTCCTGCAGGAATCTGGTCCGGGATCAGTGAGAAATTAACAACATCGGTAACCAATGCTGCGTTCCAGTTCCCTCAAAAGTTGGAGGTCAGAGTTAGGAAAGACGTCACACCCAAGCTGACCGCAGTCCAGTACAGCAAGTCAGAAAACCAAGATGTTGTTAGCAATAGCAGTCCAAGCCAGGTTAGGATTTGGATGTCGGGATCGGGAACTTTGGCCATGTCTGATATTAACATCCGACATTGTAACTATATTTATACAACCCAAAGTAAGGAAACATATAATGGGTCCCCTTTTTCTATGCGAGAAAATATTGGAAAAAATTGACCACTATTATAGTAACATTAGTAAAAAGCCTTGAAATACTGAATCAGTGAAACCCTAGGGGGGATATTTAATCGTTAAATCATCACTCTCCAGTATCTCACATAAACATATCTGCAGGAAGCGATGATGCCAGAGTCTAGACGCCAAACTCTATGTTCTGCTGTTGAAATACACATTTAAAACATGCGTTGTCTGACTGAACAGCACATCCTATCCTTTAACCACGTCCTGAAACAAATGGTGACTTACTTTCTGGCAGTTATGACGGTGACCAGAGAAACTGAGATTCATTAAGCAAACCCAGCTGCCTTTTACTCAAAAAATCTGGAAAACAAACCATGTGCCATTTCATTTTACACCTCATTTAGCAAGCTAAGCAGATAAACCATTATTGCCTGGTGGCAGAGGACTAGCAGGCCTCTGAATACAACACTGCTCGGATGGTGACAGAATTAGCACAGCTAAGTGTTTCACACTCCAAAGGTCAGGAGCTTGCGGTGATTGAATATTAGCTTGTGTAGCACAAATGAAATCAATTACCTTTGTGCTTCATGAAGGGGGATGAGAATACAGAGAGGGAAGAGAAAGACAAGTAAATCTGATGGAAAGGGACAGTCAGCGTGAAGGCTCAGTAGACCGACGGCTCTGATTCACAATCACAGTCAGTCACATCGGTCTGCTGGTCATTTTCTCTTGTTACCGCTGCAGTGTCACATCCACAGCAATACTGTGCTCTTACTGTACCTGGACCTCATTACACACGAAAACACCTTTCTTATAACAAGATTTTTAACAAGAACTTGAAAAGGTTGCATCGTGCTGAGGTTCACATTGCCCTTTAGTTGTCTTAACAATGCTGTCACGTGTCCTCTTACTCAATGCCACTTCTCTCCGGCTCTTTCTGTGCAGTATGTTAGCCATCAGCAGAGAAGGCCTTCACACCCTTGAAATCAGAGAGGTGATTTTTTACTCTTTGATGCTGCTAAAGCTGGATTTATACCCTTACATCAAGGTGTTGTGGAAGCTACATGAGGAGTTACAGTGTAGCTCTGCCAAAGTTACTGCTGGAGCCGACGTGCACCTGCATCTGTGGCCAGTGGTGGAAAAAGCAGTAAAACCACTTCATGCAAATACTCTGTTACAAGTAAACGATTAAAATGTTACTTAAAGAAGTATTACACTGCTGCAAAGACAGTCTTTTATAACTACTATAGTAATACAAAATAAAATTGGTGCGACGTGACCAGAGAAAACTGTGCAAAAAGGGCTGTGGCATTCACTCAAGAGGTACAAATCCTTTTGACCAACTACCAGAATGCTCTGTGCAGCACGAGACCAATAAACAACCACTGGCAAGTGACATAAAGCTTGTCCATTTTAACACAGGAAGCAATACGGCAACTGGCTGGTATCAAATGATCTCAAATTGCAGTTAAATGGTAAGAAAAAATAAGTCATGGTTTATATTTCATCAGCACTGCCTAGTTTCAGGGGGCTTCAAGGAGGTTATGTTTTCGCCCGCGTTGGTCTGTTTGTTTGTTTTTCTGCAAAATAACTCAAAAAGTTATGAACAGATTTTGATGATCGGTGGATAATGGGACAAGGAACAGATGATACAATTTTGGTGGTGATCGGTTGAAGCAAAGTGGATAAAATAATAAATAATGTCTATCGTCTGACAGCCTCCACAGCAATTCCAATTTCTAATCAGACGGTGAAAATAGTGCCATCTGGTGGCCAGAAAGCACACCTTGTTCTAATATTGCTAAATATTATTGTAATTCTCAAGTTGAAATCAATGTTCTGTGTTGGAAAAAAAGAAAGTGAAAAGTACAAAAAACACATTATATTCTGTGTTGGTACAAAATAAAAATGAAATAAATACACCACAGTGTCTTCATGGTGAAAGCATATATAACCTAATAATGATAGTGATGCAAATAACCTAATTGTGATGCAGGCTGCAAAATCTGATGCAGAGGGGGAGGGAATATCACCTACTTGGCGGAGGTCTGCACTCTCTGAGTGCTTTTCTAGTTTTGTCTTTTTCTTGCTGGTGCCCACATATCATTCTCTGTTTTTTCAACCTGGGCCCTATTTTCTGATCTACTTTTGTCTAAATGAGTGATAGGATGTTCAATATTTGACATTTCTCCAGTGCGAAGCTGGGGCTGACCTGCCTGCAGCCCGTGAGCGTGCGCTATATTAAATAATAGGGCACTCAGACAGCGTCAAACAACGTCAAAATAGTTCGGATTGCTAGTGTAATTATCCGGCAGCATAGCGGAAAGGAGAAATGAACGTCTGTGTTTGCCTTTAGCTGGATATGGACATGTTCCTCTGCCAGTTGCTGCTCCCTCGCTCTTCAATTTCAATGAGCTCTGCGTCCGTGTACATCTGAAAAAACATTAGTTCCCCTTTAAGTTTCACTTTGACTGCACCTGACGTCCTGCTGCTCCATCTGTGCCCGGAGTACGCTCTGCACTCCGAGAGCGTAATGCAATAACTATAACAGTATATACATTATATACCAACAGTGCTCCTAATAAAGAGTCCAGCTCCAAAAAAAGAAAATCGATATGTGACATCACATGTTATCATGGCGTGTTGCCACAACAAAATAAATGTGTGAGAAACCCTGAAAGTGCTAAAAAAAAATTTACTTATTGTAGTTATTTAGTTTCTTTCCAGCAATGACTTGGTTTGACACAGACTGTTTTAATCGGTCTTGTGTTGCAGTGATGCTCCAGTGATTTACAGTAAAGTCCAAATATACTTCTAATTCCTGTGTTTATAACCACAGCAGCATAACTTTATCACACGCCAAGAATATAACAACAAAAAACGGCATAAAATGGAGATGTAGATGTTCATTATGGCTGACATTTTCATCCAGCAGCAACAGTTGGGCTTTGCACACTTCAGTGGAGATCCAAATGATCGTTTTTATGCTCATACAATGAAACCAAAACATTAGAAATCAGTCAGAGCAAAACAAACAAAATGTAATGTGACATGGCGCTCAGTTATAACAATTCCACGGTCTGTCAGTTACAGCAGGTTCCAGTAAAGCTCCACCACCAGATTGAAGACGGGCTCTTTTATTACATACTGTATAACAGGAGAAATGCCTACAGGATTATGTTGTTGCTTCTGGTTTTCTTATGCTTGTTTGTTGAATGTAGAGCTGCAACTAACAGTTATTTGCATTAATGTTTGGCCATAAATGTGTCAGAAAACTGAGAGTGATCCCACAGCCCAAGAAGAAGAAGTATTTACATCTTGTTTTGAAAAGAAAAGCCCATTTTTTCATATTTGAGATGCTGGAACTTGCAAATGTTTGTTGTTTTGCCAATTTTAACTATGAATCAATTATAAAAAGTACTGATTAATCAACCGGTCTTTGCAGTTTCAGCTCAATCTCCAAAGGAAAATGTTGGCACTGTACATTTCTGCAAATCAGGAATTAGATTTGCATGTTTAATACACATCAAAGTGACACAGTATATGACCTGACTTGGTCATGAGGAGGTGGAGGGGATGGTGGATGGTGTGACACCTAGGCGAGACGCCTGCCAAGCTGCGGACCACTGTTTGTAGCCAGAAAAACAACAAAACCTGCTGGGATTCATGAGTCATTGCTATGTTTTCAGAGGCTTTTTAGGTGCGTAAAGCAGCCGTTTGTTATTGAGACATTGCTGCTTTTCCTGCCAGGATTGCGCCCTGCAAACTGAGCATTTTAACAAATGTGATCTTTTCCTTTTCCGGCGATTTGGTTGGCAGGTGGCATGAGTACATTTTGAGAAAAGAGTTGTAAGAAATTTAGTTTGAGAGTTGACAGTGATGATTGATTAACTGTGCTGCTCCACAGAAATGTCATTCACAATACAGCACAGTTATCAGAGGGGAAATTTTGCTTCGGTGTGGATTATTTCATACTATATCTGTGCAAACCCTTCGTCTCACAGATGTCAAACCCAGCGCAGTGTTTAACCGAGGCTTATCTGTTACATATGTCAAACATTAATCATGATTCATGTGCAGTGCCGTCCTACACGTCCTTCCAATCCTTGTGGACAAAAATGACTTTCACCATTACATCGTCTCTTCTTCACAGAGCTATTTCTCTTGACTGCGCGGCACTGTAGACAAAGTGGACTGTGATAGAATCTGTCCGACAGTACATGGGAAAAACGCACTCGCCATCTTATCTTGGCTGAATTGGATTTATCTCAAGCCAGGTGATGTAAAGGTGTTGTAAAGCCTTCTCAAGCTGTCATCACAGCCACACTGGTGGTGCAGCAAATGGCAGTGTTTCAGTAGTCGGACACACGATGGAGAATTTCTAACTGTAATTACATTAATTTTAAGATTCTGACCATGAATGAGAGGAAATACTGCATTTGTTACACAGACAGAGCCATGTGCTTCATGATATGTGAAGATAATTGTTTCTTTTAACTGGTGCAAGTAAGGGAAAGTAATCAGGGCACATATCAACAGTGAATGTCATTTTCAAACTGCTACTGTCTAAATGATAAAATGGAATTTAATTTGTTTTCCCAAGGAAACTGTTTATTACTTTTGCTCTGTAGTGCTAAATTGAGATTTTAAGCAACGATGTGAAAGTAAACATCGGTGATTACTGAATTAGTGTGAAACTTGGCATAAAAAATGCAACTTAACTTCTGGTGTTAATTAATAACAGTTTCTGTTGCATTGTCGCCAATCCTTTCCGACGGAGAGTAGCTGCTGGATTCTCCAAAGGTCACCTGATGTCACCAGATGACAGAACCTGCTCAGGATGACCTTTCCTCTGTGTGTGTGTGTGATTAGTGTAGGTCGGTATCTCCTGCCAAATTTGAGAATAAAGTCACAAGTTATTTGAAATACAGTAAAGTCGTCAGAGGGTTTCCACAGATGAAGATGCTGCATGCAAATTAACTGCAGTGATCTATGTAGATTTCACACACACACTGTGTCCTGGTGGCCAAGTGGACTACAGCATCCACAAAGAAATTCACGTCCAGTCAGAGACCCACGCCATCTCTTCCTTTGTCTCTCATATAGGTGTCCACCTCTGCCTCTGGGTCATTAGTGTGTTGAGGGGTGCTGTAGTCATCTCCCAGGAGCAACTTCATGGCATTGCCGTGACAGCGTCATTCAACAACAGCAGATTCCACTGTCTCATCATCTTCCGCTGTAGCACCAGTATATGATACACAGCGATACGGTGCACATAGGATGCCATAACCTAGTGTACAGGAACATCTGCACTGAGTATGGGCTGGAAGTCGCAAGGACACAATGGAAGACACCTCCTGAGGTGGATGAGAATGACCGAGCTAAGATCCTGTGGGACTTCCAGATCTAAGCTGACACACTAGTGACTGCGAACCAACCGGACTCATTTTGATTGACAAACATCAGACGAAGGCAGTGGTGATAGATGTAGCAATCCAGAACAAAAGCACGTCAGGAAGAAGGAACATGCAAAGCTTGAAAACTACAAAAGGGCTGAAAGAGGAGCTAGAAAAGATGTGGGGAGTAAAGGCCACAGCGGTGCCAGTGGTGATGGGAGCACTGGGGGCTGTGACCCTCAAACTAGGAGGGCGGCTCCAGCAGACTCTAGGTACAAGGTCTAAGGTCTCTGTCCAGAGGAGTGCAGTCCTAGGAACAGCTAAGAGAGTGAGCAGAACCACCAAACTCCTAGGACCAGAGCTTGAGAAGACACACCACCAAACGTTAACTTAAACAGATTAAGGGTTGAACAGTTCATAATAAGCAGTTGTCCTCTCCACTTTACTCATTAATTTGATAACCTTGAGTTATTGCATGCAAGCATAAAGAGACCCTCAAGTTTAAATAAAAAATGAGCGGTTATTATTAAAGATGGCTCTGATTTAGTCATTACATCAATATCTATACTTTTTAATATCTTCAAATATGTGATCTGAGGCCAACTACTTCCTCTGGAGGTAATTACAAATTGTAGCAATACCTTTTCTCATGCTAGAGTAGCCAAAAAAAAGTATCCAACCAGCTGTTAAAAGCCACCAGAGCATCTACTGACACCCAGGCTGCGGTTGAATAGTCCTTTTTGGTTAAGACAGTTCCTAACTGAGTGAAATGACCCTGAAGTATCTAAGTGGCAGCCACGATTGGACTGGAATTCTGTTAATATTAAGGGAAGGTGCTAAGAAATTATACTGGGATCATCATATTGTTAGTAAATATGAGTGGACAGCAGGGTGAGCTTGAGAAACTATTCTCATTGTGACAAATATTTTGAGTCGTTTTAGTGAATGGTTGCTATTTTAATTTAAGATTTTAATTCTAACCTTCATAATGAAGTCATATTTCTCACCAGGTTATCCTCGTTTTTATAACATGAATAAAACAACAAGGTAATAACACGCGGGGGGAAGTATTTTAGATAATAGTAATAATAATAGGCAAGGCCACTCTTTATTTATGAAGCACTTTTCAAGACCCACATTACAAAGTGCTTCACAAAGGCAGCAAAACTGAACAGAAAAGTCTTAAAATCATCCTGGTTAAAAGAAAACAAACCACTTTTAGTAGTCCATTTTTGAGAGGTTGTAGTTTTACCAAGGCAGATCCACATTCAGTAACATGGACTGTTCGATAATTATGGAGCCTAGTGTAAATTCAGTCACATTCTCTTAGCACCACAGTTGTCTTTTCCTAAGTCCTTATGAATCCTCCTTCACACCTTTTCTGAACCTCATGACGTTTAACATCGAGGTCAAGGAAAAGCGATTAGGAAAGCAATTTCTAGGGTGCTTTCAGATCTAGAGTTCACTTTCTTTGGCCCAAATCAGATCCTAATTTTGTTACAAAGTTGCATAATTGCCTAGAGTTGGTTCGTGTTCTCACGGCAGCATTTACAAAAGGACCAGATTAAATGCCTTGTGTGAGAAAGCTGCTCTTGATTGGTCAGAATTTCCATGCAGGAAACAGGAAGTAAACAAAACGTTGAAGAAGAGTACACTTGCAAGATAAATGTCACACTTTCTAGTGGAGGGACAACTACACAGGTTGATTTTAGCGCTGCTCATCGTGGACTATATTGCTGGATGTGCTGAATGTGCATATTAAGGCAGTACAGGAGGAGGTGCACATTAATAATCCTCCAGGACTGTAACATGCTCATGTTTAACCCAAACAATGTGTCACGTGACTGCAGTTGGTTCAGATCCAGGTCGGAGCACGTTCTCACCACAAAGAACTGCATCAAAGTTTGGTTGCAACTGGATTGAGACCAGCTCTTCAAGAAGGTCTCTGTCCGGTTGTTTTGGTGCACACCCGAGCGCGATTGCTGTGTTTACACCTGCCTAAACGGAACACACTTAGGGGGCAAATCAACTTGAGTCCAATTGAACCGAACCAAAAAGGGACAGCACCTTTAAATTGTCTTACCCACATTTTCAGTCCTTCTTACGCTCAAGATATCTCCTGAGTACATAAAGCAGACACAAATTTCAAGGCAGAATTGCGTAATCTCACACTGCTAATGTATGCCTTTACTCTTGCAGCTACTGTACCTGCGTCAGTTTTAACATCAAGGGTTTGCGTTATATAATTACTTCCATATAAGCAGTCACGTGAGCTTTCGTTAAGTCGGACGTGTTGTTTTTAAGTCTAAAGAGCTACATTCTAATATGGACGCCTGCCTGGCAGTGTTTAGGCTGTCAAAAGAGCCACCATGCTGAGCAGCCGCACCAACGGAGATGCTCAGGTGGCCAAATATAGCCCCTCCACAGGAGCTCCATCCTCCATCCCAGCTTCTTATAACGCTCTTTCATATTCAAGGATGTGCATCCTCGTTTAATTGCTTCGTGAAAGCTTTTATGGCAGTGGTGAATACTCCATGAGGTTATGGAAGGGGATGTTTATGAAGTAGTTTTTATCGTGAATAACTGAAATAAGATTTTTTTGCAGTTCAATCCTACAGTAGCAACAGGTTTTTAGTGACTGTGTGCTTAACAGAAACACTATGAGATGGTTTAATCTCCTTAACATCGTAATGTAGCCAGCAACAGATTACTTATGTCATATATTAGTCTTTCAATTGGCTAATATCTGTGTAACAAAGTGTCAATATTCCCCTCTGTTTGCACTGAGGTGTCGTGCAGGCCTCCTCTGTTTCCTCCCACGCCTGGTGACTTAGCTCTCTCTTTACCTGCAGGGGAAGGAGAAGTGGCAAGTGTGGTTAGTCTGACAGATCAGATTTGTCAAGCCATTACCCCGGGTATGTGCTACGGTGGCTCCGCCAAGCAACGCTACTCAATGAAATAAATACGCATTAGCCCATGTCTGCATCAGCCCACAACATTTCTCTCATCGTTCATCGCATTCCTGAAGCGCGTGCAAATTGCTCTCTGTCAAAAAAAAAGGCACAGGGGGAAGGCTCTGCTCAAAAACTGGAGAAGGATGAAGTTGGGGGAAGGAGGGAGGGGCCGGTGGTGAAGAGGCGCAAAACACTTGAGCTGTGATAAAAGCATTAGCGTCTTCAATAGGGTGGAAGAAATGTGTGCATGCGTGGAAGGTGTGAAGCCCATGGATGAGAGAGCAGGAAAACACAGGGCTGCATCAGTCACAGATAAGTGTCAGTGCGGCAACAACTGAACCACAAATCAATCTTATTTTGGTGACTCGCCCAAATTCATTACAGCATCTATAAAACAAAACAGCAATACATATTAGATTTGTGCAGCTCTCTACTGATGACACCCAAAGCATTTCATTTGGAGATAGTGGCAGTTAAGTTATTGTCATGCAAGTCACAAGTAAGTCCTAATGGCGGGTTCAGAGCACACGATATGTTTGTCTTTTTTGACCGTCACATCAGACAGTCATGGAGTCATAAAATCTTGTCGAGACTTTTCGGACAGACTGCCCGTTGGCTCACAACCAATCGTGGCTGGTCGTCTTTCATAACGTGTGTGATGTCATCGGAAAGTGTTCTTGTCCTATTACTATTATCATTTCAGTCACTATGTGTATTTATGTCCCAGCCTAGCTATTTTTGTAACATATTAAGTGCCATCAAATGGCAGATGCTACATTCAAAGTATTGCATGAAAACTGTGCAAGTCACTGAATTCTCCACAGCAACTTCCTGCAAATGTTTCACAATAAAAGCTTACTCACCAGGTTGCTGAAGTGCCAGCAGCATTTTTTTCTGATATCCTCTTGAGGAAACATCAGAAAGGCTGGGGTATCGTAACTTCCTCCATTTCACAATTCCACCTCACAGCAGCACCTTTAATATAACCCCCCTTTCACTTTGCTGGATTTACAGTTCTCCGCAGCAGCAGATCGCTCTGCTCCTATTGGCCACAGTTACGGCTGTGACAAGAGTAGTAATGAGAGAAAAAGTGAAATAAAATAAAACAAAAAAATAAATAAAACATGCTTAACTTCCTGCTGGGATATCTTGAGGTGTCCCAGACGTTATCTGCTATGACACACTACGCAGGATGAAATGGCCGATTATTGCGTGTGACACTTATTGACTTATCCAAGCCAACACTGTGGGACAGCCAGGTCGGGCTGTAATTGGGCTTTAATTGTGTAGTCTGAACTAGGCATGAGTCTTTGCACTCAAGTCCCAAGTCAAACCAGGCTAGTCCCAAATCAAGACTGACAAGTCCCAAGTCAACTCCCAAGTCCATAACAGGCCATCCTAAGGGGAGGGTTAGACCAGTGGTTGTCAAACGTTTGTGCCCAATTCACACCAAAGGGCAAACCAAAAGGCTCAAGACACACTTGTATTTGTGTGTTATCACTCTTATTACAACGTAAGACAATAGAAATGAAAATAAATAGGTAGCTTTCATGATACTGAGAGGTTTTTTTCTCTCTTCTCTTTCAGTGGTAGGTCGTCTTTGCTGGTGCTTTGCTGTAATTTGTTCTGTGTGTTAAGTGATCCATTGTCCCGCTAATGACTTCTCCTTTTAAATGTTATCATCCCTCACACTGGCTGCAAATCATCATTATACACTTATAATTCATGTATTCATGTTAATAAACAGTGACAAATAGGTTCCCAGTGACAGTTTTTTAGATTAAATTAAAGTAAATTACATTAAATTGCAGTAAATTTTGTCTCTTTATTAGGAAATTGGTGTGCACAACATACTGATACAGTCAATAAAAAATGAATTCGTAACTTTTTGCATAGGCCCAGTTGAACATTGCAATAATAATGTGTGGTTATCAAAAATCCCAACAACAACTGCAAAATTTGTAAGACATATGGACACATATGGATGAGACGCTGCTACGTATATATCATTTATTATTAGTGCTTTGTAAAGAAACTAAATAAAAATGCAATCACAAAAAAACTTTGAGCTTTGAGTCCTAAGCAAGTCACAATGTGCTCTTCACTAAATGTGATGCCATTTTAACAACATAGTAATAATATATTACATTTACAGAAATCATGAATGCTTTTAAAAATCTGTTGTTAAAACAAATTTGTGAAAAAGCTGTTAAGTTAATGTTAGCTATGCATTAGCTTGCTAACTATGTTAATATTAGCTACGACTTACTGTTATTTGTGCTTCAAATGTCAAACAAAGTTGGAGGTTGTTGCGACATCACCTTTAATTTTCACCCTAGACATTGTACATACTATAATTTGAGTTTTTCCTGTTGTCCACCACGTAGATTTTGAATTTGGTATCATTTTTGTGTTGACTTTCTGGGAATGAATAGTGTTAATGTGAATGAATTGATTTGTGGCACATATTTTTGATAACATACTTTTAAATCTTGCCTTGAGGGAAGGTATCAAGTATTTTCAAGTCAAATGGCTCAAGTCCAAGTGAAGTTCAAGTGGAAGCTGAGTTGCAACTCTTTTGTTGATTTTGTAAAGTTGAGTCAAAGTCATTAAACTTGTGGCCCGAGTCTAACTCATGTCCGAGTCACGTCATTCAAGTCCACACCTCTGAATAGTGGCCACAGTGAAACTTGCTGACATGTGTTTCATCATGGACGACATGAACTTTGAGCTTCATGTTCAGTCAAACAGGGAAATGGTGTAAATATAGAGCCTGCGGTGTCTGTGCTCCATGTGGCTGATGACTGTGAAACCACGACTTTGGGTTTGGCCACAGAGTAGCGACACATGTCAAGGGGCTTTGTGCTGCTGTGTGTGCATGAGGGTGAAAAACAGAATCGGCATGATCATGTTTCCTGGGATACAGACGTACAAAAAAAGTTATTTCATTACTTTTTTTAGTTAGTGTTTCTAAAAAGCCAGATTTTACTATACATTATTTTTGTACACAGTACGGTATGTTTCGAATCCGTATATATATTTTTGTGCATGTGTGTTTAATTTCTTGTGTCAGCCCGTATGCATGCATGTGTGCGGACATACCTCTTGCACGACGAGCGAGTGTATGTTTAGACTTTTACGGGGCCTAATGAGAGCCTTGAGTATCTGGGGTTGTGTGGGTGGCAGGTTGGTGCTGTTTGTGTCGGCCCGTGTGACGTGCAGTCACAAGTCTGTGTTGACTTGATGTGTGTTTGAGGTCAAGCTGTGGAATCCAGACGAGTGGGTGTGTGTGGTCAGCTGTGGTAGAACGTGGATTTCCCCCTCTATGGTTATGGCCAAACTGGGTTGCTCAGAAACCGCCGTGACTGTTGTTGGACGCCGGCCACTGTAAAAGGAAAGAAAAAGAAAAAGCTCTTACAGTACATGAGCAAGTCACTGTTTCCTTTATTTCCTGTGTAGGTTGCATGGAAGAAGAGACGCAACCATCAAAACCCAATTACACTTCAACATGACGTTATTTCCACATTATATTTGAGGAACAATTTGTCATGTGTGAGAAATTACTGTTGTGCTGAGGGAAGATAAGTGCGTGGTTTGTTCCAGCTTATGAAATCAACAGCAAGACAAGGTTTTTAGGTTTGGGGTCAGGCAATCGCTTCCACTCGATGACAATAAGCTGGTGAGATTGTGATGTACCACCTGACTGATTGCTGGCATTTCCACCCCACACTCAGTAGCTCTCTCCGTGGCCGGCTGTCACAGCTGGCCCTGGGCCTGCAGAACATGGAGGCCTAAATGTCACAGCGCCTTCTTCTCCACGGAGGTGAGACAGCAGGGCACCCTAAGTGCTAGTGTACCCACTCAGCAGCCAACATTTAATGCTTTTAGAGGCGAGAACGGATGGTGAAATTATATGAATTACAGCATTTAAAATGTGAAACTTTAAAAGTGACATACTCCATAAAAGCATTTTACCTAAACACATGACCAGGTGTCACACAGCTTTCTCATGTTTCTTGTATTTGTTCTTCCCCCTTTTACATGCCTTTAAAAAAAACTGCATAAAACTCAGCTCAGTTCAGTTCTTACACGTAGGCTTTTCCCCAATAGACTTGGATACAAAGGATGGGCACAAACTCATCAGTGCCATAACAGGATGCAGTCCTAAAGCTATGCAACAAATATTATCTTTAGTTATACTATACTATAGTTATAGTATAACCATGTTTAAGACTGTGCCAAGGGGGCGTTGACGCCACTCAATGTTTTTTGTTTATTTAGGCGCACTAGCATTAGGGCTCCAGGGATAGCGGTGTCGGTCAGCTGGTCGCTCTGATAGTCGGTTGGTTTACCACTTTGGTCCAGACTCAAATATCTCAGCAATGTCTGTGAAATTTTGAACAAACATTCATGGCTCCCAGACAGTGTATCCCACTGACTTTTCCTCCAGCATCATCCACGGGTTAGGAGATTTGACCAATAGGTCGTCATTTAAGGCCATTAGTCGACTAGTTGCCTGCATGTTAATGATATTAATTTAACTATTAAATGATATATTTTGGGCGGGGCAACACAACGGTTTGAGTTGAAGGTGTGAGAAAGAATAGTATCAGTAATATTGTTAACACTGTGCTACATTACAGAGAAATACAAAACCGTACTAATGAACCTTCATTAATATAGGCCTATATTTTATCTACAAGGGCACGTCACACACTGAGCGAGCCGCCTGTTAATGACGCTGTCTGCAAAACAGTTTGCAGTCGACGAGCGATAGGCAAATGTTTGCCTGCAGAGTTTACATGTCACCTTGGGTTCGTCCTTCACCTTCTCAAAATGATCCCACACTTTGGATTTCCTGCCCGACATGTTATTAACCAGCCTGTGGAATAACCGCAGACTGCTGTGCATGGCCACTTCCTGTGTCTGTCCTTTCAAATTAAATTACCACATGGTCCAGTCATATAGGTTTTGATTTATTTTGACAAGACGAAGCTCCTCATAGTGTTTTATTAGTTTGTTTGTTTTTTTGTTCTTTTTTTTTCTGTGACAAAGTGACCAATGACATCTTGCTGACTAATGACCTTTCTGGTCGACTAACGTTTGGTGGACTGGAAGTTGTGCTGTGTCTCAATGTAGCTTCACAGAGCTGCTAATTTTTTTAATTGAATTTAATTGAACAGAATGTACTTTATTTTTAAACATTTAAAGATAATAATAGAATAGAATACAATGCATATTTAAACAAATGAAAACTTTTTTTTTTTTAAATATGCTGAACATATATAACATATTTTCAATTAGCAACATAAAATAACATTTCATGTCCAAAAAGGAGTAGAAAGAAGCAAACTGCTTGTCTAATCCTACCCCTCTTCTATTCTGACCCAGCAATACACAGTCAATGCTGTCATCACTTAAGACTGCTGTTCAAATGGGAAAAAGACTGCACTTTTCTATATTAAACCCTGTTTCCACTAGACAAAAGAAACACTCACTGCCATGTGGCTTTTGTCTTTAATGGAGGCGACTTTCGCCCCTTTTCTAGCATAATGACGTGCCATGACAAATTCTGTCCATCTCCACCCAAGCAGCACTTAAACATCATCCCGAATTAGTCTGCACCGAATTTGAGAGACTGAATAAGCAAGAGATTATGTAGGGAAGTAACCCCTGAAACATTTCCAAAGGCCTCCATGCTGCTTTCTACTTTTTACTAACCTATTTCCCAGTACAGTCATGACGCCAATCAATCGACACACCAGTAAAAAAGAATAGAAAGGCATACTCTTCTGTAGAGATGTGAACATGGCTCTGGTCTACCGGCAGTGGGAAAGGAGTCTATCGGCTATTTTAGTGGAGTTTTCTGCTTTTATAAAAACCTGCATATACACGCTTATTTGAATGGAAAAAAGAATTTTACAATACAAAGCACTTCACACTTTCTCATTCGCCTACACACACTGTTGGCAGCACATCTCTACAATGCGCTGGGTGTCAGGAGCAATCTGGGGTCCAGTGTGTTGTTGAAGGACACCTGAACACGTGGACAGAAGGATCTGGGCATCAGCAGCCCTCCAGAGTCACAGGTGGTGGTGTTTTGGACATTGTCACATTGTAAAATGTTTCAAATCTTTTTTTTGCACCTATGGAGGCAACATTTCTATGGAAACAACAGAAATACAAAATAAAATCCACAATTATTTCTGCGTTAGATTTTAATTATCTTGAAAGTACTTTAATTCTCAGAATATCCTGTTTGCAGGTTGTTTGAGAAAAACAAGAAGATGAACAAGCTCCCAAGTGAGTAGCACACACTTAAGTGTAGCTGTGGGATGTCTCGGAACAAGTCACCACAAGGTTTATTTTGCAAAGTAATGTTGCTATAATAATGTGATTGTTTTTTCTTCTAAAGCTAGTGAAATGTATTTTTAAAAACTAAGAACAAAACCTTTACTTGTGGCGCTTTGAGGTCCTCATGCATTTTTTAGAGGTGAGTTTGTTATCTGTAACTGGCTGTGTGGCTCTGTCTGTGGCGACTAGAGTGGAGCACGTTATCAATCGATAACACTGTAATAATTTCAAAAGTATCGTGTGTTATTTAGAATTTTCTACAAAGCTCTGCTGACACTATAGACACCAAAAGCCCTTTAAATGGAAGACTGCCATTTTCATGTACAACATGTGCACAGCGTGAGAAGGCGAGGAAGATTTTTCATCATTCCCACTCCCACGACGACTAAGAAATTGATCTGGACAGGATCACAGGTGTATCTGTGAGAGATCCTCAGATGTGGCGAATAAGGGCTGAGCAATAATGGGAATCTCTGAGAGTACAGACAGTGAAGACCACAGAATAGATGTAGGAAATCAGGGGGTTAACGGAGACAAAGCTCGATGTGGGGGTGTGGAGAAAGAGAGTGAGAAAGCACACGAGCCAGATAGAGTAAATAGAAAGCAGCCCAGAGAGAAGAGACAGACCGAGTGGTGGAAGCGAGCAGATGGCGGGGTAATACTGCTCTGCTCTCATTACTTCTCCTTCCCCGACATTATTGTTTGGGAAATGGATATTACAGCGGACATAATAGCCTTTATCGTCAATTTTCCCCTGTATAATTCCCTTGGTTCTGCTCCTTCAAAGCCAGATGAAATGCTTACCGGATGAGGAGAGAGTCAGCACTGTAGAGAACAGACCTACTCCACTGGCATGGACAGCATGCAGTTTATTTCAGCCAGCCTTGGTGCAATGCATACGAAATCAATAGAGTAGTCTAAAAATCCATGAGGGGTAAAACGCTTCCAATAAGCTCCCATCTGGCCGTATTCTTTACCAGGCTGTTCGGTGCCATAAATATAAATCCTACAGTGCTCCAGAAGTCATCAGTCACAGGAGGGTTTTTCATTTAAGAGCAAGAGATGCCAATATGCTTGGATCACTGAACTTCATCTCGGCTGCGTCACGGACATCTGCAAGCCGTGTAATGTATCTTTGCATGTGTATAATTTAAAAACAACCTTCCTTTTAAAAACAATAAATGCAACATTGAACCATCCTCTAAATTCTGTGCACGGCTCTGCAAAGACAACCAGACCTCCTCTCCCCTAAACAGCCCAGTGAATATGTATAATACAACCGCAATGAGTTATTGAGGGCGGATGATAGGCTTGGTAAGTTCTTTCATCAGCAGATTGGTACGACCAGAACAGCGCTGCAGGCCTAATTGGAATAATTTAACTGCTGACTTTGAAGTGTAAAATATGAGTGCTAGAGAAGAGGTTCCTGAAAGGTCAGTGCCAGAGGCGGTGCTCGTTGCTGTTTTGAGCCGTAGAATGGCATATAGAGATGATATCACTATTTGGATTTCTCTTTGATTACCGATGCAGATGGCAGTGGCAAAGTCCTGTGCATTTTGACCACTGATAGCCACATGAATCTATTTATGCTTGCTTTGTTGAGACTTTTTTTTTTCAACAAAGAACCCACTTTCGCAATTTAAACCACTGATATAAGATGTTCTGCTGCCCTGTCTGCTGCTTTAGTCATACAGTGTTACCCTTCCATTGATGTGTAAATGTAATTGTACCTATTTTCTATTATGGAAATAAAATCAAGATTTTACCCGACCTTTACGAATATGAACTGAGGCTTGTGGATGCAAAATAAGATTTGCAAGCGGACACTCAGATGTGTAAATGTGTTCTGAGAAATGTAAATGTATACCCAAGGCGCCAATCCATTTTGATCCTCGCCGTGCCCAGTTACGGCGGCCGTGTTGTTGTGGATGAGTGCGCTCAATGGACCATCCTTGCCGAAAATACATTAACATGACAGCATGAAGAAACCAAAGCAGCGCCTCAAAGTGGGTCGGATTTAAGGTGCCATAGTTGCAGATCTATCTATAGTCCTGGATATATTTCTAAATTATGTGTAGCCCTTTTAAGGGGCACACAACACAGCACAAAACAACCATGTCGCATAACGCAGATGCAAATATCTGACTTCTTACAGATCTTACAAAGCTTTGCAATGTTAACACACATTTGTAAACACAAGATTTTTAGTGTTCAAAATTAGATGTTATCTTCATATTCAAGTATGAATTAAGAGCAAAAATCCATCTAACATACCATACATCATCATTATATATATATATATATTATAAGTCTATTACCACATCCATACAAATAACATTTTCATTTGAAAATGGTGCTTTAAAATGAAAATGATCCTACATCTTACTATATAATGACGAAAACTCTGTGTGTCTGTGAGTGTGTCTTTTCCACATTTGTCTCCTCACTGACTTGGTCAATCCATGTGAACTTTAACTATCTGCCTTTCAACATAATACATCAACTGCTAATGTACAGTCTTAGCCCACTAACTATCCCACTATTGGCAATGGTACTACTGTACTTTCAATAAAGCAATCGTACTATCAAATTCACAAAACCTCTGTCTGAATACATTGCTCTACTTAATGGGTTCACTTGACGATTTAATCTGCAATTTCCTGTGACCTGGATCCCAAACACACACCATGTGAAACTGTACGTGGGCAACTGTGCACTCAGTGGGTATGGACTGGTTGTTATTATTTTTAGCATTTTAGAAATAATCTCCATCTGTATGAAAACACCTGAAAACGCATATCTCAAAGCCATTCATCCACACTAGGCACACAGGAAGCAGACTGTCTACTCTACTACAGAGATGGAGAAAAGTACTGAGGTTTCTTTGTTTGGACCAACAACAAGGTGGAACTGAAACAAAGTATCATAGGTATAAGGTGGTGGAAAAGACATTGGGAGTCATTAAAAAGTAAATACGGCACTATATTACAGATATACTGGCCGGGAGTATAATCCATCACCGGCAGGGGAAGCAAAGGCAATGGGAAAGCAGTGATCGCACAAAAGGATAAACGTACAAAAGGTATGTAGAACTATTTATAATGTTTTGACTTGACAAGCTGTGACTGATAAGGCCCAGTCGGGAGGCGAATGTTGATGTCCGCATCATCCATTTCACACGTCCAGACTGAAACGCAACCCTGGAGTTTTCAAACTAAAACAGGGTCAGCAGCATTTTCAAAGGTCTCTGTTTTAGGGAGTCCAAAACGCTGGAGTGTGGGTGCTACAGTAGGTGTAAACATGGCGTTATAAAATGAAAATGTATTAGTGTGGATGAAGCCTGTGACTATTGTTAACTACTTAAATAATAATCAATTAGCACCAACTCGAGAATAAAAGTTGTAACTACAGTTTAATTCTATATATAGTGTATTAATGCTGTGCAGTGATGGATAAAAAACCTGAGCTTTGACCTATTATAACCTTTTTTTCACTGTTGCTAGACTTTAACCAGACACGTAGACCGCAACGAAAATGTCTAGCTGGAGAGATGAAAGGATTCAGAGACGTGTGTCAGTTCGGGCTGAAGCTGAAATCATAGGACAGATTAAAGAGATGACAAGAGACTTGGTTGTTTCTGACCAATTTACGAACCAGCAATGTGACTGTGGTGTAATCTGCGTCATATCCTGCCTTCTGCACACACTCCCCAGGCCTCTCACCTAAACCAAATGGAGTATTTCCAGCCTAGGTGAAAATGCTTCTGACACAGACAATATCCTGTTGTGTGCTACATGTGTGAAAGGGCAACTGCAGACAATGTCCGGACCTGATTCTCCAGACATTGTCTGGAGTTTGTATATAAATTAGTTGTGCATGAACTGTTGTGTGAGAACTAGGGCAAGAAAGAAAGAGACAATTTAAACTTTTGACCTCACAATGAATTTTTGTGAGACAACCTGGACAGAGGCATCTCAGTGAAGTGACCCAAATGTACTGTACTCTTCATTACCGGGAGATGTAGGACACTTGAAATTGTACACCGGTGCACACAATTATTCGCATGTGAACATTAAATAATAAACTTGTTTTCATTCCTGCATATTCAGGTAGGGGTTACGTTATGATAGAAATAATGCTATAAGCTTTTATGTTACCATAAAATAAATATTTCTGTGTATAACACAAAACAAACACAAGCAAATGGTGTACATACAGTCTATATGTATGAACATAACATACAAACAGCAGTGAACCACACATGCATGTAACCTGATGCAGGTAGCTCTTAACAAATCCCCATGTGTGCTTTCAAAAAGCCAATTCCACACTGTCCTTCAGAAGGCATTGAAATGCTGGACACACCGCGGCGGAGATTCTCAAAGTGTGCTGTTGCCGCGTATCTGCAATGCTGTTATAAAAGAAGGTTGAACGCCATTTGTCACAGACCCATTCTCGCCAGCGCAATCTACATTTGCATGACTCATTGGACACATTCGCCCCAATTATTTGCTCACTTTGCCTTTGTACATGAGCCATCCATCTGATACCTGTTGACACAGCTGCAGGAAATATCAAGCGTTCATGTTTCATAATGCGCTTGTTACTGAGATTCTAAGGTCTCTGTTGTCTGCGTTTCACCAGCTGTACAGTCTGTTTTTGCTAGAGGCTGCGGTGAACTTCTGTGTTGACATCACCGGTGATGTTTCAGCGGAGGTTATG
The DNA here is from genome assembly GCA_026686955.1 of Epinephelus cyanopodus. NCBI lineage: Eukaryota > Metazoa > Chordata > Actinopteri > Perciformes > Serranidae > Epinephelus > Epinephelus cyanopodus. The sequence goes on from CM048929.1 coordinate 14,614,604, forward strand.
TTTGTTTTTATTTGTGTTTCCTGATTAGGATGTACAGCTGGGGGAGCTGTACTGGAGGAAATACAGCAGGCGGGCGTTCTAACTCGCAGTCTCAAAGTGTCTGGAGTAAAAATGCGCTTTGTAGGTGATGATGTTTATGTATGTTCAGAAATACCATAGCTTTCATTTCAAACTGCTCTGGCTGTGAACCAAAATCTTCTCAAGGGTATTATGCATGAGTTGCTAACCAATACAAAGCTCTCAAATTTCTTGTTGCTTGCTGTGCAGAGAGAGAAAGATATTGGACAGTGACTCCAGGTTAATATAATGTAAATGAAGGTTACAGCTATTAGTGCAGAATTTATCACAAAGTTCATACTGTTATTGATCTAATAAATGATCAGTAACTAATGTGTGGTGATGTGTTTGTGTGGACATATAGCGAAAGTATGTGGTCCCAGTAAATACATGGACATCCTGAGAAATCCTTACCTCCTCTTTTGCATTGGCCTCCTTTATCTTCCAACATTATTTGGTTGGTTTACTGCGTGTTGCATAAATATGTGACATATTTCTTATATTTTTGAAGCAACACTTTGTTTCTCTCAATTTGAAAAAACAAAACAAAACAAAAGTCCAATAAATCTTATGAGTACGACTGCCTTACTGACCTTTATCATCTGTTTATTCTACATTACTCAAGGCTGTCATGGTATACCTGGTGCAACATTTGGTTTTATTGATCACACAATAACAATTCTCATATTTTCACACTGTCAACATCCATCTCATAAACTTATACTGAAGCAAAAAAATGTATTCCCTAAAATTAAATTTTCTGCAACCAAAATGAAATAAAATATGCAAGATTCTTCCCGCATAGAGAATTGCGAGGTGGCTGCTCCCATCACATTTCGTCCCGCCGCTAGCTCTCAACAATACTCTGACGAGTGTCCTCATGGAAAATACTTTTCTAACAAGTTTACGGCACCCATTGGTTTTCTCTCATTTGTTGCAAATGCAGCGTTACGCCGATGTCGTGGCACTGTATCATGATCAGCTCAGTGCAGTGGGAAACTGCTGCCAAAACTGCAGAAGAAGAAAGAAAGAGATTGCTGTTGTGGGCTGGGCCGCAACAAAGCAGGTACCAGCCCTGGTCAGGTCACTAGTAGTTTGCGTTTCCCTACCATTTGACATTAAATATAGTTTTATATTGCCAGCTGGCACTTACAACCGTTGATGCCTATGGCAGTCGGCAGTTGGCTCGGTAAAGATGGAAAGACTTTCATAGATTTGAACTTCCTAGATCACCTGCCCCGTTTGTTTACGTTCAGTTGATCTCAAGTAAATACAAATAAGGTTGATCTCTAAGTGCAGCCAGATGTGAGATGTGTGCACAGGGACCATCTACAAAGTGCAACACTGAAAAAATATATAATGAGATATACTATATATATATATATATATATATATATATATATATACAGTCATGGAAAAAATTATTAGACCACCCTTGTTGTCTTCAATTTCTTGTTCATTCTAATATCTGGTACCACTAAACGTATAATACAATGAACACAACAAAAAATGCAGCTGGTCACATAATACTTTATGTCCTATTTGACATTCTTAAGCTTAATTGATTCCCAGGGTATATAAGAGGCCATTTCATGTCACAAGCAGCACTGCACATGCAAAGGCCTAGAGTGGTTTCCTGCTTACATTCAAGCCGTAGCACAACTCAGAAGTTGTCAGCTCTCACATAATGCCTAAAACAAAAAAGAATTATGTGAAGCCACAAAGGCAGCCATCTTGGCACTGCTGGAAATTGGCATGAGTGAGAGACAGGTAGCGAAAAAACTGAAGATCTCCAAGACAGCCGTTCATTACAACAAAAAAAAACAAGCTGAACATGGCACTACCAAATTGCTACCTGGCCGTGGCAGGAAACGTCTTTCTACCCCACGAGATGACCGTGCACTCATCCGTTCCTGTGTCAGGAATCGTCGTCAGACCTCCAGGGACCTTAAAAATGAGTGGGCACTGTCGAGAAATGTGACTTGTTCGGCAAGGACAGTTCGAAACCGACTTGTTGAAGCTGGTTTGAAGTCACACAGAGCACGCAAGAAGCCCTTCATCAATGAAAGGCAGAGGAAGGCCCGGTTACTCTTTGCTCGAGACCACAAGGATTGGACTGTTGATGATTGGGCTAAGGTTCTCTTCAGTGATGAATCCAATTTTGAATTGATGCCCTCCAGCCAACTTACTGGTTAGGAGGAAGCCTGGAGAAGCTTACAACCCAGACTGTCTTGCCCCTACAGTAAAACATGGGGGTGGATCAGTCATGATCTGGGGTTGTTTCAGTCTGAGTGGAACAGGGCAAATGCAATTGTGTGAAGGCCGAATGAACCAGGTCATGTACAGGACTACCCTTGAAAACAGTCTTCTTTCATCAGCTGGAAAACTCTTTCCTGCCTCGAATGACTGGATTTTCCAACAAGACAATGCCCCTTGCCACACGGCAAGGTCAGTTAAAGCCTGGATGGAGAACCACAACATTCGCACCATGCCTTGGCCTGCTCAATCACCAGATCTTAATCCAATTGAAAACCTGTGGAAAATCATCAAACTCAAAATGGAGAACCACAAGCCCAAAAACAAAGAAAATTTGTTTGAATTTGTCCAACAGGAATGGGCTGCTGTGACAGCAGAACAATGTCAGAAGCTGGTGGAGAGCATGCCAAGACGCATGGCTGCAGTCATCAAAAACAATGGTTATGCAATCAAGTATTAACTCTTGTGTGTATCATGTGTTTAAAGCAAACAGAAAGAAAACATGGAATGCTTAAAAGTAGTGTTTTTGGCGGTACAATGCCATAGCTATTGATGTAAGAATTTAAGTAATTTTGGTTATTATCAAGAAAACCATGGAAAATGAATAGTTCTTAGTTCTTAAATTAAACTCTCATGAGCTATTTTTGTTGTTATCATTATAATTGTCCAAACAAATGTACCTTTAGTTGAGCCAGGCATTACAATTAACAAGAAATTGAAGAAAACAAGGGTGGTCTAATAATTTTTTCCATGACTGTATATATATATACTACAAAAGCATTTGATAGCGTCACTCTTATATAATGCAAATCATTTTACACGTCACAGGTCTCCTTGTGGTTACACTATAACACTTAATTTTAAAAAATGTTAATTTGCATAGTTTAGGGGAATTTTCATTGGAAAAAATATTTGATAAATTACATTTCATACATTGTAGTGTCACCAAGCAGCAACCATCAGTGCTGAAAAATGAAGCAAACATAGATATGCCAAAAACGGCAGTTCCTCTAATGACCACTTGAGGCTGGCTCCAGTAGCAAGTCAATCCCCATAGACCCCCATGTTAAATTGCCCAAATTTACAGTAGAAATGTTTCGGCCTGGCCTTTGGTCTCTCTTGCTGATTTCAAAATTCAAGATAACCTGTTTAAATGTTATGAAGGCTTAACATTACTGTATTGTGTTGCATTGTGTATGCACATGGTCAGCGTGGCACCACCCGACCTCGTTCTCAGCCAGGAAAAATTCTGTTATGTTGTTTATGTTCAACAATACTTTTTCTAAAGAGGGTTTTTTTATTGTGTTGGTCTTCGAAAGTTCAGCTTTTCATTAAGATTCCATTCATTTAGATAGGCCTCAGTTGTGACATTGCTCCGGCACTGTGCACTCTTGTTGTTTGCAGGAGAAAAATGATGTGAGAAATATCTGTAAACATATTCTGGTTTCTATTCATACAAAGGCCTTGAGGTGCTGTGAAAATGTTATGTAGGGACAATACAGAGTGGTGATTGGAATCAAAACAGCTTTTTACCCGAGCACCAAAATCTAAGTAAATTACGTTATAAATATGTAACTTAGCACGCTTGTTATTCAATTATATATCAAATGAGATGCAGAAGCAGTGAATCAAGTTGTCATTTTACAGTTTGATTCATGGTGACAGAGATAAAAAAAAAAGAAGGCATCTCCCACTTACGATGCGGTGCAGATACAGGCTGTGTTGACATCTGATTTAAAGCTGGTAATAAAAGACAGAAGGTATGTCTGGGTCTCAGCTTCAGAAAACACATAGACATACTGTAAAGTCAAGATAGAGCCAGACAGGACAACACACACACACCCACACACACACACACACACACACACAGTCATAAAATCCCACCATTTAGCCTGATCACACTGTCTGTCAGCGAGCTATTTTATCTGTCTGACATTTGCAATGACTTTTAGCGGGAAATGTTCTCTGACGTTTAATGGCTGACAAATATCAGCAGATTCCACTGAAATGAGCTCATCCCAAAAATATTTACCATTTAGGGAAGATTTCAGTATTCAATTGACAGCCAGCTTTTCTACTCAGTCTGCTTTAAGACACAGTTTGTCTTCCCGGTGCAGCGACACAAAAGTGATGAGCTCAACTGTCAAATAGATATCATGAGTTTAGACTGGAGCTCATGAAGGTAGACTTCATCTCTGATGGATTGCCTGGAATAACTTTTGGAGCTTTTAGAGAAAAAGGGGAAGAAAATGGAACACTGAAGAGCAATTTCAGCAATTTTGTCCACTCCACCACAACCCTTGTAGCCATATTTTGTGTCAGTATTTCTTAGTATCAACCCCTCACATAAAGTTATCTTTGGCATCAATCAACTTCACTATACCAATTTTTGTCCTTTATTCCTTTTCTGTTTCCTTCCCTTTCGCTTTCATCAGCCAACCTGCCAGTCATGTATCTGTTCAATAATTCAGAACTATATTTTTCTTTCTTCATCTGATAGAGAGATGCCTATTGGTGCCGCGGAGGCTGCGGAGACCCGAGACTGGGCCGTGAAATTGGAGTGCCAAGCAGGCATTAACCTGGCGGGGTATGTACATATTAATATGCTCATTATCTGCAGCGTGGAGGGACACGTGATCTGTGGCACACCAGTGACATTCAAGAGGACACAATGCAAAGGCACATGTGGAAAATATGTATATGCACAAAGCTCTTTGTCTTGAGCCCTGACCCAGTCCGCTCTCATGCACCCATGCTCATTTTCACCATTTTTCCGCTAATTCCCTGAACAGAAGGTGTAGGACGGCATTATTAATCATGTGCAGCTCCCGACAAGAAAGCCAGCCAAACAACCCGGGGAAACAAACTGTAACTTGTTTACGCAGAAAATTAATTCTCTGTCATGCACATCTTGTTTAAGAATTAAAGAAATTAGCCCGGGGTGAAGGCATATCCATGGGTGCGTGTTCGACCTTGTACTCTGGCTGGCTGTACAGGGTCTGTATTAGGTTGCTGTAGCCGACCAAATGAATGTGCAGCATCACCAAAGGATAGGAACTGTTTGGAGGACACGGCGGAGAGTGTAATGGCGTACAGCAGAACAAAACAAACAACAATCGAACACAATAGCCCTTTTATTAATCATCTCACATTCTTTAAGATGCTGTTTTTGTGCTGCTTGTGTTGAGCCTTGAGGGTTATCAATACAAATTTGTTTTTTAGAGTAGCATATCATACATATAATTGCAGCCTGTGGTAATGTATTAATCAATGTATCTTTTTTTTGTTTGTTTCTGCAGTTTGACTTCTGTTATCAGCTGCCTCTTCATCACAGTTAATGATTAACTCTTGACTTGAGGCTTGACCGTGCCTGTGCTCTGCAAGGGTTTGCCTCTTGTTTTCGAGTCCCACAGCAAAGAATGATGGGAGTTTGGGTTTTTTTTGGTTAAAGAGCACTTAGTTCACTCATGCTTTATTCCCCTATCATGAAACACCACTCATTGTGTGGCAGGGTTATATAAGTACACACTGAAGGCTCTCGGATTAGCATAATGACCAGCTGCAGACTTTAAAAGCTGTAATCAAGTTCCTCAATGAATCTATAAATGCTAATTAGACTCATCGAAGACTCCGTGTTCCAGAAAAGAAAACACACATTTTAATGCACCTTGAGTGAGCTGAGAAAATGAATCTGAGGAGGCCGAGCACTTACTTACATTATATTTCCGTCTTTATCAAGAAAGCATTACTCAGCAAAATGTTATGGTAGACTCTTGTGATTGTGTCGGCCCATTTAAAGAATTCCGTTTCTATTCTCAGAGCGGACATAAACACATTTTCTTATAGCCTGACTCATTGTCCAGTCTATCACATTTACTCCCAGCAGACTGGAGAAACATTAGTACAGCTCACTCAGCTTTGTGCCAGAGGCGACAGGATAGGAAGGATGGGACACGGAGCATAAGGACAGCCTTCAGTGCTGGTGAATAAAGGCATTTAGGGCCACATTCATGTAGGACAACCGTGGAGGATGGTCGTGGGCGGAGGGCATTTCCCACTTTGTCAGCAGGACGCATGAAGCTAATTTGAGATACATTATACTGCATTAGTGAATGTTGTACATGAAATATGTATGACACGCAGCAATGCATGAAATATTAAATATACACATTATGAATAGCCTATATATCAAGTCAAAATAATATGGTGCAGCGGGTGATAACATAGTTTGCTGCACTGCTGGCTCCTAGCCATCGCCGCTATCACATTTTGACCTTTACAGTTACACAAACAAAAGGCTGTAATACATACAGTGCAGTTATGGGAAAAGAGCTCCAGACATATGATCCAGCCACATTATTGTGTACTTGAGCGGCCATAAGAGTGAGGTAGCATCAATACGCTTGTAGGTAATGGCTTCTTTTATTTACTGCACATTAAAGCTACAGCTGGTAACTTCTATGAAAATAGCTGTGCTGAAACTGTCACTATATTCAGACAGAAGTATATGAGACAGATAGGCTTTCTAGTGCTACTGGCATTTGTATATAGGCATTTCTTACATTTCTTTCTTATTTTTAGCATTATTTATTTATTTATTTATTTATTTTTGTGTTTGCTATTGCTATGTTGGGTATAATGTTGATTTGCTTATGTACTATGTTGTATGTTGTATTTCTATGGCTGCAGTATGGGTGTAGGGCCTAAGACAAATTTCCCACTCTGTGAGACAATAAAGTTAATCTAGATCTTAATCTGGATCTTGATTTGTTACCATCTACTGCGGCCGAACAAAAACAACCAATCATAGCCAAGGAGGTTCTAGTCAATCACACCAGCTGTGGTCAGCTGATTCTGTTTCTGCTTTGCCTATTTCTCACCTCAAATGTTTTCAGAAACATATTTTAGTGTACTGTTTAGCTGTAAAATGAGACTGTCTGCTTCAGAGAGTAGGTAGTGCTTTGCTTTGGCTGGACTGTTTCCAACATGGTGGCCGCGTCACAAATTTTCTCATTTCACAGCTAAACAGTACGTTAAAATATGTTCCTGAAAACCTTTGAGCGAGAAATAGGCAATGCAGTAACAGAATCTTGATTCATATTTGATCAGTGCTGCCTGGTTTGATAGTTTGACTGCAGTTCACAAGCAGTGACCGAATCCTCGGCTGTGATCATGGACCGTGCAAAATGATGGACATACTGTAGCTATCTGTGACGTCACCCGTTGGTCGTGGACTCTATATGTGACAACAAGTATCTTAAAGTGAATCCTGGACCTGATGGGAAGCCAGTGTAAAGAAACAAAAATGGCAGTGATGTGGTTGGACCTGTTGGACCTGGTTAACAGCCTGGCGATAGCATTCTGGATTATTTGAAGACAGTCAGGAGGACACAAAAGCATGGATAATCATCTCTAGCTCAGGTCAAGACAAATTAGCTATGGAGACCAAAATTGTTTTTTGTACCAGGCTGTAAACATGTTTATTCTTTCTGTAAAGTTGGACATTTTAACATGGGGGTCTATGGGGATTGACTCACTTTTGAAGCCAGCCTCAAGTGGCCATGAGAGGAACTACAGTTTTGCGCTGGAGGTTGTGCTTGGCTCTGATTAGTTGTTCTCTTTCATTAAAAGTGCTACAATGCAGTCGGCAGAGGAATATGATTTGTTTTCACAGATTGTTTGTCTCGTTTAGTGCTGTGTGAATATAGTGACTGTTTCAGCCAATTTGACAAAAAAGTTATATATTTTTAATTTACCAACTACAGCTTCAAAGAAGAATGGGGGATCTCTTGTTCAATTATTCTGAACTTTTGCAGAAAAAGAAAAGAAGAGAGAAAAGTAGGAGTGTGCTCAGCACTAATTACAGTCTTTCCAGCTGGGTATGTCTTTGGGAATTAAATTTAAGAGTGAGCAATATAAATATCAATAATAGCTGGGGATAAAAATTATGTGTCTTATATTTGTTGAATGATGTGTTTCGATCAATGTAAGTTAAATGCATTTTAGAAACACACCCTTGTCCTTCAAGATTTAATCTATAAGTCATTTATTATTGTTCTTAGTTATTATTCCAACTCACATAGTCCCAGTTTCGTCTGTAATTAACCTGTAGTGTCGGTTAGGCTACATCAATTCACAAAAAAGTAATTCAGTCAGGGTTATTTACATGTCTTTCTGTTTATTTATTCATAACTTTATATGTATGTATTTTTGTATCGTATTTTACTCTATTTTAAACCTAATTTGAGTTGCATTGTGCAGCAGCTGAACCTTGATTATTCTGTGGGCAGAGCACATTGATAGCACAGTGCAGTCTGAGTGAAACTGTGTCGACGTGAGGGCAATAATCTGTTTTCATTGTCTTTTTAAAAAGGTAACTGATTCCCATATTTAGATAGAATTGACACAACAGCTACATAGACTGCTGAGGGCAGATGGTTAGATTAGCTCCGGGGGGAGATTATACATTTGCGAACATGTTGCTGTACTCCAACTGTAATCTAATATAGACATATGATAAGCCAAGCAAGAGCTGGTTTCGGGATAGTTTGAAAATCTGAGAAAGGCAAACGTCAGCCAGGCCTTGATATTTACCGTGTAGAAGACCAAATGTCAAGAGAAAGAGAGAGATGGGTGGGAGGGCTGAAAATAATAAATAAAGCTCTGTCTGAATATGTATTTGAAATCTGAAAATCAGTCCTACAGTAAACCACTGACCTTGTTGGTGTAATTTTACATGGGGTTCATTATTACTTCTGCCAAGGAGGTTATATTTTTGCCACCGTTGGTCTGTCTGTTTGTCTGCAAAATAACTCAAAAAGTTCTGAACGGATTTTGATGAAAGGTGGATAATGGGACAAGGAACAGATGATAACATTTTGGTGGTGATCGGGTGAAGCAAAGTGGATAAAATAATGAATAAAGTCTATCATCTGACAGCCTCAGCAGCAATTCCAATTTCTAAAGACGGTGAAAATAGCAATTTTAATTAATGTTCTGTGTTGGAAAAAAAGAAAGTGAAAAATACAAAAAAAATTCTATTCTGTGTTGGTACAAAAAAACCGAAATAAATATACCACAGTGTCTCCATAATGAAGGCATATATACCTAATAATAATAATAGTGATGCAAATAACCTAATTGTGGTGCAGGCTGCAAAATCTGATGCAGAGGGGGAGGGAATATCACCTACTTGGCGGAGGTCTGCACTCTCTGAGTGCTTTTCTAGTCTATTTATTTATTAATACTGTACAATCATTTATTTAAGTTTTAATTTTCTAGGAGCTAAAAATCTACTGAAAATCAATAATACAAATTTAAAAGTGAAAAAAAAAATAAAAAAATTGTGAAAATACTTTCCATGGCAATTCTCTATAAAGTATTTGAGAACTAAAAAATCTTTTGCACTCCAGGGGTGACATAGCGTCGCAGACCAGAGCCTTTCATGGAGAAAATGGAAACTGTTGGCTACAGCACAAACTTTCAGAAAACGTTAAAACCTACAATGCAATCCAGTTTTTCTGAGCATAACATAAAGACTTGGAGGGGAATCTACTTATACAAATCTTCTTACCTGAAATTTCACCGGGGTATACGTAATATGACTGGTAATGTGCAGTACTATCCTCCCAGTGCCCCAACCAGCAAGATTGCTACGTTCTTCAACCTAGCTTAACTTTGTCAGTTGAATAAATAAGCAACATAAACTCTAAAATGGCAAGAAAGGTAATTTTCCTTATTATTCAGAGAACAACAACCACTGCAACCTCTCTTTTTCACTGAACCAATCTTAAAAGACAGTTAATTCAAACAAGACAAGGTTAGCCTTGTTAGTTGTCTAGTTAGTAAAGTCACAAATCCCCAACTCTGGTTTGGTCTTAATAAACAGATGTGAAAGCACATTTTTTTCCATTCAGTTTCTCTCTACCATCACTGACCTACTGTTTACAGTCCTATAACGTTATCCCCATCACTGGCAGTTGCCATGTTTGCAAGCTCAGGTGCCTGTTCCACCAGTTGAGACTGACCTCTTGTGGTACGTGATGTGCACTGTATACAATACAGCCTCTCTGAATGAGTTTAATAGAAAGAAAGAGGCAGGTCTGTATTTTTGTTGGGTTCTCCGGCTTCCTCCCACAAGCCAAAGACATGCAGGTTAACTGGTGATTTTAAGTTCCTCGTAGGTGTAAATGTGAGCGTGAATGGTTGTCTATCTCTATGTGTCAGCCCTGTGACAGTCTGGTGGCCTGTCCAGGGTGAACCAACGTCAGCTGGGATTGGCTCCAGTGACTTCATGCTTTAAACACTGTGACTTTTTTTCTTAAAATATTACAACCTTATTTTCTAAATCTGTTTTTCCGCCTGTTTCAGCTGTGTTTGTTCGAAGCTTAACACTTTGAGTCATCACTTTCTGTCATGTTGATGACATGCAACATTACAAGTGCGTCTTGGGGTGGAATTTCCCTGTAAATGGAGGACACACGTCATGATTTTCATCATGTCTTAACCAACAGATTGACATAATCTGAAGTGATTACATTTGTTTGAGGGAGCCCATTATGCAAATGAGCTGTCATACAATAATTCCTTAAGTTGGCAGTGTCATACTTAAGCTGATTATATCAAAATCATTCTGTCTGTTTGAGTTGCATGTTAATTTGGTGATACTGAGCTCATTTTGTCTGTTGCTATTGTGATATACAAGCATGAATATGCATGAAGGACAGTTTAATACAGTAATTTCTTCTGACGGTACACTAATGCCTGTCAGTGGCAATGCTGAGAAATGATATTGATGAGATGTGTTTAAACAGCCCTCCCACCCCCAGCACATACAGGCCTGAAGATCTCCAATAATGAATATTTCATCCCAACATATAACACAAACATTTGTCCCCAGCTGAGACATGAAGCAGTCAACATTTTTCTAAAAAAGCTCCAGGAGACAGCACGCAATGGGCCCATCCAAACTTTTAAGACTACTTGGCACATGCACACACACATACCAAACACACTGCCTTGTATCGGCTGCCCTGAGCCGCCCCCTGACTAAAACCACTTGTTTACTCAGTGATTCCATGTTGGCTTCCAGACCACAGTGACCTGGGAGCGGGGTGACTTTCCGCGGCCTTGCCTGCCCTGAAGCCACTGTCTCTGGCTGAAGATCAAGGTTGTCTGGGTTCACAACCAGCGAGAGACGAGGACCCAAACACAGTAGGAGGGAGAGAGTGAAACAGGCAGGAATACAAGATGTCAGGGACGGCACAAATCACATACAAAGAAGCCACATCTGTAGCTGCGGTTCTCCCAAAAAATACCCGCTCTATCATTTCTGGTAAATTATAATGTTATGTACTGGTGCACTATAGTGTCATCTCCAAGGAGACGTTATGTCTTTTTATTGTATTTCCTGCTACTGTCCTTTTTTGTTTTGTCAAGGTGAGGTGTTCAGTGCAAAACTGATTAGAGTTGGGGTGATAAATATCGGGAGCAGCAGCAGAGTCAGCAGAACACACATATTGTATGAGTTTGCATGAGATTTTGTTTTTATTTCTTGATAGGAAGGTGGAAGATCAATGCACTGATGGTGCAAAGGGAACTGCAGAGCCAGCCCCTGACATGGCAACCTCAAATACCTATCGACAGTTGCCCAAGGTGACCCTGAGGTCACAAGGAAAATATCAATTATACTCAAGCCTAATTAGTTGGTATTGAAAAACCTGGAGGATGTTGCATATAGTGTTGGACTCGTTACTTAGAAAATGTAATTTATTACTCAGTATTCATTACAGTAGTATTATTACTTAACTTCTCGTAATATTGCTCTGGTAAGCGCAGTTAAGGCTTGATAGCTTGCAAATTATTTTCTGTATTCTGTATATATTCTGTATTTTCCCAAGGATCCTTCAGAAAAGCTGCATTTCAACCAAAAATTTTAGGTTTAATGAATTTAGAGCTGTACGTAACACATACTGACATACATCTAGACCAGGGGTCAGCAACCTTTACTAACAAAAGAGCCATTTTTGGCCAAAACATAAAAATAAAAAAATCTACCTGGACCCACGAAACATAATAAACAACTACTGTAATAAAGGTACAGTTGAATTTAGCTGGTCTAGACCTTAGATCTGTTAGGAGCAAGGGTGTCAAAGTCATTTTAGTAGATGGACCACATACAGTCCAATTTGATCTCAAGTGGGCCAGACCAGTAAAACCATACATAATAACCTATAAATAACAACCCCTTTAAATTTTTCCTGTGTGTGTAAAGAAGTCCATTCTGAAAATGTTTACAAAACAGCCTGCAATATCCTACAAAAATGATGCGCAAATTCGACAGTATGTCTCAGTTTTTCCATGTTCACTCAGTCTACTACTCACTTTCATTACATGTGCATTTTCATAATTTTCCACTTCACTGGAAGCCATTGAAGAACCAGATTAAGTTATCCCCTGCCTTACAAACCATTTACAGTCTGACATTTTGTCACTGCCTCAGCAGCAGAGTTCCACTCATATAGTTTTAAGATAGAGGTCTGATGCAGATTCTTTTGCACTGTTGCTGCTGGCTGACAATATTTTGCACAATGTTTAATACCTTTAAATATGGTATTACAGCACAGCGGATATTTAATGTTCCTTCAGAGAGCTGTATTCTGATACTCTGGGGTGGAAAAGCCTCTGAGGCAGCATGAAGTATCTACTCAGTGTTTGAATTGCTCCTGAAACCTCTCAGCCTTCACATGTGCATCAATATCAAGTGTGCAAACTCATCTAGTGGGCTGAATCAGACCCTTCGGCCGGCTGGTTCTGGCCCCCGGGCCGTATGTTTGGCACCCCTGGTTTAGAGTTTCCACCACAGACAACACTGTTAAATGTATGCAGAGTTGTTGTTACTCACTGTTACTCACTTCAGCTCTCTCTGTATTTCCTTTCCACCACTTAGACAGAGAATTGTCAGCACCTTGTTTATCGTACACAGAATGAGATTGCACACAGACATTTTCAGAACAAAAAAGGAACAGGCTGGAGTGAGCATGTCTATTGACAGGATATTTAAAAAAGTGGGTTTGTGCATTGAGTCCTTCTCAGGCAAGATTTGTGATATTGGGTTTTATAAATAAGATTTAATTGTATTAAATTGAATTGAACCGTTCAAATGTGTACCAAACTGAACTGAATGGAACCTGCTTCGTTGAAACTAGGCTGAAGACAGAGTCAATCATTGAGACAGGCAACATTTCATCCACCACATATCCAGCCACAAGCTTCGTTAGTTCTTTGTCACTTGTAGCCTGCAGCAGTCCATGATTAAAATGCAATTGGTTGTTTAGCCAGTGTAGGGTTGAAGCCATCTTCCACGGATAGAGAGGGCTCACCTTTGGTGGGCTGTATCTGCATGAGCCTCACATTGTTGTGCTGTCAGTCGTAGTAGGTGTTTCAGGAGAGCAATGTTCTTGTCATCTTTCCTCTCAACAAAATTAATGTGAATATTTCCAGCCAATAACCGTAAGTGTTTCCATCTACTAAGCTAGCTCGGTGCTTTATGATGTGCATGCACAGCCATTATGAAAATGAATCCGGGGATGTGATTGATTGTTGGATTTCAAATCAGCAGGGGATTTTTTTGGGCGGTTAACTGTAATATTATTACTGAAATTTTATTGGTAATTTGTTAAACTACTTGTTACTAGGAAAAGTAAAAAATATTACTGCAAGACATTACACGTTACTGATCAACAGTGGTTGCACGGATGCATGGAAAATGATTACGTGGGTCAGCTGTAAAACGGCGATGAAAGGGGGAGTTATTGCCATCAAACAAAGCGGCAAACTATTTATTTTCTGTAGATGTCTGTAGATGTGCAAAACACTGTGTGGGAAGTTCCACAAACACTGAAAAAATCTCTCAAATGATTTGCAGCATCATGGCGTTAAAGTAACTTTCAGAGCATTGCAGCGTGAACAGGTTTCACACCTGACACACTGCGGCCTCGTCAGGGACAGGGCTCACCTCAGCCATCAATAGGCAATTATTCTAATGCAATTAAACTTGACTTCACTCCGCGTCTCACAATCGATAGTGGTCATTTCCTCTAATCACAGGAAATGTGTCATCAAGGTCCAGCGGGGGTGTCACTCCTGTAATTAAGCCTCAAACGCTCATCATCATGTTTGTGAAAACAGGCCGCTTGCTCCCACTCGCTAACCTCATCCTTCCTCGGCAGCATGCAGGGCTGTCTAATTATGGGCTTCCAGGATGAAAAGTCATGGTCAAACACAACATGTCCCACAAGCAGGAACCATCACACACACACACACACACACACGGTGGCAGTATAATGAGTAGAGAAAAGTCTGCCTGTTGCTTACTTGACAAGCTCAGCTGTGTGTGTGTGTGTATTCTTATATTTGTGTGTCTGCCATGTCTTTTTATGTCTGAATGTTTGGAAGCACAGCCAACGCCCTGCAATGACCTATGTGTCAACAAGCGAGTGGGAGCAGAGCGGTAACAGGATGTGGCCCATGAGGGACACAGCAGCAGGACTAGAGCCATGCCAAGCTCTTGTGTAACAAACAGCCTGTTAAATCAGCCACAGCCAAGAGGAGGAAGTGAGGGCCAGAGGCTGCCCTGTTGCAGACATATCCCACACGTACGATGAAATCAGTGGCGAGGATTGCCACATCACCATACCGACCGACTCTTGCTTGGCCTTTCTGGTGACCCACAAGATGTCATGCTAACCTGGCAGCGTAGATAAATCTGTTCCCAGGTTATCTTAGCCAAACAGGAGACAGAGCATAGAGTGAAAATTAACTTTCAAAACAGTGTTTAACAGTATTTACAGGTATCTATTGCTTTTCCAATAGATGATTGTTGGTTGGTCTATCCACCTTTACCACATAAGCCCAGGGCAAGATATCTCTAAATCACTGGCCAGGGTTTGGCACAATTTGGCACATATATATTCATGGTTCATGGGAAATTATTCCTATACATTTTGGTACCCCTTATTCAAGTCTAACTCTGGTCATACCTTGGTTGATAATAAGTAAGCTTAAAGCTAATAGCTGAATTTCCCTACATTTTTATGGACAGACATGGTCCCCAGATGATGATGATGATGAATTCTTAGTTCCAATGGTTCAAACTTTCCATTTGTTCACCAGACACATTAAAAATTAACAGCCAGGGCCCAGCTGTTTGCGAGTAATCTGATCAGATTTTGGCTATCCGATTGCATCACATCTTGAAAATGGGTTGTTCTAAGGAAAAAAGGATTCTGAAATCAGATAGATCCCATAATCCAGTTTTGGTTTTAAACTTTTTAGACTTTTTAGTAGGATTGGGAAACCTTTGATGCAAAAAAGGATTATCCTGATTTTAGCCGAGGGGAACAAAATGTAATAAAACCTTTGAATTGTTCAGATAATACACATTTGTATCATGTAGTAGGCCATATATACATTTCTTTATATTTTGCACTTGATTTGTTTAACAGTTAAAGAGATAAAGTAGACATTAGGCTATTTATTAAGCCTTTCAGTACAGTAAAGTAAAATATAATGATAAGGGATTTTATCCCTGTAAATAATCCCTTAAACAGTTTTCAGTATCAAACAAAACATAACTGATTTTAATGTTTCTTTATCACTTTAAATTACTTAAAATGATACACTAAATTTAACCCATGCTGGATAATTTACCTGTTGTTCTTACATACATAGTAACAAGGCAGTGATTGTAATATTTATTAGGGGGCACACATCCCCTCCAGTATTCAGGTATGCTCAAAACCACCCAGCAATATTGGTCCTATTTAGAGCCCTGTGGTCCAATACAGAAAGCAGGTTTAACAAATTCTGAGCCCTGAACTCTAAGTTGATGAACCCTGACACTGGAAACTTTTTTCATTCCAGCAAAGCTGATCCAAGTTAGTTCAATCAACTCTGAGTATGTTCACCTTGCCATCATCAATGGAGCTCTGGCTCTATGATTCACCATGGCCACCAGTGAGAAAAAAAGGTCATCCAACTTGACCCCACTAGAATTAGAAGTGTTATAGTGCGCTTATTGCGAGTATGAGCACATTTTAAAGAGAAAAGGAAACACAGCTACAGCAGCTATGGGGAAAGAATTGCTGTCCATGGCAATGTAAGTTTGAATGTGGTGATCAAGTCATTTTACTATACTTTTTAATACCAAAGGTGATGAAGTGGTGGCGTAGTATTGAATAAAATGTTATTTTCATTTCGGTGTAATACCATGGGCACTTGGAGGCAGCTGAAAATGAAATATAAGAACATAGTTCAAACAAGTGAGGCATTTTGCTCTGGCTTATACATGTAGGCTTATGATTACATCTCACTTTGGTTATAATCATATTTGACATATTAAACAAAGTAAATATCATTCAGCTTGTAGTAGCTTTAACCTCCAACAAAGTCCCGTTTCAACACACATAAATGATCTCACATAATATCCTGTTTAGTAGAATAACATTTGAGTTCTATTCAGCTCACCCAAAGGAGGCAGAGGCTTGCAAAATGGTTGGAGGGCCTCCACCGCCACCTCTGTCAGAGGCAAAAGAGGTGGCCCTGAGCCAGGACACCAGGCGACCGGTGGCTGAAGGCTCCCTGGAGGGAGCTTGTCCAAGCCAGTCACCCCCAAGGACATAAGTGCCCACATGAGATGTAAGTGCAGTGTTGATAGGATTACTTTTAAAATGTATTCCACCACACATTACTGAATACATGCCTTAAAATGTAATTTGAAACATATGCCGTTAGATTAATTAAATTAAGTAACGTATTCTAACTACTGTTGATTACTTTAGGAACACTTTAAAATTATCTGCTGAGCTCATTTGTCTGGGTCTTATCTCATGCCAAAAATACACAACAGCGTCCTCGCAGTGCATCTTTTCTGTCATTGTTGGTTGGCAGGTGCACTGCACCTTCTTTGAATCTATTCATGGGTAATGCAGGCGTCATATGACTATTACATTGTGTCCTAACAGCAAGCAAACAGGCCTCTCTGTCCACACTGAATCCATTAAATATGCACCTCTGTTGAGTCATGTAAACAAACCACACAGGCTACCTATCAGCTGTGTTCGACTGTAGATGTAAAAGACTGGCAAGTACTTTCTATCTTTGTACATTTTGAACAGACAGCACATGTTTTATGTGGTGATATTTACTGGAAATGACATACAATGTAGCCAGCAGCAAGGAGGTTTGTATTAATGATGATCATTTACCAAAAACTTTCAGCTTCCAAACAGGTGCCATCAGGCTATTGTAGTTTAATGATGAGGTGTTGTGTGGATAACTCCCTATTCCACCTTCATGAATCAAACGTTCACAACACAGTGGTACAGTGGTTTGCATTGTCGCCGGTTCGAACCTGACTCTATATTGACCTATGGCTAAGCCACGCCCCCTCCGCTCACTCAGACAAACTATCAACATCCAGTGATCGGCGCTGTGGCAGGTGTCACAGTACACGGCATTTCGCAGCAGGGAATTGATGATTTTTGGGGACATAACGATCAGATGTCATTGAGAAGTAACCAAAAGGGCCTAAACTACGCATTGGAGGGATATATTCATCATTTTATTGTTGAAGGTTGATGAAATGCTTAAATTACAAGCCAAAATTTACAGGTCACAGTGTTACGCTTGTGAACCGCATCTCTTTGCCGTCGGCATCAAAGACAACAAGTTAAAGTGCCACTGAAGTTTAGGTTTATGGCTCAGAATATGAGAAAAGGATAACGGCCTTTTTACCATCTTTACCAAGAGTGTCTCTCCGTTAGTTTGGTGCTACATTATTTACACTGAATCATTCAGCATAAAGTTTGCCAACCTTTGTTATCTCTGCCATTACAGATAAATTGATGAAGCTAAGCTCCAGAAGTTAACGTGAGCTTAACTAGAGCCCTTTGGACGACAGCTAACAATGATGTGCGATCACCAAAGTACAAAACTGGAACAAAATAGGCTAATGAACTCCCAGCAAACAAGGTGACATGATGAACAACGCAGCAATGTGGTTTAAAGTGTAAAAAACACACCACGTCGCCCAGCCTCTCAGGATACCTTGTGTCGGAGTTGCATGCTCACCGTTTGACCATTTTTAAACTTCAAATCTCCGAAAAAGCTAATAAAACCGAACAAAACTGACTTTCTGTAATGCATTTCAATGGACGTCCAGGCAGAGAATGTCCGAGTGTATGGGAATGACTATACACACTGTGATTGGCTCAGCCATAGGTCAATTGGCTGTAGGTGTGAATGTGAGTGTGAATGGTTGTCAGTCTATATCTGTTAGCCCTGTCATAGTCTAGCACCTGTCCAGTTTGTACGGCGACCCCCAACAGGATAAGCAGCTACAGAAAATGAACGGATGAGTCTTCAGAGTCTTCAGTCAGTGATGGTGTCATATGCCTTGCTAAACATCCTGCCGCAACAGAACGCATTGTAAGTACTCAGTGCTCCAGAGATTTTGCCAAATACAGTAGTTAAAAGTGTACTGAAAGCAGAATGCTCTTCATCATCGCAGGATGATGATAGGTATACAGTTCATCTGCATTGGGTATGAACATATACATCTTAATATTATGTATGGTAGCTACTGATAGTTCTCACATTTTTTACATTTTTTGTGGAATTTAGAGTTTGAAGTGATGAGAAAAATAAATGAATGGAAAAATGAATAGCACATTCTTATCCTAACTGAGCTTGAGCTGGGAATTACTATGGAGAGGGCCCTGCAACCTCCACAACACAGCTTAACACAGTGAGATGTTCAGTTAATGCCATGTTGTGTCTGCATGTAGAAATTCAGAGTTGAATGTAATCTTTATGTTTCCAGTCAAGGAGCTGCACAAAATGCACCTAATCAAGAAAACAGCAAAAACGGACAAGGACACGGTGTACTTTGGGGGGCGGATAAGAAAGGCAGACCTTGAAACTGAAATACTGGAACACTATTTACAGGTGAGTACATGGTCACGGGTGAGTTATGTTAATTGTTGGAAAAATAAAAAATGCTAATTGTTGCATTTGAATTTGTAGGATATAAAGAAAACCAAAGAAATATCTATGATTTGACTTTATATGAGTGCTCGGGTGGTATTTCATGTGCAAAGTGATTCAGGCAAATTATGTCTTGGACAGCTTTGCCATCATGAGCATCTGCTGGGTGAATGCGATGGTCTTCTTCAGGGTCGCTCATTTGTACAGCAGAGTGTTGCTCTCCTCTAGTTGTGGCAATAGAATGAACAACACGTGCCACACGTGTCACATGCCCTCTCAGGGGTTACCTTGAGTCTACATCAGCACTGGAACCAGGATTTGAGCGTACCTATTGTCATCCCAACCTGGGCTCTAGTTTTGCAGTGGGCCATAATAAAACGCAACTCAGGGTCAGGATAAGGGGTCAGCAGAGAGGGCTGGCTTTCACCAAGCAGATGGCCATCAGACTTTCCTGTATAATTTTATAGTGGATACATTTTGAGTGTGTCGAGAGGGAGACAAGGGAATGATATTTGTACAAAGTTTTTTCTGCTATGCGCAAATCTGTTGCTCAGGGTACACTCACGAAACATCCATGAGTCATGCACAGAGCTGAGCCACTTGGCTTCAACATTTGTTATCGTGTTCTGCATCACAGATGATCTTGAAAGTGCTGAGAATGAGAGATTTTGGTTTCAGTATATTGTTATGTACTGTAGGCCTGTAGTCTTTGTTAATGTGTGTATATGTAGGCCTATCTATGTTCTAAGACTTTGGAAAGACTTGCTATACACATAGTCTCCTTCATCAACCGACAGAGTAGTTATTGCACTGATTACTCCTGCAAAATAAAAACTAAAGACTGATCCCACTCCGAGGTCGCTGCAGAATTTCATTAACAGAATCTAGTTTAAAATAGTGTTATTAAATGTAACTGAATGTTTTCTGCATCAACTGCAATCCTGTAGAATTCCTCTTGGATGGCCTTTACAGCCCAGAAAACACTACAAAAATGTGCAATAGGCATTTAAGTGCAAGGGTGATTTTCTTACAGCTCTGCGTCACTAGTGTTACAAAGAAAACTCCCATTGGCAAAATACCAAAGAGCAACATGAAGAAT
Organism: Epinephelus cyanopodus; assembly: GCA_026686955.1. Classification (NCBI taxonomy): domain Eukaryota; kingdom Metazoa; phylum Chordata; class Actinopteri; order Perciformes; family Serranidae; genus Epinephelus; species Epinephelus cyanopodus. The sequence goes on from CM048929.1 coordinate 14,635,062, forward strand.
TTGCTCTGATTGGAGAGACCATCCACAGTGTGTAATATCAGAGATGTAAGGAGAATGTTTTTCATATAAATGATGGAGTGTGATGAAAAATGGTAACGTTTGATTAGGTGGTCATCAGGGAATTAAAGCATATCTGATCAGGGTGTCAAAATCCTCTTCTGACGTAAAGCTTTGGAATTCATTCGGCTTCAGCATCGATCAGAATAACAAGAGAGGACACCCCTTGTGTGACAGCTGCTTCAGGCCCAGCAGGAGGGAGGAGAGAGGAGGAAACTCAGGGTTTGTTAAAGAAAACCTGTCAGTGAGCAGGTTAGGTTCACACAGTCAGTTACCCCGATAACTGACTCAGAGTCATTTCTCTTTCTGGAATGGAAAACTCAGAGTTTCCCATATCTCTGAAACCTCTCTCTGGAAAACACCCTTGGTCATCCAGATTTGGTAATCTTGAAAATGTTGTATTTGGATCAGGGTGATCCAATCCAATGTTGCTTTCAGAAAGCAGCCCAAAAGTGGACGGATTACCTGATACTGCAAAGCAAAACATTTCCAAATCAGCACAATTCATTGCGCCCAAAATATCATGAATTTGATCTCCAACATACTCAAAGACAAGCTCACAGAGATGGCAGTGGATCCTTCCTTTATCTCCTGGATCACAGATTACCTGACAGGAAGGCCACAGTATGTCAGGTTGGGGAACTGGGTTTCTGGGACATTAATGGGCAGCATGGGGGCTCCACAAGGGGCTGTCCTGGCTCCATTCCTGTTCACACTGTACACGGCGGACTTCAAATACAACTCTGAGTCCTGCCACATCCAGAAATACTTGGACGACACTGCTATTGTGGCGTGTATCAGGAATGGGCAGGAGTCTGAATATAGGGACCTGATAAAAGCCTTCAGTGACTGGAGACACAAGAACTGTCTCCTCCTGAACACGTCAAAGACCAAGGAAAAGATCATAGATTTCCGCAGGTCCAAGCCCCCTCGACTGGTCCCTAAACACAGACAGTCTCTACAAAAAGGGGCAGAGCCGCCTCTTTTTCTTGAGGAAGCTCAGATCTCTCGACATCTGTAGTAAGATGCTGCAGATGTTTTATTAGTCTGTGTTGGCAAGTGTGTTGTTTTATGCCGCAGTCTGCTGGGGAGGAAGCATCAGACACAAAGATGCAAGGCGGCTGGACAAACTAGTCAAAAGAGCTGGCTCTGTGATTGGAGTCAGGCTGGACACACTGGAGGTGGTGGAGAGATCATCCACTCCACAACACCTTGATGGACCAAAAAAACTGTGGTGGACGGCTCCTCTCTCTTCGATGCAGGACAGAGAGATAGAGAAGATCCTATATACCAACAGCCTTCAGGCTTTATAATTCTTTGACATATAATAGATGAGCTGACAGATAATTGAATTTCCCCATGGGGATGAATAAAGTTATTCTTATTCTTATTCATTTCTTTATGACAAGCTTGAGAACAAAGTTTACATTTGTCTCCACAACAGGTTTTGAAAATAGCAAAACTGTCAGTATGTTGTTTGTACAAATTTGTTCTGTGATGGATTTCGTTCGCCTATTTTTCAAGCTGAATATTTGGTTTTGATTTTCCGGAGGTATAACAGTTGCAGGATTTCAAAATGTCTTCCAAGACTTGGTGAGACAAACTATATCATTTGTAAGCAATCTTTAGGATGACAAATAGAAGCACTTTTGATCCGACGCCTCTACTGGCAGGACAACAGAAAACCGTTACCACTGTTGAAAATAAATCCATTTTCTGATGTGACAACACCATGGTTGAGGTTTGGTTGGGTTTTGGCACAAAAACTACCCAGTTAAGGTTGGGAAAACATCATGGTTTGGGTTAAAATGACTATTCCGATAAGGTTCAGGGACCTTCATCATCGTGGTTACAATAATAACCATTTGGTTAAGGTCATGGAAAGATCATGGCCATGGTTAAAGGGCAACAACATTTACTGCTGGTTGCAAATTGGAAGCTAACAGCAGTTGCCTTTGTTGAAGCCTCATGTTTTGTTGGCTCTTTGTCCACATTGCCGTCCCTTCCCAGACTTTGTTGCTCTATATGATGTCGCCTGACTCCCTTTTTTGTTCCTGATGAACAAGAGTCACAATTACCGACTTATTAATGACTGACTTTGTTGTTTTTCTTGGCAGGACAGCCTCCTAGATTTTAGACTTCCTGTTGGGAAACACCAGTAGAAAATTCAAAGTGCTGCAGTATTTTAGTCCCTCTGGTCCCGTGCCTTGAAATGAGCACAGCGACCTTGTGACCTTACCGATCTTTAAAAAGACCATACCCACAATCTCTAAAACTGCACACTGTATACTGCAGTAATCCATTAATTACCCATATTCCAAATTGGCATTGATTTTGCACTGATTTGCGTATTGTCCATAGGGAGCAATTCATCATTTTATTCCACATGTTGGATTTTATTTCCACAGTATCCAGAACCAAGGCAGAGATACTGTGACTCTAAGACTGCTGTATGGCAAGCTAAAGGCGATATCCAAAACATGTATTATTGGAAGTGACACCTCCCTAACAATATCATCATTATTCACTCATGCGCATTACTTTTGTTTGGTTGAGTAGTATTCCAGCTTCAGCCCTGCTGGAGGAGATGCAGCCCATGATCTCCCTCTGAGGCATCACATTCTGACATCCAGAGAGCTAATATGACAGCATATTACCACTGCAGCCCAGCTTACCAATAACCTTGCTGAAATGTAAGCCTCTGTTCTGCTACAGTGAGTGGTCACAGGCCTGTCCTCTCTCACAGCTAGGGTAATGTTGTCATAGCTTTGGACAAGGCCTTTATTTAACCTTCCGAGGCACTGAATGTGATCTTCAGCAATTGTTATTTCCATGTTAACAATATGCATTGTGAATGAGAAGCTGGAGGTGCAGCAATAATAAATCACTTTCTCCTATGTCCTCAAGTGCAAAGTCATTAAAACAGGTTCTTGTGATAAGCGTAATGACCAATAAGTCAAAGGGAAATTGAAAACGTATTCTTTTCACCTCATGTTCGTTGTGCGTTTGCAAGCTGCTTAATTGAGGGCACGGGTTGTTCGCCCCAGCTAAACCGTTCAACCAGTTGTTGTGCGAGACAACTACGACGCACAATAAAACATATAATTGGGCCTTATTCACCAATATCTTTCTAGTTTTTTCCTAAATTTGTTGGTGAGAAAGGACCTACGAAAAGTCTGTGTCAGATTCATGATGTTTTCTTAAACCGCAGGATTGTTGGCACATGTGTTCCTACAGTGATTAATCCCATTGTCCTCTTAAGTTGAAAGCACATGCCTGTTGCCGATCCTGAATCGCATAGGTACATGCCCTGCGGGTACTTGTAAAAGTGCATGATACTGCATGGCCTTGTGCATACACAGAAGAAGAATGCCCAAATGAAGGTCTAAAGAGGGTGAAGCACCAAACTCTTAACGGTAAAACATATTAAAAACACTTCATTAGTTCTGAAGCAGAGGTACGCCAAATAAGCTGTCATATTTAGTGGTGTGACACAAAATGTTAATTAACCACCCGACGAGCACACTTGTCAGGATGGAGATGAGCACCGCGGCGCTCTCCAAAATGTGTGTGTGTATGTGTGTGTGTGAGTCTTTGAGAAAAAGGGAGAGAGATATTATATGCAGTGTATGTCACTTTTTGACCTGCTCACCTGAACCTGTGGTATTTCCTAGCATGATCAATAAATGATTATTAGATTGCATGGCTCCCATTCACATAACGTATACAAATCGAGGCATTAGTGCAGTGTTTATTTCAAAAGACTATAATGCTTTGTAAAAACTGTTTAAGTGGGCTTTAAGAAGAATTAACTTCTTAAGAAGAGTGGTGGATGGTGATTGAGACCCACTGTGAAAAACTGAAGATCAGATCTCACCCCTGACGCGCAGCTGGATAGACTGACGCAGACTTATCTCTGGCAAACCAATCAAAAGCTTCACAGCTCACTCAGTCATTATTCTGCTTCTCTTCCAGGTGCATTAGCATCTGCTGTCAATGGCAGAAAAATGATGCTTTATTTGGTAATTAGTCAGGTATTAGGTGTTCAAGATGTTTAATCAGGAGACACCATCATCAACAGCTGGCATCAATAAGCTCTTGGGACACATGCCATACTCTGTTGTTTGATTTCTAGTAATCAGTACTAACTTTTAGCAAGTTGACAAAAAGCAGAGCAGAGCCAGTCCTGCCTCAACAAGATGCTGGAAACATTCCTCTGAGATTTTGGTCCATATTGACATGATAGCATCACACAGTTGCTGCAGATTTCTCGGCTTCACATCCATGATGAGAATCTCTCGTTCCACCACATCCCAAAGGTGCTCTGTTGGATTGAGATCTGGTGACTGTGGAGGCCACTGGAGTACAGTGAACTCATTGTCATGTTCAAGAAACCAGTTTGAGATGATTTGAGCTTTGTGACATGGTGCGTTATCCTGCTGGAAGTAGCCATCAGAAGATGGTACACTGTGGTCATAAAGGGATGGACACGGTCAGCAACAATACTCAGGTAGGCTGTGGTGTTTAAACCATGCTCAGTTGGTATTAAGGGGCCCAAAGTGTGCCAAGAAAATCTCCCCCACACCATTACACCACCAGCAGCAGCCTGAACCGTTGATACAAGGCAGGATGGATCCATGCTTTCATGTTGTTTACACCAAATTCTGACCCTGCCATCTGAATGTGGCAGCAGAAATCCAGACTCATCAGACCAGGCAACGTTTTTCCAAACTTCTATTGTCCAGTTTTGGTGAGTCTGTGTGAACTGTAGCCTCAGTTTCCTGTTGTTAGCTGACAGCAGTGGCACCTGGTGTGGTCTGCTGCTGCTGTAGCTCATCTGCTTCAAGGTTGGACGTGTTGTTGGTTCAGAGATGGTCTTCTGCAGACCTTGGTTGTAACGAGAGGTTATTTGAGTTATTGTTGCCTTTCTATCATCTTGAACCAGTCTGGCCATTCTCCTCTGACCTCTGGCATCAACAAGGCATTTTCACTAAGAGAACTGATGCTCACTGAATTTTCTGTTTTATTTTTCAGACCATCCTCTGAACGGCAATTTCATATCTATCTAAACAACTGGTAAGATCATTAACACTGATTTACACTTATTTCACACAATCCGTTTTTGGTCAGATAATTTTAGACACACTTGCTTTAATAGTACATTTACTGTAGCTTTGTGTTTTAGGTGAGTAGGATTATCTTGTTACTGGGAGGTCCTGGGTGCCACATATACAGTAACCAATATGTTTGTCATGAGCCAACTCTCCTTAAAGGTGAGTGGCTCAGTGGGGAAAACTCCTTCAGGCATTTTGAAGGCATCAGCCTAAATCACAAACAGAGGTCACAGCAGAGAAGAGAGTCTATGACTAAGATTTATCTTGTGTGCCTAAAAAAACATTGTATTGTTGAGTGTGTTTTCGTTGTAGCAGGAGCTGTTGAACCAAGAGCAAAATATTAAAAAAAAATATTTCACTGAAGAAGAACTCCACAGAGTGAAAGGTAGACTGTAAGATGTTTTCCCTTTGTAGAGCTTCTGGTATGTTTTGCTCTTAAGCAATCTCTCAGCAGGGTTGGTAAACATGAGTGCTGCTCGCTTATGTCAAGTTACATCATCTCAACTCCACCATTTGTGATAATATTGGAGCATATCCCAGCATGCCCTTGGTGCAGACTAAGTGGCACAAAGTCTACAGCATTGCTAACACAGAGATTAAAGAGACAGTTCACCCCAAAATCAAAAATACATATCTTTTGTCTTACCTGTAATGATATTTATCAATTTAGATTGTTTTGGTGTTAGGTTCAGAGTGTTGGAGGTATCAGTCGTAGAGATGTTTGCCTTCTCTCGAATATACTGGAACACTCAGCTTGTGGTGTTCAAAGTGCCAAAAAAAAAAAAAAGTTTGAACAACTCAACAGCAATGTCTGGTTTTTTTTAGAGATCATGAGCTGATTACTCAAGATAATCCACAGACTGTTGTCATCAGTTTCATCTAGGAAATGTTTTCTTTCTACACCTGCCAACCGTATCACAGCACAAAAGAAAGTGGGCATCTAGGCATGCTCACGACAGCACGAGACGTAAACATTAATGGCTCTTCAGCTGAGCTGTAACGGTAGCTAGCTCAGGAACTGAAAATTCCATCTCTGCTCTTTGCAGATGATGTGGACCGCTTCAGCTGAGTGTGAAGCGGTCTGGATGAGAGTCAGTACCTTCAAGTCTGAGGCCATGCTTCTCTGTCGGAAAACGGTTGATCCCCCCAGTTGAGGTGGGTTGGGCTTCTGATTAGGATGTCTCTTGGGCACCTCCCATTAGAGGGTGTCTGGGCACATCCAACAAGAGGCGCTGGGGTAAACCCAGAACTCGTCAGAGGGATTATATATTTTATCTGGCCTGGGAATGCCTCGGAATCCCACAGGAGGAGCTGGTAAGCATTGCTGGGGAGAGGAACGTCTGGAGTACTTTGCTCGGCATGTTGCCCCTGCACCTTGGCCTCTGATAAGAGGATGAAAATAGTTAGAAGGGTGGTGCTAGGTGAGCCAGCCGTAAATGTACACTGCGGTATGTTTGGCGAGTGTCGTCCGGTAGAAAGAAAATAGTTCCTAAATGAAACTGCTCAAAACACGGCAACTCACATCAAAACAATCTAGATTGATAATTAACACTGGTAAGAATAAAAGTATATATTTTTAATTTGGGGGTGAACTTTACCTCTATGCATTCTTACACTTACACCTGTGTGGGTAATTTACGTCCTTACTTCATGCAAGTTGCAGTTCTTCAGACTGTGGAAAATTGGGATGTCTTTGCATATAAAATGGCAAAGTTTTCATCATCCATCATCCAGAGCTCATTTGATATTGATAGTCACCTCAGAATAAAAGGAAAAGTCAGACATCTATCATCTGGCCTTTGATAGGGGTGTGAAGTGAGACCTTGGGTGACAACAAGGTGTCAAGTACTTTGTCAGCAGATGATGGACAGACGAGAGTTCACCACCCGAGCACTCTGATGATAGATGGACCGGCAGCTGCTGTAACACTGTCATGTCTCTTTTAGGAATAGTCCATTCATACACATCAAATCACAAAAAGCACACAAAACCATCCCTCCTGTGCCTTAACTTCCAAGGTCACCGCCTACCACTCTTTAATTTCAAATCCCCAAGCTCAGTTTTACTCTTTGAGTCTTTGAAATAAAGAGATCAACACAGTGGGACCACTGTACAGCTGCGCATGATGCCAGTAGTCTCATTATTCTAATTCTGTGTCGTGCTGTGATTGGCATAGGGTCCAGATGAAATACTAATGCAATCCATGTGCCAGAGTGATGCTTTACATTAAAATTCATATCACACATTAAAAAGATTATGGCCTGTAACATCAATATATCCAGCGAATTCCATTTAACTCTATTGTAATGGTATAAGATTTAAAGTCACAAATGTAAATGTATACTTTGCAGGAGTTGTCTGATACTGTTTCTAAGCATAATTACCTGCAGAAGTCTGACCCCAAACTCACTCTGCTTGGCGTTTCACCTTGTAATATTTGCTTTTCTTTTTATAAAGTCCTGACCTCACCTGGGCGCTGTCCCCAGGAACGTCCCACCCTCAGCAAAATAAGAACATGCAGGCAAAGAGCAGAGTCTTAGCAGATAAATACACTGCCACACACTTCTTGTGGGTCATACTTGATGGTTTAGAGGAATTACTTTTTTTATGAGTCTATCCTTTTTTTTCTTAGGGAAATCCTGCATCGTGTACCTTTAAGGGCCAAGACACACCAAGCCAACGGTCAGCCATTGGTGTTGGGCCGCCGATGAGCATCTGTCACTCTAGTTTTTGCGGTGTTTGCTGCACTGCTGGCAGTAGTCAGCGCTTCTCAGCCTTCATCGGCTTTCTTTCGACCTATTCAGCATGTCAGCGAATCAGTGACTGCGAAAGCCAACAGTGAGGGAAAACTCTCTGATTGGCAGATCAGCTCAGTGCACGAGAAGAGGAACAGAAGTGAGGAAAGCAAGCAGATGGCTACTGTCAGGGGGGCGTGAGATTAAAGCAAACATATAATATTGTTTTTTTTAAATCATCGAGCTCTTAAGCAGAAACAGGTCATAATTGTTTGTGTTGTTGTTCGCTAGTGTACAGAAAGTACCATTTGTTCTTGGATCCGTCCTGTTGGTCTTCCGGTTTCCGTTTTTGAATGACGAATAGACTGCTGCTGCCTGCTGCTATGGAGTTATTTCCTCACGCAAGCATGGATGTATGTAATAGTTGGCCATTGGCTGTAGTCTTTGGGGGTGTTCAAGTGTTTGGCCAGGACACAGGCAACATGAGGCAGCCCAACAGTCAGCCTTAATGGACACTACTATAGGTCTTTGATGTCAGTATTATGTGTCTGGAATGTAAGTCGCCACACATACCACAAAGGTCTCTCTGGCAGATGTTGGCACATGAAGGAAAACAAGTTATTTTCAAGGTAAAAAAAGAGGGAGAATCGTTCTTAGCAAGAACATTACACTGAGTTTGCACTGTAGGTGGAATTATTGCGGCCTAAAGTACCGACACCTACAGTCACTGATGGGTCCTTTTCACACAATGCCCCTCACATGTCCCCAGAGAAGTCCATTTTCAGCTTGTTCTCAGTCAAGTGAATAAATGTGTCATTACTCAACACCCTCCCTCACACTCTCCCTTCTCTCCCTCTCTGTCACCAGTTCTGACTCGCTCGGCCACACCCTCCTTTATTTTACCCCACCAGCAGCGCCCGATGACAAGCCATTTGTCAAAACAACATTTTGATTGCTATTACTCGCTCACATTATTCTCCAATTATAACTTCTATACTTGTGACATTTGCGCAGCCATTTATGCCTCAGCTTGAAATTAGCTGTTAACAAATCATCAGGATCATAAAACTGCCTAACAGGGTTTGATGTGGCTGAGCTTATGGACTTTTATGGAATGCAGCAATAAAAATGAATATATATATATTTTATCATCGCTCCCCAGAGAGACATTGTGAATGTTTGATTCATTGGACTACGTTTGCCTTAATCTAGCGCTAAAGTCACCGGTCTACATTGTTGTATAACCTTGATTCTTGTGGAATAGTTTGACATTGGTGAGGTCTGGGAGCTCAAGCTCAACTTTGCAATGTCTGCCTCCAACCTGAGGAACAGACAAGCCCTGGGGTCAAACATTCAGACACACAGGCAGACACAAAAATATTCCTTAGTGGATTCCAATGGGCCAAGCCAGACCTGAATCCAGAGCAAGCATTGATTTTTATTTTTTTTAAGTTATCATGTGTTCTCCCTCTCCTCCCTACCCATCTTATTTTAAACACAAGGTGAATCATTCTGTAATACCCAAGGCTAATCAAAATGGTATGAGACCAGCTTGAGCTATAAAATGCAGAAAGGCTGTGGGTCCCTGTGTAGCTCCAATACTCCATCTTTAGTCACTCTTCCTTCCCCGGGTCAGAGGTTACCAGAGGAGATAAATCTGATGCGGAGAAATTGCCCTGGGAATGAAGTTCTGGAACCAATATGTGTAAACTTAAAGAAGTATTGCCATATCATTTGTTTGAGATGAGATCAAAATACATTGTAGACTTAGAAATAGATTCTTTTTTAACACAATACATATCATGTGATGAAGTCGCTGCAAAGTTCACAATAGAAGAAGTGCATTCTTATATCTGCCATTAGCAGATAATTGCTGTAGTGAAGGTGCACTGTATTCTTTACCTTGTCTACATTAGTCACCCAGGAAGACTAATGTCACAATGGCCCAGGGGTGATGGATGATGAGACTGGCTTGTATCTATGCTATACCTTAATATTAGACACATTTATTCTTTTGCAGCAGATTGTGACTTAATGAGAGCCCATACAGAGTGGCCTCGTGTAATGTTCATGTAAAAAGACCAACCTGTTGCTTTCATTTCTCTTCTGATACTTGATCAAATGTCAAAATAGTTATGGCTCATTCAGCAGCACCATTACCTTTTAATTTAATCTGACGTCATGGCATGACGTGAATCAAAATCCAAAGAGGCAGTAATTGTTTTGTTGTTTTTTTTGGATGAAAATGACATGCAATCTGAATCTCTTGATTTTAATTGCTTTGTTGCCAAAGGTATGAATGAGACAATTTCTTCATAATCAACACATTTGGTAAATTTACTCTTTTTTTCGAGAGTGTTGTCACAAAAATCAGTAGTTTCTTAGTCCCAACTTCTAAAATATGGCAGCGTGGTCAGTGGCCCTACACTTCACAGTGTGACGCTCTAGATACCCTTCTAGCATTGGTTGTGGACATGTCAGTTTCCACTTGTGACATGTATACAATGCCTTTTCAAAATAACATACAATTTCTGCTCGTTACATGTATACACTGTCTTTTCATAATAAACGTATGTATTCGCAGGAAACAGAGCTTCCTCAAATTACATGCATATTCCAAATAAACTTCTGTGTTAACAGAAAGCATAGGTTTCGGCATTAAAACTACTTTGTTAGATGTAGGAAAAGGATCATGGTTTGTGTTGTGATGACAATGACTTTTGGTTTCACAGGAGACACAAACGGGGGTTTCTTGGATGAAAGTCCTGTGTTTGTTTGGGGTCATTCCTATGTTCCCCGGGTCCGATATTCCCCTCTATGTACTGCAACCGGGAAACACTGGACCCTTTTTCCAAAAAAGGGTCCTATGTACCCGGGTCCAATGTTCCCCACTGAAACACGAAAGAAAAACACACTTGCTTCATATGATTGTATGATTCAATGCCCAAAGGCGCAGACAACGCTCCCCAGGAGTCACACGGTCCCGTTTGTTTGACCCACCCATCCACCTCAATGTCCTCCGTACACACACGTGTACAATTCTATACTATGTCAGTTGTTCTGAGCGTCTGCTATTGCTGTGGATGGGATTACATGGAGTAAGTTGAAAGCCTGGTGCGTCTCATACAGACACTATTGGTATCAGACAAGGCATCAGGATTTGATGACCAGGTTATGAAAATTGGTGAAAACAAAACCTCTCCTCTGCAATTTTTAAACATGAAGCTCTGGACAGTGAGGGACATGACTGTTTTAGAGAGCAGACACCTGCGGTTGCTTTGAGCAAGCCATTACAAATATGCTTCATCAGCCGATATGGGCTGGGTCTTGGTTTATTGGCAATGCACATTGATGTTGTGAGCCAAAGGCAACTCTAGTACGCTTGCAGGCTCAGACGGCTCCCACCATACAATCTGCAAAATCCCTCATGTGTGGTTAACCTTTTATTTTTTTCTCTTTGAGCCGAAGCAAATTATATAATTCATAAAATACCTTTTTAGTATCAGTGGATTCTAATGTGTCTGCACGTGCCAATTTGTTTTGTTTGGAGCAGGAGATGAATTGGGACAGCAGGCTTGCCTTTGGGAGAACAATTTGTTTGCTTGTTAGCTTTAAGATCCTGTTTTATTTAGATGCACAAATCTGGCAGTGGCATGAACTCCAACTCTGTGCCTCTGGGAGGAGGGGCAGAAGCCAAGTGAAGCTCTTCCAATCGGGCCCACTTGGTGAGCCTTGTACAGCACACACACAAGCCAAAAGAATATGTATAATGTGTTCATTTTATTACTTTGTGATTCCACTGAGCTGAAGACATTTCTTGCTTCCCATCGAACATTGTGTACCCCAGCTGCTTTGAGACAAAATGGCTAGATAGATTTTCCAAGTGTGTTTGTATATTTCTGTCTGGCACTCAGAAGGCCTGCAATCCACAACTTGAATGAACTCCATGGCACTTAAAATGTTATTCATTTAATCCTGCAAAGTCTCAGAGAAATCTGGTCCAGCCTCAGCTATAAGTGCCGGCTGCGGTAATTGCTGTCAGTGTTTTGTCCCCCTGCAGTTTAAATGAAAGGTGTATTTCACTTTATCAGCAAATAGAAAAGAATAGCCTCTGAGAAGGCAGGTAGTGTGTTTAGACTGCAAAACATCCGTGGAAGAGGATTAATGTTTGTGGACGATAAATAATCTGATTAGAAAGTCTTTGATTAAAACAGAATTGTTAATGTCTAAAAATAAAGTTTGAGTAGACCGCACAGCATGAGCCGAGATTTCCAGAGACAGATTTGAAACACATTCAAAGGTGTATGATGGAGTACGTGCAGCACCGCATTATAGGACGAGCAGACACAAGCCAACTGTACATGTATGTGGTTAGTAATGAAGGTCAAGCTTCTGTAAAAAGCTTAAGACCCAGCTATTTTTCTTAGGAGCTGGTGGAGATCAGACCAGAGCTAAAATACAACTAAATGTTGGACTAATTTTGACCAGCAAGCAGCAACCTCTGCAGCTGAAAAAATGAAGCCAGTGCAGAAATGCCAAAAACTGCACTTCCTCCAATGGCCACTTAAGGCTGGCTCCAAAAGCCAGTCAATCGCCGCAGACCTCTCCATGTTAAAATGTCCAACTTTACAATAAAATAAACATGTTTACAGCCTGGTACAAAAAAAGATTTTGTTCTCTATAGCTAATATCCCTGTTCATGACAACCGTGCAGGTGGTGAATTGTTATGTAACACCCTTTTAAATTTTATGTTTAATGGTATGCATAATTAAGGGCAGGGCACTTCTAGTGACAGGCTGTCTGCTGATATCCTCAAGCTCTCAGTCGGATCCACTCCATCTCCATGTTGCTCTGTCTCTTGAATGCATAAGCAGAAAATAGGGACAAAGATAATAAAGTATTATGGCTGAAAATCGTTTGAAAAATTATGATAGCAGTGCCAATACAAGTACTTTTAAAGTGATACCGATACCAATAAAGTCCTTCATTTGGTGTCCTTGTTTTTTGGAATGGAAGTATTTGGCTGCGTAAAACATCAGTGTGCCAGTCCCACATCGCATTAAGTTAAAGAATGCTTGCAGTGATTGGCTGCAAGCAAAACCATATCAAGAGTCATGTTTTTTCCAGATCGGGTCACAAAAGTTTCGAAATTACTTGGCACCACGCACCACTGTACATAAAGATGGGAAACATGACAGCTCAAAAAACAAAAAGATCAAAGTACACGTCAAATAATTTTTCCTAAAGATAGTTTCTGTCCTTTTAGGTAACTCTCATCACACTGATGCATGTTCAAGTGTTTGTATTCTGATAAGTTGTTGCCTAATTAGTTATTTGACACTATAAAAAGGGGGTTTGATGTCATAATTGACAGTTATGTGTGCCAATCAGTGTGCTTGCGATCAATGCTGCTGCTTGCAATTATGTGGAAGGGCGTATGGGTGGGACTTTGAGACTTTGATTGCTACTTCACAAGCTGGCTCCAAATCACCAGGATATTCTCGAAATTTGGCTTCATTTTTGTACAGAAGGTGTGATTTGAGACAGGTTGTCCATCTTTACATACAGTCTGTGTATTAGGTTATTTCAGTTGATACCTTAAAGGCATTTAGGCCTGATACTTAGCCATAGAAAGTATTTCAGGAATATTTACTGTGAGTTTGTTTTTGCCTTAATACCAGAGATGGTTTTGGTTGAAGATTCATGAACTGGACATTTCTGAATCTTTCATTTATTTATGTTCCTATCTATTTATGTATTGAAGTGTTGTGCTTTATGATTGGTGCAAAAACAGTCGGTGTAGTAATCTGTTCCAAAGATCCACAGAGAATAAACCGACAGCTGTATTGATTGATAATCTCTTGTTTTGTTATTAAGCAAAAATGTCAAACATTTTCTAATTTCACCTTCTCAGCTGTGATAATTAGCTTTCCTCTGCGTTACATCATTGTAAACTGAATACATTTGGACTCTGTGGAAAGTCTTATTCACTGTTTTCAGAAATAATATATGAAGAACAAATGATCAAGGCTCTCAGACGCTGGGACAAGCATGTCTGAGAGTGCAATGAATCAGATTGTGTAGTATGCGAGAAGGAGGTCTCAATCACACACATCTGGTACTTTGTATTTCTGCTGATGTGTGCGAGTTCATAAATCAGCCGCCTTGTCTCTCGGGAGCTTAATATAGATTCCAACAATCTATGTTTATCAAAGAATGTGGGTGTGTCGGTGTGAGCGAGTGTGTTTTGGCCAGGATGTTTGATTTTCTCTCAAGAAACAGACTTTTGTGTCTGGTATCAGTGTAAGAGTCTAAGCATGTGTCATCTATACATGTGCCAGCTTCTTATGGATGTTACAGTGGATTTAAATGTTCCCTGGTTTTGCTGGTGACCCCTCGGCTCATCCTCCCAGACTGGCATACAGTATGTATACACACACACACATTGTCCTTCAGATCATATTTTACACAGCCAGGATGGTGTTTCGGGTTGTGCCGACGCCCTCTGGCTGCGTACAGGGGAGTTGCAGCCTCAAAAGGTTTCAGCTTTTCCTCCCTGAAGCTCGCCTTTCATGTCACTAGTGCTGTATGTGCAGACGCAGCCAACCTCTTCCTCGTGACGCCACCGAGGCTGGGCTCAGAGGGCTCCGATCATAATATTTAACACACCCACCCTGGATGAACACTTGGAAGGAAGACAAGGCGGTGTAAACGGGTTGGGGAGGGACAAATGACAACCAGGATCCCTGCACCTGCCAGCTAGTCTCTGATTTGACTTCAACGAGGCTTTGCAGACAGCAGGAGCGGGACAGCATCCAAGCATCTCAGCGGATCACCTGTTCTTTTGTATGGAATTTCCACTTTCTTTCTTTTTTTTAATTATCAGTTCATCCTAAATACAAGGAAGGCTGTGGTTTTCGGGGGGACTATATTGATCTCTCTTGTCACTTTTTCAGTTATGACACATTTGACATCTCACTCCGTGCTGGCAGCAACACAAGGAAGCAGATTTGAGGAAGAATATCGGTGCTTTTAACAGGACCCCCTCTCCCTCCCTCCTCCCCGATACCTCTTCTTAACGATTTATTTAGTGGTCCGTCCTCCTGACACTGTATCCTGCTCAACAAGGCAATGAATGAAGAGCACTTCTTGAGCCGCTGCCAGTGAAGTGTCCAGAGCTCACAATGTGTCCACCTGTCTGGGGATGAAGAAGCTGGACTATTGTAACAAAAAAAAAAAAAATAGTAATAAAGACAGAGCACATCATGGAGTTGTTAACATAGGCTGACACGCATTATGTGTGCCATGATCACAGTAAACCTTCAAGCCAACATCGCTGCTTTGTCATCGCATAACAGTGTTGGACATCAATGGTGCCGTAAGGTGCGCTGCGCTTAAAGCTTACTCTGCGTAAAGACAAAAAAAATACACAAAGATGATATTGTTTCGTAAATTCAGAGTGTTCATACTCATGGTGTTTTTGGTGGCGTGCACCATGCACATTATGATAGACTTGTTACCGAAACTCGAGAAGCGGGCGGCGGGAGCGGACAGCGGGGACGGCGGCTGTCAGTGCGCTCACCACCCGGGCGGGGAGTCGCAGGGCTGGGGGAAGCAGCGCGCCATGTCGGCGGCTGAAGCGGGCTGGCCTAACAAGCACACGCTGAGAATCCTGCAGGATTTCAGCAACGAGCCGAGCTCCAACCTCACGTCGCACTCCCTGGAAAAGATCACAGCAGCCGCGGACAGAGCGGAGTCCTTCAGGCGGATGAGACCGTCGGCGGGGAAGGCGGAGGACCACAAGCCGCTCATCGGAGACGCGAGCGGGGGTCGGACCGTCCCCGCTCACGGTGGCTCCCGGCTGTCTGCTCTGTTTGAGCATCCTTTGTACAAGGTTGACCTTCCTTCCCTCACGGACGATGACACTTTGTTTAACGTGAACACAGACATCAGGTTTTACCCCAGAGCAACAGGGAACCAAGCATGGTAAGCTGATGGGGATTTGTTAAAGTTAAAGGGTTACAAGTGGGACACACAGCTTTAAACATATTTGACTGTAAATGTGATGCAAGCAGGGGACCAAAAGTAGGTGATAATACATGTTTGCTCCATGAAGGAATAATCTGCTATCCACTCTGAAGTGAATTAAATATGAGCTCCTGTGCTTTCTGATGCTGGTGCAGTTCATATTGTTCATAATGTCCATGCAGGCCTACAAATCATGAGACATCTGCCTGTGCACATATCTATCTGACTATCTGTCTGCCTGTCTGTTTGAATATCATCAAATCAGCCAGCAGACAGGTGCTTCCATCCATCCAGTCAGTTTTCTCTGCCTCCACTATAATGTCCACTCATCCATCTGCTGCATCCACCCATCTCTCCTACTGTCATGCCATCTTCTCTCTGTAGGCACGCAACTTATGACTTACTATTCTTTTTAATAATCTCACATCATACCAGTTAATTAAACCGCACTGTAACCTCATGATACTAACAAATCATTGTGTTGCAAGAATGAAATGCTCTGAGCCAGTTAGTCTATATGAAGAGACTGCAACAAACACTATCATTACATAGACTAAAAATAATCTGATCAGGAATCTGCTTGCAGCACAACTTCCTGTTAAACCTCCTCTCCTCTCCCTGCTTTTCAGGCACAATGAGGAGGGGAACGATGAGGAGGAGGAGTTCTCTCCTACAGGAGAGGTGACGGCGGAATCTTACCCCAACTGGTTACGCTTCCACATCGGCATCAGCCGCTACGAGCTGTACTCCAGACACAGTCTGGTGCTGGATGCTCTGCTGAAGGACCTGGTCACGCAGAGGATCACCAGCGTGGGTGAGTCAGCCAGGGAGAGCTGTATGTAACCAAGGTGTGTGTTTGTGCGTGTGTATATGTCAGTCTATAGGTAAGATGCAGAAGTCTGGGGCCGACAGTAATCGTGTTATTGGCCTCATGTTGTCCAGCACCAACATGACAGATGTTCATTCCTTATCAGTAAAACTTGAGAAGAGTGTGACAATGAAATATTACTTTTGTGCCATTTTTATTCTGATTAACTGTAGATTAAATAACTGGTGGCCTACCTAAAAATACTTTCATGACAGTCATATTTGTCTCAATGGAAAGTTTTACTGTCCTGTGGTATGATGAAACTTGAGAGGCCTTTCCACCCTGCAAGAGTAAAATTATGTTGACTCATTACAATAATATGATTCATATTGAAAAAAATAAACCTGGACCAGGTTGAGCCCTAGAGTGATGTGCGTGCACCTGTCTTGTCTTGAGTGCACAACGAATCCCAACATGTGGGCTCCTGACTGAACAGACTGTGTGCGCATGTGTGTGGGAAGGAGGCCACAATCACACACATCTGGCCTGCTATCTGCATTTCTGCTTATGCGTACAAGTTTACAAATCTACCGCCTTTTCCCCTGAGGAGCTTACTATAGAGTCCAACAAACTTTATTTATTAAATAATGTATCGGTGTGTGTGAGAGCATGTGTGCTTCGGCCAGCGTGTTGGTTAAGATATGCGTTACAGCTGCTTAATGATTGTATTCCTTAAAGCTCCGACCAGCACTTGATTTCGCCTGACCATTGACTGAAAACATGTGCTGTGTCACTAAATTAAAAGTGAGGATGGATAACAGATGGGTAGAAGCGAGGGATCAACTTCACATTGCTGCTAAACATTTTCAGGCAAACTTAATGGCAGGAAAAATGGAGAGAAACATGCAAGAAGAATTTCCCCCTACAAAGTCTGAAAGTCTAAATGTTGCTCTCATTCCCAGAGATCCATTACTGTCTTTCATTTGGAGACACTTTGCTTTTAGATGATTAATAAGTGCAAATTGTATGCAGGAGTATGTGAGCTTGAGCATCAAGACGAGCTTTGAGAAATTCTGTTTTGAAAAGCTGAGAAAAATAAAAATATGCCAAGGTGCAAAGGCACCATTAAAAAAAGTTCCCTCAAAATGTCTGATTTTTTTTTTAAAGAAACAAGCCTGCTAAAAGACTGATTTGTATTTTTTTTCCAATTATTTTGCTGCAAATGACTATAAATGTACTATATTGTAGTTTTTTCAACTTCTCAATATACTGATGTCATCTTGGACAAATCATCCTGAAAAGACGTTATCGTTTGTGCTATCGTGGCTTCATTAAAAACTGGGCAGTGGATATCAAAATATCGTCCACTGGTGCATGTTGTTATCTCTCGCTGTCTCCACTGTCTCATTGTTAGGAGCCCGTCACAGGCAGCTCACAGTCATTCATGCCACATATCTCCGTCTACACTTAGTAGTTTGTGTTTTCGGTCCTCTCTGTTTGTAATATATAAACCATCAATCTGCGCCCAGACACACCTATAAAAACACTGTCTGTCTGCTGAAAAGAAAACCTGGTGCAGTGTGTGTGTGTGTGTGTGTGTGTGGCTGGAAGTGGAAGCATGCATTACAGCTTTTGTGCCCCATAATTGGCGCGCACACTCACCACTTATCTGTCTCGCTACAATTACAAAACAGAGACAGCATTAGAAAGTTTTCTCTGTTCAGCATTTTCTGTGCAATAGTGCCTCCCTTCCTCTGTGTCTGTCTCTCTCTGGCCTTTTGTCCAGTCTTCAGCCGGACTCATAAATCATGCGCACAGTGCCGTGAGGTGGCACAGGTGGGAGCGGGGTGGATTTATCATCACAGCACGGGGATGGGAGGGGAATCTGATGGTGGTGGGCGAGGCCTGGAGCTTTGTGAGAGACCAGAGAACAGGATGGTTTAGAAAAGACATCGATTCATTTGCAGACGCTCGGAGAAACAAAGCAAGAGATGGATGGTTGGATCAACAGAGGCGCATACATCCACACACACAGACTCAAAAGAATGTCCTGTTGGAAGTTTACTGTTCAAGTCCTGTTTGATTGCATGTCAGCGCAGATACAATCCAGAGAAACAATCAGCTGAGCTTTGCCGGGGTTTTTCACGGAGGATTACCTTTTGTAGTTTCCAATTAGAAACTAAATTTTATAAACGTCCAGCACAGAGCAGAGAATTGAGGTCAGCTCCTCAAGGATTGTGGCTTACGGGTTCAAGGTCACAGCATTAAAACATGGTCAGGTCGTTTGCAATCTCTCAAAGGTTTTAGGCCTGCTGTATGGCTGCACCAAGTTTAAAGATTACTCGGGGGCACCATCCACTTGACCTGGCTGCAGCAAATCTGGCACGTGTGCAGGCCTAATGCTCTCAGTGCATTCTTTGGCTTTGATTTCACTCAATACTCATCCTGTGTCATGAAGAAGAGGCACTGACCCGAGGTTACGTAGGTTGTACTTTGTGCAACAGTGGATGTAAAATCCAAAAGCTTTTGAAAATGAGTCACGGTAATAGCGAGGCTTGCCAGTGGTGAGTAAAGCAAAGTGAGACAGACAGAGCAGAGTGGAGAGAACAGGAATAAAAGGATGACATATACAAACAAGGAAGAGGGACACCAAGGGAGTCAATAAACACAAAAGACAGTTCTGTGTAGGGGGTAGAGTGAAGCCGGCTACTCAGCCAGCAAGGCGTTTAGTAAGAGGGTCCACTACAGGGGGCTTATGTTGATATTGGGGTTAGGCAGAAGCGCTGTGTTGTGTAATATGCTCAAGTTAATGCGCTGTAATAAATGGGCAAATCCCCCCAAAGCCTGTCCATTATGACAGAAACACAAGGCATTTAGACAGGCCTGGCGGTCTCTTTGTTTAAGTCGGAGGCAGGCAGGAAGCTCACGGAGAGTCTACGTCAGCCCCTGGGAGACACCGTGGATGTGACTGATAGTCAGAGACATGTGCCCTGGCTCCTCTCCCAGGGTGCAGGAGGTCAGTTTGGTAGAAGCGAGAGGAGAAGTTGTTGCGGATAGTCCAGCGTGTCCGAGCAAATCCTGACAATGTGTACAGAGAAACATCTGGTCAGAATCAGGTCTGTCACGCAGGGTTTGCACGTAGATGGAAACATACAGTTAATCTTTGATTTGATTCAGGAAATGAAGTTTTGTTAATAAGATTTTCCAAATGCTAATTGCACTATAATAATAATAAGCTGCTGAACTGTATTTTCAGTGGACTTTATGTGCTAAATGTTCTAAAGCAGTGGTTTCCAACTGGTGGGTTGCAGACCAAATGTGGGTCGCAGATTGATTCTGAACGGACCGCAGATGACTCCCAAATGTAAAAGCTTGTTATATAGCCCTTTATTTTGAAGTACAGTGAATTACAGTGCAGTTTCCTGCTGCAGAGTGAGCGACTAACAGGCAGCTACTTGACAGAAACAAACTAGTTTGACAACATGGCCAAACCCAAGTATGATGCTGAATATATTAAACTGTGTGGACCTTGAACTAATAACAAAGGAGAAATGTGGACCCTGTGGCTGGACCAGTTGGAAACCACTGTGCTAAAATGACATGCACGCTGCAGGAGCACACAGTCACTGTGTTACACTGTAAAATCTGACAAGTAGAGCTTACTTTAAAAAATCTAGGAAACCGATTGCCTTAAAATAGTTAAGTAAATCTAACTTTTAGTCCTGTGTTGTTGATGTTTTTTATTTAATTGTTAGTTTAGTTAAAATTGAGTTATATTTACTAAATTTTGTGAAGTTTTTGCAACTTAATGACAAGTAAAATAAACTTATTATTTCTAAGTGTTAGCAACTTAAGTAATTTAAGTTAGTCTGACTTAACTGAATGGTTGTGTTTGCTTAGTAAAATTTAAAACACTGATTAGCCTTCGATACATATGTATAAAAACAGACATGTAAAATAATGATGCTTTAGGGTTTGTGTTGTGCTTTGCTTATGGTGCTCTGTCGTGTGCTGGTGTTATGTGCAATACATTAATGACTGATGTGCAATACTGCAATGTTTTTTTAATGTTTTTATGGTGTATGCTTAATTTCCTCTGGACTATTATTGTAAGGCAGTTATACTGGTAAAGCTTTCCCAACAGGGACAATAAAGCATGTCACATCACATTGTATCATATCCTATTATATCCTATCATGCCGTATCGCGTTGTGTCGTATCGGAAAAAAACATCTTGTGGCATGACTAAGAGGATTTTTGAATGTGGTGGACTTATATCTGCAGGTTTTGTCTTGTTATCATTCCAAAGAAAATACAAATGTAACTGAGTAGCAACCAGCAGAACACAAATATAAAGCACAATGTTAACACTTACCGGTGTTCATGTATCTTCTTGCAGTTTGAGGCACATGCATAATAAGTTTGATGAAATTATCAGGATTATTTTTATAAGACAATACATACATTTTCTGAATGCTACTGAGTAAACACAACTGTTGAATTAAGTCAGACGAATTTGGTTTACTTAAGTTACACTACATTATACTTGTCATGTTTTAAGCTGCAGCAAATTAACAAAAATAAGGCAATACAACCAAACAATTAGCTATAAAGTTAACATAACATCAGTAGTTATAGTTACTTACCTTTTTAAGGCAACTGGTGTCCTAGATTTGTTTAAGTAAGATCAACTTGCCAGATTATACAGCAGCAGGGTTTGGCAGTATATTAAGATTTTCCAACCAGCCACTGACAACCCACCAACATCTATCCCTGATAGCTTCAGTACGGAGATGAGTTCAAGCGGCAAGTTTGCTCTTGGCTTTTTTTAATCTAATAAATAAACAAATCAAAAGCTCACAAAATATCATGAATATCATGTCTAAGATGAGCTTAACTGCCTTGATAATGAAACACATTTCATTCAGACAAAATATAATTTGCCATAATCATCTTGGTTAGTCTATTCATTGTTTCAACAACCACCAAATCTGGTTCAGTTGAACTGAACCCTTAATTCAGTTGAGTTCAGAGTAAGTTGTGAAAACATGCTGGCTCCACACGCTGTTTCCCTCGCTGTCTCTGTCTGCTGTTGGTCTGCCCGCTGAGCTGCAGCTTTGACCCCTTCTTTGGAGGCAGACCATGAAATTAGCAAAATAAAAAATCACCCAGAAACTCGCCCCAACAAAACAACCAGTGATGGCCAATATATTTGTCCAACCCTACTCCGTTACACTCGGAAAAATTGTCCATTTCCAATTTTATCCCGCCATCAAACCCAGAACTCGCCATAGCTGTCAGCAGATGCTTTTCACACTACTTCTCTCTCTCAGTCACACCCAGCTCCTAACTGCTACAATTGCACTTTGATTGTACAGTGTCTGGCAAATTGGTCAGCAGATGTGATAGCTCTATTATGCAGTCATGCAAAATTGCGTCCTCCAAATTGGCAAATAATGAAACAGCTGTGCATATGTGTGGGCGTAGTTCTGTGTGTTAATGTCTATGTGTGTGTGTGTGTGTGTGTGTGTTTACTGTTTGTGCTTCAAATACTAATCTAACATTTCGATTGTTTTTCCTCTCAGCCATGAAATCAGGAGGCACCCAGCTGAAGTTGATCATGACTTTCCAGAACTATGGACAAGCGCTGTTCAAACCCATGAAGTAAGCAGACTACATTTACATGACTACACCACATCATCTGGTTATCGCAGACATTATCATTGTTAGAGTGCCCATCTAATGGCGGCTTCTCTGCTTGAAACATTTCTCAAATTACAGCAAATTTGCATCCCCCCCCCTAAAATAACTAACATCAGAAATCTGTTTGATACACTTGGTTTGATGCGCCCACTTGTAATGCATATGTTTCAAGAGGGCTACGGGAAATCTCATCTGAATTGCTCATCTGAAGTGCCAAGCACTGCCGCTGCATCTTTGGTTGCGTTCCGATACACAGCTCTCCCCCTCTGTGTGATCTTTTTCTGTCTGCTTTTTAATTAACATCAACAGGCTTATGTGTTAATTAAAATGAGCATTGAGCCATTGTCAAGGCGTCTATTGGGAGGCATATATGCTAGCAAAGGCGCGTGGCACATGAAAAAGAAATATCCTCCCTCTCAGCTGTCTGAGTTTTGCCCAAAGAATTCCCATGCCGACGCAGATAAACAGCGTCCAGGCCAACTGGGCTGCGATCAGAAGTAATTGCTCAGGAGCCCGGTGTGATTGCTATGAAATGCAGAATGGTTTTCTACATGAGAGAGCCGCAGTGGAGAGTATTAGATTCTGGGAGAGAGACATGGAGACGGGCAGAGAGAGAGGGTGTTTGTGTGTGTTTTTGGAGTGTGTGTTTGTGTAACTGAAGCTTGTGAAAGCTCAGAGTGTCACATCTTGACAACCTGCATAGGTATAGTTTGTGATGATTCTTTATTTCAAGCGAACCAAGCCCATTACCATACCAGCCAACGCCACACGAGTGGGAGGATAAGGAGTTCAGGCCTGCGAGTTCGACATCAGCCTGAAAATGAATGATGAAATTTTGCTCCTGAATATCTTTTCACTGTCAGGACTTGATTTATGGAGAGTCTGCAGAGTTTATTCAAAGTTTATTCACCTAATGCTTGGTGCTCATATCCCTTATTCAGCTCCTCTTTACCTAGATGCTGTGCAACTCTATAGCTTAATATATACGCACAAACAGCAGCAGCGGCGGCGGTTCAGAGCTGCACACGAGTCATTTTTATGTGTCCTAACTTGGCATTTCATTTCAAGGTCAATCAGTGGCTGAATTATGAGATCGTGGCGTTGTTTACTAAACTAGCCGCAGAGAATATGATCCAAACAATAGCAATCTGAGCATCTATTGTAGCTTTCATACACGCAAGCCTTTCAAGTCAACAACAGCGCCCAGCAGGCATCAATGGCATAGTCATATCTGACAAGAACGGAGATAACCCTCTGAGTGTTTGTGTCTGTGTGTGTGTGTGTGTGTGTGTGTGTGTGTGTGTGTGTGTGTGTGTGTGTGTGTGTGTGTGTGATGGGGGTAAATTTAAATAGATATTTGACTGGACGAGGCATTCAGGGGCTGCTTCTAGGCAACATGGGCAATATGTGCAGCGTATGCATGAGCTGTGCAAATGTGATGGCAGGAACGGTCAAAGAAGGGAGAGAACGTTGTGAGGTGTGGTCAGGCTGTGGCTCTGTGCGTCGTGGTATTAACAGAATCAGCAGTCATGTCATGCCTTGTTATACATACAGGGGTAGGTTTCATTTTGTTTTGTCAAACAGAGAACAAGTAATGAGTCCCTTAGGAGTGAAGGCTGTGTCAACATGTGAAATGTCAGCACGACAATATATATGCAGAGTTGCCGCAGGTCTGGAAAGTACTTGAAAGTGCTTGAAACAAAAAAAATCAAGAACTCAGCCCAAATCACAAATAGCTAATAGAAGTCCTAAAAATATATATTTGTGGTAAAATGCACTCAAAAAAAATTGAACTAGAGGACATGAACGAATCCTCTGTTGTGAGGAAGTTGTGCAAAAGCTTAAAAACACAAACATGCGGTACTTTCAAATAGTGAGCTATGCTGTATTTTCATATGTGTCTTACCTATTCGTGTTTAACAGTTATTAGTCTAAATCAGTGTTAAGTAGTTGTTATATGTGGAGTGTTTAGTAATCTGTTGGATGCTGTGACCATAAAAATGTATCCACAAAGTTAAACTGTGCTAATTTAGCTGCTAGCTAACTTAATTTCCATGTCAGGGGCAACGTTACTGTATGTTACTTTTGTAGCGTGTTACAGTAACGTAATACTTTAAGCAGTAACAAAGTAGTGTTGCACATAACTAATAGGATTTCAGTCAGGATGCACAATGATATCGTCATGTCATCGGCCCATAATGGCTCTAAAATAAACTATTGAAATTGGCCAACATGCGTTTTCAACATGCGAGTATGTACGCATAATATGATGTTAATTCCACTATGGAAGAGAGCTGATGATCACAAAACTTGGATTGGAGAAAAAAAAGAATGTATCAAATGAGGTGCTGTATATTGGCATATTGGATATTTGCAAAAACCAACAACATTGTGCATCCCTAGATTTCAGTAATATTACAGTTAGGTGTTTGGATGAGGGCTGCTGAGGGCTGCAGTTGATTTTGCTTTCAAAACTGGACACTGACCTCTAATTTTTAAGAGAAACAAAAATACAAAATAATGAAAACTACAAGAGGCCTTTCCTTTCAGTTCAGTGCTTTAGTGACGAGGTGAGCTTTAACGCCACGTTTCAAAGCGCTACTCATTAAGAAATGAGATGCAACTGTTGGGCAGTCTGTAAAGAGTAACAGAATTGACCTATAACCGATAGACATAACTGGTCTAAAATAATCTCGGCAGTTAACCATTAACTGAACTAATTAACTGTTGACATCCCTAGTTTTGACCAAGAGTAAAGCCAAACTGCGGATCAATTGTTTGACGTTGACAAAAACTCTGGGGGACGCTTTGCAAGAGTAGTTATTAGTTCCGCTAGCTGTGTTGTGGCCTCCAAACAGCGACTGTCGGCAGCTCGAACTGCCAGAAGAGTAAAACAGAGCTTTAGTTCAGTTCTCGAAAAGTGCTTAAAAAAATCATTAAAATAATTATTGTCATTACAAAAGAGTACAAAGTGAGTATCTTTGTGTTTATGAGTTATGAGTTAGTAAATGCTTGAACTGTATGTGCTGAGTTTCACTTTAAAGGGACTGTATATATAAAACACTATGTTATGTAAGAATGTGAAAGGAAAGTGTTCATTTCGTACAGTAGATGTAAGTAAAACAGTCTTTCTCAGTTGCTGTCAGAAAATCTTTTGACAGTAATTACATGTCAGTTTCTGAATTATATGCTACAGATTCCCGCAGCTCTTTATTTAGCCTGTCATATTTTATTCAAACTCCTTGCTTTGACTGTCACAGTCATCTGTCTCCAGTGTTTACAGATATCATACAAAAGTCTTCAGAGCGGAAATACAAAAATATCAGAGTTTTCTGAGAGAAATAATGTAGAAAAATAACCTTTGTTCTACTTTTGTTAACGCACATCATGACTTTTTGTTGTTTCTGTCATGGCATTGATGTGTCCCACTTTTATTTTAGGATCTGTGGTGCATTCTGGGTACAGTAGTTCAGAGTGACGCTGTGTTGCATTGTTTTTTTTTTCCACCTGTCCCATTGTGCAGCATCAAGTGGTGCTTCAAAGAGGCTTTGATGTTACGGGCCTCCTTTGAGCCGAATGCAAATCTGTACACTGGCATGGGCCAGGAGACTGCACAAGCTGACAGCTTGCCAGACACCTCCACACGATGTTTTCTCCGCGCAGCTCTGGGAAAAAAAAAAGTTTGGAGCTCCGTTTTATCTGTCTGACAAACTCTGTGATTGTGTTTGGTGATTTAAAGCGGGTGCCCACAACGGGGTAGAGGATGCTCGTTTAGTTTTTCAAACTGCAATTTGGTTAAGTGTTTTAGGTCACGACGGCTTGTTTTCCCCCCACAAAATAAGGATCTCCTCTGATTTGTGTGCCAGCCAAATGTTTGTGATCCTCCCAAGAATTTTAATCCGACAATCAAACGTGTACAAACATCGTTCCTCAGTTATGGATTTTGTAAATGAGGTAAATTCGTGAAAAACTGCAGGTCATAATACCTCGATTACTGAAGAATAAAAAAGGGATGAATCATTTTCTTAAAACACTAGCCAACAAACATTAATACAAAATAGATTTAATTCGAACCAAAGTTGGGGATATCAGACGGATGTGAGCAAAAGGGTCAAAGGCTTTAAAGGAAGGAGGGGAATGAAGTGGCATGTGAAAAGAGAGAGTGCTGGTGTTGGAAGACAGATGAGAAGCGAAGATAGACCAGAGGGTAGGGGAGCAGTTAGCGCTGCCAACCTGTCAAGGAACTGGGTCTTCCAGCTGGAGCGAGGTTACAGGCCGAGCAGAGACCCCTCCACTGCCAGGCCTCCATGTCTGTCTGGCTCAAATCCCTGGTGCCCCATCCTACCCATCCCCTGCCAAGATCCTGGTTGTGGTGTGTGTGCAGAACCACAATGTTCATGTCACGCTAATTGGATTTGTCAGATGGAGGGCTGAAGGATTGAAGAAGGAGGTGTAAGCCTCAGATATGCAAAGAAAGAATTAATTTCTCCATCACACGCTGTTTGACAAGCCTGTTTCCACCCTCCTCGCTTTGATTTTGTTGATAGTCTCACAGTTCAAAATGGTTTATGCATTGCAGGAATAGCAGAATTGACTTTGATCGTCCCCGTTTGTTGTGTGCACGCCCCAGTCCTGCCGAGAGCTGTTATATCAACACACAAGATTCATTGCATGTAAACACATGTGCTAGAACATACTGTATATATAGGGCGCCCATGCCCGTCCTGCGGCACCGTGGGGAATCGGGAGACGTTCATCTGCATGAACCAGATCAGATTTGACAAGCTCTGGCTCTTAGCGCTAGAAAAGCCAGTGGGGTTGGTCGTGAAGCCTCTTAGCTGCAGCACCCAAGAGGCTGCTTCTGCTGTTTCATAACCACAAGTCCATTTGAGGGCCTCATCTTATCTACTGCGCCCCAGTTGGGTCATGACTGACATTCCTCCAAGGATCCACTCTGTAGAAGGGGAATTTT
This sequence comes from Epinephelus cyanopodus, assembly GCA_026686955.1. Lineage (NCBI taxonomy): Eukaryota > Metazoa > Chordata > Actinopteri > Perciformes > Serranidae > Epinephelus > Epinephelus cyanopodus. Next base: position 14,662,480 of record CM048929.1, read on the forward strand.
GAAGCCATCTCAAGCCCCCCAGAGAGCACCTCTCCCTTCTCTGGTTATTGATCTAATCATGAAAGATTGATGCTTTTATTATTGATTCAAATGCATTCATGTAAAGTGCAGGAGGAAACGGAGCTGTTCATAAAGTGTTTCTGATGGCTCGTGGTTCTTATGGTAAGCTGGATGCTCGAGAGTTCACCTGCTGCTTACAATTATTTCCTGCATACAAGAACCTCCAGTTAATCTTCTTCAAGCACACATATGACAATCCTGTGCACTCACGATAACACACATCTGGGGACCAGCTGACCACGAAACTGGCTCACGGATTGAGTTGTCCCTCTTTTTCACACCAGTCGTCACAATCCTGAATAGAATCCAATGAAAGGATGATGGTTTTCACAAAAGCCATCACATGGAGCTTCAGAAGATCCATCCTGATCCAAACAAGTCCCATTGTTAGGAACCTGAACATCTCATTTCATGGATGAATATAGCACGATTACATACACATGCATGCACAGATGCACGCTGTAAGTTTACATATGCATGTGTGCATACGTGGCATGCACTGCACGAACACACAAAATCCCCCTTTGATTTCATCATTTTTATTTCATTATCGTACACCTTAAAGGAAAGGTATTCATCTTATGTTTTTGTATCTTTTCTAACAGTGCTTCTGTAAAGAGCTTTGATGAGCCTAGGTGTAGTGCTGGCAGAGCGCACCAGAACGATGCTCTGCCACTTCTTTTGTCCAGGCGAGGCAGTAGGGTATTCACAGTTTGCATACTGCGGTTCAAATCCATACATTTTTTGAAGTGCTTGAATACCCAGTCATCACTAAAGTGTATGTCATGGTCAGACTTTTCATATTGACTTTTAAAGTGTGGTGATTGATCCACAACATCAACCCACATGCTGCGTAACATTCAAGAAAACATTCCACCTTAAGAGTTGCCGGTAGCTGCTGGTAGCTTTTGAGCGGCAAAGTGAATTAAATGATTTCTTTTCAGTCTATAGCTGCTGTTAACTAATAAAGATGAAAAAGCAGAAAAAACTTTCTTTCATTTTACACTAAAGTTTACTGATGTAAGTAAATTGCCACAGAAGGAACAGTGGCTACAGACCACTGTAGTCCAACTGACAAGTCAATGGACTGTGGGGTTTCTAGCTCCATGTTTTAGTATCAGATAAGTGAGCTGGGTGAAGAAATAACAGTGCGAAATGGAAGGGTTCTGGTGGTACACACATTCATAATTTTTGACAATGGAAATGCAAGAAAAAAAAAAGTTCTAAAGGCCCTGACACACCAAGCCGATGGTTGGCCGTCGGCCATGAGCGGCCATCGGCACTTCGGCGTTGGCGGCTTTTCGGCCGAATGAGCATGTTGAATCGCTGACAGAGCTTGTCGGTGAGAGAGATCACTCTGATTGGCTGTTCAGGTTTTATTCCCTCACCCCTGTATCAAGTGAATCCACCTGTAGGCGCTAGTTCTTTGATGTCGGTTTGGTGTGTCAGCACCTTAATATGTACTGAACTGAACTGAACTGAACCAGACTGCTTGGTGGAAATGAGGCTATGAAGGAGCATAACAGGACATAAAATGGACAACCTGGACATTACTGCTACTGGTGGTACCAAATTAGTATTTGTTTCGAATGTGGCTTCATTTGCTCTGCACAAGCAGGTACATGACATTCAAAACTAACCCAATGGCCAGAAAAAATGCTGACACTGTACGATTCTACAAAACCTGAATATGTTACGCCCGCGTCACACCGCCTAGATAAGCGTGTGACGACTACCTCACTGATCTGCTGCAGCTCACATGCATGCTGTGGTATATGGTATACTCTGGACAGGCTCCAGTGCAAGTTATTATGATGGGCCCTTGTGCAAGGCGTAGGACAGCATCAACATACATATTTCACGGATGGACAGCGGCCTTTAAAATTCACTGATCCTCAACGAGGATCAAACATTCAACCTAAGGACTTCCAACCAGCCTGAGCTACCAGGCCAGAGCCACTTTGTCTGTGTTTCCAAGACATTTTAACTTTCTCCTTCAGACATCAGCTTGCAAAACAGACTGACTGTTCACCTGAGAATTGAACCCCAAGCCTCTGACCTTAAAACCGGTCTGAACCAGATATCCCCTCCAATACTGAGGAATTTCTAGTCCTACAGCTTGGCAGGTGTTAGCACTACGTCACTTAAGAAATATTGATATGATAAATAAAGGAAAGGAAATAAACAGGGGTCAAAGCCGTTGCCCTAGCAACAGAAAACCAATGAAAAGGTGTATAGTTGACTAATGTATGTAAACTTGCCACCGTAGGAACAGCAGTTACATAACCTTTGAAACCAGCCACAGTTTAACCGTGCACGTGCATGCATGCACAGGCATCATGTTGTAGGTGCGTTATTCCCTAGACCCCTGCCCACATGTGCCCTAAGAATGCTGCTGGCTCCCATGAGTTAGACACACTTTTGAGAGGTGCAGTGTGAGCTCATCTTTTGGTGTGTACACAGATGAAGCATGTTACTATAGACAGCTGTTCGCACAGCTGTGCCTCACACACATACACGCTCAAACACACACTCACGCACATACTTACATATGCACACAAGCTGCAAAGAGAAGGACACTGTGGGGGTTGCAGAGTTCGTGCACCCTCCATCACCCAGGGCTGGTACTGGAAAATCCGCGAGCAGCGAGCCAAGACGCAGCTGTAGCCGCTCACTCAGAGCTGTGGGTATATTACACAGGAGGTGATGACTGCGAGCCCACACTCTGCCTGCACGCACAAAAGAAAACTAGCTCATTCACTCGCGACTGCTCACCGTTTAACACTTCCCTAATGATTTTCACTGTGACAAGTCAAAAAGCCTTGAAGCACATTAAAGAGACTTTAAATGTGATGAAACGTCAAATCTTTTCACATTAACATCCTCATCCTGTAGTCCGTGATGAAGTTTTCTGGGACGATTCTGACCTCGATTTTGCACATTAGAAAAAGCTGAGTTGTCACATCTATCTTTTCACGTGCTGATAGGTTATGTAAACTGTGGCTTCATCAGCCCTTCTGGCTGAACGGTGCTCCTCGGGTTTTCAGCAGGGACGTCCTGCTTCAGATTGTCCTCGCAGTCGTCACAATTAAGTACACTCGTGTCACGCAGGCACACAAGACCAATCGGCTGACAGGGGACAGAGCAGCTCAGGATGCCAAGTCATTTATCTGACCTGGCTGTTCGAATCAGTGACGGCCTGTAGAGAGCAGGTGTGATTTGTTCACGAGGTGGCAGAGATACAGGAGGCTGTACATTTGAAGTGTGTACGTCCTTTTATCTGTGTATGTGAACGTGTAGTTCTATGATCACCTATTGATTCACAGGTTTCCATATTTGCAGATGTGTGTGTGTGTGTGTCAGAAGCTGAAGTAAAAAACAGGATATTGTAAGATGTATGAGGCAGTTAAAAAGAAAATCTGTCTGCACTGTTTGACAGAAGTGGAAAGAAACAGTTGCCTAAGAGTGTTTTACAATGTTTCCCAACAAAACTGTAATGAAACAGTTTGAGTGTGTTGACATCCATGTTGAGGTTAGTCATGAGTGATTCACTTTTACACTGTGATCTGTAGCCTATACTTCGGCTTTAGCTTCTAACTATCTTTGTCTTTTTAAGCTGTTGTTGCTGCTGAGTCAATTTGACATCCTGGATATATCCTTCAAACACAGACTGTAGACCCCTCTGTCTGCTTCTCTCTGGATTCACTCTTTCATTTTTCCAAAAATGTGATTACATCTCATCAGGGAGTGCAGTTAGTTACAGTGTGGGCTCCATGCTTACTCCAACAGCTCGTCAGACCATCACAAAGGGGCGGGGCTTAGCGAAAGGTCAATTACATTCATATTGGATGATATTTCACCCCACAACGTATGTGCAGCACAGGAAGTAGTGTGCCCTTTATATTGTGAGGCAGAAAGTAAGGGTGTGGCGGAAGGGAATGAATGGAGTTTGCATTTCATCACAGACCTGCAATTAACATTTGCCTTTTCTATTAGCGTTAATCAAATGTCCTGCCTAAAGACGCTTTATACGCGTAGAAAATATGCAACGTTGCAACGAATTAAGAAAAGAACTCTGGCCTCCAGAAAAAACGCTTTGGTGGACACGACCCCCAAAAACTTTGGAAACAGGGAAATCCGCTGTCAAACGTTATCGGCTGCGTCTGCGCTGCCTTTGATTTTCTCTATCTCCCGCACACACACACACACAGGGACAGAGTGAGAGTGTTGCGGTGTCAGGCCTTCACAACATCTGTTTCTCATGCAGCTTTGTAGTCTCAGCCAGGCAGCCGGAGAGGGCCAGACCCAGCAGCCCTCCTTTAGGCTCTGGGCATTACCAACTCCCTCTGCAGGTCTTTAAGATTAATTTGGTTTTAAAGCTGCTCTAATGTGGCTGAGGATTGCTCATCTTACACAGCAACCCCCCTCCCTCCACCTCCCTGCTCCTTTCATCCCCATCCTGACCTCTCGCCTCCTTTATTCACTCTATCAAAGACTTTTGTGTCGTCCCGCTTCAGGCTGTTGGAGCGTCACAGGTCTCAGCATCGCTTCTACCATCATGTCGGTTCTCACTGTTTTTCTGTTGCCCTCATTTACACTCTGATTTATATTTTTCCTATTTCAGGCAACCGTGTAAACAACCCCACGTAATGAAATTCCCGTTCTCTCGGCTTCACACTGTGATGTTGCTTAGCAAATGATGTGGGTTGTTTGCATGTGTTTGAACTTGGAGTGTTTATATCTGATTAACCATGCATGTACGTGTGTGTGTGTGTGTGTGTGTGTGTGTGTGTGTGTGTGTGTGTGTGTGTCCAGTGTAGTCAGTGTGTGGGCGCTGTGATGCGTTGACCTCTTGTAGGCTGTGAGATGAGCCGGTTAATTAGTGCAATGCTATAACAGCCGTGTAACCAGCTGCATTCAGCGGTTTGTCACATCTGCCTCATCATCAGCACACACACTGTTTCAGATGAGTATTTGCATTAGTGAAGTTTTAATAAAGCTCAGAGAAGTCTTCATAAAGTCTACTGCTGAATTTCAGTGTGTAATGTTTTAATTGAAGTGTCAGTCATTTATGTGTGTTCTGCTTATTACAGTGTGCGTTTGGGTCTCCTGCAATCAGTCACTTTATATCATTCACATCTGTCTGACTCACTTCTGTTCCATTTGCTGGGTGTTCACAAAAGAAGAAACATCTTTTCATGTTCCTCTTTCCGTCAGCGTCTCACTCGTGTCTGCGTCTCGGCTCCGTGTCTATTCCTGATTCCAGAGGTCGTCAGTGTGGCATCTGGCACTAAACGTGCCTGTATCATCTCAAATCTCAAATCACTTCTTTTTTTTTTTTGGACACACAGACACTGAAACACAAAGGACTGTCTTATTTTAGACTCCAGAGCCTTAACGTCCCCTCACACCCTCCCCTCTCACACGCTTCGTATAAAGACATCTCTCATGAATGTTTTACTAGGTCATCTCCTGAGGAAGTGGCGTTTTTTCGTCACCATCCCTCCCTTTCTCTCTCCCCTCTCCGTCCGTCCCTCTCTCTCTGTCTCCACCTCCCGTTCACGCTCCTTTTTGGACTTTGTTTGTTTGATTCGCTGAGGCGGTACTAATCCTCGGCTTGTCCCTCGCCTCTCTGCTCTGTATTTTTAGATTCTCTCCGTTTTCTCTCTCCGTCTAACAAGTGTTTATGCACTCACAGTGTAATGTGGCAGAGCTGTGAGTGCCCTAATCGTAATGTGATTACAGGCCAACTGAGTTGCTGGAGATGATACTATGAATGGTGTGTGTGTGTGTGTATGTATGTGTGTGTAGTTCTGGGTTACAGGCAATGACCCCAATCATTAGCAGCTGAAGTCATACCTTGATGTAGCATCTCATTACAAAATAATGTTCCACATCAGGTTAGTGTTAAATCAGCTAATAAACAACCTTCAGATAATGACTAACATGCTTAAAGGAAAATCCTTTTTTCTTTTACAACCTGTTTGTTATTTTTCTTTAGTTTTGGCCCCAGTTGCTATTGATCAAGAGGTTGTGAGCGATTTTATCACACTTATTTGGGAGAGGAAATTAACACCGCGTGTTATCTGGAATCTGTGAAGAAATCTTTGTTTCTCTCGCATGCCTCCACGGAGAATCCAAAAAAGGCGAACCTTCTTCCTGAATTGAAGTCACTTGGAACACGTTTAACAACAGCAAAACTATCAAACATCTGATCACAAACTCTCACACAACTCCTGCACTGTAATCCAAGTCTCATTCCTCTAGCTGTATGCTCAGTACTTACCAAACACATGCATTTTTGCTCAAACGTTACTATGTAAAATACTTCGGAGTACGAGGAGCGTGCCCAGACTGTGCCTATGTGTCTGCCTTGGCACACTACTGTGCATGAGATGTGTTTCAAAAGAGTTGTGTGAGAGTTTGTAAAAGGATGTTTTGATATAGTTTTGCTGTCGTTGGCTTTTTTTGGATTCCCCATTGACCATGGAGGCATGGGTGACAAACATGTGGCGAGAAATTCATACACAAAGTCATTTTGTGGGTGATGTATTCTAAGTAAGGAAACAATTAGCAGTCATTTTCAGTCAGTCTTTGAAGTGCTGACCATGAGTTACTGGTTCTCTACCATAATATAACTACCATAATATGTTGGATTTTAGAATAGTTTGCAGTAGCTACAATAGTCTGCGCAGTAAATTCTCGTTGTCACTGTTGCCAGGCAAGAGCAGAGACCCCAGGAAGTCACTGCTCTTGGCAAAGAAATAGTCCAGCACAGTACAAAACCACTTTGACACTTTGGTCTTTGTTCATGTTAAACAAATGAGATATAATATTTTCATTTGTGAACTTTAGAGGTGCTGATTGTTACCTTTAGACAGAGCCAGGCAAACTATGTCAAACTATCCCACCAAGAAACTTCTGGGAAAAGTAAATGTATCAGCATGAGTGATTGTTTGTGTATGTTTTGAAATGAAGTCAACTCTTTTGTAACTTTGTGATGATGTTCTGAGAACATGATGGGCCACCAGCTTGGATCAGCTGCACACGCCTTGAGCAATGACGTGGTTCGAAAGTTATCATAGCAGGTTTTCTACAGTCAGTCTCAAACAGACATACAGTGGGCTGAAATGATTGATATTTGATGACTAGATCAAGAAGTCTGTTAATTCTTCAAACCAAAAGTTTTGCTCCTGATATCTGAGTCGCAGACAGTTGTATGTGTGTGTTTTTGAGCATTTGGGTCCATGCCTGTGGGCCTGCGGTCAAGACCAGAGCGTGTCTGCTCCTCTGTGTTACGCCACATCCAAGTGACTCACATTCCTCCAATTGTGCACGCTTGTTGTGGTCCCTGTCCCTGTTTTTGTCGCTGCTGTGCGTGGTTATGTTGCTCAGCCATCCTAACGTATCATTATCGTCTAAAATACTGCATGGGGGAATTCCTGAGCGTCCCGCTAGGAATGTCGCTACCGCACTTGTCTGGAATGCTGAAAATTCATTTCCATCCAGGAGGTGAATTCTAGACATCTCAAACGAGCAGCTCTTTTTACGAGGCGAGGAAAGCGAGCCAAGCCTCGACTTATTGCCGTGATATTTTGTGTACCTTTAGCAGGAGTATCTGCTGAAATTACACAAAGTGTCTCAGGTTGGTTATCTTAAATGAGCGCACAGGAACGCTGCATTTAATTGAGGGGAATTATCAAGGGATAATTGTCATCTAAGTGCTTTGGTGAATCCACCATCTGCGATTAAGACCTTGCATTTAAGCAATTTACCCTGACAAGTTAGACAACAACTTGCTGTATGACATAAAAATCTTGCTAATGGCCCTGATGTTTTAAATTTCTAGTCTTTCTCAGGAGCTATAATGAGGATAATTGTTTGGTACAAAAAGGGGATGATAGTTTGTCTTTTTTTTTCTTACAGCAGTCTGAAAATGACAGAGCACACATGTTTCATTGTAACTTTGTCACTAAATCAACTGTTGCCCTTAACAATGGGACCACACGCACTGCGCCACCCCTCACAACCGAGCACAGTCATTAGATAACGACCTTTCCCAGGTAGATCTATCACAGTCCACCTGAATGTCTCTCCAGGCCGAATGAATGAAACAACAGTTCTTCGACAGAGAGGAAGAGGGAGGGCATTGTGGCTCTGTAACTTGGGCCTTTTGTGATAGCATGCACAAAGGTTAATACATCCATTGTGGCCAAGGCCTGTGCTTGTCTAAGCCTGTCCCACGCAAGGTGGCAATTAGGCTGTGTGCGACTCCCTAATGCCCCTGACAGAGGCCAGTGGAAGGGGAGGAGAATGCAATCATTGTCTACCAATTAAACCAGAGGAGGGTTCTGCCTGGCTTTGCCCATTGTCAGGGCAGGATGTAGGAGGGGCTGCAGTGGCCAGGTCTGGTATCACCGAGCCAGGGAGGCAGGAACCTGATCCAGGGGCTTGCCTGGGTCACCTCTCCCTTCCCACCCTCCTTTTTACAGCTCTGGGCAGCAGTGATGCAAACAGAGGAGTCTCTGTGCTTGAGGTGCGGGGAGACTCTCAGCCGGTGCTGCTGCTGCTGGAAAGAGTGTTCACAAAAGGAGCGTATGATGTGACTGAAAAAGCAAAGTTTGAAGTCTCGTCTGCATGTGTTACCTACTCTTAATCGTATCTTAATTGCTGACTGTAAGAAGGAACACAGTAGACTTTCATTTCCTGCTCTCAGACATGTGATATCAGTTATTTTTACATTTGGAAAAAGACAACCTCGTCATGTTCTACATCCCTTTAGAGTCATAACACAACAGCATTAGTACATATGGACAGAGACTGTATGTATCCACAGAGAGGAGCAGACTCAAGTAACAGCTGTCCTCCCAGTGGGCCGGTCAACCTGTGGGCAGGTGGTAAGTCTAACAACAGGAGTATTAAAAGATAAAAATACCCTGTTCTCTTTGTTTCTGCACTGTGGACAGCCTGCCCCCTCTGTATGTGTGGTGGGTTCAAATACAGCACATACAGGATAAGAACTGTGTTCATCTTCCTCCCCAACTTGTGCTTTCCATGCAGTGTATTTACTGCTTAAAAGTTTTTACGAGTCAGAATAGCAAATTTATAAAACACTTTAATTCTCAAAAGCTCTGATTTTTTTCCTCTCAATGTGGCACTAATACACTGTCATACTATGCTGTGCAAAAGCCATGCAAAATACTTGTTACGTAATGTTTTGTCGGGGTTTTTTGTATGCGTGTGTTATTTATTGGATTATATTTGTAAGATGCTCTAGTTATTGTGCCCCTCCCTGTGTGTACACAAGGAGGACAAATGCACACATCATCATTACAAGATGATGCATGGACACGGTCTGCAGCGACATTAAAAGTCATGTTACAGAATGCAGCCGTCACACGATGATGCATGGACAGTGCCTCATGATCTGAAGTATGACCAGTAACAGTGAAGAATGTCTTGTGTCTCGGGTTGTTTCCTTTCAACGTTTGAGCCAGAGTTTCATTTGCTTCTTAGTGTGAACATCAGTAGGAAACGTGCTGTAATGTATCTTCAGAGCGATGTCTTTGACGGATACTGAATGTACAGAACGTTGTCAGAAATGTATTCTTGGTTTTACTGTAAAGACATCCCAAGTCCCCTCCTTATTCCTTTCACACACAAATTAACTCCATTTACCCTCAAGTGCACTGGACTCGTTCCATCCCACTTAGCTCTTACACAAGGATAAATGCAACCCTCGGAACTGTTTTTCCAGCGGTTTCACCACTTCCTCCTCCACCGCCATCACCCACTCATGACCACAATGACATCTCTCAGCCACCACTTAGCCCCTGATAGATGGTTTCTATTTAGGAAACGGCATCTGACCGCAAACCACCAAGCACAACAAGACTGTTGACAGGTCTAAATAGAAAAGTTTAGCTGTGGGAGAAGCGAAGCACAAACACCCATGCTTCGATTTGGGGGCCCCGTCCGCAAAATACTGTTCTGGAAAGACTCTTTTGATTGCTTTCTTTGGTCGAGGTATCGAAGTTTTTGAGTTTTATGTAGTTAGGTTTCACTCGGTGGTGTGCAATCCATTTTGGGACGGTGAGGAAAAGCAGCGTGGAAAATAACTGACGGCTCGCTAAAATTGAGCTGTTCCCTCTCTGAGCTGGATGTAGTGATGGATGAACTGCAGGAGCTTTTAGCGCTGAGCAGAACAGGTTGTTACGACTACCCCAAAGCTTCTCAGGTAATTAATAAACACATTCATTAGGGAGCTAAAAACAAAAGACAGCGCTACTAAATCAAACGGTATTCTGTCATCAGTCATGCACTGCTGGAATATGGCATTTTAACAAGCTTCACATCGCACTAATTAGGGGAAAAGTCTTCTGAGATAATCAAAAATAAATGACAGCCTCTGTGGGTCTGCTGCTGTGTGCAGTCTTTATCTGCTTTTTGTGGTGTGTCCACATTTCAGTCTAAGTAAACACAGATGGGGAAGGGAGTGACTGGCCAGCAGCCACACTGTCCTTCAGGAGAAAAGGAAATCAGAAGGAGGGGGAGGGAAAGAGGTGGAAAGTGATGGAGATGTGGTTACGTGCCTGACTAGTATATAGCAGGGGCACCTTAACACCTTGTTTCCACACAGTTTTGTTTTGTGTCCGTATTTCCATGTAGTATATGGACTAAAACCCTTAGTGTTCAACACAAGGAGGTGCAAACGCCACCACAACGTCAGAAAAGATCATTTTCAGTGTTTCTTGCCCTCCAATCTTGTGGAATATGCACATGAAGCAGCACAGAGACAAACCAGGACCAATAACACATGGCAACAAATAAGTGGGGAGGTTGACCTGTCAGGTGTGTGGCCAGTTTTGTGAAATATTTTGTCACAAGACAAATGATTCACTATGAAAGCACTCTATGTCAGTGGTTTCCAACTGGTTCAGTCACAGGGTCCAGACTTCCTCTTAGTCAAGAGTTCAGGGTCCACACAGTTTAATATATTCAGTCATACTGGCGTTGAGCCATGCTTTTGAGCTAGTTTGCTGTCTCTGTCAAGCAGCTGTCTGATACTCACTCACTTTACAGAAGGAAACAGTGCTACAGAAATTTCCTGTGCTTCAAAATAAAGTTGTTGTTTTTTTTTTTGTTTTTTTTTTTTAAAAACTTGAAATTTTTGCAAGTCAATTGCGGTCCATTCTTTTGGATCATGACCCACCAGTTGGGAACCACTGCTCTAGGTTACACAACTAGCATGCTATTAGTATTTGCTAGCTAAATATGGCTTTGAACTTTTCACAGAGAAAAAATATAGAAATAGGGCTGTATTGCATTCATCAATCTGTAACTACTTTTTTATGCTCACTTCCTCTGGCACAGTGCATACTCTCTGAAATCTACTGTGAAAATTCAGGTTTTTTTTCAACACACTTGAGTCAAGTTCTGGATGAAAAAAAGAAGGAGTTTAACAAACACATTGGTGATCATGGACGTTCTAATAGGAATGGACCAAAATCAGTATATATAGTATGTCGTCCAAACTCATGAAAAAAAGTCATAGTATAGCATGTCGTCCAAACTCATTAAAAAAACGTCATAGTATAGCATGTCGTCCAAAATCATGAAAAAAAGTCAAAGTATAGCATGTCGTCCAAAATCATGAAAAAAAGTCATAGTATAGTATGTCGTCCAAACTCATGAAAAAACGTCATAGTATAGCATGTTGTCCAAAATCATGAAAAAAAGTCATAGTATAGCATGTCGTCCAAACTCATGAAAAAACGTCATAGTATAGCATGTCGTCCAAAATCATGAAAAAAAGTCATAGTATAGTATGTCGTCCAAACTCATTAAAAAAACGTCATAGTATAGCATGTCGCCCAAAATCATGAAAAAAGTCATAGTATAGTATGTCGTCCAAAATCACGTAAAAAACGTCATAGTATAGCATGTCGTCCAAAATCATAAAAAAAAGTCACAGTATAGCATGTCGTCCGAAATCACGAAAAAAACGTCATAGTATAGCATGTCATCCAAAATCATGAAAAAAAGTCATAGTATAGTATGTCGTCCAAACTCATTAAAAAAAGTCATAGTATAGCATGTCGTCCAAAATCATGAAAAAAAGTCATAGTATAGCATGTCGTCCGAAATCATGAAAAAAAACATCGTAGTATAGCATGTCGTCCAAAATCATGAAAAAATGTCATAGTATAGTATGTCGTCCAAACTCATTAAAAAAAGTCATAGTATAGCATGTTGTCCGAAATCATGAAAAAAAGTCATAGTATAGCATGTCGTCCGAAATCATGAAAAAAAACATCGTAGTATAGTATGTCGTCCAAAATCATGAAAAAACGTCATAGTATAGCATGTCGTCCAAAATCATGAAAAAAAGTCATAGTATAGCATGTCGCCCAAAATCATGAAAAAAACGTCATAGTATAGTATGTCGTCCAAACTCATGAAAAAACGTCATAGTATAGCATGTCGTCCAAAATCATGAAAAAAAGTCATAGTATAGTATGTCGTCCAAACTCATTAAAAAAACGTCATAGTATAGCATGTCGCCCAAAATCATGAAAAAGTCATAGTATAGTATGTCGTCCAAAATCACGTAAAAAACGTCATAGTATAGCATGTCGTCCAAAATCATAAAAAAAAATCACAGTATAGCATGTCGTCCGAAATCACGAAAAAAACGTCATAGTATAGCATGTCATCCAAAATCATGAAAAAAAGTCATAGTATAGTATGTCGTCCAAACTCATTAAAAAAATGTCATAGTATAGTATGTCGTCCAAACTCATTAAAAAAAGTCATAGTATAGCATGTTGTCCGAAATCAAGAAAAAAAAATCATAGTATAGCATGTCGTCCAAAATCATGAAAAAAAAGTCATAGTATAGCATGTCGTCCGAAATCATGAAAAAAAACATCGTAGTATAGCATGTCGTCCAAAATCATGAAAAAAAAGTCATAGTATAGCATGTCGTCGAAAATCATGAAAAAAAGTCATAGTATTTAATATGTCGTCCAAAATCATGAAAAAACATCATAGTATAGCATGTCGTCAAAAATCATGAAAAAAAACGTCATAGTATAGCATGTCGTCCGAAATCAAGAAAAAACGTCATAGTATAGCATGTCGTCCGAAATCAAGAAAAAAATGTCATAGTATAGCATTTCGTCCAAAATCATGAAAAAACATCATAGTATAGCATGTCGTCCAAAATCAAGAAAAAATGTCATAGTATAGCATGTCGTCCGAAATCAAGAAAAAAATGTCATAGTATAGCATGTCGTCCGAAATCAAGAAAAAAATGTCATAGTATAGCATTTCGTCCAAAATCATGAAAAAATATCATAGTATAGCATGTCGTCCGAAATCAAGAAAAAAACGTCATAGTATAGCATTTCATCCAAAATCATGAAAAAACATCATAGTATAGCATGTCGTCCAAAATCAAGAAAAAAATGTCATAGTATAGCATTTCGTCCAAAATCATGAAAAAATATCATAGTATAGCATGTCGTCCGAAATCAAGAAAAAAATGTCATAGTATAGCATTTCATCCAAAATCATGAAAAAATATCATAGTATAGCATGTCGTCCAAAATCAAGAAAAAAACGTCATAGTATAGCATTTCATCCAAAATCAAGAAAAAAAGTCATAGTATAGCATGTCGTCCGAAATCAAGAAAAAAACGTCATAGTATATAGCATGTCGTCCGAAATCAAGAAAAAAACGTCATAGTATAGCATTTCATCCAAAATCATGAAAAAACATCATAGTATAGCATGTCGTCCAAAATCAAGAAAAAATGTCATAGTATAGCATGTCGTCCGAAATCAAGAAAAAAATGTCATAGTATAGCATGTCGTCCGAAATCAAGAAAAAAAGTCATAGTATAGCATGTCGTCCGAAATCAAGAAAAAAAGGTCATAGTATAGTATGTCGTCCAAACTTATTAAAAAAAGTCATAGTATTGTATGTCGTCCAAAATCATGAAAAAAGTCATACTATAGCATGTCGTCCAAAATCATGAAAAAACGTCATAGTATAGTATGTCGTCCAAACTCATTAAAAAAAGTCATAGTATTGTATGTCGTCCGAAATCATGAAAAAAGTCATACTATAGCATGTCGTCCAAAATCAGGAAAAAACGTCATAGTATAGTATGTCGTCCAAACGCATGTCGTCCAAAATCATGAAAAAAAGTCATAGTATAGCATGTCGTCCAAAATCATGAAAAAAGTCATAGTATAGCATGTCGTCCAAAATCACGAAAAAAACCGTCATAGTATAGCATGTCGTCCAAAATCATGAAAAAAAGTCACAGTATAGCATGTCATCCAAAATCACGAAAAAAACGTCATAGTATAGCATGTCGTCCGAAATCATGAAAAAACGTCATAGTATAGTATGTCGTCCAAAATCATGAAAAAACGTCATAGTATAGCATGTCGTCCAAACTCATAAAAAAACGTCATAGTATAGCATGTCGTCCAAAATCATGAAAAAAAGTCATAGTATAGTATGTCGTCCAAACTCATTAAAAAAACGTCATAGTATAGCATGTCGTCCAAAATCATGAAAAAAAGTCATAGTATAGCATGTCGTCCAAAATCACGTAAAAAGCGTCTGAGTATAGCATGTCGTCCAAAATCATGAAAAAAAGTCAAAGTACAGCATGTCGTCCAAAATCACGAAAAAAACGTCCTAGTATAGCATGTCGTCCAAACTCATTAAAAAAAATGTCATAGTATAGCATGTTGTCCGAAATCATGAAAAAAAGTCATAGTATAGCATGTTGTCCAAAATCATGAAAAAACATCACAGTATAGCATGTCATCAAAAATCATGAAAAAAACGTCATTTCGTCCAAAATCATGAAAAAACATCATAGTATAGCATGTCGTCCAAAATCAAGAAAAAACGTCATAGTATAGCATGTCGTCCGAAATCAAGAAAAAAATGTCATAGTATAGCATTTCGTCCAAAATCATGAAAAAACGTCATAGTATAGCATGTCGTCCAAAATCATGAAAAAAATGTCATAGTATAGCATGTCGTCCGAAATCATGAAAAAAAACCATCATTCGTCCGAAATCATGAAAAACAACATCATAGTATAGCATGTCGTCCAAAATCATGAAAAAAGTCATAGTATAGCATGTCGTTTTAAAATCATGAAAAAACATCATAGTATAGCATGTCGTCCAAAATCATGAAAAAAACGTCATAGTATAGCATGTCGTCCAAAATCATGAAAAAAACGTCATAGTATAGCATGTTGTTTTAAAATCATGAAAAAAATGTCATAGTATAGCATGTCGTCCAAAACCATGAAAAAAAACGTCATAGTATAGTATGTCGTTTTGAAATCATGAAAAAACATCATAGTATAGCATGTCGTCAAAAATCATGAAAAAAACGTCATAGTATAGTATGTCGTTCAAAAACATGAGAAAAATGTCATAGTATAGCATGTTGTTTTAAAACCATAAAAAAAATGTCATAGTATAGCATGTCGTCCAAAACCATGAAAAAAAACGTCATAGTATAGCATGTCGTTCAAAATCATGAAAAAAATGTCATAATATAGTATGTCGTCCAAAATCATGAAAAAAAGTCATAGTATAGCATGTCGTCCAAAATCGAGAAAAAAATGTCATAGTATAGCATGTCGTTCAAAATCATGAAAAACGTCAGTGTAGCATGTCGTCCGAAATATGGAAAAAAAATGTCATAATATAATATGTCGTCCAAAATCATGAAAAAAAGTCATAGTATAGCATGTCGTCCAAAATCGAGAAAAAAATGTCATAGTATAGCATGTCGTTCAAAATCATGAAAAACGTCAGTGTAGCATGTCGTCCGAAATATGGAAAAAAAATGTCATAATATAGTATGTCGTCCAAAATCATGAAAAAAAGTCATAGTATAGTATGTCGTCCAAAATCGAGAAAAAAATGTCATAGTATAGCATGTCGTTCAAAATCATGAAAAACGTCAGTGTAGCATGTCGTCCGAAATATGGAAAAAAAATGTCATAATATAGTATGTCGTCCAAAATCATGAAAAAAAGTCATAGTATAGCATGTCGTCCAAAATCATGAAAAAAAACGACATAGTGTAGCATGTCGTCCGAAATATGGAAAAAAATGTCATAATATAGCATGTCGTTCAAAATCATGAAAAACGTCATAGTATAGCATGTCGTCCAAAATCATGAAAAAACGTCATAGTATAGCATGTCGTCCAAAATCATGAAAAAAAACGTCATAGTGTAGCATGTCGTCCAAAATCATGAAAAAAACGTCATAGTATAGCATGTCGTCCAAAATCATGAAAAAAAACGTCATAGTATAGTATGTCGTTCAAAATCATGAAAAAAATGTCATAGTATAGCATGTCGTCCAAAATCATGAAAAAAAGTCAAAGTGTAGCATGTCGTCCAAAATCATGAAAAAAAGTCATAGTATAGTATGTCGTCCAAAATCATGAAAAAACGTCATAGTATAGCATGTCGTCCAAAATCATGAAAAAAAACGTCATAGTGTAGCATGTCGTCCAAAATCATGAAAAAACGTCATAGTATAGCATGTCATCCAAAATCATGAAAAAAAACGTCATAGTGTAGCATGTCGTCCAAAATCATGAAAAACGTCATAGTATAGCATGTCGTCCAAAATCATGAAAAAAAACGTCATAGTATAGCATGTCGTTCAAAATCATGAAAAACGTCATAATATAGTATGTCGTCCAAAATCATGAAAAAAATGTCATAGTATAGCATGTCGTCCAAAATCATGAAAAAAAAGTCAAAGTGTAGCATGTCGTCCAAAATCATGAAAAAAATGTCATAGTATAGCATGTCGTCCAAAATCATGAAAAAAAGTCATAGTATAGCATGTCGTCCAAAATCATGAAAAAATACGTCATAGTGTAGCATGTCGTCCAAAATCACCAAAAAACGTCATAGTGTAGCATGTCGTCCGAAATATGGAAAAAAATGTCATAGTAAAATGTTATAGTATGTCGTCCAAAATCATGAAAAAATGTCATAGTATAGTATGTCGTCCGAAATCATGAAAAAAAACGTCATAGTGTAGCATGTCGTCCAAAATCATGAAAAAAAGTCATAGTATAGCATGTCGTCCAAAATCATGATAAAACGTCATATTATAGTATGTCGTTCAAAATCATGAAAAAAATGTCATAGTATAGCATGTCGTCCAAAATCATGAAAAAAACGTCATAGTATAGCATGTCGTCCAAAATCATGAAAAAAATGTCATAGTATAGCATGTTGTTTTAAAATCATGAAAAAAATGTCATAGTATAGCATGTCGTCCAAAATCATGAAAAAAAAGGTCATAGTATAGCATGTCGTCCAAAATCATGAAAAAATACGTCATAGTGTAGCATGTCGTCCAAAATCACCAAAAAACGTCATAGTGTAGCATGTCGTCCGAAATATGGAAAAAAAATGTCATAGTGTAGCATGTCGTCCAAAATCATGAAAAAAAGTCATCGTATAGCATGTCGTCCAAAATCATGATAAAACGTCATATTATAGTATGTCGTTCAAAAACATGAAAAAAATGTCATAGTATAGCATGTCGTCCAAAATCATGAAAAAAAAGTCATAGTGTAGCATGTCGTCCAAAATCATGAAAAAAAGTCATAGTATAGTATGTCGTTCAAAATCAGGAAAAACGTCATAGTATAGCATGTCGTCCAAAATCATGAAAAAAAAGGTCACAGTGTAGCATGTCGTCCGAAATATGGAAAAAAATGTCATAGTATAGCATGTCGTCCAAAATCATGAAAAAAAGTCATAGTATAGTATGTCGTCCGAAATCATGAAAAAAAACGTCATAGTGTAGCATGTCGTCCAAAATCATGAAAAAAAGTCATCGTATAGCATGTCGTCCAAAATCATGAAAAAAACTTCATAGTATAGCATGTCGTCCAAAATCATGAAAAAAAAACGTCATAGTATAGCATGTCGTCCAAAATCATGAAAAAAACTTCATAGTTTAGCATGTCGTCCAAAATCATGAAATAAATGTCATAGTATAGCATGTCGTTTTAAAATCATGAAAAAAATGTCATAGTATAGCATGTCGTCCAAAATAATGAAAAAAAGGTCACAGTATAGCATGTCGTTTTAAAATCATGAAAAAAATGTCATAGTATAGCATGTCGTCCAAAATCATGAAAAAAATGTCATAGTATAGCATGTCGTCCAAAATCATGAAAAAATGTCATAGTAAAGCATGTCGTCCAACATCATGAAAAAAAGTCATAGTATAGTATGTCGTCCAAAATCATGAAGAAAAGTCATAGTATAGCATGTCATTTTAAAATCATGAAAAAAATGTCATAGTATAGTATGTCGTTCAAAATCATGAAAAAAATGTCATAGTATAGCATGTCGTTTTAAAATCATGAAAAAAATGTCATAGTATAGTATGTCGTCCAAAATCATGAAAAAAATGTCATAGTATAGCATGTCGTTTTAAAATCATGAAAAAAATGTCATAGTATAGCATGTCGTCCAAAATCATGAAAAAAATGTCATAGTATAGTATGTCGTCCAAAATCATGAAAAAAATTTCATAGTATAGCATGTCGTCCAAAATCATGAAAAAATGTCATAGTAAAGCATGTCGTCCAACATCATGAAAAAAAGTCATAGTATAGCATGTCGTCCAAAATCATGAAAAAAATGTCATAGTATAGTATGTCGTCCAAAATCATGAAAAAAATTTCATAGTATAGCATGTCGTCCAAAATCATGAAAAAATTTCATAGTATAGCATGTCGTCCAAAATCATGAAAAAAAAGTCATAGTATAGCATGTCGTCCAAAATCATGAAAAAAAAGTCATAGTATAGCATGTCGTCCAAAATCATGATAAAACGTCATAGTATAGTATGTCGTTTTAAAATCATGAAAAAAATGTCATAGTATAGCATGTCGTCCAAAATCATGAAATAAATGTCATAGTATAGCATGTCGTTTTAAAATCATGAAAAAAATGTCATAGTATAGCATGTCGTCCAAAATCATGAAAAAAAGGTCATAGTATAGCATGTCGTCCAAAATAATGAAAAAAAGGTCACAGTATAGCATGTCGTTTTAAAATCATGAAAAAAATGTCATAGTATAGCATATCGTCCAAAATCATGAAAAAAATGTCATAGTATAGTATGTCGTCCAAAATCATGAAAAAATGTCATAGTAAAGCATGTCGTCCAACATCATGAAAAAAAGTCATAGTATAGTATGTCGTCCAAAATCATGAAAAAAATTTCATAGTATAGCATGTCGTCCAAAATCATGAAAAAATGTCATAGTAAAGCATGTCGTCCAACATCATGAAAAAAAGTCATAGTATAGCATGTCGTCCAAAATCATGAAAAAAATGTCATAGTATAGTATGTCGTCCAAAATCATGAAAAAAATTTCATAGTATAGCATGTCGTCCAAAATCATGAAAAAATTTCATAGTATAGCATGTCGTCCAAAATCATGAAAAAAAAGTCATAGTATAGCATGTCGTCCAAAATCATGATAAAACGTCATAGTATAGTATGTCGTTTTAAAATCATGAAAAAAATGTCATAGTATAGCATGTCGTCCAAAATCATGAAATAAATGTCATAGTATAGCATGTCGTTTTAAAATCATGAAAAAAATGTCATAGTATAGCATGTCGTCCAAAATCATGAAAAAAAGGTCATAGTATAGCATGTCGTCCAAAATAATGAAAAAAAGGTCACAGTATAGCATGTCGTTTTAAAATCATGAAAAAAATGTCATAGTATAGCATATCGTCCAAAATCATGAAAAAAATGTCATAGTATAGTATGTCGTCCAAAATCATGAAAAAATGTCATAGTAAAGCATGTCGTCCAACATCATGAAAAAAAGTCATAGTATAGTATGTCGTCCAAAATTATGAAGAAAAGTCATAGTATAGCATGTCATTTTAAAATCATGAAAAAAATGTCATAGTATAGTATGTCGTTCAAAATCATGAAAAAAATGTCATAGTATAGCATGTCGTCCAAAATCATGAAAAAAATGTCATAGTATAGCATGTCGTTTTAAAATCATGAAAAAAATGTCATAGTATAGCATGTCGTCCAAAATCATGAAAAAAATTTCATAGTATAGCATGTCGTCCAAAATCATGAAAAAATGTCATAGTAAAGCATGTCGTCCAACATCATGAAAAAAAGTCATAGTATATAGCATGTCGTCCAAAATCATGAAAAAAATGTCATAGTATAGCATGTCGTCCAACATCATGAAAAAAAGTCATAGTATAGTATGTCGTCCAAAATCATGAAAAAAATTTCATAGTATAGCATGTCGTCCAACATCATGAAAAAAAGTCATAGTATAGCATGTCGTCCAAAATCATGAAAAAAAAGTCATAGTATAGCATGTCGTCCAAAATCATGATAAAACGTCATAGTATAGTATGTCGTTTTAAAATCATGAAAAAAAGTCCTAGTATAGCATGTCGTCCAAAATAATGAAAAAAAAGGTCATAGTATAGCATGTCATTTTAAAATCATGAAAAAAATGTCATAGTATAGCATGTCGTTTTAAAATCATGAAAAAAATGTCATAGTATAGCATGTCGTCCAAAATCATGAAAAAAATGTCATAGTATAGTATGTCGTCCAAAATCATGAAAAAAATGTCATAGTATAGCATTTCGTCCAAAATCATGAAAAAATGTCATAGTAAAGCATGTCGTCCAACATCATGAAAAAAAGTCATAGTATAGCATGTCGTCCAAAATCATGAAAAAAACTTCATAGTGTAGCATGTCGTCCAAAATCATGAAAAAAATGTCATAGTATAGCATGTCGTCCAAAATCATGAAAAAAAAGTCATAGTATAGCATGTCGTCCAAAATCATGATAAAACGTCATAGTATAGTATGTCGTTTTAAAATCATGAAAAAAATGTCATAGTATAGCATGTCGTCCAAAATCATGAAAAAAAAGTCATAGTATAGCATGTCGTCCAACATCATGAAAAAAAGTCATAGTATAGTATGTCGTTTTAAAATCATGAAAAAAATGTCATAGTATAGCATGTCGTCCAAAATCATGAAAAAAAAGTCATAGTATAGCATGTCGTCCAACATCATGAAAAAAAGTCATAGTATAGCATGTCGTCCAAAATCATGAAAAAAACTTCATAGTGTAGCATGTCGTCCAAAATCATGAAAAAAATGTCATAGTATAGCATGTCGTCCAAAATCATGAAAAAAAAGTCATAGTATAGCATGTCGTCCAAAATCATGATAAAACGTCATAGTGTAGCATGTCGTCCAAAATCATGAAAAAAAAGTCATAGTATAGCATGTCGTCCAAAATCATGAAAAAAAAGTCATAGTATAGCATGTCGTCCAAAATCATGAAAAAAAGGTCATAGTATAGCATGTCATTTTAAAATCATGAAAAAAATGTCATAGTAGAGCATGTCGTCCAAAATCATGAAAAAAATAGCATGTCATCCAAAATTATGAAGAAACATCATAGTCAATCAATCAATCAATCAATTTTATTTATAAAGCCCAATATCACAAATCATAATTAGCCTCACAGGGCTTTACAGCATACAACATCCCTCTGTCCTTTGGACCCTCACAGCTGATCAGGAAAAACTCCCCCAAAAAAACCCTTTAACAGGGAAAAAAAAAAACGGTAGAAACCTCAGGAAGAGCAGCTGAGGGGGGATCCCTCTTCCAGGACGGACAGACATGCAATAGATGTCGTACAGAACAGAGCAGCATAATAATTTAACAGTAACCCGTATGACACAATGAGACAGAAAGAGAGACAGAGAAGGAGGCGTCAGTTGAAAGATGATAAGCTGCATGTGTCTGTCATTGATGTGGATACAGATTGAGGTGTATATGTTCAATCAGTTGTTGTGTATGAAGTTGTTGTAATGTCTTGTGTCTGGCTTTTAGCGTTGACACTGTAGGGAGTTGAACCCCATTTCACTAAAGTGAAAGTACCACTACCAGTGTCTTTTTGCTTTGCCAGTGGGAAAAGTGTAACCACAAATGGAACATCAGTCAACTGAGTGAACAGCTATTGTGGAAATATACGGGAAGGTATTTCCAAAGATGAAATTCTCTCAAGTGAAAAAGGTGAAATTCAGAGGACAACTCAGGCCTATGTTCTAAACTTGTAAGAGTCGTGTAGGCAACGCTAAGCAGGTTCCGTAATGCGTTGGCCTGTGGTTAATGCGAGTTACCTGGCAGTGCCTCGTATCCATGATCATGATTATTCGAGTGTGCGTGACTGTCCATGAGAATCTTCTTCCTCCTCTTTTGGTGAGAAGAGAGAACGTCACGCCCCGCGAAATCCCGCAAGAGGACGACAGGAGGGGACAGACACACAGACAGACACACAGACAGAAAAACCGTGCATTTATAAAGAGATGTATGTGCGAGAGAGTGAATATGTATGTGTGTGTGTGTGTGTGTGTGTGTGTGTGTGTGTGTGTGTGTGTGCGTGCGCGCATTTTGCTTATCTGTGGGTCAACATAATAGGATTGTTTTGGATGAGGCACCTCAAGATATCCCCTCCACAGATGGGCAAAGATAATGGACGTCCAAAATGCTTACTCACAATCCAATTAACTTCTCTTGGCTCAAACCATACAGAAATCCTCCATGTCCTAGCTGAGAGTGGTGTGTGTGTGTGTGTGTGTGTGTGTGTGTGTGTGTGTGTGTGTGTGTGTGTGTGTGTGCGTGGGTGCGCGTTGGGGCGGTGGGTCTGGAAAATGAATGCTTCCCAGGATTTAACATAATTTGCTCTAATTGGTGTTTGCTGTTCAGCAACTACTTAGCGATAATCAAATAAATCTTAATGGCCTGTACTGCAGGCTCGCTCGGAGGATGGACATTTTATAGAGAGCCCCTCAGTAAAGATTCTCAGTTTAAAAAAGGGTTGATTTATATGGTTTTGGCAGGTAGTCCGGTCTCCTCTTCCTCAGCACTCATTCTGGCCCGCTCATCTGCCAATTTCCACTCAGGGAATCTGCTTTGAATTTTATCCCTAGAGGAGAACATGATTGCATTTTCACCCCGGTCACAGATTTCTTGTAGCCTTTCATAACCTCAAATATATCTTATGACTAAGAGAAAACATGCAGCCATCCTGGAAACAGAGAGCTTGTAAGACCTCGTATGTGTTCAAACTGGAGGCATGGCAGCATCCACCCTTTTATTTACCCGTGGTGTTTCAGATGACGGGCGACTGCGGAGAACAATCAGAGGGAATTCAGACTGAGAGGAGAAAGTGAAGCTGCTTTCTCATATCTTTCCCCAAATCCTCCTCAGTCTGAGTGGAGAGAACGACTTTTCGCCAGCCCTGCAGTTTCTGCAGTTTACTGACACGCTCAGAGTGGGATTTTTTTTTGCTTTCCCTCCTCTCATCAGCCTCATCTTACATGTCATGCTGAATACCAGGGCTTGTTACTCAGTCCCTGTGAGATGAAGACTCATGGTAATGCCCATTGATTTTGTGTGCAGGCAGAAACAAAAACTTACACACACACACACACACACACACACACACATACAGCGAGAGCTCTTAAAATCCCCATTGATCCCAACAGGCGTTGCGCTATCCAGTTTGTTTTCATTATGGAAGTGATGTCGGCCTTTGTGGACTTTGTTGACGTTTTGTTGCCGCTGTTAGAACAGAAGTGTCAAGGTGGATGCCGCCTTTTGCTTTTTCCCACATTATGTAGTTTGAATCTGGCTGTTCTTCTTTGAAGCCCCCACCCCCCATCCAAAATCTACGCCTCCCTGCTTCTCTCACGACTTCTGCGGCTCTGAGGGATAGAGACAACTGGCAGAGGCTTTCTGGAGGAATTTCCTGCTGGAATAGATCGTAGAGAGACTGTGTTTCCCCTGTTCATGTTTGTTCGCGTTCTCTGTGACACTTTCGGGTGGTTGGTTGTAGTATTTGCGGTAATAGGAACCCACAGCATTCTTACATTCCCGGTAAATCTTTACATACCTCATTTTTACGGTTGGGATGTTCAGTTCGGTATAGCTGTCAAATTTTCAAGACTTTTTTGGAGCAGGTGGTTGGCCTTGGAAAAAAAAAAAACTACTGTTCAAGAGCCAACGTGGGTATTTATGTCGAAATATGCCGAGGAAATCTGCAGGAGAGAATCACATCCTGTCAGTGTGCAGCGTCAACACACTCCGCCACATGTTGAAGCTTATTGTTCTAAACATCCCCAAGCTTGCACATTTTGACGTCTAATCGCTGTTGACCCAAGAATACCCTTGATGCTTGTGTATGTTCTGCATAATTCATAGTTCATATTCTGTGCAAAGCCTGCCATGAATTGCACACCCTGTGAAGGATTGCCTCAGACTTGTGCTATTGAAAACAGTTAATCCTCTGTGGATGGATATGTAAATATGACCAAGTGTGGCTCCGCGTTGCTGGAACACTCCTGATTGTTGAGGATAAACCGATGTGTGTTTTTGTTTGTTGTGTGTGACTGTGTGGGAAAGAGACGAACCATGAGCATAAAGACCTGTCCCATCCTTCAAGTGCGTAATCCCCTTAGTGACTCCACATGCATTGCATACATGAAAACAGCGGTATTATTCCGGTGCATGATCATACAGTAAATGCACATAACCCACACTGCTTCAGTCTTTTTTTCTGTGTAGTTCCCTCACTCTTTTTCACCTTAAGCCACGGTTATTTTACACCTTCTCCGTCTCTCTCCCACCCTCCTCTCCTGCTCCATGATTCTACTTGACAAGACGTCAGTGCAGGGACTAATACAAATGTTGCATGGCTTCAGTTTATCAAAGGAGCCCAGGAGCCAGATGAATTTCAGCCCTTTTTCGAAAACTGGCTCCGTCTGCTGAGTCGTCTTGCTCTCCTTAATGACACTCCCTTGGGGTCCAACTCCTTAAAACCAGTGCCAATCCTCTTTCCTCACACAAAGTCCATGTTCTCTGCATTTAGCTTACATTCATCAGGACCCTCAAAACCGAGTGCTGCAGCTGGTCTGATGAGAGTCTGCCAGGCTGGAGGAATGTTACAGTCTGAGACATAATTGTCCCCTCGTTCCAAGTAGGGTTGCAGTGGTGTGAGGTTTTCACAGTCCGATAACGGTCTCAGAAAATATCACACTTTCTCGGCATCACTGTATAGGATATTACACAATTGTGCTTCTTTTCATTGTCAGTCACAAAGACTCATAAAGGACTGAAAACAGAAGGGTTTTTGTGGCAGAACAAACACTTAATTAAAACTTGAAACCATTTTTAATGGAAGTATGTGTAAAAAGTCTCCCTTTTAAAAATTAATGATATAACGGTGAGATTCTTGTAGATAAGCAAATGTAGAGGGGATGATTATTGTCAGTTTCCATTCCACAATATACCGTGTTTTTGATATACCGTATACAAATGCTGATTTGATTTCTTCATATTTGAAGCCAAGTTTGAGACAAAATAAGTATGAATTGCTCCATTGTTTTCATTTTCCATGGTGACCAGTTGACCCTCTATTTTATTCCTCCTATTGGAAATATTTTCATCCATGTCCCTTTTTTTGTATCACAAAAATAACTGCTTTCAACAAAAGTTCGCTCATGGAAATTATAAATCCAGCATACTAAAGATAGAATGAAAAAGACGAGTGGAACGTCACCTAAATTAAAGATAAAATGGTAAATGGACTGCCGCTTTTGTAGTCCTCCAACCACTCAAAGATCTTTAACACTACATGTCGCATTCACCCTAGTCTCTTTATGTAGAGTCTGTAGGCAAACCCTGGAGATCTTGCCTCCGGAAGAAGAGCGGAAGAGCCCTGGTTTCCGGTTGTAGGCTGTTTGTAGTCCGCATGATATTGACCAATCACGTTTGAGCCGGCTGCAGTTGTTGCCAGGTTAAACGGTCCATGCGGTGGACGAACGAGGCGGGGCATAATTGCCATCACTGCAAACTCTGAATCCATCGCAAAGGTTCAGCATATTTACTTGTATATAAACAGAAGTCGGAAATGGAAATTCGCCTACAAATAAAACCGGAATGCCAAAAAATCGGGGGTCTGCCCCCAGAGGCTGTATCGCCGTCTGCCAGAAGTCAGACACCGAATACAGCGTATGGGTTCTGAGAATGCATTCACCCGTACATGCACACATTCACACACTGGTGGCCGGGGCTACTGTACAAGGTGCCACCTGCTACTCACTAACCATTCACTCGCACTCACACAACGATGGAACCGCCATTGGGAGCAATTTAGGGTTCAGTATCTTGCCCAGGGATACAGCCACTGATCTTCCGATTAGTCGATGACCCGCTCTCCCTCTGAGCCACAGCCGCCCCTTAACAATTCCAGTAAGCTTCCATGGCCTGAGAATGTTCAATCAATATTTGTGAACATGAGCTACTCTCTCTGTCGAAGCCGGAAACCGGAGAAGTAAGTCTCAAACTTGTGGTTTCATAGGGCACATAGTCTGGAGCTGCTCCATAGACAATGAATGGGAGCCTGATTTTGTGGACCCACAGAGTGTTTGTTTGCTTTTTCATACCAAAATGAGCTTTGTTTTCTTGTAGCGTTCTCAGTTCTGAAACAGAAAATGTACCCATACACTCAGAACATTCCCCTGGGTGCTCTCAGTGTCGTCTATAACATCCTTCCCAATTCATCATCTGTGGAGCAGCCTCAGACTGTGTACACTATGACATCACAAATTTGAGTTTTAGCACTCTAGTTTTTGCATCTGGTAGAGAGTTGTTCATGTTTACTAATATTTTTGGGCTGTCTTAAACCATGGAAATAACATGTATGAATTATGTATGAGTTCCTCCTCTTAAATTCTCCAGACTCCAGCAAAATCTAGCATATTGCTGCTTTCTACTGCTGTGAAAGCTGTTTTATAAATGGTAATTAGTGTGAATGTATAAAGAATACCTGTAATGTTGAAGTGTAAAATAATTATGATACAAAATGATACATGCCTTTTTTTAAAAAGAAAAATTGTCAATTTTCATAATTACACTAGCTAAAATAATCTTTCTTTTTTTCTCCATCTGTCGCTGCGGGGAAAAAAATCGCTCTGATACTAAGCTGTTGTAATGTCACAAAACTGTACTGAGGTCTATTTTCTGATTATTCTAAGTGAATGAAATGCAGTTGAAAAGCTGTTGAGTCATCAAACATTTAGTCTATTGATATCAGAAAGCTGCCATTTACTCGCACTTCTTACTGAAAGCCACCAGTGAATATGCTTATCGAGTAACAAGCACAACACTTATTTTGACGTCGAAAAGCGCTAATGCATTCACTAAAATGTCGCCTTGTGAGAATGAAAAAACACTAAGTGATACTAATAAGATTTCTTTTTTTTTTTTCATACATATATCAAGTGTGCTCTCAACTCAAGGGATCCGTTAAGATGATTGTAGGGAAGGGATCTCAGAAGCCCAGATATAATTCTGCAGATTTGCATCAGGTCTTTACAGTGATTTCAGCCTTTAAACACTGAGCTCTATGGAGCAATATGCCCAGGGGAGCACGTCTGAATATGTCTCACCAGTCAATTAAGGCCAGCGAAGAAAAGAAGGAAAATATTCACAGTCGTTTCAGAAATAGTTCTCAGATTAATGTAGAGCAGATACTGAGACAAAGGAAGTGATATTCAGCCTACATAGCCGCGACATTCATACACAATACGTGTTGACCAGGCATTAACACTGACATGACATGTCTTAAAACATGTCTGAAGGGGATCTTTAAATGAGGTGTGCGCTCTAGACTGAAACAAGCCCAATTGCTTAGCTTATTTATTCCCATTGCCGCCAGTGAGATCCTTTAAGTTGTTATGATGAGAAACCTCCTCAAAAAACATCACTTAGTCTCTCAAACTAATGACTTAATATCTCAAAATAATGATTAGTTATCTTGAAATAATGACTTAGTGTCTCAAAATATTGACTCAGTGTCTCCAAATAATGACCTAGTGTCTCAAAATAACGACTTAGTGTCTCAAAATAATGACTGTGTCTCAAAACAATGACTTAGTGTCTCAAAATAATGACTTTGTGTCTTAAAACAATGACTTAGTATGTAAAAAATAATGTCTAAGTATTTCAAAAATAATGACTGAGTGTCTCAAAATAATGACTTAGTGACTCAAAATAATGTCTAAGTATCTCAAAATAAAGACTTAGTGTCTCAAAATAAAGACTTAGTGACTCAAAATAATGACTGAGTACCTCAAAATTGCAACTTGTCTCTCAAAGTAATGATAGTCTTAAAATGATGAGAAACTCTCTCAACAAAATGATTTAATCACCTAAAGGTCATGACTTAATATCTTAAAATAATGACAAAAGATACTGAGTCAGTAATTGTTTGGAGATAAGTTATTTTGAGAAAGCCTCTCCATATTTTAAGATAAGCAATATTATTTGTCCTGATTTGACAAAGTTCCCCAAAGACGGTGCAAGTCATTATAACGCATTACTCTCACAATAATTTATCTCAATAACAATAACGTACTTATCTTAAAATCTCTAAAAATAATGACTTACTTATCTCAAAATAATGACTTATTTACCTCAAAATACTGACTCAGTATCGTTTGTCATTATTTAAATATTCAGTCATTACATAGAGAGAGTTTCTCATTACTGCGAGAGACTAATCATTACTTTGAGATACTGAGGCATTATTTTGAGAGTAACCCATCATAATGACTTGCAGGGTCTCTTTTTCCATCACACTGGTAGAAATGGGCCTCCATACTTTCCAGACTAAAACAAGCAGAGAGAAACAGTGGGCAGGGATTGCGATAAAACTCATGTTCTATTTATGAAGTGCTGCACTGTTGATGTGTCTTTCATTGCGCGCTAATCCTCTTCCCTCTGGACATTAAAGGGTTTTCAATCAATGACAATCATATTTTGATCGGAGCTTTTAATGGTCATATTTTCATTTTCAAGTTGAGCTCCTGTTTTAGTCCCTGATCCCCAACCTGTCAGTAGTCGTATAGCACGTTTGTGTGTTATATTCCCAGCACCCTGTGTAGCCTGTACACACAGAGGGAAGTTAGAGAGCAGCACGGCTTTGCACACACATAAGCCATGGCCTGATCCCTGACATATACAGACAGGGACTCTCAGCCATCTGGCCAGATGAGACAGTTGGATAGGCACATGCTCTATCTTTGACTCTCCATTCTGACTCAACATGACTACACACATGCACACACGCACACACACACACACACACACAATTTACACTTACTCTGAGGGTTTGTCATTTATCTCAAGGGTTGCTGTAGAGAGCTCTGGTGGTCACAGATAGTGACCTAGCCCACAGCTATGCAGCTTCCCTCGAAGTTGTACATTTAGAATCCAAATTCAGGGCCCGAGCGTCTGCCTGCGGGTTTTATTATGGACAGAAGGTCAGACAGCGAAGAGAGAGTGAAGGCACTGGAGATAATTGGGAGAGGAGGAATGAGTGAGATTAAAGTGAATGAGATAATTGGAAGATAGAGAACAGAACACACTGTATGACTTTTTAAGAGAAAGTCGGGCTGCAGGGGCTCTTTGTAATTTGTAAAGTGGCTTTGTCACATAGTGTTACTACACTTTTATACACAAGTGAGGCTTTACTTTTTAATGCGTCCTTACATACAGTAAAACTTTCAACATTTATCTAAGAAATATACAGGCAGTGTTTGCAACACCACGTTTGACTGCAGGTGGATTAAATGTTATCATTTCCATTTCGTGTTCTACGTTATCTAGGTCCTCTGTTCAAGTCCTCCTTCTCTTCTTTTTTTTTTCTTCAAAGGTGTATTCTGCAGGAATTGGCATCTACGATTTGTAAACAGAATCACCATCAATAGTGAAAGCCAACCAGCTTTGCCTGCTTGTCGTTTGGCCTCACTATATTTGCGTCTTTTCAGTCACTTTTGCTTCTTCTTGGATTCATGCTGCTGACCGTCTGGCACCTGGTCACTACTTTTTCATCAAGTCCCAACCTCACCTACACAGTGTACCCAGGAACGTCCCACACGTAGAAAAATAAGAATGAGGAAAAATAAGAACATACAGGCAGAGGGCAGAAAAAGATACACCACCACACACTTCTAGTGGGTCATAAGAGGGATTACTTTGAGTCCTTACATTGCTTTTTGTGAAAATCCTGCATAGTGTACCTTTAAAGACTCCGTCGTGGTGAAGAGGGAGCTGCGCCAGAAGTTCTCGATTTACTGGTCCATCTACGTCCCAACCCTCACCTATGGTCATGAGCTCTGGGTAGTGACCAGAGGGATGAGATCGCGGATACAAGCAGCTGAAATGAGTTTCCTCCGTGGGGTGGCTGGATGGATGGATGGATGGATGTTCTTTTCCCTATATGGACATTACTTAAAATGCCCATAGCTAATATAGGATATCTAATGTTGATTGATTTGCTTTTATTGTTGGTCACACAAATGACACTGGCTCCAAGCTCTTTCACTACAGCTCATTGTTACTGTCTTCACCTGCAGTTTAATATGGGCATATCAATTAAGGAAAGCAAGCAAATACGTGCTTTATGAGTATACTGTGCAGTTGCTAAAAGTTAATCCACACCCTACAGCCAATTCTCAGTAGCCACCTACGAAGGCCAAATCCCTGCCGTCACTTCATGTATGGAGCCTCATAACGGTTTTAATGGCTGATATCATTAATGCCCATCATTAATGAAACTGCATGACTCCCCCGGGTACCTTGCTCCAATAAAAGATCAATCAATAGATATTAGCACCTCTACGCTTACACATGCTGAATACTTCATGCAGCAGAAAGCTGATAATCTCACTCAGTCTTCATATCAATTCCACACTCTCTCCCAGCTCATGAGGATCTAATAACTTTGAAATTGACGCACTGACTCAGGCCGTCATCCATCTTCTTTAAGTCAAGTCTTCGTCCCAGTATTCTTATAATAATATCGCCCATACTGCTTCCCACACATGCGGATAACTTGCCTTCCCCTTCTGGCGACGCCTCGCCCTGTGTGTTGAAAATAGCTGCAGCTGGAAGACAACTTGTGTAACATTGATTTGAAATTCAATCTAGACAGGTACCTTGGGGCCCGGGGCCGATTCTTAGATCCTTTTCCGATACTGATGCTGGAGGAAGTGAAAAAGCGTGAAGGAAAAATAAAAAGGAATCAGCCAAACAGTCAGGAATACCCACAAAATGTACACATATATATATACACACTCACAGTATTCAGCTGTTTGCAGATATGAACACATGACGTACACACACAGCCTTGGCAGTCTTTGTCTGTGCTCTCTTTGAGACTTCTGCATGTATTGCTGCTGACAGACAAGCACCCTCTGACACAAATCACCAGGCTGAAGAGGTTTTATCTCCCAATCTTTCATCCGGTCCTCCATCCTTGTACCTGTCTGTCACCTTGAGAGGTGTTGTGAGTAC
This sequence comes from Epinephelus cyanopodus, assembly GCA_026686955.1. Classification (NCBI taxonomy): domain Eukaryota; kingdom Metazoa; phylum Chordata; class Actinopteri; order Perciformes; family Serranidae; genus Epinephelus; species Epinephelus cyanopodus. The sequence continues at coordinate 14,694,078 of CM048929.1, forward strand.
TCTGTGAGGTGCCATTTACCCAAGAGTATCCTGAATACATCGCAGTAATTACTTTCTTTGCACACGCATAAAGGACTCTAAGCGGGCTATTCCACAGGAGAAAAGGCACGCCGTAGTGCAACTCCTTTGATATCACAGTGTCAAGAGGGAGGGAAAATGATACTTTGGTGAAATTTGTTTTGTAAACATAAGTGGCGCGGAAAATTGGTTAGGGAAGAGAAGAGCAAGAGAGGGAATGACAGAGACAATTGACATGGGTAGAGAGAGGGAGTAAGTGGAAGAAAAAAAGGAGAGGAGAGAAGCTGCTGGATGCTTGATAATTGGTGTTAAGTAGGGTCAGGCTGGCGAGAGGGAATTTCATTTGGCTGCACGGTGACCAAGCAGAATTGGTAAATCAAAGCAGGTTAGACAAAACTAAGCAGGGTTTAATATTATTGAATCTCCTCTTATCCTTCTCTCTCCTCTTTTATGGGAAACGTATTAGTTATTCCCTTCTTGTAGACTTTTTAATGGTGTACTCTGACCACTTGATCTTGTTTAGAGGATGAAATAACTTAGACGAAGTTAAGCCCCAAGAACACATTTGTGCATACTTTGCTACTCACTGTCTTGAGGTTACATCCATGTAGTTGACTAGATGAGAGCATAAGCATAATATTAAGCATCATGTTGTGTTTGTGGGGAAAGGTAGAAGGTCGAAGAAGGAAGATAGAGGACTGTGCTTTGGCGAATGGAAACCTGTTAGTGCAACGAGTCCGACTGTTCTATCTAAGCCCGTTGCTACGCGCGCTATATACATCATCGTGCCATAATGGCAAGGAAATGCGCATGTGCAGAAAGACCGCGATGAACTTAAAGAGGAATGAGTGTATACAAGTGCGAGAAATTCTTTCATTCGGAATTAGAAACGGAATATTCCAGCCCCTTACATGGGATTGAATTTTCAATCGCACTGGCCATTTTCTGAATTAGGTGTTTACAAGATCACTTTTAATAGGAATGAACTTTCATTCTGAATGAAAAGGGAATTAAACTGTCCATGTAAATGCACTCACTGACAACAGCATCAGTCCCGCCCATGGTACTGATTGGCAAATTGTTAGTATAAATGAGCCTTAAGCTGACAAAATATCCATATCCATTTGTTATCGAGTGACATCGTCAATTACATCTAGTCATGTTTCTGGTCACCTGATGAACGATGGTCAAGTATTCACTCTCTCTGTCTTCCTTTGTTGCTCTCCAATTCCTGTTGGAAATATCTGGCCCTCAAACTGTCAAATGCTTCACTTTGTTCACCAGTTAGTTTCTTACTGTGTCTGCACTGTTTGGTCTCAAGCAGTTAGTGTGCAGTGGATTTCTTGAGGGTTTTTTTTTTGTTGTTTTGTATTGTTTTTGCTGAAAACAGCTGTGAGAATTACCAGAACAGTAAAGTTGTGGGCTGGACAGCTGAACAATGAGCTGAACTCGCTATGAAGCTCCAGAGCTGCAGATTCATAGTTCTCTGTAGGTTCATCACCACGAGCGTCACTTGATATATTGTTATTAAATACATTTAACGTTATTGCCACTTTAAAATGCAACAAAATTTTGTAACTACACAGAGAAAAAGCTCTTACATGATGGAGTCATAGATAGTTTACATTTTATGTTCAAAATCTTTTCATTTGTGTTTGTGCATGAACAAGTGATGCACTTGCTTTCACCCAGATCTCACAGCAAAGCTCTCCTGATGTCTTCTTAGCCACCCACACAAACACGCACACACACACACACACACACACACCCACACAGGACAGAGGGCCAGACAGAGACAAAGACGCCTGTCAGTGGGGGGCTAAAATCTGCTGTGGATTACCAATAGATGACAGATCTCCTGTGCACCCTGCCTGTATCTCTGTCTGTTCTCTCTCTCTGGCTCCTTCTCTGTGTTGGATCAGTAGCAAGATGCCATTACAGCAGTGGGTCAGTGGGTGTATGTACTATGTGATTTGTTTACACACTGCATTCTGTCCCGTTATTTAGTCAACATGAACATTTCATTCCAAAAGGTGACGTGGAAAGTGGTTAGTGCGTTGATTTTGTCTCACTGGGTTTGTCTCTGCTGCCCCCTTTCTGTCACCAACATGTATCATCGGTTTGCTGTGTGATAGTGTGTGTGTGTGTGACAGAGAGAGACACACACAGAAAGAAAAGAGGAGTGTGTATGCAGAGTCTGGGCCACAGCTGTTGTTGCTGTTCTCCCATCCCTCTAATATAACCCTCCACTGTGCAGGTCTAAGCTCATGAAAGAACATTAAAACTGCCGAGTCAGCGCAAACTGAGTCCACACAGGCAAGCAGTTCAGCTTCATCACTTCACACACACACACACACACACACACACTCCTGAAGATTCCGCTGAACCGCGTGCAGCACATTTGCAGTAGCCTAATCACACTCTACTCCAGATAAAAAGCCTTTTATTATCAAGGACACTCAGTCATAAAGGGGCTGCGTGTTTAACTGTGAGGGGAAATTATTTATTTGGGTTATTTCTTCATAGTGTGAGTTCTTGTGTGCCTGGCTTTTCACATCACAAACAAAGCTATTGCCTCACATTCAAAAATCTAAGCTTCCCCCCTAACAGGAAATTGCATTTACATCTCGGTGACCATGGCAACCAAAGCCTGTAATACCTGTCAGTCAGGTTTACGTTACACAGTCTCCAGAGAGGAAAGTGAAATCAGGGAAGAGGTGAAAAAAAAAATCATTTATGGTGGACTAGCTTGAAAGGAAAGACCGCTCTGACAGATCAGAAACTGAGACAGATACAGATTCAGTGATCACAGCCTGGCCGTAGAGACCGGCAGACACAGGAAGACCAGGCTGCCTATTGAAGACAGGCTGCGTCAGCTCTGTCCTCAGAGACGGGTGGAGACAGGGCAACATTTCCTGCTACAATACAGCACATAACAAAGTTCTTTACAAAAATTAAATGCAAACTCCTACTGTCTCAAGCGAGGGAGTTCAAGTATCTCGAGGTCTTGTTCACGAGTGAGGGTAGAATGGAGCGTGAGATGGATCGGCGGTTTGGTGTGGCTTCTGCAGTGACTGTCGTGGTGAAGAGGGAGCTGAGCCAGAGGGCGAAGCTTTCGACTGACTGGTCCACCTACGTCCCAACCCTCACCTATGGTCAGGAGCTCTAGGTAGTGACAGAAAGAATGAGATCGCGGATACAAGCAGCCGAAATGAGTTTCAGCCTTAGAGATGCGGTAAGGAACTCGGACATCCGGAGGGAGCTCGGAGTAGAGTCGCTGGTCCCTCGCGTCGAAAGAGGTCAGTTGAGGTGGTTCGGGCATCTGATCAGGATGCCTTCTGGGCGCCTCCCACTGGAGGTGTTTCGGGCACGTCCCACTGGTACGAGGCTCAGGGCAGACCTAGAACACGCTGGAGGGCCTGGCCTGGGAGCAACTTGGGGCCCCCAGGAGGAGCTGGAAAGTGTTGCTGGGGAGAGGGACGTCTGGGGTGCTTTGCTTAGCCTACTGCCCCTGTGACCCAGCCCTGGATAAGCGAATGAAAATGGATGGATGGACTGTCTCAAACTGTAATTGTGTTTCGGCAACACATAAGAAATGTCATGCCAATAAAGCTTATTGAATTGAATTGAAATGACATCATTATAGCAACTGATTGAAGTTTTCTTCTGAGACTCTCAAGAGAGAAACAACCTTCAACTTTAGTCTCTTTCTTTCTTTCTTACTGGCTGTCCATGTAGAGTATCTTCTTAAAGCACAAGCTGTTTTATGAGGAAAAAGCCTCCATTTCACATCTCAGTGTTGGAACTTGGCTTCTTTTTGTGCCACCGAGTCTTTTTAGCAACACTGATTATCTACACATGATAAGGTGCCTCGATAAAAGGCCTGTTTGAGTGATAACAAGGTGCGTCACAGGCGCATTGAGTGCTCCAGCTCATAAGGTCACCTTTTAAAACTGAGGGCCCTCGCTACCTTTTATTCCACCCTCTCTTCATCTACACAGTATCTCTCCCCTGGCTTGCACCCTGAAAATAAAAACACCATTAGTCCCCTCCTCGCTCTGAGTGAGAAGAGAAGGGCTCACAATAGCAGCAATTGATTTATGGGAAAACGGCTGCTTCCTTGACATGTAAAAGAATAGGAGGACAGTTTCTGTAGTCAGGGAAAATTGGGAGGGAAGGAGAGAAGGCGGAGGGAAAATAATGCACCCTGAAGTCCAATCCACACTAATGGAGTGGAGGAGGGGAGGAAGGATAACGCAGGGCGGAGCAGGGGGGGATACAGTTAAGTGGCAGCATGTATGATATATGTGTGTGTGTGAGCTTTAGCTGACTGTGCACAAGCAGAGCAGGTTAATGTCAGGTGTGTGAGAAAGAGAAAGCAAGTGTGCGAATGTGGGGAGATAATATCCTGCTGGCAGATAAGGAAGCAGACAGACAGACACAGGGAGAGACAGACAGACACAAAGAGGCTTCTAGCAGTTCCTGACTCAGATCCATGACTTGGTTGGCAGGGATTCACATCTCCTGGATGTTTGTCTGTCTCTCTGTGTGTGTGTGTTGGTGTGTTTGCTGGGAGGAATTGCAGGATGTGAGCAAGAATCTCATCCAGCTTCCCTTCAGCAGCCATGTCCACGCAGGCTTTGGTCTCATGCGTCAGCTTCTGTCCTAGAAAGGGATGCAGACGCTGAGATGAGTTTCACCCCGCAGGAGATGAAAATCTGATGAAAGCTGAGGAGAGTGGTGTGGAGAGGAGCAGAGATGTCTCGAATCAAAAGATGGCCTGCTAAAACATTTAAGCGCTTGGTCATTATAGAGATATTATTTTGGAATACCTTACTGCTGTCTCTGTTACGATGTTATTTATAACATCATCCCACACACACAATATGTACCCACAGAATTCTGACCACACTTCTGTAGATTTTCATGTTCTCTTAAATGAATATGTTCGATCATACTTCAAGCAAAAAAGCATTCTGCTAAATTCTGCTGATTTTCATTTTGGATCGCCACTGAAATCTGCAGATTTGGTTTGGGTCTGCTGATGAGTCAGTGCTCCTGAGGGATGGCCATAGAAATAGAATGATGCTGTGTCCACACATGAGCGACGCAGCAACAGGCAATGAGTCATTTTCAATGGCACGAAGCCACAATCTGATGCTCAGACATTGATCAAAAGTCCATGACGATTTAGCTACATAATGAGCGTTGGAGCAACACTTCAGCGGAAACTCAGCGATAATGTAGCTGGTCACACCGTTGCATTATTGATCATAGTGTGAACACAGCATGAGCTTTTTGCTGTTGTCATTTGACAAGAAAAAGAAGATGGTGATTGTTGTTGTTAAGGTGACAATACATGTCAGTGGGGCTGTAAAGTGTGTCTCGCTTACTAGTTTAAGAACGCCGTTTCAGCATATCCTGCCACCTACAACCGTACACTAGGGCTGCAACTAACGATTATTTTCATTGTCGACTAATCTGTCGATTATTTCTTCGATTTGTCGATTAATCATTTTATCGAAAAATGTGTTAAAATGTTGAAAAATTTCAGTGTGTCTCTCCCAAACCCCAAAACTATGTCATCTAATGTCTTGTTTCGTACTCACACCAAAGGGTTTTAGTTCACCGTCATGGGAGAGTGTGTAAAGCTGCCAATATCTGAACGTAAGAAGCTGCAACAAGTGTATTTTGGGGTACTTTTATAGTACTTTTCTGTGAAAAAATGACTCAAACTAATTAGTCGGCTACTAAAAGTCACCGATTATTTTAATAATTGATTAGTCATCGATTAGTCGACTAATCGTTGCAGCCCTACCGTTCACCAATCCAAGTTTGTTAGCTTAACTGCCTTGTTAACGCATTATAAAACACACCTTATTTAACAAATATAATTCACCAAAACATCTTTGTTAGTCTTGTTAGTCATCTAGTTATTTTGTCCACTTTTCCAACAATCACCAGCTCTGGTTTGGTCAAAATAAATCTGTAATTCATTGAGATAGATGTGAAAATATATTCTGATCTGCACGCAGTTTGTCCCCACAGTCTCTCTAATCCTCTCAGTTTTCACTCGTTTTACAGAGGCAGCTAAACTGTTTCAGTTTACAAAAACAACAGTTTCAAAAACCTACAAACAGCAACAACAAAAAAACAAGGACATAACAGTGACACTAATATTTTTAAAAGTAACGGAGTACTTATTTGATTGTACTGCTCCACTGCTCATTTGGTCATTACTGCAGACGCAGTAAGTTCCCAGTTAAACAGATCTATTTCAGTTTAGGGTGGGTATAAATATAGAAATGTAAGCGCTATTCTTCATTCTTATCTTGTTTCCTCTTGTTACAAAAGTAATTAAATCACATTAAAAGAAACGGATGGCACTGGTTTAAAAATGATCCTCCTGATGTTGTGTTTAATATACTCCTAAACGCTATCTTTCAGGCAGACCCGGGACCAGGAAACCCCTCCAGACTTCTTCTACTTCTCCGACTTTGAGAGGCACAACGCTGAGATTGCTGCTTTTCACTTAGACAGGTGAGTTATATCATCCTTATCCCCCTAAAAAAAAACCCTGTTGTGCTGAGATGTCTTTGTGTCTAATCTGTTTCCTGTCCGAATGCGTTTTAGAATCATCGACATGTCCGTCCATGCAGACAACACTTTAACCCATTTATAAAGCGGAGATGAGCCTTATTGGACTTAAGCTGTGAAAATTTGAATGGGATTTAGTACATGAGGGATTAGATAACACTCAGAGCGCCGGGATCATCTCCTTTTCTTGCTGCTGAGTATATTGATTTCCACATGATCCTTTTACTCCACAGACTTCAGCTGAAGTAAAAAAAACTTCTCAACACAGAGGAACACTAAGAAGAGTCAAACATGGTAGTTTGGGATTCTGGGGGAGGATGATTAATGGCGCGCAGGTCATCTTAAGGTCTGCTGAGGGTGTGGTAATTACTTCACACATGCTCACAAACACACACACTCTCGCTCTTTGTTAGATGAGGTCAGCGACATGTGTTTGCGTGGGCAGGAAGATGGAGCCGAGCAGGAAATCACAGGCACGCCATTACCACCGGGACGTGGTTTGAGAGTGGAGGAGGGGGGTGCCTCCGGTGCCCCTAAAGAGCAGTTTGCTTTTGGATTGCGTGCACCATGCGGGGCTGCCTATGAATTATAGACCAGTTTCCTGACCACAGCAGCCTCTGGATACCAGTCTGAGCTATTGCTAGTTTACGGCTTCATACTGAAGTAGGAATGCACAGTAGAGGCTAAAACTTTCTTTTATTTGATTTCTAATTCGAGACGGTTCTGATGAAACACACCAAAATATCCGTAAGATTTAAGGGGGAAAGGCGGCATCACCTCTTTCCGGTAATTACTTCTATATCTCAAGGGCTTTTTTATTGTCTCTGTTCTTTGCCATATTACCATCTGTCGTGAACTCCCTTTGACTCAAGGGTGTGTAACAGGCAGAGCGCGCACAAATAGAAGCTCGAGTGCACTCTCGCGGGCACACACACACACACACACACACACACACACACACACACACAGGTGCTCCTTTGTCACCAGGGTCGGACGTGACGGTGCAGTTTGCGGCTCCTGAATGCCGTCCTCTGTAGGCTAAAGTTTCGCCAACTCTGTTCCACTCAGCTGGTCTGTGTGTTTGTGCACCTGCTCCCAGGAGGCTTAGCTTTAGTCTTAAACAGGTCAGGGTCATTTGGACAGGTAATATACGGCGAGGCAGGCTAAACAGGGGCTGAATGGATAATAGTGTTCTGACATAAGAGCCTAAGAAAAAGGGAGCACAAGAGTTTGAGACCATAAAGTGCAGGATTAACACACGCTTTTCCATCTAAATATGGGCAGAGGGTTTGAGTGTGTATTTGAAAGACAGGTGGAAGTGAGACACATACACACACACACACACACACACACACACACACACACCTTTTCCATCCTTGTTTTGTTTGGAAGCGGATGTTAGATGTCAATAAACGCTGCCTTTTAATGCCAATCACAAAAGCAGACAGTAAAGATGATGAATGATTTAACATCTTGCGCTGCTGCCATACCGATCAAGTCTTGTACTGACAGGTTGGATTGGCAACCACTAAACATCATTCTCCTGTAAAGGAAACATATCCTGATGTCCCACTTTTTCTTTGAGCTGTTTTTATTTACAGAATGATGGACGTATACTGTGTAAAAGTACATCCTGTTGTTATGTAGGTAAATAGGTAATATATATTAATAGATAAAGAAGCAGGGAAGGTGCAGAAACCAGGAGAGCTGGCTGGGACAGAGCAGCTCACAGAGGCAGGGCAGGTGCTCAGTGTTCATAGCTCTCCTGGTTGGCTGGGGACGCTCTAAAAATCTGCACCACCTGGGGCACCATGGGAGAATGAGCTGGAGGCTGAAGATGTTTTGTTGCTGCATCTGTTCGAACTTAAAGTTATGCTTTTACTTATTTTCTGTTATATATAAAAATGATAGTGCCAGATGTTCATAGTAAACACAGCCAACGTTTCAAATAATGAGGTAAATGTTTGTGAAAGTAGTTTAACAGGCTTCAGAGCATTCTGAATACTTTCCAATATTGTCGTTTTTGTCTGTTTTAGAAGTAAATACTGGTTATTTTTCACTGTAGAAAGTGCCGCTTAACTCCATTACAGCTGACCCTTTGCTTAGCCCCGCCCCTTTGTAATGGTCCAACAAGCTGTCGCAGTAAGCATGGAGCCCACACTGTAACTAACTGCACTCCCTGAAGAAATATTATCATATTTTTGGAAAAATGAAAGAGTGATTCCAGAGAGAAGCAGACAGAGGGGTCTACAGTCTGTGTTTGAAGGATATATCCAGGATGTCAAACTGACTCAGCAGCAACAACAGGTTAAAAAGACAAAGATAGTTAGAAGCTAAAGCCGAACTATAGGCTACAGATCACAGTGTAAAAGTGAACCACCACATCACTGCTGATCGCCACACAAGACAATGAATATAAAGGGAAACTTTGCTGATGTTGAACCAGCTGTGTGGCATCACAGTGTGTGCAGATGAGCAGTGTTTGGCTTCGCCCCCATGCTGCTGCCAGCACCCAGACCTCCACCGCCGGACGTGCAGGGATCTTCTGGGGAAGTCAATGCGATGACACACAGCTGGTTGAATATGAGTAAAGTGTCCCTGCTTCCCTTCACTGGTTCCTGTACAGCAGGGTCGGTCTTTGTTTCACTGTTATACTCATTAAAAAGCAAAAGCAGCATGTGTATACATACAGTAGGCTATATCCTCAGTAGCTAGCTAGCTAACCCTACACTTTTCAGGGTTTGAGTTTGGTTTTGGAACAGGGAAGAAACGAATATTTTTTTCCAACCTCTCCAGGTAACGAGTATCATTAATACACGACGTGCCCCAGGCACAACATTTAGCTCCACATCCACAAAACCAGCCTGAAAATGAAGGAAATCTGAAACGACTGCATTAGAGTCAATGGAGCAGAGCTGTTTTTTTTTCAGACCCTGGTCTGAGCTGCGGGACTTAGCAAGGGTCAATTCCCTAGCTGCACTGATCATTCAGAGATATAGATTGTGCAGTTATGGAAGGCCTGGAAATGCTAACCAATCAGAGCAGACTGGGCTTTTGTAGGAGGACGGCTTAAAGGAATCCTTCACCTGCAAAATGACCATTTGTCAGTTACTCAGCACGTTATCCTGACTTTATGAAGAAAACCATGGTTTCTACCACGGTGAACGAAGAACCCAAAAAGCGAACATTCTTCATGAATTAAAGTAAATGAGGACCATGTTTATCGACAGATCTTGCAACATCTGTTTACAAACTCTCACACAACTCATGAAATATAATCAAAGTCTCACTTATCCAGTTGTATGCTCAGTACTTCCCAAACGCTAAAACACTGATTTAAAACACATCAGCACAAGCAGTCTCATGCACAGCTGCGTAGCGTGCCTTGTGTGTGTATGAGCTCCACTTGAGAGAGTGTGGAAGGGTTTTATATTGTAGCATTTTAGCAAAAATGCATGTGTTTGTGAAGTACTGCGTAAGTGACTGGATAAATGAGACTTGGATTATATTTCATGAGCTGTGTGAGAGTCTGTAAACAGATGACAAGGACTTAAGAAAAACAAAGCTTTCTGCACAAATTCATCATATCACGCAGTGAGTACTTGATCTACAAATGGTTATTTTGCAGGTGAAATGAAGCGTTTCAGACATGAATACAGGTATGTAACAGTGTGAGGGAAAGTATTACGTTTGAATGTAAATGTGCTCTACTAGTAACCCAAAGCACAAGAATGAACCTGAAAATGAGCATAACAGGTCCTCTTTATGTAATTGGAAATTCGCTGTATTTCACATTTTTACCTTTGTCTACTCTGTCTCTTTCTGTAGGATCCTTGACTTCCGGAGAGTTCCTCCGGTGGCAGGGCGACTTGTCAACATGACAAGGGAGATCAGGGACGTGACGCGTGATAAGAAGCTGTGGAGGACCTTCTTCATCTCTCCAGGTAGAGACTCCGCCAGCCTCTGCAGCTTGGCACAGTGATGCTGCTTCTTGGCTGCCTCACTCACACTGTTTGGACAGAACACAGAACAACTCTGGCTGCACTTGTAAGACACTGCAGCTTTAACAAACTGGGCTGTGTACAAAGAGAGTGATGGTAGTCTGAGTGTGTGTGTCACAGTCTGCTCAGCGCAAATGGCAAGAATGTGCTGCGGCATGTGTGGTGATAAATACAGCCATAGCCAAAAGTCACCACAGGATGGCGCTGTAGATCAGATTATCCTCAAAACCTCTACATAGATTAACAGATCAACAAAAATGTATTAAAACCACTCCATAAAACAAAGAGTAAGATTGTTTTATTTAATCCAAATGAATTTTCATCATCATTTTCTTTTTTTATGTTGCGAAATTATGGTTATAAATTGTCACTGACCACAGGAAATCAAGATTAAATATTTAATATTTAACAATATTTATTTATCTATTTATTATTATTATTATTAGAATTATTATTATTACTATTTATTTTTTTTTTTTTACATTCAGAGCTTTTATTCTGTCATCATATTTTTATTTGTTTTTATTAAATCAAATTTCTTTAATGACTGAATGTAATTTATGGTGCCGTTAAAACAGGTGCCACAGTCTGTACGCAGCAAGCAGTTATTTGAGCACGGTGAAAATGTTGTTGTTTTTTTAAACGACTAAACACCAACAAATATTGATTGAGACAGAATATTTCATAAGATAAAAAACATGTTGTGAATTTAGGAAATTATTACATCTGCCTTTTTTGAGGACATTTTGACTTTTGGACGTTAAAGTGCTCTGGAGTTATTGGAAAACTTTGGATCACACGAGTCGGAAACAATCCTATGTAGCCACCACTGGAATCTATAATACTAACAGTATAAGCTTAAGTAGCCTAAACTGTTCCTGCAACTGTGCAGAAATAATATGTTTAAATAAAATGAACAGGCCTGCAAGAAGAATTTGAATATTGATAGAGAAATGTATATATAAAATGTCTTAAATCAATATCTAAAAAATAAAATCTTAATGCTGACATGGACAGTAGGAATTTATTAGTATCTTTTCATATTATGCAAAGCAGATCATTTGTCACAGATATGTAGTCCATGAAGAAGCTTAGAAAGAAGATTAGAAAAATATAATTGATGAACATTAAAGCAACAAATTAAACATCTGTTTTGTTGATATGTTGATGAGCCTGTGAGCACTGAGAGTAAGAGGAGCAGGTTTCCTAATGAGAAGGTTCAGAGTTAAATTATAAAATTTGGTTGAAAGCAAAATTGAAATGAAATGCTGCCTGCACTTTGAGCAGCCAGTTTGATGAGTATTCACATCGTCTCAAAAGGACGACTCTTGATTTACCATCTCTGCCTGGTCAGCACTCTGCTCCCAGCCTCTGTGACCCGTGTTTAACTCTGCACCTGAGATTAGAAAACCTCCAACACTTCAATATTTCACTGTCTCCATCTTTTCTCCTCAACGTCTCCACGTTTGCCTCCTCGTACATATTCAGCTTCCTCTTTGACACCACTTCTAAATCAATCTTTTCTCTCCTCAGCCAATAACGTCTGCTTCTACGGGGAGTGCTCCTACTACTGCTCTACTGAGCACGCTCTGTGCGGCAAACCGGACCAGATCGAAGGCTCGCTGGCAGCCTTCCTGCCAGACCTGAACCTCGCCAAACGGAAGACGTGGAGAAACCCCTGGAGACGCTCCTACCACAAGCGCAAGAAAGCAGAGTAAGAAAAGACACTAATGGACCACGTTCATGAATCTGTCATCACTCCTCATGATTTCAGAGTCAGGGCTTCAACTCTGGTATTTTTTTTAACATACAAACACCTTACATTTCTGTTTTTATTCTTTCCTTAATGGCTATTTTAACAAAAAAATTGATGATGTTTGCCAGTCCATAAAAGTCTGCTCAGTGGTTAGACTGAATAGGTCTTTAACTGGGATTCATCAGTCTAATAATCCAATCTAATAGTTTTAACTGTAATCTTAGGAGGACCTAGTGCCACTACGTGTGTTTGTGAGAGTGATGGATAGGGGGAAGGTGGAAGGTGGACTATTGCACACAATGTTTCTCTAAGTTATTAATTACCCTGAATGCTGTGGGTTTGGCCGCATCACTAGCTGCAAAGCAAGCGCTTTAGTTGCAGGCGGATAACCTTCCACAATTCATCTCACCTGTTCTTTTTCCCTCATCAAACTGCCAATTTAATTGCTTGAAGCGGGGGGTCAATGACTGCGTTGACGACACTGGCCTCTTTGCGTCTCTCTCTTGCCACCTCCTTTCAGCTTCCTCGCCAGTTTAATAGTGGGGGAACGCCTCGTCACTCTCCATATGTCATCTACAAAACACACCCTCCCAATTTGGCAGCCCTACTTTGTGCCCTTTCAGTCGTCAGTCGACTTGAACCACCGTACAGCGTTTTGTTCTCCATGTACAAAGCAAGCCCTTCATACAGAATAAAATCTATTTGTTAAGAGGACTTTCTTCACCTTAAATCATAAAGACCATTAAAATAATTAACCGTATTGGTAATAATTAAGGCAATTTAAAGCTTTTTAAATGGCAGTGTATATATAAAAAGATATTCTGAATGTATTCTCAGGTGGGAGGTGGACCCAGATTACTGTGACGAGGTTAAGCAGACTCCTCCGTACGACCGAGGCACTCGACTGCTGGACGTCATGGATATGACCATCTTTGACTTCTTAATGGGTAAGAGTCAGTGAAACTGGGTGTGACATCACACATAAATATATCATGTTAACAGATGAATAAATGGCATACGTATGCATCTTACACTTACAATTTCTTTTTCCTTGTCCAGGTAACATGGATCGACATCACTATGAAACCTTTGAAAAGTTTGGAAATGACACCTTCATTATTCACCTGGACAACGGAAGAGGGTAAAGACATTCAGCTGCTTTTAAAGTGTCTGTCTTAGCAACCACTAAATGTTTGACCCACTGTAAGGAAAAAAGACATCCTGCAAATTGTGAGGTGTTATATAGTAATTTATTGACCTACTGTATCTGCACACTGGAAGTATTTCTCACGAAGCTCAACAAGCTAATGAGGACTAATGATGCAAAAGGCTGAGCAGCTGTCCAACAAGCCAAGTCCAACAATGAGTGTGTCAGTGATCATTTCTGCTCCTTCCCTCGTAGGTTTGGAAAACACTCCCATGATGAGCTGTCCATCCTGGTGCCTGTCAGTCAGTGCTGCAGGTCAGTCTTTTGGTTGGTTCATTTGCTCGGGTTAATGTTTTTTTGTCCTGCTAGCGACAGGGCTTAAAGGATGTTGATCAGACGAGTCAGCCTTTCCAACACTTTGGACCAGATCACAGTATCTCAACAACTTCTGGCCGACTTGCCTTGAAATCTCCCGTGGAGAATGAGTTGTTATGCATTTGGTGACCTGGCCCAGGGTCTGAAATCAGCACCCGCCACCCGCCAAATTGTTGGCAGTGGTGTGTAAAATTGTCAGGCCATCTGGCACTTTGGCAGACAGGGAAACGCACGACAGAAAGACACATTTAGTAAGATTAGCACATGACTGGTTAGAGCTACACACTGGAAAGGCGCTCACAACTGCTGTATCGAAGCAACACTATCAGCCATAGAACCATAACTTGCTCTGATTGGCAGTCAAAGTTCGCTAAATCCTTACCAATGACCATTGGTTTAAAAGATGCTGAACATAGGCACAGTACATTCATGAATGCACATGCATGTGTACAGTACCCTTGACCCCAGAAACGTAGGGATCCCTGAAAGCCATGGCATAGCTACACTGAATCTACCATGCATGTTATGTTTTATGTGTAAATACATCAAGTGTAGAATGACAGTATTCTTTACTTCACATAATGTATCAATGATCTAAATGTTATTAATTAGTCCATAGATTTCAAAAGTGGCAAATACAATTTCTTCCTCTTTAGACACACTTTTAGATTTTGTCTAGCACTACCCTTGGGCATTTCAACTTCAACCACAAAATCCTCAACTAATGGGTGAACTGCTGTGGAATGAAAGCTCCTAAAAGTGGCCTTGAGGCATTTGCTTCAGCACCACCATCAGGATAAAGTGCACATTTTTAGCACCTCTATTTGTGCATCTACAACTGGAAGGATAACCGTAGTAGTTTATGAAAAGTGTGACTTCCAGATTGATGTTTTGATTCATCAATGTGAGGCATGCTGGAGGCCTATAAAGGGGGCAGTTCACCACCAAATCAAAAATGCAGTTTTTCTTCTCGCCTGTGGTGCTGTTTATCAATCTGGTGTGAGTTGCCATGTGTTGGAGATATCAGCCATAGAGATGTTTGCATTCTCTTGAATATAATGGATTTAGATGGCACTCAGCTTGTGGTGTTCAAAGCGCATAAAATACATTTGAAAAACTCAACAGCAATGTCTCTTTACAGGACTTATGACGCGGTTTCCTTAAGATAATGCACAGACCTTGTTGAGAGCAGTTTTATGTAGGTTCGGTTATCGGAGTGGCAGAGTGCACTCTGAGCACTTTGTTTGGGGATACAGAGCAGCAGAGTGGAGTGAATATGGACTTATCCATTCGTTAATTCATATAGAAATGTAATGCTCCGTTTCGTCGACCAACAGAGCTCCTATTTTAGCGTAGAGTGTCAGACTGTCCTTTCATCTTATCACATTTTACCATAGTTGTCTTCAGTGGCGGCTGGTATGCAATAAACATTAAGTTTTGAGCCATGATTCCTACTATTCTGGCTCCAAACTGCTCACAACAAGGTTTGTGGATTATCTTGAGTAACCAGGTCAGGATTTCTAGAAGGAGACATGCTGTTGAGGTTTCTTTTTTTGAGTTCTTTTATGGACCGACTTCCTGTCTGTATCTCTACTTCCATCTATCCCATAAAGGCAAAAATGGCAAGAAAAATACATGAATATATCTTTTATATTAGAGAGTTTAATTTAAATTAATCTCTTCAATTATTCTTTCCAGGGTGAGGAAATCCACCTACCTGCGTCTCCAGCTGCTGGCCAAAGAGGAGTACCAGCTGAGCGCCCTGATGGAGGAGTCCCTGCTCCGTGACCGACTGTCCCCGATCCTCATCCAGCGTCACCTCCAGGCCTTGGACCGCAGGCTCCGGCTGGTGCTGCAGGTCATCGCAGGCTGCATAGAGAAAGAAGGTTACGTTAACGTCGTGGAGGAAGATCTAGTCGGGGACACGGCCACCCACAGGAGCCCCGGCCACAGGTAGTGAGGGCGAGACTCGAGGGTGACAGAAACTACCAGTGACACGTGAACTACGGACCATTTCTGTGGCTGTTCGACCAATGGGATTGCACCAAAAAGTCCCACTTCTGATATCAAGCTGAATTCAGTGAATTCCAAGACTTGCCATCATTGCCTCTCTGGAAACTGCTTTTAGGTGTGTTTATATAGAAGAAATCTACAAACCCCACAAGAGACTGTGCTCACACGGAGGCTTTGTATTTGTTAGATACAGATGTATTTTGTTGTATAAGACATAAAGGAACCACTGCTGTGTTCTGATTTTTGTCCTGTTTGTTTTGAATATGGAGGCTATCAGTTTGTTTTATGTGTTTTATTATATTAGTCCATAACCAAATGAGAGCGTACACTGACTGGGGGCAGCATATGGTCAGACAATAAGCTTTTATCAGTTATCACGATGTATGAAAAGGTTGAGAAAGCGTGTGGAAGCTATTTTACTTTTCTTTTTGTAAAACATGTCAGGCCTGGCACAAACAACCTACGAGCAGGAGAACAGGAGTTTCCAAACAGTGTGTTCTCTTTATCTTTATAAGCTTTTTGTCTTGGCACAGACTCGGAACGGACAGATTGAAAATGTTATCACACACATCTGAACAGCATAAACAGCTGAGTGCAAGTAGATTTGACACTGTAGTTCAAACAGTACCTTCACTTTGCCTTACTCTGATTTTGTATCTCTCTCTCTCTCCCCATCTCCGCTGCAAGTCGAGCTTGCACTACATGCAGTACAACACGCTATGATAGTATTCTCCAAACCAAAAATAATGCAAAGAGACCAGAGTGCTGGTCCCAGGGTTCCCACAGTCAGGAAATTCCTGGAAAAGTTATGGAACTAGGAAAACTGTTTTCAAGGCCTGGGAGTGGTTTGAAATTAAAAGAATGTTTTGGACATTTTAAATCTGCATTTTTTTGCCCATTGTTAAAATATGTTCATGAAAATTCAACACATTCTTACTGCTAACTTGTCAAATACCAGCGCTTTGTCAGTGGCGCCTCAAGTCAGAATATGATGCACTAAGCACCCCTTCAGCGTCAGCTTTTTTGTCGTTCAGGAACAAGAAGTCCATTTACACTTGTTCTATTTATTGTCACTTTTCAAAATAAACTTAGAACAAGAGTAAAAAAAAAATGTTTTAGGTAAACTTCGCAACTAAGCATGTTGAAGCAGTGGTTAGCATTGTTGCTTCACAGCAAGAGGGTACTCCAGCTTCCTCCCGCAGACTAAATACATGCAGCTTAGGTTATCTGGTGACTCTAAATTGCCCCCAAGTGTGAATGTAAGCCTGTCTGTCACTGTGTGTTAGCCCTGCAATAGTCTGCCGACCTGTCCAGGTTGTACCCCCACCCCCACCCCCCACCCCAAACCCAGTGTCAGCTGGCACAGGCTCCAGCTCCCCCGCGACCCCGAACAGGAGAAGCGGTTACTGAAAATGAATGAATGAAAATGAAAACATCTCCTGGGTGAAAGTCCAGAGTTTGTTTGACCCATCCACCTCCACTCCTGCCTACCCTATGCGGACTTTTGTGCTCTCTACACTAAGGTAGTTGCCTAAGTGTCAAAAATACTGTCACCCAGGACTTCTTATACTGCCACGAAAGAGTGCCTCTGTGCGTCAGTGTCAAACGATGATGGGCAACTGACCAAGCATCAGTATTTGACAAGTTGGGAGTGAGACCAGGTTGGAAAATCCCAAAACATGCCTAATATTGGCGAAATACATTCCTTTTATT
Source organism: Epinephelus cyanopodus (assembly GCA_026686955.1). NCBI lineage: Eukaryota > Metazoa > Chordata > Actinopteri > Perciformes > Serranidae > Epinephelus > Epinephelus cyanopodus. The sequence goes on from CM048929.1 coordinate 14,711,698, forward strand.
ACTGATTTAAAATCTAGGGCTAGTTACCCATATCACGTAGCACACTTTGGCATATGCGACTAATAGGTGGCGGGAATGTCTAACAAGCAACTTAAGTTAGCAAGCACTAGCAGTTTGCTTATCTACAAAAGCCTTGGAAGTGCTTGTTAAATAACATATGGCTTTGGAATGACTGATGTAACACGTGGCTCACGAGAGAGAAGTCTGCAGCAAAATGTGGACCTGTGCAACATGAGGGCAGCAGCTCTGGTGAGCCATGCTAAAGGGAAAAAGCATCAAGACAACCAAAAGGCCGCTCAACAGACTGATAGCGTCTGCAGATATTTCATATCCGTTAGCACTTCTACCAGCCCGGGAAGCGGGACAACTCTGCCTATCTGATTCAAACTACTTAAATAAAGTCATGCAGAAGGGATAAAATGATAAAATATTATTTTTTTTTATTTTTTTTTTAATAAAAAAAAAAAAAAAAAGATAAAATATTATGGAAACCGTTAAAATATGTGGGAACCCTGTGGTCCATTTAGCAGCCATTTCATTCCAATGCACTACCATTCTTAAATGCCATTCTTAAATATAATTTTACAATTATTGCAATGCAAAATGTTAGTTTGTATGTTGTGTCATTTTTATGAGATTTCATGTCCAAATGACTATTTATTGATGTGTCACAAAGAATGAGAGCGATTTAATGAACTCTAGGTTATGTTGCTTTATACGCTGGGAAATATTTACCGTAGGTACTTTAGCATTTGGATGCTATTTAAACCGACGTTCCTTTGAGTACTTTTTTTATGTTCACATGATGGGAAAACAACAAAGCTATTTGATTTTCGACGTTGCGTTGCAGAAGTGGTCGCCATGCGGTTTTCAGTTTCCTCCTGACAGTCCTGTGCACTGGCTGACTCGGTACCTGTGCAATGACAGAAATACAGTACTTGAATGTTTTTGGGTTGGCAGTATGGACAGGATTCATTGAGCTACAAACGGTGCAAAGCCGGAGTAGCTGGACTCGAGTCTGAGGAGTGCTTTGGGGGTGATAAAGAGGTTAAAACACCTCTTTCCCACTACAGGGAGAACCTCCTGCACTGCTCTCTGATTTTCATATTCTCAGTGTACATACCTATAAATACTTTGAAGACCTAACAAGCTGCACCGCACAGTGATTTGCTTCTGTTTTCTGCTATTGCATTGTTACTGTGAAGATCTGTTTACTAAATGATTAAAGTGTGCAATAAAAACAAAAGTGAGGACGAATCTGTTATTGTGTGGGCGGCTGGAGATGTGATGTCATGTGTGTGTGTGTGTGAGTGTGGGTGGAGGTGAATGTGCCTTGTTTTTAGGAAGGACAAGTGAGGATCAACAATACTTGACTCAAGAGCGTTTAACATTTGTCTGTCAAACCCATCAAGAGGGTGCAGCTTTATTTATATCACATGAGGACAACTCTTCATCACGACCCGTTAACAAACTGAACGGCACATGTAGGCAGCTTCAATCACACTCTGTGGCAATAACAAAGTCTCATGTTCTACAAATCAAACCAATTAAACGCAGTGTGGAAACTCTCCTGGCTGCTAACCATGACAGGTGGGTCAAACCTGCAAACACCCCTATGAACATTTAATTTAGAATGCTATGAGCCCATGTTTTTATGTCATTGTAGTGGGTAAATATTAATGTAGTCATCCTTTTACCCAAAGACCATGATTAAAATACGCGCTGCTTGCACTTTAACATAAAAATACCGTTTTACAACATGCTGCGTCCACAAATTATTGGAAATGTAAAAGTCTAGATCTCAACTCACATTTTTTTTCTTATAGGAAAGTTAAGACCTGGCTGGAGCTGCAACAACTAGTCATTAATTCATTCATTTCCATAACCGCACAGGGGCTGGAGCCTATCCCAGCTGACATTGGGTGAGAGGCAGGGTACACCCTGGACAGGTCACCAGACTATCACAGGGCTGACACATAGAGACAGACAACCATTCACACTCACATTCACACCTACGCACAATTTAGAGTCACCAATTAACCTGCATGTCTTTGGACTGTGGGAGGAAGCTGGAGCACCTGGAGAAAACCCACACTGACATGGAGAACATACAAACTCCACCACCCTGGGTTTGAACCAGGAACCCTCTCGCTGTGAGGCCACAATGCTAACCACTGCACCACCTTGTCGCCTATTAATCAATCAATCAATTAATCTTTTTTTTTAAAAAAAAATCAGTGAGTATTTTAATAATTTTTCAGGTTACAATGTCAAACATTTGCTTGTTCCAGTTTCTTAAATTAGAGAATTTGCTGCTTTTCTTTGCTATTTATGATCATACAAATTTGGGGAGTTTTGACTGTCTGTTGGACAAAGAAGCAAATTTAGGCTGTGGGAAATTGTGATGAGCATTTTTCACATTTTTTGACATTTCCTTAACTAAACAACTAGTCGAATTCTCATGAAAATAATTGTCAGATTAATCGATAATGAAAACAATCATGAGTCCATCAACCATTGTTTATTCAGGGTTGTTGAATAATAACAACGGAGTCTGCCATAAAGGACCTGGCCATAGACTTGGCTACAGCCATTTCAATAAGCCTGAGCCTCTGATTCGCAAGAGAGGACACAAGGCAATACATGGTAACTTGACTTTTGAAAAAGTGCTGTAACACTACATGTCACATTCACTCGCTCACACACACACTCATACACCGGTTTGCCGAGGTCACCATACAAGGTGTCACTTCCTTCCCAGGTACAGTGAACATTCACACACCGACGTCACAGCCATCAGGAGCAGTTCCCAAGGATACTTCGACATGTGGACTGAAGGAGGCGCGAATCAATAAAGCAGACTGAAGGACAGCTGGTATGTGTGAAATAAATAAGTGTTGTTTTCTGTTGAATTCCTGGAATTAACTTCAGTTTCACGTGGAACAACAAAGCCTATGGCAAAGTGAACTGTAGAGAAACTAGAGTTTTATTTCTTTACCCACTGTAAAACAACAGTGATAGTAAAGTCCATCATGGCGCTGTCCATGGTGCTGAAGAACTATAATGGTGCTGTCTGTGTGTGCTATGGACAGCACCACGGACAGCGCCGTGATGAGGCGTTCAGGGGCCAGTAGGTGAGCAGTGATGGGCGACGTGAAGACACTTAGAACAATGTAGTAGTGGTTTATTTGTGGATTTATACTGATTTCATGATGCTGAAATTCTGTTTATCTCTCCATTTTACTGTTTAGGCCACGAAAAGAAAGCAAGAAACCTTGGTGTTATCCTGGACGCAGATTTAAATCTCCACAGCCACATCAAATCCGTACCGTCATCTGCCTACTACTTTCAAAAAAAACAAAAAACTTTTAAAAAGCTTTCAAAACAAGCTGTTCAGCAAATTCAGCTAGTCAGAATGCTGCTGTTAGCATCCTGACAAAAAATGGGAAATATGACCACATTACTACACTTGTAAAATCCTGACACTGGTTACCTGTCACTCAGATAACTGCTTTTAAAATCTTGCAGCATGTGTTTAAATCACTTTGTGGCTCAGCGCCCAAATATATCTCTGAACACTTTTATTTTAAAGCTAAAAACAGTCCCTTTTACCCTGCCTATTCCACCTTCTAATGACTGCAACTTTATTTTTAAACTTAATTTGAAATCATTTTAAATAATATTTTTTACCTTTGCACCTCTTGTCTGCACTTTTGCTGTTTTTAAAAGTGATTTTTTTTTTTAAATTATTAGTAATCAATTTTACTTTTTATATACGTTTTTTATCTCTACTCTTTTCTGTATCCTTTATTATGATTCATATTTTATTGCTCTGAGACGCACTTTTAATTGACCTTATATATGAAATGTGCTTTTCAAATAAAGCTGCTTGCCTTGCCATTCATTACAGTTTATGACGAATATATATTTATAATTGGGTACAATGGGATTTCGCATGGCTTCTCTCAATAAAAAAAAAACAAAATAAATAAAAAAAAACAAAAAACAAATAAAAGCAGTACCAGAAAATAGCATAAGCTGTAGTGTAATGTTTAAAAAGTGATGCTTGCAAGTACAACTTTAATAATAAATAAATAAATAAGGAGGCATTCATGACTCCTGGTTTGTTTACAGCCACAGAAGTTGTTCCTGTTTTTCCCCAGCAGAGGGACCAATTGTACCGCCGCTCTGATTAAGGAGCTCCAACAAGAAGCTGTTTCGCTCTAAAGTCACTAGGTGGCGCTCGAGTCTCGTGGTCATGTCTGAGAGAGCTGCATCTCTGTCATAGAGATGACGCTGCTTGTTGCTCTAAATTAAGGCAATGAGCTCATTTTTCAAACTATGTCGTAAACCTTCACTTGAGCTGAAGGATACAGGAGCCACAGACACAGCAGGGCGTCAGTGTGATGCTGTGACATCCCAAACAAACTGCACTTGAACGCAGTGACCACTGGGCTGTGCACTAGGATTGTGCAACAGTAAATAGTTGTTATTGATTGGTTTGATAAAGTGACCATAACACAATTTATAGGCTTCCAAGTTCTGGGTTCAAATGAGTCAAATTTGGATGTGCTGATTTTTTTTTTCCTCACATGACACTCTTCTGTAATAATTACTTCTCACCCAATGTGAATTATTTTATTCCACCTGATCTAAAATAAACCACGTTCAAACTCTCCCCCGTCACTGTCGCCTACCCTTCACAGCAGACCACCCCACATCCTCTCACCTGCTTCAGAGGCAGCCTCTCCTGCCTAGCAACAGTATCCAACACCACTGTCCTCCCGTCTCTATGGCAACAGAGAGCAAACCCCCTTTCCTGCCCTGCCTCCCATTGATCTAAGGTGTGTGTGTGTGGCTGAGTCCTCCACGACCCTGACCCTTACACCTCCCCCTCTCCTCGGTTACTGAACTTCTTGGAGAGGTAGACGCTGCACCTAAACGCACCACAACACAACTATACTGCACTAATGAGTACTTCACGTGCTGCTTAATCACTGACACACTAATAATAATAATAATAAGACTGACATCACATGACAGGGCAAATGTTGTTTAGAGGTGACCACAAGGCCCCACCACACACAGACCAGCACCCCCTGCTTATATATCTGCACACACACAACCTGCACCCACAAACACACAAACAGGCCCGTGCGCGTGCATCAGAGCGTGTGGCGGACCGAGATGAGAGGAGCTTTCAAACGCTTTTTCAGAGGCAGTCGTTTTTAACCCCTGTCCATCTCGATTGATGTCAGCGCTGTAGGCAAAATCACGCTTCACTCAGATGCGCATTGATCAAAACAAACGCATCCCGTGGAGGACAGCTCACCCAAATGCTTTGGCCACGTATATATGCAGAGCTCGGCTCCGTGCATCTGCTGGTACTGATCTCCAGACTGTCGAATACTAATCAACACATCTCCCTTAAAAATATGACTGATACGGGTTCTTGCTTTTAGGCCAAGCGGGGGAGAGAAGCAGATATCTGTCAGGGTAACATCTTCATGCTTTTTCATCTCCTCACAGCGCCTGGTGATTCTGATTATTTGCATCTTTTATGGAGAACTTCACAAGCTGAACCACGTCCCGTGCGTAATGACACAATGCAGTGTCCCTCTCTGAAACCCCGGGCCCCACATCCGCCTTGTTTTTCAGCCGGCTGAGCAACACCCTGGCGATAAGCGTGCCAGTAAGGAGCAGGCTCTGTGTCTGAACTCATGAATTATTAAAAGGCGACTATTTCGCGGCTGCAGCAGCTAAAATTAGGAATAGCCTTATGTTGGCTATAATTAGAAAGCAGATGGAAAGCGTTCATTTATAATCGTACATGGGAGGTTTTGACGTTTCCAGGTGAGGATGCAGTGTGTGTGTGTGTGTGTGTGTGTGTGTGTGTGTGTGTGTGTGTGTGTGTGTGTGTGTGTGTGTGTGTGTGTGTGTTGTCGCGTCTGTGTGTGTGTGTGTGTGTGTGTGTGTGTGTGTGTGGCGCGCGTCTGTGTGTGTGTGTGTGTGTGTGTGTGTGTGTGTGTGTGTGTGTGTGTGTGTGTGGCTTCAGAGTGAGCCTGGCGACAGAGACAAAACTCTCCCCGTCTGTCGTCAAGGTCAGACGGAGGCGCATCCTTTTGCGTCAAGAGCACCGGGAGAGAAATTAAACTCCAAATCAATTGCCCTTGAATCAACGTGCACGTGTGTGTGTGAGATTGTGTGTGCACGCGCGTGACTGACTGGCTGACTGACTGACTGACTGCCAACGCGTGCGTGCATTTGTTTGTGGAAAGTGAGGGGGAAAAACAGAAAGGGTTGTGCGTGCGCCGCTCTTGAACGCATCTGTCCATCCTGGCGTGCGTGTGTCTGCATGCCAGGAGCGATCACGGGCCATTGCATGTACGGCGGGGGAGGAGGAGACGGAGAGCTGCCGCTTGCAAACCCGATGAAACACCCTTGGCTGCACAGGAGAAATTCAGAGTGACCGAGATGGGCTGCGCTCGGGCGCGCTCGGCGCGTTGCGACAAGCGCTCCTTTTTGCACGACACAGCAAATGAAAACAAGGAGAGGATGCTAATTATTGACGCGCGCCTGAGCAAGCTGCCAGCAGCACCCTCATCTGTCACTCAAGAGGAGGAGGAGGAGGAGAGGAAGAGAGGAGGAGGAGATGGCTGAATGGGAGGAGAGTCACAGTCCCACTCCCCCTCCTCCTCTTCCTCCTCCCCATCCTCCCTCCCTCCCCTCCCTTCCTCCTTATTTTCATTCATGGCACAATCAGTGACACACGCATACACATATCTCCCCCAAGCAGTGGCTGGCTCAGTCCCTCTCCATCAAAAGACCGCTCTCTCTCACTCTCTCTCTCACACACACACACACACACACTTTCACAAACACACTCTGTCCTTCTTCCTTTTGTTATCTAATTTTCCTCATAAACACAAAAAACACACTGCACCCCCCCTCCGTCTTCCTCATCTTTTCCTATCGCTGTCCCTCACACTGGGATTTTGGTCATCTCTTTTCATACACAAGTAAACACACGCTCAGAGTATGTCTCACAAACACACACACACGCACAATTGTGTTTCCAGACACACATGCAGCTTCCTCGCCACCCACTCAGAGAGAGACAGAGGAAGAGAGAAAGTGAGCGAAGGAGGAGGAGGTGAGAGGAGGGAGGGAGGGAGGGAGAGCAAACCTGAGACAGAGAAGGGCTTTGAAGCCGCCGCTCACCCTTTCTCTCTCCTGCCGGGTGCTCCTGAGTGCATGAGGGAGAGAGAGAGAGGCAAGGAGCAGGTGGTCCCACGGCTCAACCACTCCTCTCCTCCCTCCCATTGGTACATCAGCAATCTCTCTCACCCTCTCTCTCTCTCTCTCTCTCTCTCTCTTACCCTGACACACACACACACACACACACACACACGCTCTCAGTGTGATGGCAATCACTCCACACCACCACCCCCCATCTGCTCGCCCTCTCTCCTACACACACACACACACACACACACACACACACATACATACATGCGTGTGGTGGCTGTCGGACAGGCTGCTAGACTCCCCAGCAGAGGCTGCAGGACCAAGCACCCCCAACACCCACCACCACCCCCCCCCAAGCTAATTCCATTATACATTCCCGACTGGAAGGAAGAGGGGCTGTCTTCTAATTGCTTTCTTATCCCCCTGAGTCCCCCTCACTCTCTCCTCCTCCTCCTCCACCACCATCAACCCCCCCACCTCCCCTCCTTTCAGCCCGCCCCTCGCCCTGCGTGCACTCAACATGGCAGCAGACAAGCAGAGGAGGGAGGCGAGCTAGAGAGCAGGGGAGAGATAGAGAGAGAGAGAGAGAGAGAGAGAGGGAGAGAGAAAGAGGCAGGCAGGCTGCCGCTATCAGGGAATACTGGTGCCATTTTCAGCATCGCAGGGTAAAAGGATTGAGCCTCGCTGCTGTCCGCTCGGCTCGGCTCGGCTCAGCTCGCCTCGGCTCAGAACAGCTGAACAAGAGGGTGGATTGGAGGGACAACAAAAGGAGGAGAGCACGGCTGACCCCTAACACAGGTACCACGCTTTTCCCTGTCATTTGTTTCTCCTCTAGAGCAGGTATGCATGATGGGCAGCAGCGCCGCGCAGATGGAAGCGAGAGCAAAAGGGGGGAATGGCAGAGGGGGGCGTGTGCGTGTGTGCGTGTGTGTGCCGAATAGAGGACAGCAGGGTCCCTCCTGGGATTGCGTTCTATTTTCACTCACTGGGTGCTTTTCACAGTGTGGGGAACATTCGCCTCCCACACACACAAACACACACACACACACACACCCCCAATACCAGACACCTGCCTCAACCCTGTTTTCCACCAGCATCTGTCCAAACAACAGGGATAAAAAAATGAATACAAACACTGTATCTGCCTGCGAAACACTTTGGAGAGCATGCAGGGAAACATGAGCTGCAACCTCTCTGTTTGTCTGTGGTTTGTTTGTTTTTTGTTGGGGGGTTTTTTTCTTCCCTCCCTCGCTGCATCCCGAGCCTGAGCCTTAGGATGTGTTACGTAGTGCTATAACGGGACGCTATGTCAGAGCACCGATGTGTCATAGCACGCTGTTTACTCTGCCTATTGCATAAGGAGAAATCAGAGAGACATACACACGCTCGCACACACTCTAATCTTATGAAACCAGTGACGGAGGCAGATTGTGGCTCTTGTAATCTGTGTTTACATGAGGTTTGCGGATCCATTACTCTGCGTTAGTGTGTTTGGTATGTTTTGCTGTGTGAGGGACAGAAGGTGATGCATTGGTCAACATCGGGATACTGAGCATCTTCTTATATGTGCTATTTATAGTATGGCTTTGCCTGATATGTGCTGACCACTCATACACACTGTGCGTTATGGAAGTGCGTGTGTGTGTGTGCACGTGTGTGTGTGTGTGTGTGTGTGTCTCATATGCTGCATAGGCTCACTTCAGAGGCGGCTTTACTACAGTGTGCCATTAAAAGATGCACTGAGACTGCAGTGTCACTGCTGACTGAAACTGATGCTACCAACAGCCTCGCTCGCACCGAGGAGAGGGAGAGCGGATGAGAGAGATGGATTGAGAGTGAAGGAGAGAGGGAGAGGGACGTGGGGAGGGGAGGAGGACTGAGAGAGAGGTGTGACAGAGAGAGAGGGAGAGGAGGGAAAAAAAAGCAAGAGGGGGGTGGAGACAGACACGGCAATATGTGTTTGTGTGCGCGTGTGAGTGTGTGCGTGTATGTGTGTGTGTGTGGGTCTGTTTGTGTGTGTGAGAGAGAGGGAGGGAGGGAGAGAAAGAGAGCGCAACAGGGAGGAGGGGGTAACGACAGAGATAACGCAGAGAGGGTGTAGAGAAGTGTCAGGGAGAGAAAACAGAGGTGAGATAGGGAACAGCGGTGATGTGTGTGCATGTGTGTGTGTGTGTGTGTGTGTGTGTGCCTCGAAAGATTGTGTGTGTGTTTGTGTGTATGTGTGTGACAGTGTGCGCAAAAGAAGAATGATAGAAGGATACAGCAGGACGGGGGGAGCGTGATAAGAGGTGAAGGGAAGGAAGAATATATGAATGGAAGATGAGAGGCTGATCCCCCAGCAATGCAGCGACATGGCCGCCATCAACACGTAAACATCTGCACTGGGATAAACTGTGTGTGTATGTGTGTGTGTGCGTGTGTGTGTGTGGACACTATTGTGCTGGCATAAACAGCCTGGAAATGCATCTTTGTATACAGTCAGAATAAACAACATACATTGAATCTCTAGTACAATCGTACAAAAATACCTACAGTATGTATATAAATCTCTTTTCCAGAAGATGTGATGTTTTCAGCTGACAGCGGAGTTATTTGTAGCCCATACTTCACTGCTTCTGTGGTTTTTGTTGTGTGTGTGTGTGTGTGTGTGTGTGTTTGTTTGTGTGTCTCGAAGTGTGTGTATGTGTGTGTGAAAGCAATATTTCTGTAGTCAAAAGAAATAGATAAGACAAGAGCCAGCCCATTGGCTTGGCACAGCATGGCATGGCAAGGCAACGTACCTCGAATACGCAATTGCTGCTACAGAGACAAGGAGCTAACACACACACACGCGCGCGCGCGCGCACACGCACAGAGACGCACACTCTCCTTTTCCTCTGACTTTTTTCTCCTTCACACACACACTTTCAGAATAACAGTGGGTTTCCTGCATGATGCAACACAATGAAAGGAAGCTGATTATCATGGAGATTGGGAGGCGTGTGGAGAACAGGTTTCTGTGCGCGTGTGTGTATGTGCATGTAGGTGTGTGTGATGGTCAGTAAAGGGCATACTGAAATTGGCAACTCATTGCTGTGGTGAAATGAAAGGTGAAAGCTCCCCTCTGTGTGTCTCTCTCTCCCTCGCTCTTGCTTCCTCTGCCTTCCTTCCCCTCTCTGTCTCTCGGCCTCAGACCAAAACAAATATATGAGGTCAAGGAGAGGAGAGGAGAGGAGAGGAGAGGAGGAGAAACTGACAAACCAGGCCAAATGAAAGATTGAGAAACAACAGCCTAAATGAAAAGCAGATAAGGAAGAGGAGGAGAGGGCGAGATTGTTGTAAGGGACTTAAAACATCACCTTTCTTTCAGCGTTTCTCCCTTTTAATCGTCCTGTCTCTACATTGATCTGTCGCTTTGTTTATATCCGATTTCTCAATTACCCTAGCCTCATTTTTTAACTAGATCGTACTTTCCGTGTGTGTGTGTCTGCGTGCTTACGAGCGCCACACTATAAGCCCCGAGTGCCCACCTAATTGCCCCGGAGGCTCATGGTTATTTACTGTGGGGGGTTATTAGGCAGACAGAGAGAGAGCGAGACGGAGAGAGGGAGACTGTTTGTCCCTCATTAAAGAGAAGTGCCACGAACACAAGCAGGGCTGTAGGGAGCAGCCGGACCACAGCACCGTCATTAAAAGCACACACACACGCACACACATACATACACACATAAACACAGTCAATGAAGTCTAATGAATGTGGACACTCCACCTATGACTCATAGAATGCTGTTGGTATTCATATTGGATGACAATCCCTGTTTCCTTTTATAAATAGTATCAAGTCTTCCCTGAAATCATTGCTGTCGTGGTTTTTGTTCACTATCTTACCTGATGGCGAGGAACACTGTAACAGTATGATTCAACAGCACAAACATAAAAATATCTTGTACACAGGGTCAGATAAACCTGCTGGGGGGGCACAGTAGAGCCCCACAGCTTGTTTTTGCCCCCTTGCATAAATGTGCAGGAGCCATCTTGGGGTGCAAACTTCTAATTAATCAAATTTATAATGAGTCAGTTGCCACAGTGAAAAAACTCGTCGCTTTCAAGGCCCCTGAGGACCTGAGGCCCCTCGTCAGCTTCCCAGTTGGTATTTCAGATTTGCTTGTACATCTTACGCTGCTATGGTACAAGTTTGGGATGTAACTCTGTAGGAAGGATAGCTGATTGCTGTGTCTCATTCGCAGGTCGTCAAATGGCCAGAAGGTAGGGTTAGAAATCTCCAGGCACCTCACGACTTAATACAAGTCCAATTCAGAGGGCTACCCTGATGTGTGGACCCCCATTCTGAAGCCTCGAGTTCAGCAATTTGGTTGTCGCCGTCTTGTTTTTTGGAGCCAGAGGTGACCATATGCGGATGAGAGGGGTGGAGCTGTAGAGGAGCGAGGGGTGGATCTGATTTTAAATATGCGTAACTTTAAGCCTGTGTAAAATGCAAACGGGTGAGTTATATAAAAACTTCCCCCGTAGAGTTGTCATCAATGTTGAAATTAGCAACACAGACCAAAACTGTTTTTGTACGAGTCGAATTTAATTCTGCTGTTAAGTTGGGCATTTTAACATGACGGTCTGGGGGGGGGGGGTTGACTCCCCTAGAGTCAGCCCCAAGTGGCCATTAGGGGAACTGCATTTTTTGGCACTTGCGTGTTAGCTTCATTTTACGGCCCCAGAGGTTGCCGCTTGACTACGATGCGATCATAAACAAATATTGATGCATCAAAAAAAAAAAACTACTGTTTGACTACTTGCTACTTTTAAGACATATTTGTAATTATCCATAACAATAAAACAGGTGCATTTACTTTCATTATCTCTTATTAATACAACAGTAATAACAAATGGAAGAGAGGTGCCAAATGGAGGGTTACATTTTCCAACATTAAACAGTGAAGCACATGCCCTTTCTTAGTCCCGCCCCTTTTCATTCTGTGCTCCAACAGCAGTTGAGAAAGCTTGGCACCAAGGCAGGACCTCAGTCAGCAACAGTATGTGCTAAGCTCATCTACGTTGAATGAACAAGCAGCCACACCATCAGTCACAATCTGAACAGCCTTTTCCATATGAGGTCAAGCGGCACAGGCGCGAATATCTGGCTCATTCAGCTAACAAGCTAGCGTAGCATCACTATGATGCGTCACACGTACCAGATTCACACTGAGCACAGCTGTAAAATGCTGTCTTATGTTAAGACTGGGTCAAAGTTGTTTGAAGTCAAAGCAACAAAGACGGCCACAAAGCATCTACTACACATTACGACACCCAGCTAAACAGAACCAGCGCACTATGTTTTTGTCAAGTTGTCTTGGCCTAGCAACAGTTACTAAGGGGGGCGGCAATTATTACCGGCAATCATAATGTCAGAAATTGGGTGTTAAATTTCTGATTATTGACTTTTCTGCACTGCAACATAATCTTTCAAGAGAGAATTATGATGCGTCTAAGAATCAATTATTTTCCCTACCCTGTCGCAGGATGCGCAACGTTGTCAGATACCAGCATGACTTGGTTCAGCTTTCACAAGTTTAAAGCCCAAAAATGGACAGCACAAACCATAAATAAACATGATCCCACATTGACCAACGTGTTTATTAAAAATGATGCACTCTTTTTTTTTTGTGCGTGAAGACTACTGGCCTCTTTCCAATACCCTCTTGGATCGTTGTGGATCATCCGTTGCATAAAGCAGACACACACAGAAACACACACGTGCTCACTAAAGTGTAAACACATGGTCTACAACATGATGTCACACGCAATCTCTAATACAAACACAAACACAGAATACAAACACTGAATCTTCTCTCTCATCTCTCTCCCTGATGCTTACATCTTCACACACACACACACACACACACAAGTGGGAACACTAACACTCCTTCTTCATGTGCATCATACAAGCTAATACACACACACAAACACACACACACCGTGCCGTGTATTTCCAGGAGCTTAGCTTGAGCGCACAGTGAGAGGGCGGGTACACGCTGTTCCAGTGAACAGTATACCACGGCTGCTAACCTAGATCTGATTACACACAGTTGCTCCTCACATGCACAACTGTGTGTGTGTGCGCGCGTGTGTGTGTGTGTTCAGACATGTATGTATGTGTGTGTCTGCACTTGAGCCTAATGCAATTTGCAGGTAATATGTTTTTATTGGACCAGCCAGGACAGTGTCAGTGCAGTGTGTTTGTCTTGTGAGGGCTGATGTATTTCCCTCCGTGAGAGTGAGGAACATCAGAGCGAGGGAGCGACGGAGGGGGGGAGGAACAGGGGGGATGGTGGTGGTGGAGGGGAAGAGCAAGGGGTTACTGCAGGAAGGAGAAGACAGAGGCTGTGATGAGCGAGGAAGAGAGAACGCAAGGAGGGGGTAGAGAGGAAGAGGGAAGGCTCATCTGTATGCTGGTTACTGTGTGCTGCTTGTTTGATCTGGAGGGAGTACTTAGTGCTGGATGGTGGGATGCTGCAGAGTGGGGAAGGCAAAAATAAGGTTCCTGCAAGAGTGTGTGTGCGTGTGTGTGTGTGTGTGTGTGTGTGTGACGGAGAGAGTGTGTGTGTAATTAGGTGTGAGGTGTTGGGTGCAGCACTTTGCTCATTAAAAGGATCTGGCTGCGGTCCAGCCCTGTGCAGTTCATCAACTGTCCTTCATGTCTCTCATCCTCTTCCTCCTCTCATCATCTGTCCTCTCCTTCCTTCTTCACTCTGTTTTTTTTTCTTCCTCTCCTTTCTCCGCACTCTATCCTCCCATCTCAGCATCACTGCAACAAAACACTGCTTTGCACTGGTGGTCCTGATAGATGGTAAAGGGGGGAACCTAGGATGTTGGTGGGGGGTCTTTCATCCCTGATGAGTATTTGATCAAATGCGCCTCATTAGAATCGAATATATCATGCTTGTAAAAAGGTCAGTAATGAACGCATTTGCACGTATCGGTACTAATAAGTGTATGCGCCAGTATGAAGTCTCACAGACGCTTCATGTGTAACTGTGGGAAAGTGCTGGCAGCTTGTTAGCAGGATACACCTGTTGGGTGACTGCTAAATATTCAAACTTAAAAAAATCAGTGAGAAATAACACATACAGGTATGTGCTTGTTAACAGCACAGCCTGGCAATGCTGTGTAGATGCAGGGGTGTGTGGGACTGACAAACCAGGGCCCCAGTGGGGAGGAGGCCCTTCAGAAGCCTGGCATGAAAAGTTTAGGTTTCTTTAGTGACATAACTAAATTTAAAATGGCTTAAAAAACACAGGTATACAAACAGAATTTTTATTAAAAAAATGTGAAGACGGGATTTACACTTGTGCGTCAGCTCTATGCAGAGCCATTGTGAGCATTCACACTTGTGCGGTGCAGTTACACCTGTGACGTTTAGTTGATTCAAAACACATCCAAAACACATTAAACATGTCTTAAGCATTCACAGACAATGACTTGTCTTTATCTGGACACATTTTCCCCACAAACACAACATGCTAATGTTTTTAGCACAACCCTATGGTGTTTTACATTATAAAAATTAGCCTAGCAGCTAGCAGCTTTTTCCTCTACTCATTTGAAGCCAAGGACAACAGCAACATTTAACAAAGGTAGTGTACAAAATTTGGCTCCGTCACAACTCACAAGGTTCACCGACAAAACGACTGTCTTACACTAAACACGTTTTCCAAACGACTATCACATGCTAATGTTATTAGCACAAGCCTATAGCATTTTACATGGTATAAATTAGCCTAGTGACGAGCAGAGAGACTTAAAATGCTACTTTTGTGGGATCTTTACTGCCTACACAATGTATTGTTTCTTATCTGTGAAGTTAAAGTGAATAAAAGCTTCGTTTCCACTGAGGGAAATGGTTTCAGCTTACAATAATAGACAGGAGGTCGTGCAGTTACATTTCTGGAAAGGTGCACATCAGGCAACGGGGTAGGGTACGGCATAGGCCCTATGTACGGTGTCAATTTGACGTAGAAGTATAAATCCCAAGGCAGGGGGCCCACAGAGGCTGCTTATGCATTGGGCCCAGAAATTGGTGCTACGCCCCTGTGTATATGTGCACCAGTGGGGCTGAAGAAATGCATATTCAGGGCTTTCTTGAATACAGTCACTCT
Source organism: Epinephelus cyanopodus (assembly GCA_026686955.1). Taxonomy (NCBI): domain Eukaryota; kingdom Metazoa; phylum Chordata; class Actinopteri; order Perciformes; family Serranidae; genus Epinephelus; species Epinephelus cyanopodus. The sequence continues at coordinate 14,727,093 of CM048929.1, forward strand.
CTTCTGCAAGCATATGGAGAATGATATGTGCTTATTATTATTAAAGTTTTCGGGGTGAGTGTGCAATTGCGGGGCAAAGTTTTATTCGCCTGCACAGCTGTTCAGCACTATAACCGGCAAGCAAGGCAGTAATTTTAGTTGGGGCGTGCTTTAACAGAATTGAGTGTGTGTTTGTGTGTGTGTGTGTGTGTGTGTGCATGTGTGTGTGTGTATGTGTGTGTGCATTCAGCTAAGTGAGTGCCTTGCTAAGTAAAGCCTGCGCCGCTGCTGTTTAGCTGTCTGCCAGAGAGACAGAGAATGAAAGCGAGAAAGAGGAAACAAATTAGGCAAAGGCAGGAGAGAGATTTCAGGGGAGAGAGAGAGAGAGATGAAAATCATACTGGAAGGAGTGAAGAAGAAGAAGAAGAAGAAGAAGGGCAGAGAGGCAGATGGAGGAAGCAAGAAGAGATGAGGTTAGGGGAACAAATAAAGAGTGATGCCAAAGCAGGGATCAGGGAGCTGTAGAGGGAGAGAAAGACAGATCGGGGGAACAGAACGACATCAAGAGAAAAACAGAATGCAATATGGATAATTTGAACAAAATGGAGGAACAGCTAAAAGTCAAAGATGCAGATTGTTTCGTCTATGTTTGTGTGTGTGCGAGCTAGAGGAGAAACAGAGAGGTGGAAATAACAGCCATTAGAGCGCACAACGAAGTGTGCGATGGGACCAGGCAATTATTGTCGAGAATCGTACTGGAACCAGAAACTGTCACCAGCTCTCTGTCTCTCCTGTGTTCTGATCACGCAGCAACAACAGTACTTTGAAAAGTTTTCTTCCCACCTATCCCCTCCCCACCCTCCTGTGCCTTCAAACAGCTGCTGGAGTTACATAATCCGCAGAGAAACGTTGAGAAAAAGCAAGATCAGAGACAGAGAGAGACGGATAGAGGAACCAAGAGGGAGAAATGTTACAGAACATATCCTCTGCCATGATATAATACACAAAACACCCACTTCCACATGCTTAACCAATCGTAGTCACAGCCTGAATACACATCCTCATGCAGACAAACATAAACACAGTTTAGTTTCTCCACCAGTTTGACAGTTGACGCTGATTATGTTATCATTGCCATAATGATGTTAGTGAGCTGCGCTGCATCACAAACTGGGAGTCAGTGTCGGAGCAAAGGATGGAGTATGTACGTTAAGTTGTTGAGTGTATTAGTGCATATGTGAATATGTTGCATATGTTGCATATATATGCATCTGTGTGTTCTTGTTGGTGGATGTGGATGTGTAGATTAGAAGAGACTCTCTGGGGAAAGCTCTTAAGGGAAAGCTGGCTGCCTCTCTGCCTGACAGAATTTCATTTCCGATCATAAAACATCCTGCCTGATCACCAGAATAAATGCTGGCGTTGTACGTTTCACCAAACCACGGATACGTCATATTTCTAAGTTAATATGCAGATGCTGTGGTTAAACTGTGGTAGGGTTTAGGCAGCTGTCTCTGTAAAAAAAACACCACTTTTCTTGATACTATCTCAGCAGGAAATGAAGCAACGTCTCATTAAAATAAACAAAGGCTTTTCATGGCGCTATCCCAGCAGGTAACGCAGCGATGTCTCTGTAAAAAACAATCAGGTTTGGTGGCACAATCCTGACAGGAAACGCAGTGACGTCTTGAAAAAAACACAAATGCTGTTTGTGGCAGAATCCCAGCAGGAAATGCAGCGATGTTTTAATAAAAATAAACAACCACTTTTAGTGACACCATCCCATGTGCAAAGGATGCAGTGTCACAGTAAATAAAACATAGCTTTTCACGGCACTATCCCGGCAGGAAACGCAGCGATGTCTCCGTAAAAAACAAATACTTTTTGTGGCACCATCTCAAATGAGGGGTCAGTAAAAAACGTCCACATTTGATGGCTAAAATGCCGATAAAAGCACAGCAAAGACTCACTAAAAACAACCAGCTCTGTTGTACTTTGAAAGGCGTCTCACTTAAGTGTCACGCCATCCACCATCCCTTCCAACTCCAAATGACAAAGTCAGCTCACATACTACGTAACTTCATAAACATTGATACAATACATATGAAACATAGAGATGTAACGTGTCCGTGGTTTGCAAAAATGTGCAATGCCGACATTTTCTTCTGGGCTGATAACGCCATGCATGAACATTACATTTCCAACCTTGCATTTCGGCATAAGATACACTGTCTGTAAAGTGAGGAGGTCAAGCTGAAGTGCATCCTCGCACCAGGCAGGTCAATGGGCTGCAGAAACATTCCTCCCACACATAAACACACTATTACCTTTCTTTGAACTTTGACCTGTCATCTCGTTAGCCATTACAGCACAGCTTTGCTAAATCGTTACGCCTATGACGGCGATGTGAGTGATTTTGCAGGTGGAGCCAAAGGACATGGAAAATCATTGCATCCCCTCTCCAGTCCCCACTGAGTATATTAGCCATACCCCACATTCTGTGCTGTTGCTAGGTTGCATGTGCGTGTGCACTGACATGCATGTGTGCGTGCCTGCATGTGTGTGTGTGTGTGTGTACGTCTTGCTTGACTGCCTCCGTGCTATGGACACAAAGTGAGTTCTCTGCCTGTGAATTAGCTTCCATAGCAACCAGTGCCACACAGCCACACAGCCAGGCAGGCAGTGAAGTGAATGAACGGCGCTCTGAAAGTGGGCACAGGCCCCATGCCAAATCTGGGTATGGTGGGCACGCTGGCATGCTGATGGGCACAGACAATGGGGCGTTGCTGTGGTGGTAGGAGGGCTGGTGGTTGGGAGGGGGGGGGGGGTAACAATGTGCATTGGTATGTGGATGGCAGACAAAGTCAAAAGCAGCGTTCAGTGTGATAATGGAGCCGCTCTGTCTGTTTGACGCTCCTCTAGTTTGTTTTCCTACTGTTTCTCTTCCTCCATCGCTATTTTTGTTTGCTGCTCAGTATCTCTCCGCTTTTCATCCCCTGTTCTCTCTCTGTTTGCTTTCCTTCTCTTATCTCTCTCTCTCTCTCTCTCTGTTTGCTTTCCTCCTCTCTTCTCTCTGTGTCTCTCTGAGAAAGAGGTTGCGGCATTGCGGAGGTGGGTGTAATGCGGGGGCAGAGGAGATTTTTTTTATCAGAGTGTTATTGTCAGAGCTGGCCCATCACCTTGGATACACACACATATGCACCCACACTCTCACACACACACCTCAGACGTCAAACGCACGTCAAATGCTAACAACTAACAGTCAAGGTTTGGCACAAAACAAAAAAAGCCCTCAGAAAGTGGTCCCAGCAGTACACAACTCACACGGTGAGCTGTGCTAAATCAACCAAACACTTCCAGACCAAGAACAAAACACTCAGTGAAAAACATATAAACAATCGTGGCTCAGACGTCAGAGTCGGACTTCATGTTGGCTTGTGATCTAGACTGTAGCCATATCCCAAGGCGTGCTGTTCAGTCACCCAGACAGGAGGGTGGGCAGGCGCATAGCCGGGATCTGGCTAATTGCTAATGTTCTCATGCAGAGAAAACATGAGGGAGATGATAATGACCTCTCACTCAGATGTCTATCGACTGACACAGCCGTAGCCATGGTAGCCAGGACGAAAGCGCACACATGCTCGAATATTCACACAAGAAACACAGAGTCACCTGAGGCTGAGATGAAGGATAAACCTGAGCCAAAATTTGAAATTAAATTATAATATGATATCATCAATTATCTAACTTGTTAGGATGTATTTCCGCCATGGTGAGCAAAACATAATGAATGCGAGAATGAGGCTGCCAGGCTATGCTGCTCTTTAATATCGCATTATTATACCTATCATCTCCTTTGTGGAGATAAAACCATGTGTGTTGAGACTTTACACAAAGAAGGGAAGGAAAAGAGAAAGAAACGGAGAGGGAGAGTGAAGGCTGCTGAATAGTGGAAGCACCTGGGAGAGCGTAAGAATGGTAATCAATCACACACGTGCACGCACTTAAACACACCCACAAAAACACACCCACGCACAAACACACACGGGCAAATATGCGCAAAGCACAGCTGGGCTGTGGAGAAGCCATCTGTAACGCCACGATATAGCGGTGTGTGTGTGTGTGTGTGTGTGTTTGTGTGTGTGTGTGAGAGAGACAGTTGCATTCGCTCTCATGTTTGTGATCACATGCATGTGCATGCAAGCAAACTCAAGATCAAGTCCAAATTCATTCAACCGTGGCTCTCCTTGCGATGGAGGAAAGCACTCACACAAGCCTGGATTTACATGCATGCACACTCTTTTGCCTGCACATGCATGATCACTAACCAATGCCGACAAACACACACACACACACACACACACACACACACAGGGACTCATGCATAAGCATCGACTCTCACCTGCAGCCATAGGCTACGTAGCAATGCATACTAAAAAGACCAGGACAGAAGGGGAGCGAGGAGCAAAGAGAGAGATGGATGAGACAAGCGAGGGATGGAGTGAAGGATGGATGGATGGAGGGAAAGAGGCCAGTGACAGGGGTTTGTACGGCCAGAGAGATCTGTAATGAGATCTCGGTGAGTCAGACAGGATGCTACACACTTATCCTGGCTGGATAACAGACAAGCGGCAGGGGATGCATTAGGATGCATTAGCCTAGCTGGCTAATATCAAAATCCGTGTCGATGTTATTAGCATGAAGCGCCATCTAACACTCTCGCACACATCCATCTTCCTGAAAAACAACTAGCCCAGTCATCTGGGTGGTGGGATTAGCGAAGGCTGGCAACAATTCACAGCTACCTAAGCAGTTTCTCCCCGCAGCATTAAATTAGAATAGGTTAGCGTTGACCCAGTGTTGCTTTTAGCGTGTTAGCTTGTATCAGAGAGTGAGTCACAAGCTTTTCTGGGAGAAGCCACAGCAGAAATTTAAACATTGGAGCAGTCAACAAACCCTGGGCTATCTCCGTGGCCATATTTATTCATGTGGTTTGACACCCACCAACAAACACACAGAGAGAGAGACACACACACACACACACTCATAAAAGAAAGCTTGCACACACTGGAGCACAGATGAGCCAGTGCATCAGATTTTTTTTGATGTCAACAAACCAAAACCAACAACTGAACTGATCCTACTAACATGTACAGTATTCCTCTGTGCCACAGAGCTCCATTGTTGTTATTGTTGTTGTTAGAAAATATATTGAAAACCCATCAGTGCACCGGGTGACATGTTCTGTCATTATGATGAACAAGAGCACTGTAGTTTTACTTTGGGTCAATCCTACATACACACTACTGTTGCAGTAAATACTCGCTAATGCGTATCAATCTGCAACTGAATATAGTCCCTGACAAATGCGCTCTTTCCCTCTATTTGAGTAACATTAGGTAAAATAACAATGGCCAGCTGTATAAGAAAATTATGCAGCCTCTGTTTTAGAAATTAAACTTTGTGAGACTTTTTTTTGGCAAAGAAGCAGTATGTAGGATTTAGTGGCATCCAGCTAGAGCGTGACCTGACCCGAGTCTGAGACAGTTATAACCGAGCTCGGCCCAACCCCGACAGACTTCCTGATTTTTGAGTCCGAACCCGACCTGAGCCCGACGTTCAGTCTGAATATCTACCCCTTCCTGCCTGAAATGTAACTATTGGCCTGTGTTGCATTCAGGCGTTGTCACGTCAATAACAAATCCCAGCACTTGAATAGGCCATAGCATAACACAGCAGCATGTTGGCCTGACCTGTTGTGATGGGCCCTGTCAGGCTCGGGTCGGGTATCCACACTCAGCGGTGAGGGCTGCAGATCGCAACCAGCTCAAACTTATCCCGTGTAACAAGCGGGAGGTCACGGTTAGGATTTTGTAATTATCTGTAGAGGTCGTCCTCTCTCTTAAACAAACAGAGATTTAAACCTGTATGTCCAAAATTAGTGCTGATGCAGACTGGTGCAGGATACAGTTGCAGAGCTGGCTGATGCACAACCACAAATGGCCATATCTAGAGCCAGTGTCAACTTGTCCATTCGTGGCTACTGTAGAAATCTCACAATCACAATCTCTGTGGACAAGGACCCACTCCTTGCGTAGATATAAACATCTCATTTTATGGTAGCAAAATCACAACAACTCTTACTTTCAGATGATTAGACACTAAAGAAAATATATTCATTATAACATATTGAGGTTCTGTCAATATATACCCCTAAATCCTGTGTGAAAAGTGGCGGCAAAGCCTCCATCCCTGGCAGTAACATCTAAATGAAATCCTATATAGAATCAAACTAATTAAGCTTTTTACAGTGTGTTTATATCTGGTCTCACTTTTAATGAACTACTGCAAATATGTAAAACCACAAAAACAACTATTTAAATTATGTGACTACAAGGTTAGCAGTGGGGGTAACCATGTCGGCCTAAGTAACGGACCAAAACACTGTTTTTAAACGAACAACTTTATAGACTAATGCCTTTATTATCCTTATAGATGAGCCAGTAATTCTACAGTGGTCATTTTTCTTTTCTATTTTAATTTTGTTGCTTCTTTGTGGAGGCTGTAAACTCTCACAAGAGAGAGAAATGGGATACCTCCTCATCCCGCCACATGCCTCTCCTGACATCTCTCACACACTCCCCCTACGTCCCTCTCTGTATCACAACCTCTTCCCCCTTAACAGCTCTATCGTTCAATATAGCATTCGGCTTCGCAGCCTCCTCCCTTCCTCCTTTGAGTTACCCCCATCTCACTTCTCTTTATCTTCTCTCCCAGTGCCTCCATCTTTCACTGTTTCTCTCTGCTCCTTCCGCTACCCATCGTTCTCTCCCCAGCTCCCCTTTCTTTAACCTTTTATGCTCTTCCTCTCTTCCTCTGCCTTTTTTTAAACTCTCTTCCTCTCGCTGGTGTGCACAGACGCCTCTCTCTCAGTGTCTCAGCTCTCTGTTTCAGTCTTTCCATCATTCTCACCGCCGCTCCGTCGACATCCTACACCACGTCTCCTCCCTCTCTCTCTCTCCTGCCTCTTTCTCTCCTCCCTTCCTCCTTTCCCCCCTTCCGCCTTTTTTTTTTTTCATCTTCAGCTCACATCACATCTGCGAGTTTAACACCAATCTTTTCCCTTTTCAGCACGCCACCCTCACCCCCTTTACACTTCATTACGGGGTCTGTTCTTTTTCATACCCTCTCCACCCCTCTATCTCACTTTTGGGATGACGCATGATTGCATATTTCGGTCTGATTCAAGCAGCCGCGCACACCTTTTTGCTGTTAATAAATTTGGCGTGCATAATGTCATCGTCAAGGTTAACAGCTGAGGTGCTAATGGTGAGAGGTAATATAGGAAATACTGAGATACTCTTACTGATTAGTGAGGTTCATCGCTGAATCGTGAGCACCATCTAAGCATTCTGAGGTGGAAGTGATGTCATCTGATGACCTTTCGTATACATCATCAAGGCAAACACTGGAGGATAACGGACGGCCCTCTAATCGAATGGTAATTATTGTCACGAGTGTTTGGAACTGAAGGCAGTCAGCTGAGGAGAATTTCATGCTGTTTTAGCCTCAGCCCTCTATCTTTGTCTTCTCGTTTATGTTCATTAATGTGAAGAGCCGCCATTGTTCCACGGATAATTCATTGACATGCATGGCGGTAGCGCCCGTGTGTTTGTTTGCGTGTGTGTATACGTTCGCCGTGGCGGCTGAACGGATGCAAAAGGCATGACAAGAAAATAACCTTCCCTCCCTCCCTCGTCTGATGACGATGACAAGACGCCTCTCTTCCTCTCCCCCTCTATTTTTATCATCCTTACACCCCCCACCGTCTCTGTCGCTCCCTCCATCTCTCTCTGCCTCTCCCTCTCTCTCTCTCTCTCTCTCTCTCTGTCTGTCTCTCACTCTTTCGGCCTCTCTGTCCTTGGGTGTCTGCAGCCAGCTGTGTCTTCGGGCCATTAGTGCCCCCCCCCCCCCCCCCCCCTCCTCTCCATCCATTTTCCCCATCACTGATTCCTCCAGCAGACTTTACCCCCTCCCCCATCTCGCTCTTACTCCTCCTCCTATCTCCTCCTCCCCTCCTACTCCGCTGTCCCTGTGACCACTGGGGCTCCATTGTCACAGCAACTGCTGATAATAGTCTCGTCCTCAGTCCGGCATTCCGTTACGCCACTGCACCAAAATCAGACGGCAGATGTGTGTGTGTGTGTGTGTGTGTGTGTGTGTGTGTGCAGACCGCCACATCTGTAAACATCAACATTCAGAGACGTACATAAACACTGGTTACAGAGGAAACACTTAAATCAGTTAAAAAAAAAAAAGCACCAGTAAACACACATCTAATTTTCATATAGCTCAAACACATTGTGCTGTTGCAACATGCACACACCCACACAGCACCAAATCTCCACAGTCAGCATCCTCCCCTTTCTGTTTATGTAAACATCTTGTTGTGCTGCTAGCCTCTTGCGGCTGCCTCCCGTTATGAAAAGTTATTGCGCTGCATAATGTAGTGCCATTTACTTCTCCACACACCTCCCTCTAACTCATTCATCATAATAAAACCGTGATTGATCCACTTTGCCGGTGGCATGCTGATGCTAAGATAGTTTTCGGCCTTCGGACGCACAGCGGAGGAGAAAGAGGAGGTTGCCTTTGAGAAACTGGGCCACGGGTATCGTGTCCCTGCTGTGTCTGTGCGGTCAGCAGAAGAGAGCTGGGTGATGTATGTGATGCAGATGATTTAAACGACTCGGGATCAGAACAGAATTATGTTAGCTTTGATTTCTATACAATCAAAGTGAGACTGTAGTGAGTGCAAAAGCCAAGGCCTTTTCTGTGAATGACCATGTTCAGTGAGGGCTCTTTAAAACAGACCGTGGAATGGAACAGACGTGAACAGACATATATATGTTTACACTTGACACTTAAGCTCTATGGGGCTAATATTACCTTGGGACCTTGTGTGATGTGCAACAATTGCGGAGGTCGTCTGTGATGTTAATACCATGCAAATCTGCCATGTCCATAATTTGTCAAATAAAAATTCCACTGCAATTTACCTACAATATTTATCCAAAAACAAAGGTCATGTTCTAATCGTAGTGCCATGTGAATCAGCATCTGTGCTTCGTTTCTGCCTCTTTCTGCAGTCAGGAATTGTGGAGGCTGCGTTAGCATTATAAATGAAAGTTTGGACAGCATTTTGGGTGCACGAAGCTCATCTCGCTGATAGGCTGTAAAAATAATGGCCGTAGCTATCATGATGTCACCCACTGGTTTTTGGACTCCCGTTTTAAAGCCTCAGTTTAGGCATTTTGGTCGTTGCTATTTTGGGGTTTTTTTTCTGAGCCAGAAGTGGGCTGGATCTCATTCAGAAGTCAAGGACACTTAGCAGACAGACTGTCACCCAAAGCAGCCCACCCTTGATTATGTGTAACTTAAAGTGTTAATACAAATGTCTATGTAATAATTCAACCCTCATACAGCTGGGGAAAGAAGGGGGAAATAAGCTATAGAGAATAAAACCAGTTTATTTCTGCTGTTGGCATTTTAATGGGACTGACTGTCATCTGGAGCCAGCCTCAAGTGGCCATTAGTGGAACTGCAGTTTTTGGCAATTCAGTGTTGGCTTCATTTTTCAGCCCTGGACTTTGCTGCTTGATCTCGTTACACAGCATGGAGACACATTTGCAGAAAAACAAGCTCGAATTCATCAGAATAGCGAAATCTTGAAAGGTGGTGACATGGATGACGTGATGACATTTGGCAGAATCAGTTCTGCTTGTCTAACCCACATTTAAAAGAAAAAAGGAGGTACATCACCACTGGTGGTGCAGGTAGTGGTTTTGTGTTGTGAACAGTGGAGTTACAAATGACTGTGCATCATATTTGAAGGATAATATCAGTAAATTTTGAGTTAAATACAGACTTCACTTATCCCATGTGAATGCCCTGCACAAATTACACATGTGGGGGGATCATTTCTAAATCACATGAGGTCCCAAGATAATACTAGTGTCATGCAGATAGAGCTTAGAAGAACTAAAAGGAACTATCCCAGTGAACCACAATGTATTTGGCTTGTGAATCCATGAAGCAACTGTCTTCTTGCAACCCCCCATTACAGGTTGCAAATGTCACTGAGTGGTGGCACCTTTAAACAGCTGACAATGCCGCCAAATTATCTCATGACCCCTCCCCCAGGTTGAGAACCGAACTGAACTACAATCTGTAAAGATGAGGCTGGATGGGCTGGGTAACTTGGGTAAAATTAAGCCTGGGCAGTATAGCAACATTATATTGTGATATGAGACTAGATATCGCCTTAGATTTTGGATATGGTAATATCGTAACTGTTGTCTTTTCCAGCTTTTACAGGCTGAATTACAGTAAAGTGATGTAATTTTATGAACTTTTCCAGACTGTTCAAGCTGTTCTGTTGTTTGCCTTTACCCTCTTTGTCATTAGATCAACATGTCTAATGATTACTTATCAAAAATCTCAGTGTAAATATTTTGTGAACGCACCAATAGTCAACCCTACAATATCATTGCAACATCAATAAGCATTGATAATTTGGTTTAAAAAAAAAAGAAAGAAAAAAAAGATGTTTGTTTGATTTTCTCCATCTTAAAAAAAAAAATCCCAACTGGTCGAATACCGATGCTTGGTCAGTGGCCCGTGCTCTGGCCCGTGCTTTGCTTAAAATAAGTGCAATTATTAGCTATGTGATATAATTAATGGCATATTACGCTAAACATACTAGCACACTACATTGTTACCAATATAACTGCACTGACTTTTGGTTTCACATGGGACACAAACAGCGGTCTCCTGGGTGAAAGTCCAGGTTTTTTTTTGACCCATCCGCCCAATGAGGACTTTCTAGGTCTTTATACTAAGTAGTTACTGGAGGGTCAACAAATAAAGCCACCTGGGTTGTTTTATATAGCTGCTAAAGGGTTCCTCTGTGCGTCTGCGTCTGAAGCCGAAGCACCACTCACCAAGTGTCAGTATTTGACGAGTAAGGATTGAGACTGAGTTGGTATATGCAATTTCAAATCATTATATTCAGATATGTGATGCGGTAAACTCTGCTGAAATACAGGCAAGAGAAGATGTCACATTTTTTTAATCCAGAAAAATTTCCCTCCATGTCTCCATCCTTCTCTTTTAAAAGGATTTGCAGTTTTTGTGTCTGCCGTCCGTACGCTTGATATTTAAATGCGTCTGTGTGCTTCTGCAGTGGGCATGCATGTGTGTGTAGTATGGTGATGGGAGTGTTGGTGGGGCATGAATTCTGACAGCTTCAAGCGCAAAATGACGGCCAAACACACACGCGCGCGCACACACACACACACGCACGCACGCTGTCTCGCACAACCCATTTTAGGTCCCTTTTAACCACTGGAGGACAATAAAAATGGGTCATCCAAAAAAGGGGGGCACTTTCATACACACACACACACAGTCATGTACACAAAATGATGGCCCATTGCATCATCTGCATCCCCCTTTCCTGTCAGCTAACACCCCCCCCCTCCCCTCCTCTCCTCTCGCCCCTTCTCCTCCTTCTGCCCTTCCTTCCTTCCATCCATCCATCTCTCCCTCCTCCCTCCCCTCCAACCACTCTATTGATTGAGCCTTTCAATTTCCGGCTGTATTTCAACTACACTGTTGCACTTGAATATGTAAATGAGCCCATGGGGGTTGCCGGTGCTGTTGTTGTCATGGAAACCTCTCATCAAACAGAGAGACACGCACACAGGATGCTCTCTCTCGCACACACGCTCGCGCACACAGCGGCGTCCTTTGGGGTTAGGAAGGAGAGACAAGGTGAAATGGGCGTGTGTGTGTGTGTGGTGTGTGTGTATTGTGTAGACGAGTGCTGTGCTCATGTGAAACTGAAACTTTGACAGTGGCATGAGAATTGGCCAGAGCTACAATGACCTCACTGTACCCTTGGGTGTGTGCGGAGGTGTGTGTGTGTGTGTGTGTGAGAGAGACAGATAGACAGACAGAGAAAGAGAGAAACGCTGTGTCCATTGCCTCATGCTCTTTCAAGACTCCCTCCCTTACTTCCCTCAAAGACACTCCTCCCCTCCACCTCTCCCCCATCCCTCTCTCTCTCTCTCTGTCCCTCTCTCCCCCCTCGCACCATGTTTGTGCAGCCCTCTAATCGCACTGACAGGAGAGCAGCACTCTGTGTGGCTTCTGCCACCATGCATGCACAGAAACACACAGGGAACATAAACACATGCAGAATTAATACACTCACCATGTTTTCCCCTTTCTCGCACATGCACACCAGTGAACTCCAAGACACAACACACTCACACACACACACACACACACACACACACACACACACACACACACACACACACACTCACACCCTGCTTCAGTCTGTGCACGCAGTGCTGTGTGCCGTTAATGCGCTCCACTCCCTCTGTGCTACTGTCTGTCCCTGTATGTTGCTTTGGGGACATTTTTAGGTCACAAGGATGTTACAACAATCTGCGTGTGTGTGTGTGTGTGCATAGGGGAGCAGAGAGAGTGTCTGTGTTTACTGCAATATGCATTTTAATCTGTGAATGTGTCTAAAGCATGTGTGTTTGAGGTTTCAGTCATACAAGGAGCGTGAGTGTGATTATTTAAACTTAAATTTAAATCTTGAAAGGGACAGTTGCCCTAAAATCAAAAATACTAAATTTCCCTCTCACCTGTAGTGCTTTTTATCAATCTAGATTGTTGAATTTCAGAGTGTTGGAGATACTGGCCACAGAGATGTCTGCCTCCTCTTGAATATAATGGAACTAGATGGCACTCGGCTTGTGGTGCTCAAAGCGCCAAAAAAAGTACATTTGAAATCTCAACAGCAATGTTTCTTTCCAGAAATCACGACCCAGTTACTCAAGATAGTCCACAGACCTTATTGCAAGCAGTTTCATGACGGAACTATTTTCTTTGTACTGAACTACACCCACGAATGGTATCAGTGCACAGAAGGAAGTTTGCATCACGGAGGTTAAAAAGAGGAGAAGTCAGGGCGTCATAACAAGTCATGCCGATAGGGTACAACAAGTGTGCATTGAAATCTGGTCTGCACTTGCCTAAAGGTTTGCATACTATTACAGAACATAGGGATGATAAAGTCGGGTGTCCGGAGTCGGTTTGGGTCTGGATATTTTGTACGAAAAATAAAGATATGGATGTACCCAAAAGTTCTGTCAGGCCGAGCACATCCAAGGCGACTAAAAGGAGAGCACCCAAAGAGCACCACAGCAAATGCCGTCCATTACTAAAAGTGTCGTCTGCTGTAACTCTCCAACACCGCAGCTCCAGTTACACTGCATGTGCGTCATACCCCATCGCTCCCATGGGGTCAAAGAGCACGTCCCAGCCTTCACTGGATAGCCTTGGTGTGCATCTGCTCATGGACAAGAGGCTCGTGACAGAGCAGGATGTAAACATAAATGGCGTCCTTCTCGGCTGACATGTAATATTAGATAGCTAGATAAGTTACAGTAGAGGCACCCTTCCCTCTGTGAGGTAATACGGTTGGCGGGTGTGGTTTGGTAGAAAGAAAATAGTTCCTACATGAAACTGCTCACAACAAGGTCTGTGGATTATCTTGAGTAACCAGGTCATGATTTCTGAAAGGAGACATTGCTGTTGAGTTTTTCAAATGTAATTTTTGGCGCTTTGAGCACCACAAGCCGAGTGCCATCTAGTTCCATTATATTCATGAGAAGGCAGACATCTGTACAGCCAATATCTCCAACACTCGGCAACTCACAACAAAACAATCTAGATTAATAAACAGCACAATGGATATAAAGGAAAATGTGTATTTTTGATTTGGGGGTGAACTGTCCCTTTAATTACTTTCATAATTCAGCAACAATCGAAGCTAAACCTTGGAAGAACACATCCTTGGTTTTCATTTATTAAGAATTGAACACTCAAAAACACCACTAAACTGTTTCTTTAACGACCCAAAATATCGTCCTCCGGTTTTAAATCAAACGTTACCAAACTGTGACTGACGCATTGAAATATTCCTTTTCTCCAGCTGAGCCCAGCCCACTTCAAACCAGTGAGAAATGAAATAACAATTACACATCAATCTCTCAAGTGGAATAACCAAAACTATTCAAACTTTGTCAGTAAGAAGTTTTCAGGGCCTTTAAGTTTCTCAGCAAAGTGATAATAACTGAATCAAAGCGATTGTTTAAAATCAATGCAACACTTTCTCTCTGTCTCCCTCAACAGATACATTATTAATGCAACTCATAGAAGCAAGGGCATTTATCTGAACAATAATAAGTTGTTTGATGATGTGGTCGGGGTTAAAGCGTTCAGCCGGCAGCCGGGCCCCATCCCTCTCATTAAACAATGACACTTCAATTTGGGCATGAATCAAGAAGGAAACATTTTCTCTCCCCCTGCAAGAAACAAATGTCTCCCATAGTGGTTTGGTTTGAGCTCAATTTTGGGAGAAAGTGGAAGGCCTTGTGGGCATATCTGAGTGAGTGCTGGTGCATGTGCGGGTATGTATATATGTGTGTGTCTATGTCTGTGTGTGTGTGTGTGTGTGTGTGCGCACTGCTAGGCAAATGAGCTTGTCAGTATGCGGCGCAGGCCTCTCTCTGGTGGCAGGCAGATGACAGTGCAGTGATTGGGCTGATTTCACCGAGGACGTGAGGGGAAATCTGAAGGCTGCCTCAGGGCTCAGGTGCTTATCACCTCCCCACACACACTCACTCACACAAGCGCCCACAGTTCTGGATGCGTGCACACACACACACACACACACACACACACACACACACACACACACAGATATATACTCTACTACTAACTTTTGCAGTCCACCTTAAACAAACACAAATGCATGGACACATACATGCATGCATTTCTATTTTTTAATTATCGAAATCTCTCGTGAGTCTGCAAGCCACGCCGTCTGTCTGGCCACCCAATGCTAGCCACACACACACACATCTGCAGGTATGCGTGTGTGTGTGTGTGTGTGTGTGTGTGTGTGTGTGTTTGTGTGTGTGAGACCAATTATCATAGCCCAGGGCAGGTGGGAAAGAGGAAATTAGAGTTTGTATGAAGGTCTGCATGCACTTCCTCAGACAATCATTGACAATTAATTACAGCATAAGTGGCAGTTAGTATATCACACACATACTGGCAAACAAGATTAATTTTGGCTACAGGCTTGCTGGGAATTTGTCACAAAAATGGTTATTGCCGTTTCATTTCTTGAGGATTTTTAAGACGTTTTCCTGATAGAAATTCCACTGCAGCCATTGTGGTGCCTTTGCACAAGGTTTTGGTCAATTTAGATTTTTAGCTCTATGTCGTCAGTGTGGTAACATCATATCTTGAGATTTCTTGTTTCATGTGAACTCATCAAAGGAAGTCCCCTACATTGGAAGTGTTTAAACCTCAGTCAATCTTCATCTCTGACCTCGTCACATATCGACATTTGGTCATGGACCTTCCATGTCAAAATAAGACATGAAAGGTACCCTGGGTGCGTTGGTTGTTGACGCTCTGGGACAACTTGTCAAGTTCTGCCTGTGACATGCACTGTCGTCTTTCAAAATACACTTCCGCTTTCACAGGAAATTTACCGGTTGCATACAGTTTCTTTCAAAAATAAAAGCACTACGTCAGCACAACAACACGAATGGATGTTGTTTTTTTCCTCCAACAACGACCAACATGGTTGGGTTTAGGCAACAGAAACACGTGATAAGGTTTTGGCTTTATAATCTTTCGGGACGTGAACACCTCTCTCCTGGGTGAAAGTCAGTGTTTGTTGGACCCATCCACCAAACCTCCTTCTAACCCTACTCGGACTTTTGCCACCATAATTTTCATTCTGGCCCCACCATGTTTCTCCCTAACACAGCCGAGTGCCGTTAAACTAACGGCGACCAGCCACATATCATGCCAACGTTAAAAGACAGCTTTTTTCGTGTCTGACGCCGCAAGTCACTACCCAAGCGAAGGATTTCGACAACTTCAGAAGACCGGGTTGGAATCTTAAATTTAAAAGACTCCAGTTTAGGATGGTATCTGTATCTTCATCGAGCATCCATGATGTTTTGCCTTCATAGTTCATATGAGATACATTATTTTCACAAAGGTTGTTCAATAAGGAAGACAAATTAATTTGAAGGTTATTTTCAAGCAGTAAAAATACTGTTTGTTCATGTAATCCAACAATTCAGAATGAAGTTTTGAGCTTAATTACACTTGGTCAGTGACCCTCGGCGTCAGATACTGACGCACTGATGTACCCCTTAGTAGTGGTATAAGCTGCACCAGGCGGCTTTTTTGGACACTCAAAGCAACCATCGTAGTATAAAGACCAAAAAAGTCCACATGGGGCGTCCAGAAGGTGAGGTGGGTCATAAAAACTTTGGACTTTCACCCAGGAGACTGCGGTTTGTGTCCCATGGAACCAAAAGTAAATCAAGTTAATTTAATAACGATATAGTGTGCGATTACATAAAGCATATCACATTGGTATGTCACGTTAAGTATGACGTTAGTAGCAAACATAGTCATTTTAAGCCTAACCATGCTTTTGTTCCCTAAACCTAAGGAGGTAAACAAAAAGGGTTTTTTTTACCCATGTTCTATGTTTATTTTGAAAAGAGATTGTATGCATTTAACAAGCTGAAACTGCATATTTCCTGTGAAAACTGAAGTTTATTTTGAAAAGGCACGAATGCATGAAATAACTGCAAACTGACACGCCGTCCCTGAGCATCAAAAACAGATTGGGAGTGAGAATGTGTTACAAAGAGTGCTTTCAAACCTGCACTTTTTATTCCAGTTGAATCAGTGTTATCAGCTCATCTGCAGATTCGAGCAAACGAGCTCTAAGTTAGAAAACACAACTGCTGAGGACGCAACAGTAACTAGAGCTATGAACACTCAGATTACTGGTCACGCTGTTCTAAATCTGGTTCATACTGCACAATTATTACCGAATATGCAATTTACTTGTTTTGAGCATCAGTCGTAGACTAATCCATGCACACTATGATCTCACTAAAGAGATGAATCACTGTATTGTTACTGATAAGTTAGCATGTTGTCATGAGAACCAGCATCACATTGAGCCTCCTCCAGTGTCTGCTGAGTGATTTCAGTGCTTTAGCAGTTCATACGCAACGGCATCTGATGACTGCGGTTGATTTTCATCCAGCTCCAGAAGCCGCACAGAGCTTGTAACCGGCCCAAACCAACACAGCAATGCAGTTTCACTTCGGTTCACGGCAGTGCAGCAATTTAAAATAAATTACCTTTGATGGTTCACAATAGATTGAAATGGGGACTGTGGGAGAAAAAAAAAAGCATCGACAAATGACAAAAGATAAATTGAGGGTAAAAAGGGACTGTGAGAGGTTCAAGTCTTTGGTGTCGCTCCACTTGGTAAAAAGTGGCTCAATAGCTGCTGTCAGATTTAAAGAGATGTTAGACGGCCTGCCTATTTTCCGTCTGTCTGCCTGTCTGTCCGCTGTCTCTTTGTCCATCTCGCTGTCTGTTTATCTCTGTCTATTTGTCTGTCTTCCTCCAATCTCACACATCTGTCTGCGGCAGGAAAGGCCGTAAATTAAACATCTGAGATTCTCTCTCTCCCTCTGTCCTTGGCTCTTATCCCTTTGCTCTGTTCCTCTCACCCTCCTCCCCGGTCTTATGCGCTCACTCAGCCCTCCCTGGCTCGCCCCCGACTGTATTTCTTCTCCCTCCTTTCATCTCCGTCCTTCCCCTCTCTTCTCTCTGGGCAAGATAGAGAGAGAGAGAGGGTGAGGGATGGTGCGAGGAGGCGGAGGACTGGGGTGGGTGGAGATCATAGAGGAGATGAGGCCGTGTGGTGCGGATGGATAGACAGATGCATTGATAAGGGCTGCCGACTCCACAGCACGCTCGCTGCATATCCAATCTCTCTCCCCCTGTCTCTCTCCCTCCGTCTCTCATCTCTCTTTTTCATTTCAGGACTAATGCTCCCGTAGCCTTCAAATGTCAGTTCAGTATGGCAACCTATTAGATGGTTAGCCAGAGTGGCTGACAGCTCCCTCTCTCTCTTGCCTCCTCACACCCGTTCAGGACAGAATGATTGTCTGAGGCTTTTGCCGTCATTCAGAACAGGTGAGAGACAGGGAGACACTGAGGGAGCGTTGCAGTAAAGGACTCTCTCACGTCTCCTTTTAGAAATGCCACCCCACCCCCACCTCCTAAGAGTAGGGCTGCATCCTAATAGTCGACCAAACGTTTTTTTGACTGGAAGAGGCCACACTCAGCAGTCAGACAGGAGTCACGTTCGAAACCAATCACAGCCGACAGATATCTTTCTCTTCTCCCGTAAATATTCAGTCTGACAAATACGGAAAAGTGGAATCAGCAATCGACAACTGGCACATAAAAGGCACAAGTGTAGCACCCAGCGCCTGACCTCGCATTTGCAGACGCGGCATGTATTCGGCCTGTAAATTCCAGGGCTGGTACCTGCGGTTATTCCACAGGCTAGTTAATAACATGTCGGGCAGGAAATCCAAAGTGTGGGATCATTTTGAGAAGGTGAAAGACGAACCCAAGGTGATATGTAAACTCATCTTCATTGGTCGACTACAAACATGACGTATCATCTGAAACATGGAAGTAGCTACATGCCCATTAGCCCACAGCGTCATTAAGAGGCGGCTCGCTCAGTGTGTAACGTGCACTTGTAGATAAAATATAGGCCAATATTAATGAAGGTTCATTAGTACGGTTTTGTATTTCTCTGTAATGTAGCACAGTGTTAACAATGTTACGATACTATTCTTTCTCACGCCTTCAACTCAAACCATTGTGTTGCCCCGCCCAAAATATGTGATTTAATAATTAAATTAATATCATAAACATGCTGAACAACTAATAGCCTAAATGACGACTATTGGTCGACTAGAAAAAATCTTCTTCGGGGACAGCCCTTGTAAAGAGGTCTCTTGTCATAGGGAACCCAAAGATATATCAACTGACTCCCCACAGCTCTACAAAACTTTACAGATTTTTTTTTTCCATCTTGTTTTGGTTTCAGCTGCTGTTTCTATTCACTTTTTATTTTTTCTGTGTATGGATATAAATAAATTGACCTTTTTTTTGCATTGATCTCAGCCTGTAAACTTTTTGGTTGCTGTCCAGCCCAGTTGCATTGGTGTGTGTGTATCTCATCTGCTGTACTTTCTTGGTTGTCCATTGTACCAACACACCCATGATAAACTTTTTTGTTGCCCTAAATAGGCAAAGTTTCATAGCAGCCAAAAGACTTATTATTGATTTAACCAAACTGCACATAAGGTAGTTAAAATGAGCTTTTCTTTGATCATTGACAACATCAAAATTCTGCTTATATTTAAATAATATATTAATATAAAAAAAAAAATCCAGAGACTGCATTGTATTAAGTTGCTGTAAGATGTAAATTCACCACTTCTAAGCAGAAAGCAAAAGAAAACTTTATCTCCGAGCCTGACCAGGCAAAGCCTCTTGTCCTCCAGGCAGCTGCCTCTATGTCACTCAGACTCACTCTGGGTCTGAGTCGGCAGCTGCCCTTACTGGAGAGCAGTGTGAAAGCAAAGAGTGCTCACTCTGCAGATAAATCTAAGGAACTGAATATCTCCAGAGGGTCACTGGCTGCTCGACTTGGAGAATCTCGGTTGACTCGGAGGTTTCCAAAAGATGATTCACATTTTCGACTTTCAGGCGGCAGTAATATACTGAGCATACTTTCAGCACATTTTTCTGATAATACCAAAGGTATACTTGTCGGTCAGTCACTGTTTGTAAACAGTGAAAAACAAACCGAGATTCACTCTCATTTTGGTATAATAGCGTTTTGCTTCATTATATTTGCATTTTTTCGGTGCTGTATCCACAATTTTCGTTGCTTCCTCTTGGATGCATGCTGCTTTCAGTCAGGCACCTGGTGACTGTCTTTTTATAAAGTCGCGACCTCACCTGAACGCTGTGGCCAGGAATGCCCCCAAAAAAGAAAAATAAGAAGAGAAGATGATGATGAAGAAATGATGATTGAGATTGAGAGGGATTGCTTTTCTATTGAGTCTATACATTGTTTTTAGTCTGAAGTAACATCTTGAATGCAGAACGTCTGCTTGTAACGGAGTATTTGTTCACTGTGGTGTTGCTACTTTTACTTATGTAAAGATCCAAGTGCTTCCTCTGTGACTGCATCCCACTGAAAATATTTCCAGAGAGCAGAAATAGAGAGACAGACAGAAATATATATATAAACAGAGAGTGAGACACTGAGAGAACGGCATGAAACAGAGGATTAGGGGCTTAGTTAGCCTGCATGAAATCCCCTTTTCCTCTTGCGCCCTACAAAGGGAAGAAGGCAATTGTCCACATTATACAAAAAGAGGAAGAGAGGGAGGCGTGAGGGGGGAGAAGGGGGAGAGATGGAGGGGGATTGCGAAAAAATCTCGCTGAATCCATCGTTGTTTTTAATGTTTCCCCCCCGTGCTGCTCTGCATGGCTGCCACCCCACCTGTGACATCACATTTATCAATACAGGAAGCTGCGTTTTTTTTCTTTCCTTGTTTGGCAAAGAGGGAGGGAGGGAAAAAGTGACATTGGCCTTGAAACCTGCTATTGTCTTGCCTCCAGGACAGCCAGCCAACCAGGCAGCTCAGTCAGAGAGGGAGAGACAGAGAGAGGGGGAGAGACGGTTGCCATGGTTACTTCCCGGGAGATGCGAGCACACTTGTTTATCTGTTGGCCGAGGGAGCGTGCACGGCGGGCCCTCTCGCTGAGCAGATGTGTACGTGTGCGTGTTTGTGTGTACATGTGTGTTTTATCAGCATGTGGCTACATGCGTGTTTATGTGTGTGTGTGTGTGTGCGTGCGTGCGGATGCGACTGAATGCACACACGCAGACACACCAGACTCATAAACTGAACCTTCCACGGCTTTCTTTGTAAACAAACCTGCACGCACACACACCTGCTTAATAGAACTCCAGCTTACCTGCTCGGTATTATTGAGCCAACAGGAGTGGACTGATGCAAGCTAATTGGCCTGGTGTGAGCTGAGCACTAGCTGAAGAGTAGAGGAGAGACAGAGAGAGAGGAAAAAAAGGGAGGAATGGAAGACAGAAACAGACAAAAGGGAGGGAGAAAGCGTTGGGTGATGGACGGAGAGGAGGGAAAGGAAATGAGAGCAGAATGAGAAAAAGTTGGACAAAAAGAAGGGGGAGAGAATGAGATGTGACACAGAGGAGGGGATGTGGTGGAGAAAAGACAGAGAGGAAATTAGATGGGAGGAGAAAAAAAAGTGGGGGAGCCAGAGAAAGAAAGAGGCTCAGATAAAGAGCAATGCAGAGGGAGAGTGAGAAAAATGACAGCACTGGAAAGAAAAAGAGGCATTAGAGAGAACATGGACGAGACAGCGATACGAAGGAACACCTGGCGAGAGAAGCAAAGAAAATAAGAGATGGAAACACTGCGAGGAGAAGTGATGAATATGAAGAATATAAGAGAGAGGAAATGTGACGTGATGAGATGACTTGTGATGTGACAAGATGCGAAGCGACGAGTGCAAGCCGAGGCGTGCTGCCGTGTTAGCAGAGCGCGGCCCCAGCCCCACGGAGCAGATACTGCAGGCTCTGTAGTATGTCAAATGTCACAGACGCAAAGTCACAAGGCTGCACAGGCACTACTCCCTCTCACACACGCACACGTAATCACGTGCAGACGCCCCCACAAAGGCACAGAGGATGCTTGCATGTTTATGAAATTGCACGCATGGGATTGCTTTTGCATTTTTTTTTCCCTTTTACACTTGCAAGATAAGGTCATACATATTTAGGCCTAATCCCAATACGCCCCTTGTCCCTACCACTTCGCCCTTACCACTCCATCTTACACGTTCATGCCCCAGTTCTTGTTGGGAGAGAGGGGAGGTGTGAAGGCTAGATGGATCCAAACGGAAGATTTATGAGAAATCATAACTAACTAGCTAGCTAGTTACGTTATATTGTTATTGCTGATTTCTGCATGACAATCCATGTATTTCCATGCCGCAGTCACCCCCCCAGTTTGATGGCATATGTCACATGTTCTTGTTCTGACTCCTCAAATACCACTGCTTTGTAAAGGGATCTGAACATCAAAATATAACACACCAGCTAGTCTCCTGCGTCGATCTTGGACATTCATGGACGGCATGTCAATAGATGCAGATGTCTTTTCAAAATAACTCATTGCACTTGGTAAAACACCTAATTTTTTATGTTTATTTCCTTAAGTGTAGGCAAAAAAGTTCCTGGTTAGGTTTAGAAAAACACCACTGACGACTCTGGTGACTGTGGCGACTGTGGTTCAGAGGTAGAGTGGATCGTCCACTAATCGGAAGATGGGCAGCTTGATCCCTGGCTCCCCGGGATAAGTTACTACTGTAGCATGCTACACATACTAGCACACTGTTACTGAAATAACTCCATTGACTTTTGGTTTCACACGGGAAATGAACAGCGGGCTCCTGGGTGAAAGTCCAGCATTTGTTTGTCCCATTCACTTCCCCTCCAGCCCTACAGTGACTTACTCGCTCTTTATATTACAGTAGTTTTCGGCAGCGTCACAAATAGCTGCTGGGAAGACTGTATCACACTGACGCAAAGAGTTTCTTTGTTCAGTCGCCACGTGGTGCGTATCATACCGCCACAAAAGGTGCCTCTGTGCATCAGTATGTGACACTGAAATGATTGACAAAGCGGTGGTTTTTGATGAATTGGGAGTGATAGTGTAAAGGGGTGCCTGTCACCACAGCAGATGACAGCATATTTGCAATGTCCGGCAAGACTTATCGTGTCTGTTTACGTTAACACCAGCGTACTGATGACATATCAGGGTCTTTAAGGGGTCTCATTTCATAAGGGAAGTTTTCAACCACTTCTTCTTGTAACTCCGAGGCACAAAGTGGCCCTTAAAAACGAGAGATAGAGGTAAAAATATGAAATGTGATTGTGTCTTACACACACATGCCCGCTATGTACAGAAAGGGATACACCCACACACTTACAGTATGAGGTTCCCATGGGCTCTGCGTACCAGTGGTGTCGTCTCCAGCTTGATATGATGAGGTGAACACACACAAGGCAGTGTTGAGCTCGCCCATTACGTGAGACAGATAGACCTCTAAGGCTCGTGCTGTCAGCTTCATTTGCACAGAGACAACTTGTGTAGGTGTGTGCCTCCGTGTGTGTGTGTATGTGTGTCCCTATTTTTTCTATGCGAGGTGAGCGCCAGAGTCACCCTCCTTAAAATAACAAGCTGGCCCTTTCCCTTAGGACAGCAGACAGCCATCCTGCAAGCTGCCTGATCCTGGGCCGCCCTAGTTCACAGCTCAATCCATCTCCTTTCTGTCTCTCTCTCTCTCTCTTACACTTTTTCCCTTTATGTCTTTGTCTCTCCCTCACTCTCCATGAATCACACACATAGTCAGTGGTGGCCTAATAAGCAGGGTTTCTCTCCCCGACTTCTGCTCTTTCTCTCGCTGTGTCTCCTCGTGTCACATTGTTCTGCTCTTTGCACAACACTCCTGCATTCACACACACACACACACATATATAAAGATAAGCCCGCAAACAAACTGAAATTATCAAACACGGAGAGAGACGCTGCATATTAGAGACACACATCCTAACAAGGCATACCACCTCCACCTCCAGCTAAGCTTAATGAGCTCTCCTCCGGCTAACTGGCCTAGAAAAGGCAGCGGTCAGCAGCCCGGAGCCCATCTATCCAGCGAGCTCTAATTTTTATCAGCCTCTGCACTTCAGCGGCAGATCCCTTAGCTCTGTCTCACTAGCTGTGCAGGGGAGGCTGCGAGAGAATAGGCCTCATTCACTCAATTAATAGCTCTGTGTATGTGTGTGTGTACGAAACGACGCTGAAATACATGCAGTGCCAAAACTGGAAAGAGTGGATAAATGAAAGCGGCAAATGGTTTTAAGGACTTAGCAGTGTCTAATTTGCCACTAAAATGGTTTTTATTGCATATATAAATAATGATTGTAAGCACATTTGAGGAGATATTGCTCAAAAGATGGAGAGAGGAATACAGTGGGGGGCAAAATCTCATTATACCCCGGATGAATTTGTGTTTGTATCAGTGTTACTGTCAGAGAGAGAGCAAACGCATGAATTCTTCATATCTTCCCGTGACCTGTAGGTTTCTGGATGCAGGAATGCGTGTGCGCGGTGTGTTTGAAGGTGCTTTCAAACCTGCGTGCATGTGTGTGCATGCGCACATGTGTTTTCCCCTCAGTAGGTGAAGATGCGAGCCAGGCAGGCCTGCAGGCTGCTGGGCTGTATGGAAATTAGGAGAAACACCGCTGAGAAGCAGGTGATGGAGGAGACAGGGGGAGGAGAGGGAAGAGGGGAAGGAAGGAAGGAAGAAGAGGAGAGCGGTGGAAGGGAGTTGGATAATGAGGACTCTGATGAGAAGGATGGAGAGCCCTGAATAGAGACGTCCCAGAGATCGAGAGAGGTTAAAAAAGGAGGAAGACGGAGTGGTTAGAGAGGGGTTATGAATGGACAGGAAAATGGGAAACAGCTGCCACTAGTGGCGGCCTGCGGGAATAAATAATAGATGTAAAGGAGGAGGAGGAGGGAAGATGAAAGGAGGCGAGGACAGTGAACAACAGAGAGAGAGAGGTTTATTCTGAGGTGAGGGCGAGAGGTGGTGTGTAGGTAAAATAGCAAAAAGAAAAAAAAAGACTGATGAAATGTGGTTTCAGGAAGACGAATGGACCACAGGAGACAACAGGGATGTGAGAAATTAGAGGAGGAGGGCAGGTGGAGCAACTATTAAAAAGATGTGAGGATGAGAGGGCTGGGCGGAGTGGTCACAGGCATTAAATGAGAGGGAAAAAAAAGACAGCACACTGGGGAGAGAGAGAGCTAAAGACAGGGCAATTTAGCCAAAACAGAAAAAGAGAGATGGGGAAAGAGCGTGAGCAGAGAGATAAAAACTGAAAAGGGATGAGAGGAGAAGGAGGAGGAGGTGGAGGAGGAGGGGGAGGCCAACAGACTGATACAGAGAGAGAGACAGAGACGATGGGAGGAGGAGGAGGAGGAGGGTGGTGCTGGCAGTGGCAGGACACGGGTGCAGGCGTGGAGACTGTGGCATGCAGCTCAAGTTGGCATGGACTCTATCACTCACTCTCAGGCCTGGGCGCGGGGCCCTCGGTGGCAGAAACACACACACGCGCACACACACACACACACACACACACACACACAAACACGGATGTGACGCGCACAAGCAGATCAAACACAAGGACATTCGCCTTTTCTCTAAGTCTCTCTCTATTACACACACACACACAGCCGACAGAGAGAAAAACATTGAGCTCAGACACAGCCTGACGCACACACTCAATTAGTCTCAGCCGCACACACACACACACTCGCACATATGAAGGAAAAAGACGGATGGATGAGCGTGTGCATGAAGGTGTGTGCATGTGTGTCTAATTGTGCCAGCGCTGCCAGAGCAGAATGAGGGATGGTGTCTCTGAGCTGCTGCTGCCGCTAATAGCCACTGACTGGAGGTGACAGGCTCTCTCCCCCTCTTTCTCCGTCTCTTTCTTTCCTCTTGTTTTCCGTCCAATCAGCAGTCAGCACATCTGTCCTTCCCTCTTTTCCTCAACCCAGTTCGGCTCATCCTCTCCCCCTTTGTTTCTCCCTTCCCCTTCTCCCTCTCATATCTCTCCTTTGCCCTTTTACCCTCACACCCCCTGCCCCTCCTCCTCCTCCACCTCCTCCTTCCCCCTCGTGCTTTCATCTCCACTCCTTACCCCCTGCCACCTTTCATCACTTTCTCTCTCCTTTCCCCCCCTCCCTCTGTCCTCTCCACCCGGTCCTGATGATACACAGGAGATGGCTCACGCATGAGTGATCGCATACGCGGGTGTGCAGACACAAACATACACATGCGAAGACATTTGTCAGCAAGTGTGTTGTTTTGGATGCGCATCCGTTCTGATTGCGCGCATGCATGCACGTGTGGGGTCGCACATGCAGGTAGGAAAGTTATTATTCCGGAAATCATTTCGGGCCCAGATGAAAAAGATCAAACAAAGACTGGAGGACACACACGTGAAGACACGCAAACAGACACACACACATCTACGTCTGTTCTCCTCCAATCTCTTGCTGCCTTTTCATATCCCTGGCTTCTGCAGTTGCCTCACGTCTGGACTCTGTCCACAGAGAGACGGGAGAGAGCACTGCTCTGCTTTCTATCTGCACCAGGTTATTAGACACATGCAATTAGCAAGCTCGAGCAGGATAAATATGCCTGTTTGTGTGTGTGTGTGTGTGTGTGTGTGTGTGTGTGTGTGTGTGTGTGTGTGTGTGTGTGTGTGTGTGTGTATGTGTGTGTGTGTGTGTGTGTGGGGGGGGGGGGGTGTTGGAGTGTTTGTGTGCAATCAGGGACAGATTGTATGGGATGCATCTGGGTTGGCCTGATGTGGAGACGAGGCGGGGGGATGGAGGTTGTTAATATTATAGAGGCTGCTGAGTGTGTGTGTGTGTGTGTGTGTGTGTGTGTGTGTGTGTGTGTGTGTGTGTGTGTGTTTGCCCATTTGAACCAGTCTATATAGTCCTGAGCGGTACATGTGAATCATATCAAAACCTTGTTTATCTGTGTTTGATGTGTTTGTGTGTGGTCGTCTCCGTGCACTTCCACTACCGGTGCTGAGGTCCTCAAGACGCGGGTGCACGGGGGAAAAGTGTTGTATCTTCGGTGTCTTTGTACATATTTAATGTGTGTGCATGTGCATGTGAGTGCACACGGGCGAGGGGGAGGGGCCTGCCGTGTGCCGTCCTTCCTAGAGGGAAAGAGAAAGGGGAGGGCGCCTTGCTTCACAGCCAATCGCTTTCGCTCTGCTGAGGCAACCATCCATCGCCACCACGGCAACAACAACACCGCGGTAACACAGAGCCAGGCTGCTGCAGGGGATAGATGGGCGATGTGTACAAGCTCCTTTGTTTTATTTATCTGTTTTCTCTCTGTTTTTTTTTTCCCCCCGCTGTTTCCCTCTCTCTCATTTGGCCCATGTTGCACGCGTACTTTTATCAGTTATCTGTTCGCTTTTACCTTCTTCACTCCCCCCCTGTCTCTCTCTCAGATATTTCACATTAATGGGGCCTTCGCGGGAGCTCTCTAAGGTGTGACCTAAAGGGCGAGAACAGAATTGAAAGGGAGAGGGTGAAAGAGAGTGAGAGAAAGAGAGGAAGAGAGAGAGGTTGCGGTCGCAGTTTCCTCCTGAAAAGGCTCTTTTTCATTTCTTTTCATCAGCCACCGCCTGCCTGCATATCTCGCCTCTCCTCTTTTTTTCTCCCGCACACAAATCCCCTTTCTCTTTAGCTCATATGTATGCAAATAAGGCATCCTATGCAAATGAGACAGGTAGGGGACTGGCAGTGGAGAGGGAGGGAAAAATGGGCTGGGAGTTTGGAGGGGTGAGGACAGGATGAAAGGAAGGGGCAAAGGAGGATAGAGGAAGTGATGCAGGCGGCTCAGGATCCTGTCATTGAGATTTCTGGCTGCCACTCTGTTTCAGTGTGTTGATGCAATATCAAAGATACCTGAAGGTGTTAGTGTAGCATTCTGAGCCTCGACATACAACTGATGCATTTATGATTCCCAGTCATACTGTCAATACCTCAACATAAACAAATACTATGACGCGTGGCCTCTGTCTCATGCCAGTGCGCTGCCCATGTTTTCCACAAACCCCACTGCTTCCTGCCACAAAGAAGATGTGGCAACTTATCCCTCCTCCCCCTCCCTCCATATGCATTTGTTTTCTCTTTCGTTTTACTGAAAAGGATAAACATCTTGGAAGGGATTTTTCCATCGGCCTTTCTCTCCTTCCACCATCTGCCGTGGCGAGAAATTCTGAAAGCTTCGGCTCTGCTTTTGCTGGAAGAGGAGCAGCTCGCGCTTTTGTGGCGTGAAGCAGTCCAGCATTTTGGTTTTTTTTTTTATTTGTGAAATCCAACCCTGTTGCACACATCGAAGACGGCAGCCAATCTTTTTCGGCGGTTTGTTTATCACCAGTGTACTAATGTCTCCGAATGAATGCTGGAATGATCTATTGATGTTAAAAATGCTGCACGGAGCTGCAGACGCCTGGCTGACAAACTTACTGGTGCTAGATGGCATGAGCAGTTTTGCTTCAGGTGTGTAGGTCCCTGAATGGATATACATTAGGAGGGCCAGTGGTGTGTTGCCAAGGAAACAAGGATGCCTTGGCACTAATTGGCTGTAGGTTGGTTGCTAGGTGCTGGGTGCAGCAGATAAGCTAGCTAACTTTAAATGATAGATAGATGGAAAGTTCACGTAATTGGCTGCGCGGTATACATATTCACCATGTCTCAATGTCAAATCACCACCTATCCTATTACCTGCCCACGGTCATCAGAGTGTGTGTGCGTGTGTGTGTGTGTGTGCTCCTGTGTTGTGCTGGGTGTTTGTGTGGGCCCTCTGCTGAGGGACTGGGGAAAAGGCACAGCATTATTTGCTTTTCATGCTTAACTGGCTGTGTGTGTGTGTGTGTGTGTGTGTGTGTGTGTGTGTGTGTGTGTGTGGACTTGAATGTGTTTCCATCAAGATGCATCTAATGGCAGCTAATACGTATCATAATACAAATGTGGTTCCCACAGATTCAGGCCCTGTCTACACGTTTACAGATATTTTTGAAAATGGATATTTTTCATTCAGTCATTCATTATCAGTAACCGCAGGCTGGAGCTTATCCCTGGACAGTCCGCCAGACCATCACAGGGCCGACACATACAGACAGACAACCATTCACGCTCACATTCAAACCTGTGGGCACCAATTGACCCAACTTGCATGACTACGAATGGTGGAAAGAAGCCAGACAACCCTAGAGAACCCACGCTGACACAGGGAGAACATGCAAATTCAGACAGCTGGTGGATTCGAACCCAAAACCCTCTGGCTGTGAGGCAACAGAGCTAACTGAACCACCAGGATATGTTTCCCCTCCATTTTAAAAAATAATTCTGTCCAAATTACTTTACAAAAATTTCTCTGTCAACACTAGAACCGGAAAACGACTCCAATTGCTTGCCGGCGTTGGCTGTCTTCAGCAGTTTCCCCTCGTCACAAAGGCAGTGCACAGGCTGACGATACTTTTTTCAAAGGGATGAAGGAGCTTGCATAAAGATATGAATGATGCTCTGGACATGCGAAAGTTTTCCTTCCACTCCTCATCGACAACGATCCCACCATCTCCTGGTTCGATCTGGTCTGATCCAAAACTGCCATTTCTGGTGGACTTTAAACTGAGGGATGCTGAGACGGAGCAAAGCATTGGGTGCTGCGTTTCTGAAAAATCTGCATCTTTGCAAGTGTTTTTAAAACCCTGTGTGCATCTGGACAAGAGGCCAAAACATAGAGGAAAACATTTGCTTACCAAAATATCTATATATGTGTAGACAGGGCCTTAGAAATGACAGAGAGTGTAGGTCTGTACGTGTGTGTGTGTGTGTGTGTGCGTATGTGTGTTTGTCTGTATATATTCATGCTCAGGACCAAAGCAGCAGCACACAGAGCTGTCACTGCATCCACTGACCGAGCAGCCTTGCGGCACAGTGTCAACCCTGCAGTCTCCCCAGCACACACTCAGCTCACTTCTCATGAGCTTAATGCTAAAGATTTAGGCTACTTAAGCAAACACATGCATATGATGGATCCCAGTTGTGCCAGTGTGACACAAGATAATGATAAAAGTGCATGTCTGCTGTCCCTTAACAAGCGCTGGGAAAGGATGCTGACAGGCCACATTAGCCGAGGCTGTGGATGCGTCCGTGTAGGCCGCAGGAAGAATGCAGCTAGATTTTACATGCAGAAATTTGGTGGTTCGTTTTATATTCTGTCATTCTCGTGTCTCATTCGCTCTGCATCTATCACTTTTTTGTTCCCCGTCTTTCAATCCAGCTGCATCCTTTCACACCCTCGAAGTAAGTCAGCCTCTCTTAGTCCCAGTGCCCCTTCTGCCTGCAGGAGGGATGAAGTCACGCACCGCAGGCGTAGCGCAGATCCCTCCCTGCTCACTGTGCCCTCCCTGTGCCCGCCACTCAGTCACAAGCATATGGGCACATCGTTGTGCCAATGCCCCTCCCAGAACACCTGACTCTGTCTAGTCACGCATAGCAGGCAGTGCACACACACCACACAACACAGACACACCTACGCACATACTAAAACACACACCGCCAACCTTGCATGACGGGCATATCCTTGATTGTCCCCTGATGTTCCCCACTGCGAACCTCACCACCAACTGTGTGTAATACGCACTGTGAAGACACCCTTCACTGTGGCACAAACAGTCTTTACAGCGACTGCACTGGATGGAGTTACTCCGTCTTTTGTTCTGGCTGGTGACTTAACGGCACAGATGAGAGAGTGGCAGTGACGGGCTCAGAGTTTAGAGGTTTTAATTCCCATCGGAACCAGCCAGGCTAAAAATATGTACACTCACTGGTATCGTAAGGTAGTTAAGATAAAAGTGTTCACCACATAGCGTATGCTCAGCTCCCTGGTCCTGCATTAGCACTGCAGTATTTACTCAATAATTTCATCCTGGGATATTGGAGCAGCAGTAGCAGCAGTTAATCTACAAAATGGGCCCTCTATGATGGCTAATTCGGTTGATGTCCTTCACTGCTCACCACCTGTGTGTGGATTAAAGGAAATGTTCGGCCTTAAAACACTGTAACGCTGCTCAGTACAGCGAGAGCGGTATGCACCCTGCATTTCTGGGTCTGTTTTTCGTTTAGTAATGCACTTGGCATTCAGTGGCATGAACAGAAGCACTGAGGTGCATAGCTACTGTAACAAAACACTAGGACTGGGGGTCATCATAGGCCTCACGATACGATATTATCATGACACTTGTCGCGATAGAATATTATTGTGATTTGAAAAGTTTAGTGATCTGCTGAGCGTTGCAATATATTGCGATTTATTCCCTTTTTTTAAACTACAAATTAAGTTTTCAGCCTGTTCAACTCACTTCAGTCATTATTGTTGCAGCAGAATTTATCCAGTGAACTAAAAGGCAATTTATTTTAATAATCTAGAAGGCTCCCAAAAGTTTAATTTGTACTTGCAATATAAATGATTTATAATAAAAAATAATACCTAGGTAGACTAGGCAGCATAGATCAAATATGAATTAAAATTGCCTTTTTTTTGCCTCAGATGTCTTCAGAAACATATTTTAGTGCACTGTTTATCTGTAAAATGAGAAATTTCATGACCCAGCCGCCATGTTGGATACAGTTTTAATGGGAATACCAAACACCGCCCACCAGCTGAACCAACTTTCTCGTTTCACAGCTAAACAGTACACTAAAATATATTTCTGAAAACATCCGAGATGAGAAATAGGCAATGCAATAACAGTTTGACCACAGTTCACGAGCAGCGATTTGCTTGATTGACAGTTGATTGAGAAAAAGTCTGTTCTGGCATTTTTATAACTTGTTTATTTATTAATTGGCACTGTCCCTTCTCAACGAAAGGGAACTAAGCTAAGCTAAGCTAAACTGCATTAGAGACTCCTCAACACTGATTTGTTGTTTTTGTTTTGTTTTGTTTTTTGTTTTCATGCAGTACTACCAACATTATCAATAACAGGAGGCAGAGACGCCTTTTTTTTGTTTGTTTGTTTGTTTTTTCAGATTATCAGTCTCATGTACCTCTGTGTGGATTAGGGATGTTTCTAACAGCTAATTTCTGACGCTTAAACCGGGGTTTCAAATTCAACTCGTCGACTACTCAAAAAGTAAAAAACACTTGGTAAATGGTCAAAATTTAACACAATTTCATCTATAAGGTTAAACATTGTTTTAAAAAAATATTGTATATATTTTTCCTGCAGCGGGGTTTTGCACATGACAATTGATGGTGTATCTGACAGGGGGCTTCCTACTTTTTAAACTTTAAAACTGATGTAGGACCTCAAATCCCATGGTTCTCAGCATTTCATCTGATAAATGGTCAGATTTTGCTGAAGCAAAAAAATGGCAAAACACAAAACGGCCTTTGTGCATTAAAGCATCCAAACTGCAAATTCAGACAGAGCTGTAGGCAGCCTGCAAAGTGCCGGGCTCGCCTCTCATGTATTATGTGTTGAATTTTAATATATTCCACTGGACTTCATTTCATTGCCCTCAACGACCTCAACTGATGTCTAAACAGCCTTCCTCTCTGCTGCTGATAAGAGTACATGAACTGTAGTGGCTGGTAAATGTGGCATGTTGGGGGTGTTTTAGGATTTAGTATCTTCTGCTTGCCAGTCGCTCATTAATGCCACACACACACACACATACACACTCACAGAGATCCAAATGCATGCATACACACAACCTGAGAGTCAGGCTTGGAAAGGGGCAGGTAGGAAAATGGTGCTAATTATCGTTAGTTCTTTGTGATTAACCAAGTGACACACACACACACACACGCTGCTGTGATGCCCTCTGCTGTGTGGCACAAAATGGCGGAGTGTGTGTATGAGTGTGTGTGTCCTAGCAGAGGCTGGGTCTGTAAAAGAGAGATGGGAACGAGGCCAGGCAGAGGATGCGAGGACTTGGCTAGCATCAACTTTGTCCATGTATGTGTGTGCGTGCGTGTGTGTGTGTGTGTGTGTGTGTGTGTGTGTGTGATAACATTCAGGTGAGTGAGGGAACATTGACTGGCTCTGAGAGTGAGGCCTCAGCCGACTGCTCCATTTACAGCTACAGTGCCTCGTATACACACACACATAAACAGCACAGATGTTGGTGTCAGTACAGAGGGATACGGAGAGGAGAGAAGAAACAGAGGGAAAGATTTTTGTCTCCTGCAGGTGTGGTGTGACCTTCACTCCAACTCTCCTTTCCTTCATCTGTCCATCCCTCCTCCCCTCTCTCCCTGTATCCCTGTAGTTCAGCGCTCAGTTGCGTGGCAGGTAATTTGTGCGCTATTGGAGATTAAAGTTTAATTAGTGAGCGAGGAGTCATTTGGGTCTTAGTTGAGTGGAATAAGGCAGCAGTGTGCATGAGCGTGTGTGTGTGTGTGTGTCTCCTGCTCGCTCGCTCACCCTAACACATCAAGGCTCATCACCAAGAGAGAAAGCGGGAGTGGGAGTAGAGGATCCAATTCCTCCTTTCATCAACGAAGAACAAAGGATGGAGTTTTTTTTCCCCCTCTCCTCTTCATCTCCTCCTCCTCCTCCTCCTCCTCATTTCTTTCTGTCTTTCTCTTTTCTTCTCCTCCTTCCTCTCCCCCCTCAGCTCCTGGGCTCAGTTTGGCAGAGCTCCACAGCCATATTCACACTTCCCTGGTCCCTGGCGAGACACACACACACACACACACACACACACACACACATCACCTCCACTGCCGCCATCACACTGCACCAGAAAAGAGAGTGAAAGGAGGAGGGGAGAAAAAGCTAACTTTGTCTCTCTTCATCTACCTGTGAGAGGTGACCGATAGATCTGTCACCTGAAGTGAGAGGTGCATCACCTGAGACATCATGGCATGATCACTTCTTTTTTTTCCCTTTTTTTTTTGCAGCATCTTTTTCCCCCCATCATTCACTCCGACACAGTCTGCTGGTCTCTCCCTCAATCTGTTTCTCCCTTCCTCCAATCTGTCTTCCGCTCCTATAAAGTGTTATAACTTTGTCATCTGTCTCTCTACTTTGTTTTTTTTACTACTCTCTTGGTCTTAATCATGTGGACATCAAACGTGCCATATGGTCACACACCAACAGGGATGCACGCACGCGCCCGCCGCACACTCTGGCGTCTTGAGAGCCGTGTTTGCTAATGACGAGGGAGTCTGCATCCCCGCACCGCTGTTATTTCACCGGCTCGAGACACTAACGCAAATCAATAGGCAGCACGGCCCCGCGATAACGATCTCCGTTTCTCCTCTCCTCCCTGCATCTCTCCATTCGCCTCGCCACTGTGCCCGTGCCCTCCCCCCCCCCCCCCTCCTCCACCCTCCCTCACATCTGCCTTGATCTTACAGCTTCAATCTATCTCTCCCTCTCCCTCCCACTCCTCCTCTCTCTATCTCGGCGCCCTCGATCTCACATCCTCTCCTCTTCTTTCTCTACATCTCCCCTTCTCACTCCCTGTCTTTCTCCCCTCCCACCCCCCCAGCTCCCCTTGATCTCGCAGCATCGCTCCCTCACTTTCGCCCTTCGTCGCCTCTCTTGTGCTCTACACCCTCTTTCACATCTCACCACCAACCTCCCCTCTCTCCCACTGTCTTTTTCTTTGCCCTCTCCATCTCATATTTCCCCTCCTCCCTTCCCGTCACTCCACTTTCCATCACCTATCCCCCCAGTCAGTCTTCCATTTCTTCCCAATCTCCCCTCATCTGCTCTTTCCTCTCCTCCATATTTACGCTCCATCCCCTCCTTCTCCCCCTCTCTCTCTGTCTACTCTCTCTCACACCATTTCTTCTCCTTCCTACTCTTTTTCGACCCTATCAGATCAGATGTCGTCTTCCCCTCGCTCCCTTTTTGCTGTCCTCCTCCCATTTCGGCTATCTGCCATCGGTGTATCTGTGGCTAGCCTCCTTTTAGTGTCGGTCTGTCTGCGTCTGCAGATGGAGTAAAGTATTCCCCAGTCTGGCTCTCAGGTAACAGTTGAGGGAAGAGAGCAGGCCAAGGACACCTTCTGGGAAGATGCTTGGAGGCGCAAATAAGGACATAGGTCTGTTGTTTTTTTTTTCCAAGAGAATGAATGCAACCAAGTGCACAAAAGATACAAACACACATGCACGCACACACACCTAAAAGCACTATGTAAGGCTTCTATTTGCTTCTGTCTACAGCAACAACAAAACTGACAAAATGTAAACAATATATAGGCTAAAAAAAAACAGGGCTCCAGTTGTAGCCCACAGGTAACTAACTGATTCCATGGCAGCATTATACTTCCTCTTTATATCCCCCAAAGCATTGTGGGAACTTCTGCACCTTCTCTTTAATGGCACTATTGCAGGCGTTTTCTTTCTCTAGATCACAGTACACTTTCTCCAGAGATGTAAGTGAATACTGGTGTAAGCACATAAAACTAGACCTCAGAGAGCTGTTAAAACTAAAGCACATATTTGTGTGTCTGCATGTGTGCCTGGGTGAGATAACCACACACACACATACACACACAAACAAACTAAACGTGATGTCCACATGCATGCCTTCTCCAATATGCATATCCCTCAAAATAAAGCATTCGTTAAAAACTCACTTTGCACAAAATTGAGGCAACCGCACATAAAAAGACACTCATTCTTATTTATAGACAAACAAGCTGCAGAGGACAACATCTGAGGCCGCTCATCGCCACCACAAATCTCTCCTTCAGGCTATGGGTTCAATGTGCCAGATCAACGAGCTGCCTGCCCTAGTCTAACCCAAGACAAGGTCACAGACACACATATGCAGACAGACACACACAGCACTGCCAGCAGCTGCACTGTGGCTACAGGGCAAGGAAGGGGTATGAAAGATAGAGGACAATGGAGGACAGCTAACAACTTGAAGGACACAGAGCGAAGGAGAGCGTAGAGGAAGAGGTGGGGATGTGTGTTTGCTTGTGTGTGTTGGAGGGAGACAGCAGGAGTGACACAGCATCATCAATTAGATGAACCGAAGTGGCACAAAGAGGGAGCAGGTGCAAATCAGTGTGTGCGAGTGAATTTGTGCACACGTGTGGACGTGTAAATGAGTGCAGGGATCGAATACGCGGGAGTGGAACGCACCATGAGCCCCAGCAGGGATGTCACACCGAACCTGCTCCAACACTGCTCCCTCTGCTTCAGTGGAGCGCTCCACAACATTACCTGCAAAGGGCGGGTGAGTGTGTGCGTGGCAGGAAGATGTGCTTTGCTGGACCAAACCAAAATGGGTCACTGCGAGATATAAGCCGCTTCACATCTGTTTTCCAACCCTCAAAACAACTGCACCTTTGTTGCTACTGTACCTCTCCGCGTCTGCTTTTGAAATAGGCTTAAAATAAGCAGTCGGATTGGATTTCAGAACTCAGCGTAAATGAGAACTTGCTAGACACGCTCGCCTCTGAATGCTGTGCTTTTGTCTTCTCCTCTCGTCCCATCTTCCTCCTGCATCGTTTCTTTCTTGTGCTACACAGTCTCCCTCGCTGGAGGATTCTGATGGAATACCAAGTAGCTCTGCGGCCCACTTTACAGGACCCCGACTCCCATGTGTGTGTGTGTGTGTGTTTGTGTGCATGAGGGAGAGAGTTGAAAAAGAGAAACCTGCAGGAGAAAAAAAAAAGGCAGAAAAAGTGTGTGGGCATGGCCGAGGTTATCAATACTATGGGAACATGAACCCACAGAGCATCTCCTTCTCTCTCTTTGTTCTTCTTCCGTGTCTCTTCGTCTCACTCCCTCTGCACCCTGGAAGGTTAGCTGGAGTCCAGCATTGCCCTCACACACACACA
This sequence comes from Epinephelus cyanopodus, assembly GCA_026686955.1. Lineage (NCBI taxonomy): Eukaryota > Metazoa > Chordata > Actinopteri > Perciformes > Serranidae > Epinephelus > Epinephelus cyanopodus. The sequence continues at coordinate 14,763,677 of CM048929.1, forward strand.
CACACACACACACTGCAGGGGCATTGCAGGCAGTCAAGCTTGATCATAAAGGCTCTCATCTATGTTCCCTCACACACATCCACATTCATGCTAAATACTTGCACACATGAGCACAAGCTGAAACGATTCATGTTTGCAGTCGCCTACCGATACACAGACGTCGACTCACTTACACATTCGCACACAGACACACAGCAGGTAATGAGCAATCAGTTTTCTTCTGCCTGATTCTCGTCACATGCTCAGGTATCCACGACAACGTCTGCAAGCAACAAACACAACCTATGCGATGCGTATGCGTGTGCGCTTGATTGCCCGTGTGCCTGTCATTTTCTCCTGCTCATCCCTCTCCATCCCCACCCGTCTCGTCGCACCGTTACCATGTAAACAAAGCCAGGTTTAGTCCTTCAAAGGGCAACGCTCAGCAGCTGCCCGCTGGAGGTGACCGTGCTGAAAGACAGAAAGGGAAGATAGATAGACAGGGAGATAAAAAAGAATTGTGTGGAGGAGCAGAACAAGGGAGGGACGAATGATTTTGGGTCAAGGCTAGAAGGCTGGATAAGAGAGAAAAAGATATTCAAAGAAATGGGTCTACAGGATTTGTCCTTTCACAGCCCACATGCTCATCATTTCGCCTATTGTTGAGTGGGGAAAGTGATTCAATGTTATGCCCTAGAACGCCTATAAAAGCGATATATGTAGATGGAGCAGACTTAAATCAAAGCTTTTCTTTCAAAAGAACGCACAATGCCGACTTCATGCCGCTGGTTTGAGTCTGGATTGTGTGTATCACTGAACACACACTAGTCTCTTCCTTTCTTTTGTACTGTGTGGGACAAATCGATCAATATGTAGCGCTCAAAGGCACAGTGACGAAAATATTCTCCACACAGATCTTGTCGAAACAAACAGGCTGAGGGGGTTTTCCGGTAGGTGGTATTCACACTCAATACACACACACACAAAATAATGGACATAGCCATTGTGACATCACCCATGGGTTTGTCAACTCCCATTTTGAAGCCTTAAGTTTGGCATTTTGGTCATCGCCATCTTGGATTTTTGGAGCCAGGAGTGACCATATTTGCACCAGAAGGTGACGCTGACACTAACGCTAGCTGCTAGTCTGGTTAGCACAGTAGATTTACAGCTATAGTTTACTGTGATAATGTTGATGCTAATTTTCGCTGGTAAAAAACAAGTTTAAAACTATGAAGACAAAATGTGGGTGCTTTTACGCCTGCCCTGTTTGGTTCGGTTTAATCGAACTCAAGTTTGTTTCCCCCCTAAGTGCGGTTCATTTGCGCAGGTGTGAACACAGCAAACTTTCTTGAAGAGGCGGCTTCAGTCAGGTTACGTACAAACTCTGGTGCGGTTGGTTTGTGGTAAGAACATATTCCGATCTCGCTCAGAACCAACTGCAGTCACATGACACATTGTTTGGGTTAAACATGAGCATGTTACAGTCCTGGAGGATTATTAATGTGCACCTCCTCCTGTACTGCCTTAATATGCACAATCAGCACATCCAATGCATCAAAACATTGTTTTCTAGTTGGAGCTGGACCTCGTTTTCAAAGTATATGGTTTGACTAAAATGAACAATGACAGCAATATAGTCCACGATGAGCAGCGCTAAAATCAACCTGCGTAGTTGTCCCTCCATTGTGACATTAGAAAGTGTCACATTTATCTTGCAAGTACAATATTTTGTGTCCATGTCAGGGTTTTTCCCTCCTTCATTCTTAAAAAAAATAAATCCCATTCATACACACTGTCATAAAAAAAATCTCCATCCAAATAAATGAGGAGGAGGCAAATCAAGGCGGTCAGAAAACTGTCATCTTAAAGCCACGCAAAGAAGACGAAGAAGATGCTGGCCAATCAGCGGCCACAAAAAGCTAATACCGGAAGTCAGTTAGCAACACTGCTAGTAACGCGTTACAGTGATACGATTACTTTCAGAGTAACAAGTAATGTAACTTTAACAGCGGTACAAGTGTGTAAGGTTACTTTTGTCATGACATCACCACTGACTTCAAATACAACATCACATTAGCGGACTCATTTCAATCAATCACTGTGCTGTGCTCGCGCGCGTTAAAAGCAGCAAGCTAGTTGGAAACACTTACCTTAGCGGCTGGAAATATTCCCGTTACTTTGGTTTGTCGGGATGAAAGATGACAAGGACACTGTTGCTGCAGGTAGTCGGACTTTCCACTGCGAAAAACACGTCCCCAAACCTCCAGTCTGAAACACCTGGGCTACGACCGACAGCGGAGCTCCAGGAAATACACCCCACCAAAGGTCACAGGCAACAGGAAACCGCCAGGTAAATTAAAGCTAACTAGCCTTAGCAACACCTCACGGCTGTGACTCTGACATTCACACAGAGGCACATATCTGGGTTTTGGGGAGATACTTAAATACTAATTTATGGGGTTTAATGGAAAACTAGTACAACGAGTAGGGTAACGAATTATTGTTGGCAGGGAGTAATAAGTAAGGTCAAGTAGTTACTTCTGAAAAGAGTAACAAGTAACACTTTTTTTTTAAAGTAATGTTTACAAAAATACCTGTGTCCCTGTGGACTAGACATAACTTTCGTGAACTCTAAATACACTAAAATAATGACAGCTATATCTATGTTTATACATTGAATCTGAGGTTATTCCATAGTCACATTACATAACCAGCTTTATCACTGTGGTAGCGACTTGTCAACAGGCAGCATCCACCTGTCACAGTGGCTACGCCCTTAAATTTGCACAACTTCAAGCCTTAATAACATTTAAATGGGTGAGTTATATAAGAACCCACCTCCTGTACAGTTGTCATGAATGCCGAAATTAGCTAAAGAGATCAAAACTGCTTTCCGTACCAGGCTGTAAACGTGTTTATTTCTGCTGTTAAGTTGGGCGTTTTAACGTGGGGATCTATGGGGATTGACTCGTTTTTGGAGCCAGCCTCAAGTGGCCGTTAGAGGAACTGCAGCTTTTGGCGCATTGGCGGGAGGTTACCACTTAGATTCACGCAAAAAGTGAGTTGTCTTCCTCCCTGAATGCAATTAACGCCAAATGATGGCCATTTTTGGTAGGAAACATGGAGAATAAAATAAGTCACAGAATATAATGTATATTAACTTTTAAATATCAGTAAGATATTATGGTTTTTAGGTCTTATTTATTTATTTACATATTTATTTAACTAACTGCTTTGACACAGTAATGACTTGATGTCACATGCATAATAGTAGCAAACCCAAGCTTGTATTTTGAGAATCTTTTTAGCTGCCATTAAACATCACAAACCGACTGTGTTTGTGCGTCTCCGTACATGCGTGTGCAAGTATCCTGATCCTCAGCATGCTATATAAATGAGAGTGTGTGTTTGTGTTGTGCGTCACCTTTGACTAAAATACCCCCCCTTATTTACACAGTCGCTCACACTCAGACTCCCTGACGTATTCCCCGGGTTTACTTGTGTGATTTCTTCATGCCACATGCATACGCAAGCTTTTCCACATGACTGAGTGGCTCTGCCGTTGCCATGGTGACGATATAGACCCTGTTTTGTTTTTCGTCGTTGTTGTTGTTGTTGTTGTTTTTATGGCGTAACACATCCCAGTGTGAGGTTGTTCCACTCTGAAAGGTCACTGGACATCACTGACCTGTCAGTCAAAGGAGGGTGGTAGAAAGATATAGACGCATGTGCACACATCATCCAGTCCAGCGCTCCTAATGAAATTAATTTCTCGCTTTTTTTTCCCCCTCTGAGACAAAGAGAGCAAAGAGGGAGGATGTCGTTCTACAGTATAGAGGGATAGCATCGCTTCTGCATTCTGCTTTCAGAGCCAAATAGGAATTCTGAACCAAAACCACAGAGTAGATAACTGTAGTGGCTGATGCATTCCTCTCTCACTCACAGACACACACACATACATCTGCCTCCCTTCCTCTGACCTTTATTTATTCTTTCATGCTGAAGCTGCAGCAGTGTGTATGTGCGTGTCTGTCCGTCTGTCTGTCTTTGTGCAGTCAAGACATCCCTCTTCTCTTCTTCCAGGTTTACGCATTTGAGTAATGTCTGCACAGAGTGTGTGGTTGGTGTTGATGTGCCATGCCTGTGAATGTCGATGAGTCATCCTAAACCCCAGAGACGAGACAGTTGCACCTCGCACACACATACGCGCACAGACCCCGCATTAACTGGCCGCACTCACAGAACCAAAATGGTCTCCCAGATCGACCGGGCTCATTTTCCTCAGTTTTAGATGCTATTGAGCCATTTGAGCCTCAAAGATCAGTCATGTACCCTTCAACAGAAAAATCTAGTGCTGGATTTAATCAAGGGAAACAGATGAATTTGGTGGGAAAATACAGAAACTTGTTAGTTTCCACTGAAACGCTTTTGGCAGTATTGTTTGTTTTTTTAAACTGTGATGCCAGTGTATCACATTGGGCTGGACCGAGGAGGGAAAACAGGCAAACAGATGGAAATGATGGACAGCGTTCATGTTTTCAGTCCCTGTCAGTCATTTCCCGATGTTTTTTTTTTTTTTTTTTTTGATGGAAATCGTTACATTCATGTCGTGCTTAATGTATGAGCCACATGCTCGATATAATAGACTGCTTACATCATTAATTAAAAGCTCACGTACACAGCGCTCCCTCGCTTTCAGCCCTCCGATTGAGTTTATTTGCTTCCTGTCCAATAGCCTCAAAGAGCCATCTGTCCATCTGTCTGTCTGTCTGTGAGTGTCAACGGCCGGTCTCCGCCCCCTCTATGTCTCTTCCTATAATCTATGTGACTGGCTGCCGGTGACCCCCCGTGACCTCCAGCTGTGTGTCATGACAACGGCACACTGACAAATGTCAGAGCAGATATTGGCTTCCTCCATCTCCTAAGCCTCCCCCTTGGGTAGGAACCCACCCACACAGCCTGGCCAGACACTGCAGAGGAGAGGAGGAGAGAGACGGAGAGAAGATGCGTGTCTGTCTGTCCATCTGTCTGTCTGCCTTCCCAGTGTGTTGAACCTGCGGTTACCAAGCGAAAGGGCACAGAGTCCACCGAGAGGGGAGGGCGCGGGCAGATCTGAACAGGGAGACTGATAGTTGGAGGCATCTGAATGCTCTCTGTGCCTTGTTGAAGTGTGTGTAATTAGGATGGGGATAGCAGCGTGCTGATTGGGAGCAGCGGCGGGGCGGGTTGCTGTGTTATTTTGGAGCGTGCTGTGTTAAACAGGGTGTTAAAGGCAGATGTGTTAGACACGAGTGTGTGTGCGTGGTGAGGTGGGTGTGGGGGGAGCAGGGCGAGTGGCGTGTTTGGGTTATTTTCGAGTGCGTTGTCGGGTTGTCGAGGAGCATGTGAGCTGAGCTTTGGTGTGCGTGGTGCTGGGGCGTGTTGTGATGATTCCGGAGGTGGTGGTGAAGTGCGGCTGTTTGTGAATATGTGTGATAGGGTGAGTGTGTGTGAATGTGTGCATGCGTGTGTGTGTGTGTGTGTGTGTGCTTCCTCCCAGGCCGCTCCACCTCCCCAGCAAACTGCCTCTGCATGCATAATTAACCAGGATGACTGGGGAGGTAAATACACAGGGAGACGTTCCATCCTTCCACTCTGTATGCCTCTGTGTGTGTGTGTGTGTGTGTGTGTGTGTGTGTGTGTGTGTGTGTGTGTGTGCCCATGGGGTGGGGCTGGGGGTAGGGGTGTCTGTGTGTATGTGTTTGTGCATTTGCATGTGTGTGTTTATTTGTGTCAGATAGACAGAGAGCAGGAAAAAGATTTGAAGCAAAAGTGCTTCAGAGCCAGAGTTGATGGAACGAGAGAACTGTCTGTTTCTGTGTGTGTGTGTGTGTGTGTGTGTGTGTGTGTGCATGCGGCTTGTGTGTTTGTGTGTTTGTGCGTGCGTGCGTGTGTGTGTGTGTGTGTGTGTGTGTGTGTGTAGCGAAAGAAGATAAATCCCATCTCAAGCTGCCTCTGAAGATGATGCGATGAAAGAGAGGGAGAGAGGATATAAAAAGAATGAAGGGGGGACTGTAACCAGTCGCAGCTCTGCGCATTATGAACCATCCAGCGGAACAATCAGATTCACCCTCCTCTCTTCCTTCACCCTTCCCTCCCTCCCTTGCACTCCTTTCCTCCTGTCCTTCCTCCTTGACAATATTTTATTTACAGACAGACACATTACAATACTGGAGATATTAAAAGGTCCTCCTGGGCACTTTTTTCCTAGAAAATACACGTGGAAAAAGACACACAAACATTCAAACACATGTGTCACCTTAAAGGGATAGTTCAGATTTTTTGCAGCGGTGTTGTACAAGGGACTTATCTATAGTCAGTATATTACATAAAGTAGATGTCAATCGGCATGACCCCAATTTGGAGAAGCAAGCTGGAGTCTGATGTGGAAGCTAAGCAATATACTGCTGTGGAGGTGATAACAAAAAAAGACAGATTTTGGCCACCTAAAAAAGTTAAAGAGAAAGGTAAAGCGCTGAAAATACTTGCAGTATACTGTACACTAAAACTGATATGGATTTTTTTTTAAGTGGCTAAAATATGTTTTGTTTCCAACCCCCATCCACAGCAGTACATCGCTTAGCTTCGGAGTTGGATTCCAGCCTGCTCTCGGAACTGTTCCCCACACAACCCCACTTCAAAAAATCCGAACTATCCCTTTAAGACACATCCACAATAACAAGGGAGCTGGTTATGAAGGCAGCTGCCTTGATGAGATTTGAAGTGGGCAGAGCCCAGCATAATCAATCACATGTCTAGCAGCTCCTGTTTGTCTGTAGGGGTGAAGCATTTGGCTAATTATGGACCCCACCGCATTGTAGGCTTGTGCACAATCTACCATTTTGCATGCGTCTCTGTGTGTGTGTAAAGTGTGTGTGTGTGTTGTGTGTGTGTGTGTGTGTGTGTGTGTGTGTGTGGCGACTGCTGCAGCTCATATTTCCCAGGAGCCCAGGTTGTAAAGCCCACTCAGTAAATCATCTATCCTCCTCTGTCCTCTGTCCTCTGCTACCCCCCCCCATCCTCCTCTTCAAACTTATCATGCTATCACTCCTATCTTGCATCCCCCCACAACTCAATCTCTCCCCCAGCCCCAAATGACTCTTTCTCTCCGTCTCCTCCCGTAAGACCCCCAACGCCTTGTTGTCTTTCCCCTCCCGTTGCCATTCTCCTCTCCAGTCACAGCGCAGGGGCCAGAGGGAGAGATCTGAAAGAGTGGAGAAGAAAGACAGAGGAGGTTAAAAAAAAATGTGGAGATGAGAGAAAGGTACCCTCTCGGCACAGATAACATTGTGTTGAGAGACAGAAGCAGGCAGAAAGAAAGAAAGAAAGAAAGAATAAGAGGGGAAAGAATAGAATAAACACACATATGAGAACACAACACTGATTGTGGGGGTCTTCCTGTGTGTGCGGGTGCACAGGAAGGGCAGGCGGCGAACGGTATGTGTGTTTGCTTCTTCCTCATGCCTCCTCTGTGCTCAAGCAGCAGCAAAATCAATGCTACCTAATAAACGGACAGACAGACTGACAGATAGACAGATCAACAGAGAGGATTTGGCGATCTCAGCATGTATCCATCGTCCTCTCTCCTCTCTGACCCCTACTGAGGCAAGGAGCAGCGCGACATGACGTGGTGCATCCACAAATACAGCAGTCGGCGGGCTCCACAATGCCAGGGCTCTCTGTGGAAGATGAGAAGTGGAAGGAGGAGGTGCAGCATGGAGGTGGAGAGGAGACGTGATCGGAATGTAGACGCCATTCACGTGTGTGTGTGTGTGTGTGTGTGTGTGTGTGTGTGTGTGATTGAGGGAAAGGACAGAAGGAGGAGTGAAGTAAATTGATTGGGGAGAGGGTTTCTTTGGCTTGTTTGCTTTGTTTTTAGCGAGAGACGCACAAACAGGGAAAAATCCAATTAATTATTCTTCATAATAGGCTATTGTGAAGAAGCGCGGATGTGTCAGAGACACACACAAACACACAGACAGACACGTGGCATCATAACACTGGATCCCAAAAGCGGTGTGCGCCTCAGTCCATCCTCTCTGCTGTGCTCGGCAAGCTTGGCCTGGCAGAATCCCACCCCTTGTCCCCTATAAGCATCTTATTTAGGTCATTGTGTAAACAAGTATCCTCACACACACAGATTCACACACACACATACACATCACCGCGGGTGAAGCACTAGTAGGCTGCAGGCAGGGGAGATAGGGAGGTAGGAGGGAGGACAGAGAATCTCCAGGGGAATCTATAGGTGTGTGTGTTTGCCTATGAGTGTGAGTGTGTGTGTTGTGTGTATATTTATGGGGCTGCCAAAAGCTGTGGAACTACATGCATAAACACCAACAGAGCTACACACAGTCACAGGCATGCACACGCAAGAATGAATGCACGCAATAATCACACACTGCTTTGCCTCCTCACACACATACACACACACACACACACTGTGTCTCAGAGATGAATAATGCTACTGTGCGTCTGGTGGGATGCACCACTGTCCCTGGGGCGGGTTGAATGCCGGGATATTGTGCTGGAACCGGCTGACACACACACACACACACACACACGCAAACACACACACACAAGCTCAGTGCTCTGTCTCCAGGTGACTCTGTTCCTTTTATAGAGCAGAGCACTCTCCACCCCTCCTCTCTTCCTTTCTTTTTTGTCTGAATTCATAAACACACACACACACACATGCATAGGCAAGCAAAAGATTACAGACAAACATTGCCACGTGCACTCACACCCTGGAACAAACACACCAAAGACACAAACACACTCTATGACACCCCTACTGGTGTACTGAGAGCATGCACGCAAACACACACACTGTAACACTTCCCACTTCCCCTTGGAGGAAATTGGAGTTTGCATCTGTGCAGGAAAAGACACCGAGAAGAAAAAACAGGGCTCAGTTGAACCTTTTATGAAACGCCGCATCAAAGACAAACCACAAAATATCGCTTTACATTGTTTGTTTAGGTAATACATTTTAATATCTTAAAGTGGTTAGAAAAATAGTGGGGCTAAGTCTGGGGGATCATATTTGATCCAAAACAATAATAATGAATAATGCATCGTACAAAGTCAACTGAAAAGCTAAATAGCCACAGTGGCTCTGTGAGTGAGTTCAGCGGAGACTCTGAGCCAGTGCTACGACCCAACATGGATGCTCCTCAGATGTCATCATATTTCTTATTGTCTGCTGTGTTTGCCTGGTTTCAATCACACACCCCTACATATTAAAACACACACAAACACACACACACACACACACACACACACAGGTGCGCAACTGCTACGATTATTTATTTGCTTCAGACAGGTAATTAAGTTCCCACACACCACTCTGTCTTTCTCCTTTCCCTCACAGACATGTCAATCACTGCACCAGAGACTGCATCACTTCTCTGCCCCTCCATCTTGAGAGGCTGAAACAGATCCTGGAGCCTGCACCATGGAGGGGCCATTTTATACGCACACACAAGACACATGAACGCAAACACACACATATGCGCAGTTTCTTCAAATCTGGATGAGAAAAAAAAGTACTGCGAGTGATCTGAAGTACTTGTTATTGTTGTAAAATCTAATTATGCCTAAGAATTAAATATATTATTATTATTGTGGGTGATAAATCTACATAATGTGAATCAACATGGGATGTGCACACCGCTGTCTGTGTTTGAATGTTTGTGTGGCTGGGTGTGAAAAATATCTTCAGTGGTTCAGTTTTGCTTTGACTGCAAGTGTATGTTAAAATAGAATTAGACATTGAATATGAAAGGAGAAAATGCAGAATGGATGAACCTCGGGCTCAACAGCACTAACCCTCATCATTTTTCTCTCTTTTCTCTCGCCCCCTCTCTTCCTGCCTTCAGAACCCCCTAACCCCCCTTCCCCCTTTCCCGTCTCACCTCACCTCCCCCTCCCAGCTCTGGCTACAGACGGAGACAGTTATGCAGTCCTTCCGTGAGCGCAGCGGTGGTTACCACAGCAACCAACCCTGCTACCAGCAGGAGCCCCATGAATTATCCCGCCTGGAGACCTACCGGCAACACCCGCATCATCCCCATCCCCAGCACCCGCACCCAGGCCCCGGCCCACATCCAGGCCCAGGCCCAGGGCACACCAGGTCAGGCTATGAGGCTCATTCACTGGCGAACCCAACAAGCATGCCTCCTGCTGGAGGACCAGGAACTGGAGGACCCAAGGACTGTTACAGCCAGCAAGCCTATCCTGGTTACCCAGGCAATGGTGGAGGGAATGGGAGTAAATGGGGGCTCGGCATCCTCGCAGGCAAAGAAATCCTACAGAGGAAGCAAAGTGCCCCCACCAAACCCTGGTCAGCACCTACAGGGTCCTGGGGGCTATAGCAACCACATGGGGCCCTGGCAGTTACTCAGCCCAGTATATGAGCGAGGGCCACCTCCAGCAGAAATGGGAGGACTCAGCCCAGTTAGCACAGTATGACCAGGAGATGGTGGGGCGTATGGAGGCTGGAAGTACCCCTGCACCTGGCTCCTCCCAGTACATGGACCAGAACATGCTGGGCCACTCCCAGACCCAGTGCCACCAGCCCTCAACCCCTGCCTATAACAGCCCCCACCACCAAGCCCATCCTCCCAACCCTGCCCCCTCCCCTCTCATGTACCCCCAGAGTCACCTGCACTACCCCCAGCACTCACCCTCTCCTTCACCATACATGGAAAAGTGCAGCCCTATGCCCCACTGTTATAAAGGTTACAACATACCCCCCAATTCCCAGTATGGCAGACAAATGAGCAGCCACAGCAATCTGAAGCAGGGAGGTTACAGGTCAACCCAGAACAGTTACGGCTACCAGCAGCCTCCCTCCAGAGGTTACGAGCAGCAGCCCCCTTTACAGGCCATGACCAACCCCCAGGAGCCCCACCCTAAATATCAACACTACAGCCAACCCCAACAAAATTACTGTCTCTCAGAGCTGTCCGTCAGATCACCAGAACAGTATTATCAGACTTGTAGCCCCTCCTCAAGCCATTCCCCTGCACGCTCTGTAGGACGCTCCCCCTCATACAGCTCCACCCCGTCACCACTAATGACTAATCCAGAGTCATTCCAGTATGGTCAACCACCCATGACCCCTGGGGCAGCCTCCTCGTCTTCATCCTCTTCAGCTGGTATGCAGGAGCAAGCCAGTACCAACACAATGTTGATGCCCCCACGCTCACACCCCTCACCCAATGTGTCCCACGCAGCACCACACAGCTACACTACCACGCCGCAGGTCCCCACCATGAAAGAGCGTTTCTCAGAGAAGCTGTTGTCAAACCCCAGCTTGTGGAGCCTGAATGCCCTCACCTCTCAGGTAGAGAACATCTCTAATAATGTCCAGCAGCTGCTGCTGTCAGAGGCCCTGGTGGCCAACAAGAAAGGCGGTAAGCGCAGCAGTGGAGGGAGCAACAGCAGTGCAGGAAGTGGAGCATCGACCAAAAAGGGTGAGGAGTACAAAAGTTCTCCATATCCAGATGGTGGTGGCGGTACTGTTGGTGGAGGCCCCATGCAAGATCCTTACTCTACACCACAGCACCAACCAATGCCCATGGAACTCCATGAAGGAGGCTACTCCAGCAGTAGTGATGAACAACTAGAAAGGGGATACTACTACTGTGGCCAGGGCAGAAGTCCAGCACAGGCCCCCAGTAACACACAACTCAGCCTGGACACAGCCTCCTCATGCTCCATGACATCTCCAGATGATATGTCCACAAGATCTGGGGACTCAGGTCTGCACAACCTTACCCCTGACCCTACTAGATGTCAGTCAGGGCAGGGAGGAGATGGCATGAGTACTCCAGTGAAGAGCATTGGTGATGAGAGGTCTCCTACAAGCATCACAATCCCCAGTCCTATGAAACAAGAAAGGGACTCGCCTTCAGATATACAACATGTAAATGAACCTGTGAAAGAGAACTTTGAAGAATCAGCCTGGACAGAGAAATCAGCTGAGAAAGAAGAGGTGCCCACAGATAAAACTCCTGACCTTGAGAGAGATTCAGACACAACTAAATCTACAGAAAATCTGGAGAAATGGTCAGATGAAGAGAAATGCCCAGCTCTCTACAGCAAAGTAAACAAAGACGTGACAGAAAAAAGCTATTGCTATAAGGAGGCAGTGTACCAAGAGGTCCAGACCAAATATGATCCCGATGCAAGAGACTCAGTTGAACAGTCCCCCGCAGCTCTCTCTGACTCTAGCCACAAGGAACACTTTGGCCAAGAGATGAAATCAGAGGCATTTAAATCTGAGTCTCCAACTGCATCTGAGAGCTCAGTGAAAACATTGCCTTTCATTTCTAGGGGTGACCTTGAACAGGATCAATATTCAACAGAGAAGGAGGACAGCTCAGAGAACACCTCTCCACCCCCCCAAGTTGAGACCTTGGATGAGAGCAACTCAGACAAGAGAGTGAGCAGAGACGAGGAGGACGAAGAGGAGGGGGAGGAGGAGGGGGACGGACAGGAGGAGGCAGATGAAGAGGTAGAGAAAGAAATACAGAAACAACAACAACAACATGCTCTTTCCCCTCCTTCGTCTGCAGAGGTTCAGGAGGAACTGGAGGAGGGGGAGAACGTGTCATCGACTGAGGAGCACATGAATAACAGAGATGGGCCAGAGAAGCCTCCAGGAGATCTCTGCAGCAGGACAGAGAGTCAGAGTACTGAGCTACATACTGACAACGAGCCTGCAGGGGCGCCTGCTCATCCAAATGCAGCAGCAGCAACAGCAGCAGCAGATGCTTCCGCAAGGGAGTCAGCCATCGGTGACACTGCTCCTCAGCCTCAGTCTGCTATGCCAGTGTTCTCAGCTCTCAATGACAAGACAACACCTCCAGCTCAGTCCAGGGATCATATTGATCACAGTGATGCTAAAGTGCTGGAGCCAGACTCTCCTCAGTTGCCAGGGAAGTCGATACTTCCCTCAGCCCCCTCCTGGGCAGACACTCCACCTTCCCCCAAAAAAGGTGATGAGGACATGGAGCCTGGCATCAGCTGCGCCAGTGCTGTGACCCCCTTGGCCAAGCCAGAACCTGTGGCCCCATCTGCTCAGCCAAGGGCATTTGGGCGTAAGCATGCCAGGGGCAGAAGAAGAATCATGCATTCAGGTGTGGGAATCAGGCGACAGCTCAGCTTGGAGAGGGAGGGGGAAAAGGAAGAGGAAGGAGCCCCCTCGCCTACACAGAAACCCTGCATGCCTCCGAGCAAAACTGTGCTATTCTCGGATCAAATGGAACTAGCTCATCAGGAGTCCATTGTGAGCCAGACTCCCAAAATGCTAACTGATGGTTTTCGTTCGAGAATGTGCACTCGCTCATTTAATGCACCAGACTTGCCACCCAAAGTTGAGCCTCATGCGAAGAGAAAACCAGGCCCAAAACCAGGTTCAAAGCCTGGTCTCAAACCAGGGCCAAAACCTGGACCAAAACCAGGCCCAAAACCTGGAGCAAAGCCAGGTCCAAAACCAGGACCTAAACCTGGCCTAAAGCCTGGACCAAAGCCCGGGCCAAAACCTGGATCTAAACCAGGACCAAAACCAGGACCAAAACCTGTGCCAAATGAACCAGAGCTGCCACTGAAAGTTGAGACTCCAGTGAAACGAAAACCAGGACCCAAACCAGGCTCAAAGCCTGGGCCAAAACCTGGGCCAAAACCTGGATCAAAACCTGGACCAAAACCTGGTCCAAAACCAGCTCTAAAACCAGGTCCAAAACCAGGACCTAAACCTGGACCTAAGCCTGCAGATGTTCCACCCCCTGAAGACACTGCACCCATTAAGGCCTCAGTGGGTCGCCCCAAAGGCTCAGTTTCTAAAGCAAAGCTGGTACAACAAGAAGAAACCATTCAACCTCTGACAGGACTGCAAAGCAGGAGCAGGAAGAGCCCAAAGGCTCCAATATCACAAGTAAACCAGGATGTAAAACCAGCAAACCAGGAAGAAAAACAACCAAACCAAGAGGTTAAGGTACCAGAGAAAGAGAGTAAGAACATGGTGTTGAGATCCAGAAAGCCCTCACAAGAAAAGCTATCAAAAGAAAAAGAAAAAATCACAGTGGAAGATATTCTGCCCGAAGCACTAACAGAAATTAAAGCCAGTGATGATCCTCCAAAAGAAGAGGAGCCTGTTACTGTGGAACAAACACCAACTCCCATTCCTAATACTGTCAAAAACACAGATGTCCCAGCAGACCCGCCCGCACCACCAGCCCCACCAGCCCCACCAGTCCCAACTGAACAATCTGAGGAAAAGACATCACTTCCATTAAAACGGAAACCTAGCCCAGAGATTTCTACAACACCAGTAAAGAAAAAGAGGGGTCCAAAACCCAAACCAAAAGCCTTACCACCTCAACCACCTCAGCTGGAACAGGTTGTCTCTACACCTAAAGAGAAAGCTGTCCGGGGCCCCAAAAGAAAGCGAGGGGCACCAAAGAAAGCCTCTGTGGTCACTCCCCCACCCAAAGACACTCCTCCTAACATCAGTGAAACTGACGTCACTAGTGATGTGCCCGTGGTGCCTCCTCAGTGTCCCACTAAAACAAAAGTCCTCCCACCACGCAAAGGCAGAGGACAGAAATATGAGGCCATGGTGCAGAAAATTACATCTCCTAGCTCAAAGAAACACCTCCCAGTCCCCCAGATAGACAGCAATCTAACTGATGATGTGACAGCTAAGGCTTTGCCTCAACATGTCCTAAAGGAAGGTGAGCCATCTCTGCTCATAAATAGTACTGAGATGGCGGAGGGAGAGGTGAAAAACGTAGAGTCTAGACAAGATGGAGAGAAACAACAAGAAGGAGCTGTGAGAAAAAAGGAGATGACACAGGAGAGAGAAAAGAATGAGGTGAGTCAAGAGGCATCAGCGCCAGAGGAGACAAGACAAGGGATGGAGGAAGAGGTTGTAAATAAGGAGGAGACAAGACAAGCAAACATTAAACCAGGGACACAACAGGATGTTGGAGCTGACAAGGTCTGGAGCCCAACAGAGGCCCCAGTAGAAGCTCCGGGAGAGGGGACACAACAGGCCTCAGACGGTGTATCCTCTGCTGCCGCTAAGTCTGCCAGAACTAAAAGGAAGAGGTGGGCCATGGTGGAGAGCACAGATGCCTCAGTAGTAGCGTTGGAAGCAGGGAGCCTAATAGTTACAACACCAAGGCTAGCCAAGCAGAGGGCCATTAAAAACAACCACGAGATGCACCTAAAACAGAGGAGAAAGAAGAGAAAAGGCCAAGCCCCTCTAGAAGAAACAGAGACAGTCGAGGAGACAAATATTGAAACAGCAGAACAACAAGAGAAGAGGGCAGAAGAGAAGGTAACCCCCACAGAGTCCACAGTACCCCTGCCAATCAGCCCAGATGAGATCACAGAGGCCCCCCAGGTTACCAGCACAGAACTCATTCAGAAACCTCGGAGAGGCCGAAAACCCTCTGCAAATTCAACTAAGAGGAAACGAGGCAAAGCCTCATCAGAGCAGATTCCTGGCAAGCCGATGAAGGTCCACAAAAAACCTGGGCCAAAACCTGGGATGAAAGACGCCATGGAGGTTATTGAGGCAGTAGTAAGGGCTGCAGGATGCGAACGGGCGGAACAAGAGGAGAGAGAAAAAGAAGAAATGGAAAGAAGGGAAAAAGAGAAGCAGGAAAAACCAGAGACATGTATCGTGGGTCCTGTAGTAACAGTATCAGAAAAACGGACTGAGATTATTTCTGTGAAAAGAATCAGGCGCAAACCAGTCCATCAAAACTCAAAACTGTCTTTCTGTCCGTATGTACGGATTAACAACTCCAGAGACTTTTCCTCTTGGTGTGCCATAGTCAACAAGCCTGAGGACGCAGTAATATTTCAGAGACGTAGAAAAAAAGGCATACTCAGAATGAGGAATCCTTTTACAGTTGCAAAGGTAGTGCCGCATACTGTTGCCATGCTACAGGGACCCTTGGTAAACAGAGTTCTAACTGACAGGTGTCTTGCATGTTGCCTGTGTGGAAAGCCAGCAAATTACAGAGACCTGGGTGATTTGTGCGGACCTTACTACACGGAGGATGGCGTTCCACGGAAAATTTTGACGGTCCCGCAAACAGAATCCCTCAGGGAAGAGTCACAGAAAACCAATGACAACAAAAGTAGCAGCAGTGAAGAACCAAGCAACTTGTCAAAGAACGAGGGCGAGGGCAGCACAGAAAAGGAGGGCAACACAGAGGCATCCACTCAAGAGGGCAGTAGTAGCAGGCACCATCATTGGCGCTACCGGCGGGCGGAAAGAACAGAGAGAATAGGTCAGGAGGGCGGTCCACGAAGGTTAACTCTCCGAGAGAGGTTCAAGAGGATGAAGCAGCTCCAGGCCATCAGCTCAGGGGCCTCAAGTGACCAAGAGGGGGGTGACAGCATGTTCCAAAGGCTACAGTGGGAGGCAGAGGCTAAGGAGCACTGGGCCCATGAAAACTGTGCCATCTGGACCAAGGGGGTAATTATGGTAGCTGGGAGGCTATACGGACTGAGGGAGGCTGCCAACAACTCAGCCCAAACGGTACGACGGCAATTATCAGTCTTTTCCAAAATGTGTGCATGCTTATGGAGGTTAAGGGAGATACTATGCCGCTGCTTTGAGAAATTGACTTTAACTTTCGACATTTTTCCCTCTCTTTTCCCTCTATGTCCCTCTATCGGTCAATTTGTTTGTTTCTTTATTGGTCTCGGTCCATATGTCCGTCTGTCTGACTAACCCCAGAACTGCTACAAGTGCCAGATTGTGGGGGCGTCCCTCAGCTGCTGTTGGAGAGGCTGCTCTCATAAATACCACTATGTCTGCGCCAAAGAGATAGGTAAGAGACCACAGCAAGAGGAGGAAGAGAGCAACAAGGGATGAAAGGGGTAGAAAAGCCAGGGAGAGGGAGGAGAAATGAGGAGGGAAAGTGGGAATGGGAAATTGAACGTGGGTTTAGAGGGCAATAGGGAGGGGAACAAATAAGGCAGGTAGGAAAAAAAAGGAGAAAAATGAAAGGAGAGGGAAGAAAGCGAGGGGAGGGGAAGCGGATGTGGGTAAAATGAGAGAAGGAAAATGCATCAAGAAGTAACATTATTGAGTGCGAGAAGAGATGTCTGAGAGTGCTAGGGGAGAGCAAAAGAGGAAAGGAGGGAGGGGAAAGAGGCAGTGAGCCTTGAATAAAGGGGATGATGAGAGGAAAGTGGGACCCTGGAGTGTGCAAGAGGGAGAGGGGGAAGAGATAGAGGGAGGAGGGTGTGTATGTGTGCATTATTGACCACAACCCCTGTGGCTCCGTCCATCCATTCCGCTGTCTGGGGACTGAATGTGCATGTGTGTGTGTTTTGCATGTATGTGTGTGCCTTCCTGCTGGCTCAGATGCTTCTCTATGTGCGTCTTACAAGCACGTTGCCTTCAGTGCTTGTGTGTGTGTGTGTGTCCCTGGTCGTTGTTGTCAATATAAGTGAGTGTCTCTGTGTCAGCACATGTGTTGTATGGCTTCCCCTTACGTTACCTCATGCCAAGGAAGTACAGTGCGAGGATTAGAAGGCCTGCCACGTCTGCCTAGCCAGCACAGGGAGCAGAGCGAGGCCCTTTTTAATCCTGCTGAGTGCACCAGCCATATCTGACTGCCTGCCTGCATCGCAACTCATCCACTCAGTCTCTCCCTTTCTTCTGTTGCTCTCTTGCTCTCTCTCGTTCTTGCTCATTTTTCATTTTAACCCTACCTCTTTGTCATTTATCTGAATTTTTCAAGGGGTTGGGGAGGGGGGGGGTTGTGTGCATCCGCCTCACACTATTTGTTTCATTCATTGTAATTGTCTGTCTGCGACGCCGTGGCTTATTCTCTCCCTTTCTCTACTTTCTCTGTCTCTGGCCAGGCTGCACATTCCACGAGGATGACTTCTCCATCAAATGTCCTAAACACGAGGTAAGAAAACGAAAGCTTTTAAACTAGCAAAGAAATTGTTATTCCTTTTGAGAGTTTAAAAGTCCAGTGTGTAGGATTTCGGGGGATATATTGGCACAAGTGTGTTCTCTTCAGTGTTTAATCACCTAAAAATAAGAATTGTCATGGTTTTCGTTGCCGTAGAATGAGACGTTTGTTTCCGCATATTGAGCGGGTAGAATCCAACCTGCGGCCTGTATATGGGATGCCCACCCTAACCACTTAGCTATTGTGAGCCTTTTATTCAGTATTTTTACTGGTTTTAAGCACCGGGTCCGTTTGTTTTAAAGAGGAGGAGACCTCTGCGGATAATTCAGCTCCTGGTAAAAACCTCCTGAACAATGACAACTGAAGGAAATCTAAACAGAGGTTCACGCTAAGCACATAGGATAAGTTTCAGCTAGAGTCTTTACTGCTAGCTGCCACTAAATCCTGCACACTGTTCCTTTAAAATCTTTCACCAAATTATCACTGCACCCTGCTTTAACAGTAGGTCATGCATATAAGAAAGGAGGGTGGAATATATGAAGATCATTTAGCATCTCCCAGGGTAACAACCTATAAGACATTAGCGTTTTCATATATGTTAATGTACCGCAGGAATGCATGCGTTTGTCTTCCCATTAGAACACGCACAGCCTCTCTGCTCCAGGAATCGCTGTGCATGTTTTTTCCTCCATACCCATCGCTCTCCACAGCACAGACAAAAACGGAGTTCACACATTGCTGTCACAAGCAGCGGTACCGTGGCTGGATAGATGATACAGTGCAGAACAGAAAACACAATTGTCAGCTCTTGTAAAACAGAGAAAGACTCAAAGGGGGAAACACGGGGGTTCGGGCTGGTGTTCGTTGTACACTTGTATCAAGTACCCTATCACGCCCATGCCAAGACGGTCTGGATCTCATCTTGGACTGACTGGTGTTTTGTTACCAAATCAATATGTACCCAATGACCTTGGCAGGCTGAACCCGTATCAACTAACAGTAGCTGTGTAAACACTTAGTTATGCGCCCTTTGTGTATTACCGTCACTCAGCAGGCTGTGTTATGACTGCAGACCCACTGCAATTACAACAGGTCACTGTTTTTGTCTTATTATGATCAGTCCACGCCACAACTTTCCTGTATAGAGACGCCATCTGGTGGTGGTGTATATACACTGCAGCGCACAGAGGAAGGTCAAATGCAGAGGGAGAGGGGGGGAGTAGAGGGGGAGAGATGCTGACATTCAGCAGGGAGCAGCGGTGCATTGAGGCAGCAGTGGCAGTAGCCTCCGTTCCTCCCTCCCCTCCCCTCTCTGCATCTCTCCCTCTCTCCCTCTTCCTTTCCTGTTCTCCTCCTCTGTGCAGACTGACAGGGATGAAAAGCTGGCTGCTGATCAAAACACCCCACCCGGCATCACTGCCTGCTATCCTCCCCGCATGCTCTCTCCACCCTTTCTCTCTCCTTCCTTCTCTTGTTATTTTTCTCTCTCTTTTTTCTCTCTCTTTTTTTTTTTACTCCGTACCCCTTATTTTTGCCTGTGCGCTTCCCTGCTGTTCCAGCTCCCTTACTCTGTTCACCTCTCATCTGCTGCGAGCTCCCTTCTTCCATTTTTTCAGTCGTCCTCCCTTCATCCCTCCTCAATCCCTTCCTCCCTCTTTCTCTCTCATCTCCTCTCCCCGCCTCTCCTCACCTCAACTCCCACGTCTAAGCAGCAGAAATAGAGTATGTGAAACAGAGAGAAAAAGGAGAGCAAGACACAGAGAGATTGTTGTTAGCGGGCTGAGGCAGAGCTGTCATCAGCTGAGGGATCTGAAGGTCTGTGTGTGTGGGTCTGTGCCGCGCCAATTTACGCTGAGCAGCCTAATCAAAGGGAAGAGCAGACACATACACACACGCACACACATACACACACACACACACATACACAACAACCCCACCCATGGGTCCCCCTCTGAAATTCTCCCTCTGCCTGCGTTCGCTTGGTTTCAGGGCTGGAACACACATATCGATGAGATCGCACACACATGTTGCCTTCAGCTGTGGCTTCTCCAGAGCTAAGGGACACACACTGTGTGCGTCCACACAGGTTCATTAACAGGTTACCTGTAAGCTCACACACGTATACACACTGTGAGCGGGGAGAGAGAGACAGGCAGAGGGTTGAAAAAAAAAAAAAAACAGTTTTGTGCAGCGGCTGAGTGGGAACAAAAGACGAATGGGGGCAGTTACATCAGAGAGCGACAGCACGAAAGAGGCAGGGATAGACAGAGAAAAGAAGGGCAACCAGAGAGACAGGCAGCGCTCGGTGATGGAGAAACTGAGAAAAAAAAACAAGTGAGATTGAAGGTTTAAAAGAACGAGAGCTACTCTGGGGAGGCAAACAGAAAGAGAGGAAAGAAAGAGGGAGAAAGAGGGAGAGATAAAAGACAGAGAGCAAAGCTGCTGGTCTGAGTCCAGGCCATAAGGATGGGCAACTGGCAGCTCAGAGAGAAAGACGGAGAGGGTGAACGAGAGATACTGAGGGGCTGCAGAGGAGGATAAGGGGAAAGAAAGCGCTCCACCGCCGCTGCCACCACACCAGCGCAATTAGTAGGCGTTCCCGCTGTGTCTTTCACGTGGAGCTGGTTCACTGGCCAGCTGCATCCATCTCCCCACTCCTGCACACTGCAGCCAGCTCGCTTTCATGTCTGCAGAACCACACAGAAACCCTCGCGCACAAAGACGCGTGTGCAGCACATGCACGTAAGCTCCCACCTGCGGTATAATTGTTCTGATAGAACAATGAGTGCAAATTTGTAATAGCTATGACCATGTTACCCACACATGTCCCCTTTTTGCCAACTGGCATGAACAGTGTGTGACCAATCTTTCCACAAAATCTTGAGCAAGTGTGTGAAGTTTTGCACCTTTCTGCCATAGACCACTCCCATTGCCCCCATCACCACCACCTTATAGCCACTTTGCATGAACACGAACACACATACACTTGACAACCAACCAACCAAGAGAACAAGCTATTGAGCTGCTGGTCGCCGCTTAAAAAGCTCAAGGGTTAGAAACTATTTCTCGCATTCAGGTAAATGTTTGTGCACCAGTTTGTGCATAGTGGTAGTGGATGAGTTGGTTGTACTACTCGATAGATGGGAAGGTGAGCAAGGAGGAAGTGGGTATACTCTCTAGGTGGATATACTGTGAACAGCCAGAAAAAGAGGGAGGAATATCCCGTAAACTTGTCCTCCACTACACCACTGGGGAGGTGTCCTCTGCGCGCCCCCTGAAATCTACACCCATGCCTCTGGCACAGCTCATACTCTTCATCCTCTACATGTGTCTGTGACTTGACTCATGTCAGTCTCTTTTCCCTTCTTCTACAGGACCTGTAAGATATTCCAGTTCATCACCTCCACCACCAACACCACCTCTCAGCCAGGAAAGCGTCACCTATAAAGCAAGGCAAACAAAGATGCTGTCCAACAGCCACCTATACCCTAAAAAAAACACGGTGATGACTGATGACGGACAGGCACATCAGCCAGTGGGGCTGGGGGAGGGTAAAAGGCTGCGCTGAGCCGGAGCTAGGAGCAATACAAACCCTGGAGAATGGCTCCGCAGAGAATAGCTGCTCCCTGAACCCGGCCTGGAAATGTGTTTTCTCAACTGAGCCCCTCACTGGAAGGCAGAAGGCAGCGGCACTGTTTAACAGGAGGATAGACTGCGCTTTAGAGACTGTGTGCCTAGAGCCCAGTGCACAGGGGGGCTGTTTGAAATGCAGAGCGAGGAATGTGTGTGTGTGTGTGTGAGTGTGTGTGTGTGTGTGTGTGTGTGTTCTGCCTTCGGATGGGTTGCTATCATATTCAGACACCTGGCGGACACTGATTGGACAGGAACATCCCTCTGGCCACCTTGTCTGTGGGCCAAGAGGTGCGCGTGCGTGAGTGTGTGTCTGTGCGCGCGTATGTGTGATAATCACATTGTCATTCTACAGCCACATCATCAGTGTGTTTGTGTGTTATTATGTGTCTGTGTGAGCGAAGAAGTTCATCTCCAATCCAAGATGTCATTGCATCAGAAAAGCAGCAGCCAACCACTGGATGTACTATCTCAATGTGCGTGTTTGTGTTTAAAAACAAGAGACAAAACGAAACAAAAAAGGAAACTGTACATGATGACGTGCTTTACAGGTTCTAAATATTCTGATATCGAAGAGTTAAGAAAAAAAACGGACGCAGTATTTTACTATAATGCTCTTATCTTCGGAGATGTATTTTGATGTGCATTATGACTATACGACATCATTGCGTCACCCTTGGTATATGTCAGGCTTTGTGTTATTCAGAAATTTAAAAAAAGGAAAAAAAAAATCCATCTCACCTGTGTGCACATTCAGTATGTACAGTAGACGCCATCATCACTCCACAGGTTGCTGGTCAGGGCTCCAAGGGTCCAACCGGGAGTCAGGTCATCTCACGTCATATCTATGTACAGTTCAGAAGTATTACTGTTAAACATTGCCATGATGTATGATTATTTCACCTCCCACAGCAGCGCGGAAAGATAAACATTCAGATCTCATAGCACACCTGTCTGTGTATCTCAAATGTAGCCTCTTTCACTCTTCCATGCTATGTAACAGCGCCCTGCACGGGGTGTCGGTTTAAGTACTGGTCATATCAAAAGGAGACATATTTAAGTATTAGAGCATAAAAGAAAGTGCAAAAACTCCACACCAAACGTTCTCTTTTATGAAGCTCATTATTTAATGGTGTATATAAGTATTTGATGCTGTTTAAATGTAAGATGTGATGTACTAATATAATTGTGTATAGTATTTCCTAGAGATGTTTATTTTCTATAAAATGGAATATGTTATTGCTTATAAAATGTTATTAAAAGAATCCATTGATGAAAAAAAAAAATAAGGACCTTTTTTGGGAATGTCACTTGTCATAAGTTGGAGCATGCCGTTTTATTGATTTTCATGTCTATTTGTTTGGAATCGATGACACAGCATCACTTTGTTTGAAATGTTTTTTGTAACGCCAATGTTAAATATACCAGCACCTTTCAATGCTGCTATGACCAACGCCTGCTCTTTTTGTCTTTACTGAACGCGCACTGACATTGACACACTGGAGACACATCTGGATTAGCATTCTTGTGTGCTAGCCGAGTAAACGTGACCACGGTGAGTCAAAAAAGTTACGTCATCACAGCCATTTTAACACATCCCATCATTACAGCCATATTTCAAAGTGTCTCTTCTGATATTAAAGGTCCAGTGTGTGGGATTTAGGGGGACATATAAGTGTTTTCTTTAGTGTACAATCACCTGAAAATAAGAATCATTGTGTTTACTTGCCTTCGAATGAGCAGTTTATATTAATATAGGGAGTGGGTCCTCGTGTTAAGAGATTACCATGTTGTACGGCTATGTTTCTACAGTAGCCAGAGCAGTCAAACCAAACACTGACTCTAGATAGGGCCTTTCACACCTCCATGACAAGAGTACGTCGGAAAACGTGATTTTTTTTTAAATGTGAAACTGCTTTATTCATTGTTTTTACCAGTTTAAATCACCAGTTTGAATTTGGAGAGGAAAACCTCCTGAACACTGAAGGAATTCAAACCAGGAGAAGAAGGACTGAGCCTTTGTGTAACTTATAAAAATACTTTGAGGAAAATAACTGGGTTTTGGAAAATACGTTTATTCTTTGTAAAAACTTCTTGCAAATGTTTTATCCTATCTAACCACGCAACTTAAGTTTAAAGTTTAGTGGAGGGATACTTTTATTTTTATCATCATGATGATGACATGTGGTATTCACCCCCATTCACCCCCATCCAGCATGTAGGATTTACAGGGATATATTGGCAGACATGTAATATAATGTTTTCTCTAGTGTATATTTACAGTTGTTGTGGTTTTACCTTAGAATGAGCCGTTTTTATCTGCATAGGGAGCAGGTCCTCGTCTACGGAGATCGCCATGTTGCACCACCATGTTTCTAAAGCAGCACAGATCAGACAAATCAAACACAAACACTGGCTCTAGATAGGGTCATTGGCGTTTTTGCATTGGCCACCGTAATTAGAAGCCTATCAGCAATAACCAGCATTGTGAAAACAGTTATTTGTAATGTGAAACTGCTTTATTCCATGTTTTTACCAGTTTAAATCACCGGGTCCGTTTGTTTTGGAGAGGAAGAGACCTCTGCGGATAATTTGGCTCACAGTAAAAACCTTCTGAGCATCTGGATCTTAAATTACTAGAGGAAAAAAGGTGAGCACAAATGATCAGGAGCTGGGCTACAAATGCTGATTTGCAATGTTAAACTGTTTTATTGTGTGTCGACAATTAAGAATTCTAGTCGGGGGAAGTTTCAGCTGGTTGAAATCTGGGATCCTCTCCTAAATGCTACTAAATCCCCCCAAATCTTACACACTGCGCCTTTGAAAACAGAAAGCACGACAGGAAACACTGTATTCTTCTTTACAAAAGGCTTTAATATTTACATCATAAAAGGATGAAACCAAAGAACACGGAAGAGATGAAAAGATGTCAGTGAAAGAACACATGAATAAAACCTTTAGACATGGCTGCGACTCATTTATCTCAATCCAACGTCTTTCAGTCTTTCACATTAGAGACGCTCTATAAAAAAAACATACTGGTCCTGGGACAAACACACATGCCAAAGTCTTTTTTCTTTTTTTTACAGTCTTTAAAAATCGAGAAATGGTGGTTCTCTAGGAGCATGAAACTACAATAACTGAAAGAGCACGTGTTGCTCTTCATAATGGAGCTACAAAGGAAAACCAGGAGATTCTCTACAGGCCCTCTTTGGAAAAATGATTTTGAAATTGTCTGTCATTATGTAACTTGTTGCAAAAGTGCCAAAGGTTCACGTTGAGAGTTTTAGCTGTCTGTTGGTGATGCCAGAATTGGGCGCTGCCAATTTTCATATCATAGTTGCATACGTGTGCAACAGTGCAAAAGGTCAATCGAGTCAGACGACGTGACGCAAATAACTTGATACCGTCTACATTTTGACGGCCGTCGGCATGGCAACACAGTACAGTAACTACATTATTTGGGCCCCGGTCGAAAGCTACCAGATAAAAACAGGTTTCAGGGGAAGAAAATAAGCATTTATCACTCTGCTTATGCAAAATACTGCTTAATCAAAGTTCAGATTATAAATACATTTTAAAATATGTACACAGCAAAACAAATAATGACCTATGAAAATAACTTCATAAAGCCATGTTTATTATCTCATTGAAATAAGCCTCGCAGGGCTAGTGCAGATAGACATGGAGCTTGTAGAGCGGGTCACCTCTCCTCAGATTATCAAAAAACGTGATTCGACTTTAACACTATTTGAACCTGCTGAGTGGCTTCCCACTGAACGAGCCCACAGTCAGACCAATCCGAGTTTGGTCCTCTTCCTCCCACAAACACGAGACACCTCACTCTGCAGCCAATCAGGCACTCCTACCCACTGGGTACTCCTGCCTTGGAGAAGGTGCATCTCTGTCAAAAAAAGATCGGGGGTGGGACTGTACTGAACAAGTGCAGGGCAAATATCTCGGTCATGCTTCACACACACTCACATCATTCACACTGAATCGTCCACTAAGAGGACGTGATGGCTCCTCTCTGTGGTCAAACTGCGGCACTGCAATCTCACGAGGGGATTCAGCTCGGTAACTGAGAAAAAAAATGGATTATGGTGATAATCCATAGCAACACGAGTGCAAACTCTACAAGTGCTTCCTGATGGGGGGGTTGAGGTGGTGGGAGGGACAGTCCATGAAGAAAAATCCTGTCACTCTGATATGAATCTGTAGAGTTTAATAAATCTGTTCAATAGCTGCACGCCAAAATGCCAGAGGCCGTGTGGTTGTTGTGTCTGCGGGGGGTTCTTTTTCCATCTGTTTGGGTATTTTAGAGATGTTTCTATATACAGTGTCCATGCATGTCCCTCAGCCCCTCCCGTCTCTCTAGCTGTTGGTGACGGTGGTGCCGCTGCCCAGCTTGATGATCATTTGCTGGCAGTCGTGGAGGGTCCTCTTGTCTCCCAGCTTCTCCAGGGTGCGGGCCGCGTCCGCCAGCATGCCCACCCTTTGGCCGGGAGCCGACAGAAAGGAGGGGGGAAGGTAGCGGCACGCCAGCATCACTGCCTCAGCCTGCTCCCGCTGGCCTGGCCGCGTCTCGCACTCCTCTGCACACAGAAAGACACAAAGGATGCTGTTACCGCGGTGTTTCGGGTGAGATTTTTGATGTCATCAGCCACCAATGGCAGACTGCAGCTGCTTCTTGTTTAATTACTGATGGGATTTAGTGTCGTGGACAATTGGGCAAAGTAGATGTTGAGATAAGTGCAACTGATTACAGCCATTCAGCGTCTCTCAGCTCTCTACAACTTTTATTTAAAAGTTGGCAGAAGACGCAAACCTACAAACTGATGCTTAGCGAACAGCAGCATCTACAGTTGAAGTTTATTAGTAGGTTTTAAATCTGCTTTAATGCAACCTAACTGCAGCTTGGTACAAACTGAAAGCCTGAACTCATCTTATCAGTCACAAATGATGTTGCCACATTCATGAGGTTGAACAGGCAATGCGTGAACAGCAGATACAGCAATTACACACACACACACAAAAAAAAATTGAAATATCAAAAGCAGCAAAAAGCTCAGAAAACAATTCCGCCTGCAGACAGAATTACTCGTGCAGAGCTGATGACAAAATAAAAACCAACAAAACTACATCCACACACACCTGTCTTGGCTCCGGGCGTTGCCCTGCGTCGCAGCGAGCGATCCAGGAGCTGATGTGTGCGGGTGGGACTGGCCCCCGCCATCAGCCTGGCTGTAGCTTCATGAAGAAACAACTGGAGAGAGACGGAGGGAAGAGTAATGAGGAGGAGGTGGAGGGATGATGACTCATACAGAATGCTCAGCTCTACCTCAGAGAGACTTTGAAGCCTTGTGAACAACGCTGCTAAACACTCGCCTCGGGGGTGTGTGTGTGTGTGTGTGTGTGTGTGTGTGTGTGTGTGTGTGTGTGTGTGCATTGCAACACCTCCCAGCTAATTTCCACAGAGAATTGTACCGTGGACTGCCTGCAAATATGTGCACAGGACAAATTTGGATGTATATGTGCTTCTCTTAATGTGCTGTCATCGTGGCTGGCTGTTTGCCGTGCCAGGTATGTGCAGCATGCAAGAATCTGTCGTGATGCCTGTGTGTGTTGATCCTCCACACGTCGGCTTATGAGGATTTTAAGGCACATTCTGATGAGTCATGGTTTTAAGTGCCGGAGCTGCACAGGTGTGTTCATCTTGTTTTAAGAATTCCCTGAGTGTCTGCCAATCATGTTGTGTCTGCGTGTGTGTGTGAGACTAAGAGGAAATCAGGTTAGGACAGTCTAGATGAAATGAAAGTTCACCTGCATGTCAGCAAGACAATGAATCCCCCAAACTGCTCCCTCGCTGTGAGTCTAACCAAGCACTAGCATGAGCGAAGTGACTAAAACGTAGTGACTAAGACTGTTGTACGTACCCTCCGCATTGCAGGCCTGAAGCTGTGTGCCAGCTTGCGTAGGGAGCTGAGATCTTGCTGAAAGCCTTGGAGCTCCGGTGGGGAGGCCTGGTGGACCCCCGCGGGGCCGCTGGTACCAGTCGTCCCTGACCCCGCAGGACCCGCCCCCTGCTGCTGCAGGCGCCACACATTGGTCCTCATCACCAACAGAAGATCGCACAAGAGCAACTGGATAACCTAGAGAGAGAAATGGGCGAGATCAGGATACATCTTCTGGATCAGGATACAGTTCAATTCGCTTCAGAGGGGTCGGAGTTCTCTTGGAGTGTTAACATATGCCAAAATAATGCTGAGTCGCCTCTCTGAGACCGTTTAGAGGGCTGAAAAGCACTCTAATACTGAACCTGCACAGACTGGTGGGTTCATCATCTCTCCCTGCGTGCATCAGCCTTCCCTTCATCCAGCACAAACACATACACCACCTTGTGCTGAAATTTTGACTCATTTCCTTTCTGTGTTTGGCATTTATCAATAAGCATGTTTTTTTATTTGTTTTAAAACTGTCATTCTTGTTGTTTAAAAGGCAACAATATACCTAAAAACAGCCAAACAATAACGCTAATTTTCTAAGCATTTAAATTTAGAGAGATAAAGCAATTTCAAAAAGAAAACAAATGGCGGTAATACCACCAATAGCACTGCTGAGACACTTCCTTTCACCACAGCAGCTCTAGTTCACAATAAAATGTGTCATTATTTGCATTTAAAAAAAAACAAACATTACCTACTCTGAATGATCACCAGATAAATAATAAACAGAGCTTTCACTCTACCCCCCCCCCCCCCCCCCCCCCCTTAACTGTGTGCGTGTTCTGCTGTTAGTGGCCCAGCTCTGTGTTGCACTGC
This sequence comes from Epinephelus cyanopodus, assembly GCA_026686955.1. NCBI lineage: Eukaryota > Metazoa > Chordata > Actinopteri > Perciformes > Serranidae > Epinephelus > Epinephelus cyanopodus. The sequence continues at coordinate 14,792,109 of CM048929.1, forward strand.
AGGTACATTGCACTCCGCTGAGACACACATGCAATGCAACTACAATGCACCACAGCTCTGTCCGTACACATGCACACACTGAGCTACCTATCCACCAGCATCACCATCTGCTGAACGCCAGGGGGTAGGACACCGCCGTATCACAGGGAGGAGATGCTACAGGGAGATTCGCAGTCTGTGGTAAAGTGTGTGTGTGTGTGTGTGTGTGTGTGTACTGAGGTGATTATGTGTGGGCAATTTTCTCTGTTTACAATTTTATACACGCACATGTGTGGGCACATCTGTCACTGTGTGCATTCATGTGTACTTATTTTTTTTTTATATTTCTAATGTTGTTGCCCTCACAAAACTTGACTTTGATGCACACAAATCTGCAAGTGCTTGTGCCTATGTGTGTGTGTGTGTGTGTGTGTGTGCGCGTGTGCGTGTACCTTGTCTAAACTGGAGCTGTGGCAGTGTGGTCCTAGGTTGAGGCTGTCTCGAAGCAGGGCGCTGGCCTTGTCGCTGTAGCTCAGACTCAGCTGGCAGTTCTCCGGCTTGGACAGCAGCGCCCGCACCGCTCTGAATGTGTTCAGACATGCCTTGGGCAGAAGACTCCTGACAGAGCGAGGGGGGAAAAGAGACAGAGGACACAGGTTAAAGAAGTGGAAATGTGTGTGTCCGCAGACAAAAGTTACGCAACACACTCTCGGGTCGGGCTGGGGAGGCTCCAGTGTGTGTGTGTGTGTGTGTGTACGTTCCAACTTACTCTGCGTTCTGCAGGCTGCGGGGCAGGTGCTCAACAGTTGGATACAGTCTCTCTGCCGCGGCGTCGTCCCCTTGGAGCCAGTTGATGATCACCACGGCAACTGAGGACCACCACTTGGAGTGGGGGTCACAGCCTGGAAGTTGGAACAACAACAGTCAAAGGCGAGACACCCGCGGACAAACAAACAAACAAACATGCAAATATTTGAATCCCCCACTGCCCACATTCACACTTAACATACATCAGAGTGCGCGCGCACACACACACACACATGCACTCGAACACACACAGACAGCTGCTGTCTGTAATTTGACCTCTGAATCAATCTGTTTCTACCCTCTGGCATAGTCGCAACATGCTGAGAGAAAGCAGCCATTTTGACGACTCCCTCATGAGGGAAAACTACTCCATTTAACATTGGGCAACACACTTACACACACACATACACACACACACTGACTTCCAACACTATGAGCAACCTGAGGCTCTGCCAAGAAAAGTCTCCTATTAAAATCCCTGCACAGCCTCCCCTCCCCTCCCTCCTCTCAAGGTGATCACCGATTTGACAGCGCTGAAGATAGATGAAGCAATCTAGAGGATGCCTCCCTTTCACCTAGCCCCCTTTCGCTCAGATCTGTGATCAGCGAGGACAAAGGGAAGCGGTGGGAGGGTGGAAGTCAACCCTGAGGAAATCACGCTACTCAATCTCAATAGTGTAAAAATGAACTTTATCTCACCGCTTCTTACTTTGCGAGCACATTAAGGAAATAGAAACCATCGGGGCAGGTGACTGAAAGATGCGGGACAAGCAAATGCAATTCTCTCGGGGAAGATAAGTAGTAATGAAGTAAGGAGCCCCGAATCTACACTTGGATTTGTCGATGTACTCAAGCAACAGAAGTGGTTTTGGGCGGTGAGTGTTTGGTTGCCAAAGTTTTACAAGCTGTCTTTGGGCTGAGAGTCAAAAACGGCTGTTATTAGCTGCCACTGAAGTGTTTTGATGTAAAACTCTAAAAACGTGCTATGGTTTTTCCAGAGCTTTAAAGATATAATGTATGTCCAGTCCACTTTTGCACACCTGCACCTGCAAAGCTCAGTACCAAAACCGACCCATTACCTGTAATTATCTCTTATTCAAATTTAGACCTTCCCCAATCCGTTATCAGAAGTCCCCTGACCCAACCCGTCATTAACAACAAATGCAAAGAGACACAAGTGGGGTTTTTTGCGAGCTACCCGGCAGGTACTTGACCCGTTGCAGGACTCTGCAGACTACTGCTTTACAGTAATTGGTTTCCGTCTTCCCAGTCAAAGTAATGCGTTGTTGACGGCGTTGTTGTTGACTTACCAGTCACGGTGGCCATGTTGGAGCCAATAGCAAAAGACTGGGAGGTGGCACCAGCCGCATCTGAAGCACTGATCAACAGCTGGAGGTACTCCAGGGCATCAGCATACTCCCTGAACAGAGACACACACTGGTTAATTTGCCGCCACATGAACATGTAATGACAATTTAAAATATATTATTACCAGTTTATTTTTTAATAGCCCATTATGTTTTGCTTAATGCTTATTGTCAAACAGTAAATCAGCTATGAAGTTCTCATAAATACTATCAAAGTGGTACACAAATTTCAGTGAGGTGAACAGGGATCAAGAACTGGTATTTGTGAGTGTGTTTAGCTTCCTCACCCCTCGCCCTGGTTTGAGCTTTTCCCTTCGTGTGGCTGGGCAACACAGTACAGAGCTTTCTCCAGGAGGTGTTCCCTGAACGCCTGAGTCACCTGAGCCAGAGGATCCACTGTAAGAGAACCAACACGCCATTAACATGACAAATACACTGCCTGAGTGTGCACACGCAAAACTAGAGTTTAGGCCTGATGTGGCAAATTGTGTACTACATTTTATCCGCACTGACCAGTATTGCCAGCCTGGCTGTAGATGCTTTCCTTAGGAGTGCTGCGAATAGCCCAATCCCCGTCCACAAAGAAGCGGTGGCCGAGTGGGTGACACAACCACTGCATAGCTGGAGGCACACTGCCACTGGATGACAGACACGCCTGGCGGGCGCTGCTCAGGAATACACGCTATCAGAATAGAAAAACAAAGTAGTCAGTTAAGTTCTTCAATTGAAAGTTGACAGACTTGCAAAGCTTATTACTTATTACTACTGATGTTTCAGCAAGTCTGAAACTGAATTAACACTTTCCCAAAAGGCAACAGGTCACAACAAAACCTGAAAAGCATCTCCAATAATATGGTACTGAAAATACAAACAGGCATTGTTGCACTGACTGCTGTATTGTGGCGGTTCGGCAAGAATAGATGACCCTAACAACCCTGGTGCAAGTGCATCATTCTGACAGCATCCGAGCAAAAACATCTGCATACAATATTAAATGCGTGCAATATTAATGACTGAGCGAGACGACTGTGCATGTGCAGACTAAGGGTACTTACTGAGGTAAAATGCAGGATCCTTGGCAGGCTGGCTTTGACCCGTAGAGCTGCTGAGACGTAGACCTCAGCCAGACTGGCTACAGGCAGACAGGAGCCAGCGCACTCTGCCAGGTTCACCGCACTCAGAGCCATGTGCACCGCTGACAGGTGGCTACCATTCAGCTTACCTGTGTGCACATACATAAGACAAGAAACAATTACATGTGTATATTTTTTTAAATCACACTATTTTGCAAAGAATAACAGTGATGAAATAATCCTAAAAAGGTTCTGCAACAGTCAATAAACCTGTTATTGGCACTGAATCAGCATAAGCCGTCTCTTCCAGCAAAAAAAGGGGGGCTGCTCTTTAATCACCTGAGATGCTGTCACTTCAATGAGCCACCCTACAGTGTTCAGTCTCCCACACTGATTTAATTTAAAAACAGGGTTTTTCCCACCGACTAACCTGTCATGTGAAGCTGGTGCAGGCGGTGGTAAACCAGAGCGGCGTCCCGGCTGCTTTTACAGGCGTCCTCCTTCAGGGGGCGGTCAGATCGCAGCCCTCCGGCCCTGGCAGCCAGCCAGCGGCCCACCCAGAGGCGCTGCAGGCAGAATCTTAGCAGGGACCAGAGTGCGGCGCAGGCCAGGTCCAACTGGGAGATGGGCAAGGGACGACCAAGAGCCTTCAGACAGGTCCACAGGTTCTGACTGGCCTGGGCGAAATCTCCCTGGAGAGGGTAAAAGAGATCAGTGATGATGAGGAATAACAGATAATAATATTAAATTTGGGTTTGTTTGTTTGTATTGAGTAAACAAAACAACATACTCTAGCAAGGTCCAGGTCAGCCTGCTTGCGGTGCCTCCAGAACAAGACAGATGATCCAGAGTGTGGTCTGGTGACAGGCTCTCCGTACACTAACAGTCGGATCAGAACCCCTGACACCAGAATACCGTTCAGCAGCCACACCAGTATAGTCGGCAGCATCCAGTCCATCCAGCCCCACGAGTCCGCTACAGAGAGCACAATTCATTTAATATTTTGGAGTCGTCATTTTGATATCAGCACCTTACATCATCTCGAAACGGCTCATTTTACCTGCGATCTCCACACCCAGCATGGTTCTTCCTGCATGATGAGTGGCAGTGGCGGCTGCGCTTCCAGCTGAGCTGCTGCTGGATGAGCAGAGCAGGGCAGCCAGTGGGTTGAGGGAGAGGAAGAGGAAGGTGAAGGCGCACAACGCCATGCGGGAACGGTCCAACATACCGCCAGCGCTGCCTCCTGCTGCCGATCTGTCTAACACGCCCACGCTCGGCTGATGAGCAGAACAGAGACCAGAGAGATACATTTATGAGACAGAAGTGTAGACATAGACGAAATACAGCAGTGACTGATTGAGGATTTAACGTGTTGACTATCTGCTATACTGTATGCATCTTGATGAGCTGCATACCTTAGTGTCTTCCCCCATGGGACTGTCAGGCTCTGAGTCACTGCCACAGTGTGAGAAGGAGGTGGGGGAGCCCACGTCAGAGGCTGGCGGGGTGGGCAGCTCGTTCTTCACATCAGCCGGTCCGTCCACCTCCATGGCAACCAGGTCCTTGAGAGACTCTGGACAAAAGAGGAAAAGGAAAAGGAGTTAGAGGGTCAATCAGTGGAACAAAAATAAAGACATCCTCAACTTTCAATTCCACTTACTCAGAGGCTACAGACGAGCATTTTCACTTGCGGGATAACAGTAGCTATCAATAGACCTCATCACAAAAAAGGTCAACTGAATGACTTATTTTCAAGGAGCTGAAATAAACTGCAGAGGAGCCGTTATGAAATAAAGCAGAGAGAGAGATTTTAAGCACGTACTGTTTTTCTGGGCTGCCATTTTATAAGCCATGTTCTCCTGCTTGAGTTTCTGGTTGGACTGCTGCAGGTAACGGATGTAGTCGATGGCTTTCCTCAGCACTGCAGACTTGTTGAGCTATGAGAAAGTGCAAACAAATCATATACGATGAGGCTCCTCTTGTCAATGTTGCTGATTGCCAGATTTTTCTTTAACATGGAGAGACTGCAATAAAATTAAATGATACTCTTCCCTACCTTGGCCTCAGTGCCAGCCACCAGATCTTTGAGCTCGATGATTTTATCATTAATAGAGGAGCGGTAGCGCTTCTCGATGGCATTGTGAGCCGTGCGCTTCTCGCCCTTGTGCGGCTGGCCTGCTGGCTTGCCGGTGATAGCGATGCGGTTGATGGGCAGCTTCTCAGTGTCCACCATGACGGGCACCGTGGTCAGGATGGTGCCACCACCCATAAAAGCCTGAGGATGCAAATAAGGTGGCAGAAAATAAGGAAGACAGTTACCTAAAGAATGCACAGTGATCTTTACTTAATACTGATTTGCATGTGATGTGCCTACCTGCAGTGAAGTGCTCTGTACTGGGGTGGTGGTGGCCAGCGATGTGGGAGAGGCCATAGTAGTGACAATACAGGGGTCGTGCTTCAGAGTGGTCAGCAGCAGAGAGTCAGCCTTGATGAACTGGGGCTGCAGCAACACCTGAGAACACACACACACACAAGTACAGTAAAGAAACCCAGCTCTGCTTTTGGTTTTATAGGATTTACTAAGTCCAAGTCTCATTCAATGCCAGTCTAAAACACTTACAGGTACTTGCTGTACGTGTGGTGCGATGGTTTGAACCGGCGGGCTCGCCGACGTGGCCAGGAGAGGAGTAGTGGTGGTCAGCCCTTGGAGCTGAGCCTGGATGGTGACTGGCTGAACACTTGGAGGTGATGATGACAGGATGGTGGTGGGTTGGCTCACAGTGCTGGGACTGCCAGCTGGAAAATAAGAGTGCAAAAGATGTTGTCAGCCCTTAACTCAAGCGTGTATAATTGTAAGAAATATCCATTACAGCAACCTACACCTGCTTTTTAGCAACTGCACACTTGATTTAACTTTCAAATCTAGTTCTACAGTGCATGAAAAAAATGTCCCAGTATTCTTTATACACTGTTAATCATTTGGGCATTTCAGAAATTTGAGTGGCATCACATCCCAGCACTCAAACAACAAACCTCTACGGCAAGTCTGTAGTTGAAAATGTTACAAGAAGAAATAATGGGCCACCAAATACACTGCATCAGTATATGTTACCAGCCAATATCAGCTTTAAAAAGCAATTTCAAATAGGTCAAGTATTCTTTATACTAGGGTGATGTGTCAGTTTGTGACACTTGTGCGATCTTTTAATTTTAAAGGAGCAGTGACTGGGATTTAGTGGCATCTAGCAGTGAGGATTGCAGATTGCAACTTCAATACTGTCCTGTCTGGGCTACTGTAGAAACACAATGGTGCAACATGGCAGACTCTATAGACAAGGACCTGCTCCCTATGTAGATATAAATGGCTTGTTCTACAGGTAATGAAAACACGACGATTCTTTATTTCAGGTGATTCAACATTTAAAAGAGCATACTTTTTATATTATATTCCATTTCTGCCAATATTTCTTCCTAAATCCTTCACACTAGAGCTTATAATATCTACACCAGAATTTGTACTAAGACAAAAACATTCTGGTATTGACCTGTGAAGCTGAAAAAGTGTTCGATATTTGCACTGGTTTAAACACGTCATTATTTATTGTTGGTTATTGATGCAACTGTACTACACTTGACACTGTGCAAGCGATTATCTATGGGTTTGTAGGCCAATAGGTGACACACAATCTCATTGGACATGAGTGATAGCAACATTCAGTGTGTCACCTTATGTTCCTTATCAGCTCCAACTGGGCTAGACGCTGAGATCACCTGTCAGTACCAGGGTCAGGGAGTTGTAAAGGAGCAATAAAGATTTATTGCCTCTGAGACAATTCAGAAGCAGTGTTTAATTTATTACTTTTCACCCACTACAAAAACCCCCCTGCAACAATCAGGTGTCAACGTTTTCAGTGGACACGGCTGCGGCAGATATGCAGCCATGCCATATGTACATATACAACAGGTGACACCCAGACAAAGCATATTCATTTAGCTCACAGACTTTCATGCAGCCGAGCAAAGTCTATTAGATTAGGATTTAGATACGAGATCAGCTGAGTCTGAATAGCCTGCTGTCAAATGCAATACATGTGAAGAGACGTCTTGGTGTGCAGTGGTGTTTCCAAACAACACTTGTATAAGAAGTTCTGCTTTTAACTAAACTGGGACTAGTATTGTTATCCATCTAAAACTATTAATACTAGTTTAAAGAACTCAAAAAGATCTGTATTAGGCATCATCATCACAGACTGCTTACCTGTGTAGCCGTTCTGGTTGCTGTAGTTGGTCCGGACCTGTTGGGGCTGAGCCTGAAGCTGTGTCTGTTGCTGAGGCTGAGGCTGAGGTGGAGTCTGGGGCGCAGGCGAGGTGAAGAGAGCCTGGGGCGTGGCGCTGAAAGCTGGGGTCGGTGCTGGTGAGCCATGAGGTGACGCCGCCTGAGCCGTGGCAGGCGGGCTGAGAATGGGTTGGGGCTGCTCCACCTGGGGCTGTCTGAGGCTCTGAGCCTGCTGCGGGGATGACGGCTGCTGCCTCTGCGTGGAGCTGGGCACCTGGGCCAGGGGGGACTGCTGGAAGGTGGGAGGCTGGAAGGCCTTGTCCGGGGTGGATGAGCTACGGGTGATGGGAGGGCCCAGGAGTGCATCCAGGTGGGGGCTACTGCTTAGGATGGAAGAGGAAGATGAGGGTGGAGTTGGAGGTGTGGTAGTGGCGGTTGGAAGGGCAGATGAGGTGATGGACTGAGTCAGACCAGGAAGCTCTTGGCTGGGAGGAGGTGCTGTGTATGGGGGGTTATCAAACAGTCCTCCAAACTCCATGTCCTGGTTGCTGATGAGCTGTAGCATGTCTGAGGAGGGGGAGAAAGAACGGAAATCGTCACTGCTACTTCTAAGAAAACTTTGGAAATCTGCAGCTCTGAGTCAGAGCTACTTTTAAATGTATGACACGGGCATTTCTTGAGAAACATGGTTTCCAGTTTGGCTTATTGGGTAATGAAAACAACTTCTCCGTAGCAAACTAAATCTCCTGCACTTCCATCTATACTGCTAACCCATGCATCAACCCACATGCACACTGTTTATGGTATCACATATCAAAAGGCAGCCCTCAAACGTGAGCTACAGAGTAGTAAAGCTGCAAAAATAATCACTGAGTTCAAATAACTTCATGTAAGAGGGACATACAAACAAAGCATTTACTGCAGCATGCGATAAGAATGCATTGTGTTTCCCCAGAACCAATGTCAGAATATAAAACTCAAAAGCAAATAAAGACTAAAACATTCATAACTCAAAACTACAAATTGGTGAAAAAATGAGAATATTTCTGTTCTTTATTTAGCATTTAGTCGAATTTGTGACAAAAGACTATCAGGGCACTTTGAAATTACTAAAATAAAAGCAGTTTTTGCCTCAAGCACATTTTGCTGCTTTTCATATTCAATAAATATGAAATGTTTTAGAACCAAGATTTAGTAGGAACCAAAATTGAATTTGAATGGATACATTTTGGATTTTTTTTTTTTCTCAATGTGAGTGTTAACTCAGGGCATTGCTGTAAAAGAGCTTAATGCTCAGTCAATTTTCCCTGAATAAACAATGGTTGAATTAATTATAAGATACATATTAAAAGGCTTTAATGGGACAATGATGGCTTTTTTTCTTGATTCATACCAGAGAACTGCAGAATGACTGTAGCAAACATTAATAATAAGAGAGAGCAAGACAGTGCAGCCAGTGTTGGTGTATCGATACTGCAGAAAATGACTGCTGAAACAGATTCGCTAAACAGCTCAGTGGGCGCCATCCGATTCAGACAAGTGTTGAGGGAAATGTGGCCCACACACTGGAAACCACTTTCACATTTTTTAGGTCCTGCCCCAAGTTAAGCAACTTCTGGAAGGATGTGTTAGTTGCCCTGAGAGCAGCACTGCATCAAAATATCCCCAAAGATCCAGAGGTGATGTTCCCCTGAGCAATCCCTGAAAGGTTTGAGGGGAGGGCAAAATTTTATCTATTACAAATCCTCTTGGGGGCTGCGATTAAATGTATCACAGTTAGATGGTTGAATCCTGAACCTCCAACGTACAACATCAGGATTAAAAAATATGTAACTGTATGAGATGGAGGGAATCACATATGCATATGCAAAGACGGAAATTCATAAAGAGGTTCTGTAATGAGTTTGTTAATGCAGTAAGGGAACTCTAAAATCCATATCCTCCTTCTACTCCCATCCCATTTTTATATTTTTATATGTTTACTCTATTTTTTATTTCATTTTTTCTTTTCCTCTCCTTATTTCTTCTCTTTTTACTCATGAGTGTACGTGTAGTCAAACTGGTATGTTTGGTTCTACACATACATCCTCATTATTATTGGCATCTCATTTTCTTTGTTATTCCTCACAAATTTGAATCTCAGGAGCATCGTATCGCACTTGAACACTCGGCATACTTGTCTTAAACTTGGGTTGATGTCAAGGCAGCTGAAAACTATGTTCATTTAATCAAAGTACTATGTACTACCATGTGTGAGCTCTGTAAACATTGTATTGCTTTTATAGAATGCTGCAATTGAAATAAAAAATGAGTTTAAAAAAAAAAACAGATTTGATATGTATTGATAATTTTGACAACGCTTCTATAAACACAGCAAAGCCTTGCACACAAGACAAACACGCCAACAGGTTCACGTATACTGTACTTTCTGAAATTAATGTTAGTCAAGCCATGTGCCGTCAGACTATTTATAGTATTCCTGAGGCTGTGGGCTAAAGTGCTACAAAAGATGACAAAATATGTGAAAGAGTCATCAACCTTACTACATTATGGTCTCCCAACTATTGCCTCAAGCGTCCCCATTATCATGTTATAAACATGTGAGATGCAAATTATATTTTTCCCGTACAAACTGCTGTGGTATTAATGCTTTCAACGCACTGTTATATTCTGCTGAAATATACCAAACTGACAAATCGTGTTCAACAGGATTATAATGCAAAAAAAACCCTGTGACACTGTGTGTGTATGTTGTGTCTGCAGTGAAACGCAGCACCCTGGATTTGTAGTCCAGTGTTTTGTATGAGGTGATCGCTCTTGACCAATCAGAGCGCGTCTCAGAGACTTGCTATGCCGATCAGCCCAAGACAGGAAAGAGAGGGAGCGCTGTCTGTGGCTCCGCGCGAGGTTACCAGCGAGCAGCATCACCGAGGGTTACTGTCGGTCAAAATTTAGGAAGATGACGAGCACGTCTCCGGAATATACAACACCAGCCAGAATCTACGCAGCGTTGCTTTGCACGAATATTATAATAAAAAAAATCATATAAGGTATTAGTGTAAAGCCTCTGTGGGAAACTGAGAATATTGCACCACTGATATGTCTAATTAAATGCTTCCCTTGCTCTACATCCCTACATTACATCAAGAGCGATGGAAATGTGACCATTACACACAAAAACTCAAATTACAACGCCAGTTTTTAGCAAACCTTAGAAATACACACGTTTTTATAAGTTAATAACGTTACAGCAGATGCAACCGAGCACGCGTTTACAATAAACATTAGGAAAACATGGAAGGTGTCAACGGAGCACATTGTTAGAATATTTGTTTATGTCTTGACAAACATATACACAAAAGATTTGAGAAGTCGGTCAATTGAGGCACCGTGAACTCAATAAGGAGGAATGAACGACAGTAACCTCTGTCTGTGGAGCGGACTGGGGGCGGGGCGCACTCACGACCATTAGCAGCACGTTAGCCTCACCTATTAGCACAGCTAACCTGCTTTAATGATCAAATAATCGACTGTGTATCGCTCCTGCTGAATGGAAATGAGTTCTGATAGTGCAAGAAGCAACACAGTGAACAAGCCAGCCTATTATCACCTCTGCTTGCCTCCATTATAAAGAAATAATGAAGAATAACGTGACTATTGCTAGCTAGCTAAACTGTTAGCATTAGCTAGTCTGGCTAGTGATGGATGATGAAAGCTACGCTGTGAGCTGAAGCATTGTAAGTTGGTCACCGGTAAGGTTAGTGCTTTGTGTCGATATAAATGAGGTTTTTCATATTAAACCCAGGAGGCATGTCAAGCTAAACACACATGGCATGCACGAGGTAACGTCAGCGTTAAGTTACAAGCAGTGTTGTTGGTTTAGCGCTTTAGCAAACATTAAACTGGATTAACGGTCAAACACTGTTGCATTTTCTTACCATCAATGTCGCTTAAGAGGGCCGTGTCAATATCGCTGGGGTCATTAAGCGACAGCGTTGGATCCAGGTTATCCAGCGAGGGATCGTCAAAAGACAGGCTGTTCATCTTCACTCTTGTGTCTGGCTTTTCCACTGTAGACTTGAATCGCTGTTGAAATCGCTCCGAGGGGGGGAAATAATCGCAAACTTCTCACGTCCCTACATTTGCTAACGCATCACACCCCGAGTCTTCGTGGGGGAAACAATACGCGCAAAGTGAGCTGTAACTTTTTTAAATGATGTGTCAACTAAGTGCTCACTCCTAGCCCCATGATCGTCCGGGGAAACTTGTCAAACCAAGCCAAACACTGAGGCTCATTCAGCACTAACCTGCTTACGGCGGCAGCCGAAAGAACCCACCTAGCCGACTGTGATTGACAGGCGCGTCAGCCAATCACTGACCTTGTAGTGGATTCCCACGTCCCCTGTTTCTCAGGGTTGTTTTGATTATTTGACTGAAGCGGTGACAGCATGTGGAGCATGTGTCAAAATTATATCACACGACAATGCACAGTGGAACATCATTATTAAGCTACTTAATAAACTGGTGTAACGGCGCAGAAATACTTCTAAGGATGTGATTTAAATGTACTATTAAATCGTTATCGACACAGACGAAGTTTGATTTATTCCATATATAATAATTTAACGCGTGCTGTCCATCCTAGTCTTCTCCGTCCATGTTAATATCGGATATATTTCCCCAAACTGTGTATTTTGAGGGAGGCAGCATGGATATGTTTATTGTGGGCTTGCCCCCAACAGCCAATCAGAGCCGAGCGGGCGTGAGCTCCTGAAAAACAAGTTTGTTTGACCGGAGGAAGCGGCTCCTCCTGTAGAACCAGTGAAATCGACCAATGGGAGGCCCGGGAGCCGAGTGGGGTGATCTGACGTCACATCTCTGGGACTAGTGATTACATCATGTGTTTCTATCTTAGAGCAGCGGCGGCAGCAGGGAAATAACCTGAAGGGAAACATCGACATCCATGGAGGGACACAGGTGGCCAAACAGAATTAAAAAAATAAGCAAATTTTAATTATTTGCCAAATAAATCTATAATAAACACATAATCAATTTACTCACTACAATTATACATCTATTTTAGGGTTGTAAAGTGAGGCCTCTTGCAGTAAACAACACCCTTTAAATAACTAATAATGTAAACAACTTGCAATGGAAACTTGGTTTTCAGGTCAGCGTCGGCTAAATTAACTCACACATAAACACAAAGAGGGAACCCCACAAAAGCATGATGGGGGAAATAGGTCAGTGACCTGGAGTAGTCCTGCAAAGTTGTTGTCAGTACTATGGGAGTGATATTATCAGCCTGTCAGCAAGACTGGTATTGTTGGTTATGGGGTGTGTTCGTGTAAGGGTACATGTCTAGTGGTGTGCTGGAGTGGAGGGTGTACCCACATCTTCTTCTGGCACCTTACAGTATACCCACATATCAACCAAAATGCCATTGCAATAAATAGTAGTGAACCCACTTCCTCTTCTGTAGTAGTGTTTCACTGATTGTCTTAATCAATTGCTCCCTTAATTTTGGATAACTGCTAGTGATGCTCTACAGCACACAGAAGGAAGCAAACTCATTTAAAATTGTGTGTTAAAATTTGTTTACATTTCCTGTGCTAATCTACTGGAGCAGAGTGTATGACATGACCGTGAAGCAGCATATGGGAGGGGGTGAGATGCTCATGTGACAATGAATGGCCAGTCCAGACCAAGATTGAGCCCGGGTTGCATCAGCATGTGCATGGAAAAAGCAGAAGAAGAAGAAGAAGCAGCAGGAGATTGTCACATGACCCTCAACTGTAAAATAACCACAAACAGTTGTGAGGTAGAGGTCACACATTGCTAGTGTTTTATTGGGCAGTAACAGAACGTGCATTAGGTCAAACGAAAATCTGACCATTAGTAATGGCAGCAGACGGCACAGCCGAACAGACATGGGACACGCACCAACAGAAAACAAGCCTCTCTTCCATGTCCACCAAACAACAGCCAAATGCTCTGCTTCATCGGTATTAAAAGACATTCAGTAACCTTTTTGAGATAAGATAAAAATCAGAGGAATACATGTTGCAGTCAGGACGTAAGCTCCATAAAAGCAGTTAACATAATACACTGTCGTAACATACAAACAGAAAATGACTCAAGTTCCCTTTTAAAGGATCTCCTGTTACATTTTTAGTAATCGTCTTTGTTCAGCCTGCGTGGTGAAAGTTGATTGTAAATTTAATACTATTATTTCAGTTACCTGGCATCCATTTTAAACCTATATGACCATACAGCATTAAAAAAAAGTTAAAGCTCATTAATGTCCTCAACTAAAAAACATTTAAATATCTAACCGTAATGATTATGCAGACACAAATATATTTTTTACCATTGCAATTATGTTAACAAAGTATAACAAATCATGAATATTTCCCTCTAGTGGAAGGCCTGTACTGACGGGTAATTCAACAAGTGCTGTTGATGCATTGGGATGCGTTGATTGACAAGCCTCTTGGTCTTTAATGGACGAAAAGAAAATCTTTCAAGTGCAGAGCGACATTAAAACAAACCAGAGGCTCGGCAAAGGAGCTGGAATGAAGACCAGATTGCTTTTGTTGCCTCAAAGTGCAATCTTAAGCACACCAAAGACAAACTCCAGTCAGAGCTACTTTGCTGAAATCAGTCAATCACAGAAATGCTTGGCAGCGGCTCCAACAGGAGCAGATGAATCACACCAGAATAAAAATACACCATGGACGAAAGTGCGTCTTTGACTGCGCAAATCAAAGACTATTGTTTGCTGCGTGCTTCAGCCTCGACCACAAAAAGATAAATCATGAAGGGTGCGGACACGTTTTTTTTTCTTCCTTTTTTTACAATGACTATAAAAATACAATCAGGGGATCAAATGATACACAAACCTCTCTACTTTCTGGATATTACTGGAGCTGATACATTTTTTAGCCAGATACAGAAACTAAGATTCCTGTATTTTGAGGTATATAGATTACATAGTTTAGATTAAGTGAAGATCTACCTATGTGAATACATACGTTACAACAGTGAATCATTGTAAGCTATACGTTTTGTCTGTTAGTTGATTATGGTGCCAGCGCTGAGTCATGCTGATAATGAAAATGCCATGTTCTATCTTGCTGTAATCTGCATGTAATTTTTAATATTCCTAAAAGTTGTTTTTTTTGCAATCCTAAAATCAGCTGTCCATCGATCCACTTCTACTGCGCTGCAATTACACAGTTACAAAAGTTATGTGCAAAATGAAGTCAATCTAAAGATCATTTCCCGTCCCCTAGAAAAATAGTAACCATCTTGTAAACACAAAAAGGACAAAATACAGATTTGTTTTTGCTTCAAAGTGCACACACATTAACACAGCAGGGGAAGGAAAATGTTCATGATCCCTTAACATTTGTAGCACGTGATTATTGTCTGACAGGTATAATTCAGTGCTAGCTGGTCATTAAAGCCTTAATATTCTTTGGAATGGCTGAAAGTGTTTGCAGTTTTGCAAGAGCAGCTAATTTGTCGTAGCTTCTTCGAAATGATGGGAAATATTCCATGGGCACGTTCCTTCCCCTCAGCCATCTGAAATACATAACAGAATCCTAACTAGTGCTTTTTTATACTTTTAATTCCCTTTGGTTAAAGGAATGCTGGCATACACTCATTAAAATTAGCTATGATTTAGCTATTAAATTCCTAGTTAGCAAAATTAGCCTGCTAACATGAGTTCACACCGCTTCAGGCAAGTTGTGCAATAAAACCTGTTGCCGTTCCACACATATCTCAGTATTAAGGGCATGACTAGAGCTCTAAAAACATTGGATGGCTCGACCATAACCACAGCGCTAGTACATAGTACAGAACAAACCATTAAAACAATAAATGCATAAATTAGCAATTAGCTGAATGTAGTAAAACAACACAATATAATCCTAGTTGCTTCCACACTGACTCAATGCATGGACCTGCTGTGAAGTTTTTCCATTCATCTTGCAGTAATATGCCACGTTTTTAAACCCCATCAGACACGTTGTCTTCCTTTGGTGGAGCCTTTAGAAATGAGATGCAGGGCTGCGAGTACTACATCCCACACTAACAGATTAATACATCCATATATAGTAGAACGCAACACAGGTGTGCGCCAGTAAACATGTTGGACCTCTGCATATTTAGAGCAACACTGTGCGAAGAGAATGACAAGGAGGTGGAGATCACTTGCTACGCCACTGCCAGTCAGCGATGAAATGGGACTGGAGGGACCGTTTTGGGAGAAATCATTTAGGGCGAGGACCTTTAGATGCCCCTGGAGACGAGATGGAGGTTCTCTGAGAACAGTCTACAAGGCAAAGAGGGCATCCTCCGTCCGTTCGGCCTTCTTGTGGGAGCCACCGGGGGCGCGAGCAGGGTGAGCGGGGTTAGCTCCTGGGGGAGATGGCAGAGAGTCTGATGCCTTCGCTCGCTCCTCCAGGAACTTATCAAACTCTGAAAGAATATTGATGAAAAGGGTGAAAATGAACCAAACTCCACACACATTAGAGATAGCACAACATATACAATTGTGTGAGAGTCTGTACCTTCACTGGTCACCCCTTCTTCGGCAGCATCCCCTTTCTATTTAGAAAAAAAAAGTACAGATAATGCACACTTTTTGGCATCTTTAAAGGGTATCGTCAGTGTTTTTGAACCTGGACCCTATGTTCCCATGTTTTTGGGTCTAAGTAAATAATGGGAGCAACAGTTTTTGAAATTGGTGGAGCAAGGCATGTTCGCACCTTCCATGTGCATCCACTAAAAGTGATTGTTTTTGCCACTGACAGGCTCCTATTATTCTTCTTAGTGTCTGACAACGTTATAGAAAGGATCCCTACAAAGATAGACCTTTTTCTTAAAGAGTGAAACCCACTAGACTCCATTTAAATAAACAGCAATTTTATCTTCTATAGAGCCAGTATATTTTTAAATATAACTGAGTGAATTAAGGATTTATTTGAACCCAACTAGAGCTGGTGATTGTTGGAACAGCAGAAAGACGAATCAAGATGTTTTTTTGTTTTACTTTGTTTCCGTTGACTCTGACTGAAGTGTGTTTTAAAATGATAAAATGACTCTTTTTTTAAATTGAGTCTGGTGGGTTTGGCAATACTCACAAAATCCATCTTGGATCGTCTTTTCAATGTCCCAACAGCGACCAACTCTGGTTTGGTCCAGATAAACCCTAAATCCAGGCAGTTAGATGTTAAAATATACTGGCTCTATACACACTAAAATAACATCTAATTTAAATGGAGTCTGGTGGGCTCGGTGATAGTGATTTGGGGCTGTTTCAGGTAAAACAAAAGGGAACTTTCTCTTGCAAAAAAGGGCTTAGATATGTTAAGAGCCTTTCCATAATGTTGTCAGACATTTAGAGCGACAATGTGAACATGCCAGTGGCAAAAACAAACACTTTTAGTGGATGTACATCGCAGGTGTGAATGCCCCAAGTAGTTACAATGCAACCTGTTTTGCCGCTGTTGCAGTTTGACTGTCAAATTAACCTGTCACCTTCAGCATCATGGACAGCACCGCGGATGAGCCGCGGAGAAGCCGCAGCTGTGAGCGTCAGGGCTCAGGGCTTATTAGGGCCTGATGCGCAGCACCTGGATGACGCCACTGAGAGAAAGACACTCTCGCCAGACATTAACTTTGTTCCACCTCCCCTTTCCCCTGATTTTAGAATTGTTAACTTATAAGAAATTAAAGGGTTTTTTTACTTGCAAAACCGACTCCTCCTGATATCCGCACCTCACAGCCGCTGCCAGCTGCAGCCCTCTCCCTCAATACTGGACCAATTTTTTAAAAATGTCCCCATTAGTCACTTAGACACAGAGACATTAGATAATAGGGTCCAGTTTGAAATATACCTAAGTTACCCTTTAATTAAGTTGTTCCTGTCTCATGGGAAAGAAAAAACCTTAGAGTACAGTCAGTAACACAACAGGCTGATACACAACAGCATCATTCAAGTCAAATGCCTGTAAAGTTCACTCAAACTCCATATCCATACTCAGTCGCTCATGAAGGACCCAACATTCATGCATCCTTCCACACTTTCCGCAGGTGAGGACACTAAGGAACCTTCTTGAGCCCGACTCCACAGCCTCCACATGCACATGTTAAGAAGCTCATACCAACTATTTTAAAGTGACTATCGTTAGCACTATGTTAGCATTTGTAAGTCAGACCTCACGGTATAATATTATATGTCACTCAGTCATTGGTGGAAATTCATTAGACCACAGTGAATTAAAAGATGAAACGTGAAAGAAAACTCAAGTCAGATGTGTCGTGTTATATGAGATGGATGGATGAAAAGTGCTACCAAACAAAAACAAAACAAAATCGATGGAAGAGGAGAGAGAGGAAGAAGAGAAAAAGAGATATAAATCAAGGTAAAGAAGTCTCACCACGTCAGCACAGAGCCACTCCTCTATGTCATCCATGACAGAGGACTGCGATACGGGGATCTATGGAGCAAAGCCATGGACAAACCAAGGGGCAGCACCAAAGCCACACGACAGAAAGACACCCAACCCCGACAACAAAAATTGTAACACACAAACACACAAAAATAACAAGAATAGGAATCACCAAAGGCTCGAAGAGGCAGATGGTTAAAATAAAAACAAATCAAAATGAGGAAAATTTAGCTCAAACGACACACTCAACCCCTCTCAAGTAGTCTGTGCTCTTTTAGTTTTATCATGTGCAACAATCTGCCACTTGGCTGTCTTCAATAAGAAGAGGAGTTCCCAGGTTGTGTATTGTTCTCATTAGTTCTGTGGTGCTGACATGGCTTAACAGCTGCCGACTAATGTCACACAGCAGTGTTAATTATTCCACATCATTAGTTAATTAGCAAATCGCTTGAACGTGATTAAGAGATTGATTGGATGGGAAAATCTGAAAGCACAGGGACCGTCGAGAGGCAGGGCAATCCCACGGCATACACATACGGTGGAGCGCACACACTCTGCACACACATGAGCGCTGCGTGGCGTGCAGTGACGGTAATGATGCGATGAAGCCACCTTGGGGTGGATGGTGTGTGTTTGCACTTAAAGATCACAGTGAGTCACGGCTGCTAGGAAAGTGTCGCATTATACGTCGCTGAAACAAGAAATTGTAAATCCGCCCATGAGGAGTTATAATTAGGGTAACTGGGAAAGTTATTTGCATGTTTTTGTTTACAAAGGCATAAAAGGCATTGAGCTCACACACACACAGTACTTAAAAGTCTACCACATCCTTTCACTGATTGTGCGATGACTCTAAAGTTCACATTTGACGTCGGCTTGATATCTAAGTAGAATAGAGAAAACAAAAACCTTTTCCTGAGACCCTGTTATAGACTCTGGTGGGGTTTCCTCGTGAGATCACAGTTAACGCAGTGAAGGAGCATTTCAAAATAAAAGGCCAAGGCAGTGGGGCGGTGAAAGTCATTCACAGGGGAAAAAAACACGCATGCAGCTGTGTGAACAGTGGAGAAAATGTTGTAGAAAGTGTTCAATGAGAAGTCTGTTCCTCTCATGACTCACAGCAATTGATAAAAGTTCAAAGTGCAATCCTTTATAGTCACAGTCATGACATCAACTTAAACACTTGAGTGAAATATTACAACTACTGATTCATCTGTTAGTTGACTGATCTATTTCTGATTAGGGTGAGTTATGTTAGGCTGCCGTTAGTGTATTATCTAAGATCCAAAGACAGTTAGAGGACAACTGACAAATACTCCCCACTACACAGCAATCCATCATCTGTTTGCTTATCTCTTATGATATATTATCAGTACTTTAACAATGTCCATCACTGTTGATTTAACCGCGCTGTGTAGTAGAAGTATCTGTACTTCCCTGCTGTTTTAGTGTGTGATAGTTAAAGAGATGAACTGAGCTGATGAAAGTTCCTAGTGGCTCGTCAGGTTCATTAACTCATCCATAAAAGGGGCGGCATTAAGGTGGAAAGCATCAGTAATAGGTATAAAGTTTATCTCCCATGTCAATATAGTACAATAGAGGTGGGCAATATGGATTTAATCTTATTGGTAATTTTATATCACTGCAGCAATACATGCTGTTTTCTAAGAATTAAATTGAAAAACAGGTTGTATTGATAAATTACAGAGAGAATGTTTGTTTTTGGTTAATACAGTGAAGGAAATACTTCATCGTTCAGTTCATCATACAACCATTTAACCAGATAAATAAAAAAGATCTTTGCAGAAATGGTATAGCAAAATCAACACCAGTTCACAAAATATCTTAAGACATAGTTCACATTTTTTTAAGTGGGGTTGTATGAGGTTCTTATCCATAATCAGTGTGTTATCGACAATGAACTGCTGTTGATGGTGGCAGCAGCAAATGAATTTTAGCCACCTAAAACACACCTTCTTTTCTATTCAAAGCCACTAGACTCGTTTGACAAAAACAGTAGTTGTACCTTGCAGATCACAGGAGCTGCTGCAGAGTGTGGATACCCAAACTGAGCCCGACGTGACCCGACGGGTTGGGCCGGGATTGGATAACAAATCAGAAATTTTGCTCGGGTTGTGCTATGGCCTATTCAAGTGCTGGAATTTGTTATTTACGTGACAATGCCTGAATGCAATACAGGCTCCGCTCCAATTGAGTGTGATGTGCGGTGTGTTTGACTGTGGGTAACAGCAGCGTTTTGATGGTCATTTACACACTGCCAATGTACGATCATGGTAAACAGACAAGCTGTAACCATGATGACAATAACTATGTCTGGTAACACATCATGTCAGGCTCAGGTCGGGTTCGGACTTAAAAATCTGAAAGGCTGTCGGGTCGGGCAAGACTCGGTTATTGTCCCGGACTTGGTTGGGTTTGGTAAGGAAAATGTGGCCCGAGACACGCTCTGAGCTGCTGGTGTACCACTGCCACGATGGGTTGGTGTGATTGTGTCGTAGTGTGATTTTAGTGTCTCAAAGGGTTAGTTCAGATTCACAAAAGTCACACAATAACATAAACAAAATAACAAACGAGGCAGTGGTAGATCAGCAGCTCCTGTGTTCTGCTTGGCAAAATTACTGTCTTGTAGCTTTAAGAGAGCATAAATACCAACTTCAGTTGCCCATTAGAAAGGGCTGTCTGATGGCAAGGTAAAGCAGTGAAAATATTCTAAATAGCGTACACTTAAACTGATATTGATCTTTTTAGGGGAATAAAATCCGTTTTGCTGCTGACCCTGTCCACAGGAGTACATTGCTGAGCTTCCGTATTGGTATTCCTGCCTGCTTCTCCAAATACGGAGCGCTCTCACTGCCATCTACTGTGGTTAACACACTGACTATAGATAAGGACCTCATACAACCCTAGTTAAAAAATCCAAACTATGCCTTTAATGTATTGTCACATTGCCCAAAACTACAGTACAACATGTACTTGACATGGAGGTGGATGTTCTTAAAGGGGAAAAACTTTGCTGGTATGGGACTGTTCAAGCAATCCAGGATAGAGCAGTGAGATGAGGCTGAAAATGAAAAGCAGCTCATGAGGATTATGGATGATGCCGCAGGAGGTTGACAGCAGGGGGGGGAGTGATGGTGGACACGGGGGAAGGGGCAGGAGGACACACTGAGGATGGAGTCCTCACCATTCCTTGGGTAATAAGCCAGCTGTCTATGGGCAGCTCCTGATCTGCTGGGTTATCATCCCCTTTTACCCTCAGCTGAATCAACAACAGAACAACACCTTACACAAGAGAAGAAAGGTAGCAGGCCCCACCACAGCATAGCACACAGTGCAGAGAGAGAGACAGAGGAGAAGTCAAATATGCAAGAGGCGGCTGTCGTTTAAAAAGGGGGAGAAAAAGAGGACAGAACATAAGAAAACGGTGAAAGGTTCATTCCTTAAAGATGAACATGAGGAAAATAAAAAGGGGAAAAAATAAGACTTTGAACTCCTTCAAATAAAAGTACTGTACGAGTGATAGGGCACCTGAGGTAACTAAAAAGAGACGGTATGTGCAATCACCACTGTGTGTGTGTGTGTGTGTGTGTGTGTGTGTGTGTGGCAGATTTCAGAATAGTCTGTGTACATAGTGATAATTGTGCAAATATATTGCAATGTGTGCTCGGACAGGAATTACAACTACAAAAATCAAAGTTTGATTTCTGAACGAACAGATTGGGTGGCATTTTATTTAAACGCATAGAAAGTGCTGATATCAGGTTGAAAGAATGAGAAGAATGAATCTTTAACTAAAGACAGAACTGATATTAAAATCATATTTCGAGTACTTACACGCACACTTAACACACATTTGCCACGTTGCAACAGATTTATTTTACTATACTGTAATAGTAATAGTCAATACACAAAGCTACACCTTTTTGTTTGATCAAAGTTCAAGTATCACTGCACACAGGACAAATGTCACTGTAGAACATACAGTATCACAGACCATCACATGCGGGGAGTGACCGAGGGCTGAGGACAGACTGGTACGGGAAAGGCTCATCAGCCATGTAAATAACACAGCACCCACACTCCATGTATGGGTGGAAGCTGTATCAAACCACATGGATCAATGTACTCACCCCTCCTGCGTTCTGTTGTCTCACATCCAAAGCCGAGGCCAGGCCGCCCAGAGCCTGAGGGTCCTCATACTTTACACTGTGAACGAAAGCATAAAACATAGTTAAGATAATGAAAAATTCAAAACTGACATGAATTAAATAATAAATGTGACAAATGAAAGAAAAAAAAATCCCCTCCCTGTTAAAGGGACAGTTCGCCCAAAAAGCGCTTTTTCTTTTCTTTTTCTTTTTTTTTCTGTGTTGGAGGTATCGGCTATAAACACGTCTTCCTTGTCTAAAATATAATAAAACTAGATGGCACTCGGCTTGAGGTGATCAAAGAGACAAAAAATACACTTGAAAAACTCAACAGAAATGTCTCTTTCCAGAAATCATGACCCGGTTACTCAAGAAAATCCACAGGCCTCATTGTGAGCAGTTTCATGCAGGTACTATTTTCTTTTTGGAGCCTCAAGTTTGGCATTTGAGATCACCATCTTGGTTTCTTGCCGCCAGAAGAGATCACAAATTTGGACGAGAGGGTGGAGACGTGGAGGAGCAAAGGGTAAAAGGTCTGACTCAGACTGTATTGATGCCTCTTAGACAACCTGTCACTCAAAAGCTGCCATGTCCCTTAACTATGCAAAACTAAACTTAATAAACTACAAAAGGGTGACTTCTGTAAAAATTCACCACCCATACAGCTGTCATGAATGCTGAAGTTAGCTACAGAGACAAAAATCCTTTTTTGTACCAGGGTGTAACATGGGGTCGATGGGGGTTAAGTCACTTCTGGGAGCCAGCCTCAAGTGGCCGTTTAAGGAACTGCATTTTTTGGCACTTCTGCATTGGCTTCGTCAGCCCCAGAGGTTGCCACTTGATATCACCGCTACCGCTAGCTCACCTAGGATCATTGACCTAGCTAATGTTACAGCTCAGCGTGGAGGACGCCATTAATGTTTGCTGTCACGAGCAAGAGCCTCTTGTCCATAAGTAAAGGAACGCTTCAAGTACACTACAGGTAAAACAGTAACAAGTATGATTTTATTATAATGTAATTTACTTCCATGAATGTCTGGTCCAATGTCAACATTATGTGAGATTCTTCCAAGAACAGCAGCATTGAGGTTTGATAAGTTTCCATTCTAATTTTGGCCATAACACAGCACACAAGCAGAAGACAGAAGGAGAAAAAATGAAACACGGGGATTTTGCTGTTTAGCGGAAAAGACCCCTGAGCTACCAGACACCCCAATACACCCTTTTGCAAACAAATCCACATTACTGGAGAACAGGGCGAAACAACCAATTTCACCAGGAAAGCAGCTAAACACACAATAATGCAGCGTAATAAGGAAGAGAAAAGCTCACTTATCACATTACTCTCAACTAGGAAACCTGCGTCTCTTGCCCTTACTTTATCACTTTTACTCGCTCCAGCTAAATCTTAAATTTACAGCTGAAGGCGGCCAGTTCTTGGAAAACACCAGATTAACATCCGTTCCCTGGAGGTATTCAAAAGCCATTCCAGCAAATGCATGAAGGAATCAGTCACGTTAAAAAAAAAAAAAAAAAGCAGTGAGGGCAGGTTGAAGGACAGTGGGCACATCGAAAAGTTTAAACTTCATCATGAAAAAAAGTGAACATCAGGGAACAAACAGTGTTAAAAGTGCCCGTGGGTGGATTTTATTTTAAATATTAAAAGTGGTTATGAAGAGCCATTTAATTAAAATAAAATTACACCCTGAATAATAACACGAGAGAGGATCCGAGCTGCCCCAGAAGCAAAATGAAATCTAGACCTACTTTTTGCGCTGGTCAGCCAGAGAGCTGGTCCTGGTCTGGGCAAACATGTCAAAGTCATCCTGGCTGGGGCCTGGAAGAGAGGACAGGGTACTGCTCACGCTGTCGGAAGCTACATCTGGAAAGAGGGCAAGAGGACAGTAGAAAAAAAGAGGGAAGAGCGAGGAGAATGGAAAAAGCAGAGATGGAGGATTAAGAGGAAAGATTCAGGACAGAGGAGCAATATATTGAAGCTTTAACCAGAGTAGTTTAGCATGCAGACACTTTCTAGAGACCAACAGGGGAGCTAGCAGCGGTAGGGAAGACTGTCCAGCAATGAGTTATGTTGCTGGGCTCATTTCCCATTAGCAGCCAGATTATGAGCCTTTTTTACACTCTGCTGCTTCTCCAATGCCGGCTCTGCAGAGACTGGGGAGGAGGGACGTTACAGCTCCGGCAAGAGAGAGTGTGTGACAGTTGAAGCACAATCTTGATACCCTTTTGTTCTTACCAATACTAGCTAGTGCAGATGATAGCGAGGCTGTAGCGGGGTTATGGGCTGGGGAGGCAGTGGCCCCGGCGGGGGAGTGGGCTGGAGGGCTGGAGGTGATCCTGGGAGTGACCACGGCAGGGGAGCCAGGGCCCAGGTCTATCAAGTTGTCCTCTGTGGCCTCATTCAACATCTGAAAAGGGGCAAAAAAGACATGGCCTTCAACACCAATGAATGGACGTAAACAGCGTAAATTTGCAGTGCTTTTGAGGCTTTGCTTGACTTGATGAATGTAACCAAGTTCAGCAAGCAAACTGACATGAAGGAAGCTTATACATGTGTTGAGGAAACTGGATTACAGTGTTTTTTCCTGTGTGTACAGAAGGAATGTTTTATCTACTGAACTTTTACAGGATTGACTATTTACACAACTTGAGACAACACTGAGGGTCAGTAGTTGTGGACTGGAGGCTATGCACAGGCACAATACTGAGGGTTGAGTAAACAGTTGCACAAGACTTCAGAGGAGTGGACCATGAAGCAAGATGAGCTGGTTAGCCAGGTGTGTTGAGTCTAGAACTGGGGTTTTCAGTGTCATGAAGGAGGCTCTCTTTTAACCAGGCTAGTATTATACATTAATAGTTCACTACATTTTTAATCAGTATGTCGTTACATGCATATGAATTGCAGTATCGTCCCTTTAAACCTGTGGTTCCCACTGGTGGGTCGTGATCCAAAAGTTCATGGACCGCAAGCGACTCACAATAGTGTCAATTTTAGAGAAGTAATCACTCTTCGTCATCATTTATGATCCACTAGAAGTGTGTGGTGGTGTATTTTTCTGCAGAGACTCTGCCCTCTGCCTGTATTTTCTTATTTCCTGTGCTCAGGACATTTATGGTCATGTACCCCCACAGCGCTCAGGTGAGGTCCGGACTTGATAAAAAGGTGGCAACCACATGTCAAACTGGAAGCAGCAGGCACCCGAGACACACAGTGCTGAAAAAATGCACATTGTGAGGTGAAATGCCAAACAAGTGAATCTGGGGTTGGCTTTTACGTTTACCTTCTTTGGAGAGTATGTTTACAACGAGTAAATGGCGATCCTGCAAAGTCTACCTATAATAATATTACTATATTCAAGATCTAAGACAGTATCTAGTCTTACATCATGATATTGATATAATGCCCAGCCTTAGTGGTAGAATGGAAGCAGGCACAGCGTCTGAGGAAGAAGTTCTAGGTTTACAAAGCAAGTTGATAACCACCTTCGTGTCACCCGTTATCACTGACTGATGTTTTAGGCTTTGTGGAGCCAGCTAAGGCAAGGAAAGCTTGGCTCTGTCGAACCTGCTTCATGGTTCACCCCTCAGATGTGTGAGACAGAAGGAGGAGGGACGTATAGTATCTACTTTCACACAGTGGTACTGATGGGTCTAAGCATTAGCTCCATATAGCAGACGTGTTAACATTCATCACTCCGTTCATCCCGGCACGTTGGCTGGGACTGAACCTGATACTGGCATCATACTTGCCTCCATCAGCTGGCCACAACACAAACAGACAGAGCACACAGAAAGATCAACCCAATGCAAACACAAACAGCTATGTGGGATGTAGCGAGAGGTGCCCCAACGCTCTGGCGGATAACTGATACTGGCAAATGTACACTCTAAACAGCAGACTGGGACTTGTTCTGCTTTGCTCTTCCAGTTTTGATAAAGCTAAAAAGGCAATCTACTCGCATTAAATATTAATGCTGCAATAGATTATGTATGCTATTATAAACAGTAATGATTAATTCAGATGCTAAAATGGTAAAACAAGTACAACAAATGGCGATGTGGACGGATTTGTCTGAAACACCCTTCACAGAATCCTTAATGTAAGACAAACTGCCACAGGCGATGCAAATGCAGATGTACTAAAATGTGAAAAAGATGAGAATTTTTCTGAAAACATGCAGAAAGCAAACAGAAAACAAGCGATCCTGACAGAGAATTTTGGCTGTTTCTTTATTTATTTTTTTGTCGCTCTTTGAATGCAGGCCTTTTTTGTTGATGGTACTCACCCCGTTGTTCTGAGCGGCTCTACCCGACCTGTACCTCTCGTACCTGTGAGCAGCGGGAAAAAAAAAACAAAAAAAAACCTTTGAATGTTTTACCACAAGCTTTGTGAGGTTCAAATGCTTACACATCTTTCATCTTCAAAAACCTCATAAAAGAGACGTTTTACCAGTTTGAAGCCGCAGAATATTTAAGAGGAACAAGTCTTCATACAAGCTCTGTAACTTTGAACTCGCAAAAAATGTGTTCTATCTGTGTTGAGCATGCTTTCTCAAAAATTTGAGTTTTCATCTGCAAGCTTGGGTATAATGCTACCTGGAAGCTCCTCTTTAAGATTATGGATTGAGATACTGTTTGGCAAAACAACAAAATTCTAACGAGCACCAGATATTTATCCATTAAACATTTTGGACCAATTCTTAATCTTGTGCACTGGGCTGGCAAAAAACATCAAGGTGGAAACACAATAGTTCCTACATAAAACTACTCACAACAAGGTCTGTGGATTATCTTGAGGAACTGAGCCATTATTTCTAGAAAGAGACACTGCGGTTGAGTTTTTCAAAAGTATTTTCTTGGCGCTTGGCACCAGAAGCCGAATGCCATCTGGCTCCATTAAATTCGAGAGAAGGCAGACATCTCTACAGCTGATTCCTCCAGCGTTGGGGGGATCTTAAGGTGAACTCTCCCTTAACAGATTACCAAAAATCATTTCACTGTACCCTAACAGAAACCCGCCATTCATGTGAGCCCTCACTGAGCCATAAAAATACACTCTGATTGATGGTTTGACTGATCGTACCTCTCATATCGGAGAAAAATATTGTTGAGGTCGTCATTGACATGTAGCAGCTCCTCGGTCACTTCTTCGTTGGAGACGCGTGAAATCAGCTCGACCACTCTCTGCTGCATGGCCCTGCATGTCCTGTTCAGCTCCTTGACAGATATGCACATCAACAAATAGATCAATAGATTCACTGATAAATATGATAAGCGAGTGAGCTACAGAGGGATGGACAGACAACATGAACTGAACTGTGTGGACAGAATTCCTTTTGACAGAGTGGGATGACAGCATCGTCTAAATCTGTGACAATTAACTGTATACTAAGTATAATGTACATGTATTTTCTTTGAGCAGGCATTCAGTATTGACTATATCAGAAATATCTGCTCTACTGTGTGAAAATTTTGTGACTGTTCCTTTAGCAGCTGGGACAAAAAGAATGAAAGAGTCAGAAAAAGTACCACATAACCATTACAACTGGCACAGGCACCTTAACACCAGGCCAGATCCTTGCAGCTGACACAAATACCTGAGTGGATTTGGCCTGGGGAGATTAAACTCTGCATGAGTTTCTATACTACTGGTTAATTGCCAATTCCAGGAATTTTACCTCAGTGAACTGGCTCTTGTTAAGCTGTGGGCAAGTTTGCCTCTGAAAACTAACGACACTACTCCCCCTGGTGGCCGCAAATTATTACACACTTCACAGATGACACCATGCTGGAAAGCGTTTTGCTTTCTGAATTAACATCTTTTACAGTGTTTGCAGGAGCCTATATTCACGGTTTGCTTTAGAGTAGAGATGCTGCTATTATGATCACAAAGAATTTAATTGGTCAATCATATTTTTCCGTAAGCATACGTCCGCTGAAATCTCAATATTTTTTCCTCTCATGAATGTTACGCAGGGGTGTGCAAGCATTCATAAGAACCCACAAAATCTGTGCCTGATGTGAAATGACTTGTAACCTGTAGGTGTGACTATGTGAGACTAGTTTCACATAGCAACTAGAATTCTGAGTAACACTTATGAAGCATTTAACCGCCTGAAATAGCCAATGACAGACTTTATACCCACAATCTACATCCTGTGAGCCAGACTATGTTTTAAGCTACTTTAAAACACATCAACCTAAAATCCACACTAATCGTTAAAACACTTAAAGTCAGATTTATTCCTGTTGTTGTTTATGCGATTAAATATTTAAAGTCACGTCAGGCAGAACATAAAAGATCATGTGTGATGTTGCATGTGCTTGGTTAAAGTAGACCTCATTACATATTCATGCGCCTCTAACCTGAAGCAGCTCCAGGTCAGAGGCATCTTCCTGTCCAGGGACCATCTCTGTTAGCATCTCCGACATGACTTTGGTGTTTCCTCTCACTACGTCCAGCTCGCTGCGCAGCCGGGCGATCTGAAAGCACAGAAGGTCAAAGATCATGCAGACACATTCACGGCTTATTCGGTATCAGCGGCGCTGCAGATGTTTTCTCAAAGGCGAGCCATTGAGTTAGTCATGATATCCAACTTTAAACTTGTAATCTGCTTTAATCTTCACACAGTTCACAGTTTAATCGCTAAACTCGGGGTAAATCTGCTTTATCGGGCTGTGTGAATAAATGAAGTTTGAATTTGTGAGCAACAAGTGCAGAAGAAATGTAATGTAACTGGTCAAAGTTTGCTGACGATTGTCCTCACCTGTTCAGGGGTTGCTGTGATGGGGCTGGGCATGTTGGAGGCCGGTGCGGCAGGGGCAGGCGTCGGAGCTGGTTTAGGAGTCCCAACGGCAGGTGAAGAAGGGGCTAGGTACTTGATCATAGCTGGGTCCACCTCTGGTGTGCCCTGGAAGGAAGGAAAAAATATCACTTGGGATACTGCTGTGTGAATAAACACGTGTTTGTGCTGTATGTGTATTTATTCTCCTCTCACCCTCTGTGGTGTGTGGATGGGAGACAAGGCATCCAGGTCTGCCATTGGGAACTCAATGCCTTTCCTCTTCAGCTCCTCATAAATGTGGACCACACCAGTTAGATCGGGGCTGCTCCTGAAGGCATCAGCCCAGGCCTGCCATCACACACACACACACACACACACACACACACACACACACACACATTGTGACGTTAACTAAACATAAAAACTAAATAGTCACCATATATTACAGGATCAGTACAAAGAGGTTTTTCATCCCGCCCTGTGTGCAAATCCTCATAAAAAAAAGAAAAATGAATGATCAAGGAAATGTGGTTAATAGACCGAGCAGAGGACAGAAAGACTGTGTCTAAAAGAGGAGTCTCCTTCAACAAATCCCTATAAATAATCAGAGGACAGAGGAACGAGAGACGGAGAACACCACCTGTCGGCCGAGGTGACCTCAGGTAACAGGATAGCACCGCAGGCTGTAGTTTATGGTGCAACACCTGGGAAGTGGAACATGCGGTGCCCAAATGGCTTCCAAAAGACCACGACTGACCTACTTAATGCCATTTAAAAAGCTGAATTCTACCAACCCACGGAGCCGGAAAACTGCCATTTAAAGGTGTACTGTGCTGGATGTATAGACTCAAACAAAAGAAATCCCTCTCAATCATCTTATGGCCCACTAGAAGTTTGTGGCACTGTATCTATCAGCAGAGACTCGGCCCTGTGTCTGTATTTGCTTTCTTATTCTGTTGTGGTCCAGATGTTCCTATATATATAGCGTGGTGAAACGCCAAAAAGGACAAAGCTGGGGTTGGCTTTTATTTTCACTTTCACTGCTGATACAATTTACAAACAGTTTTAAACTAACTAAGCCCCAATACCTGTATGAGCGACAGCACTTTGTCTTGTACGATGGTTGGAGGATTGTTTTTGGGGGAGATGATTTTCACCAACACTCCGTCGATGAAATCTCTGTTGGCTACCTGGATATGAAACCTGTGTCCGCAGTTTTTCACACACGTCTCCAATACCTGCGGGGAGAGGGAGACGATTAAACAGAGGCAGAAGCCTGGCGAATTAAAAACGGGAGAGCTGGAAAGTTTATGAGAGGCAGCTGAGAAAAGGACGACTTCTCAGTCAAGATGCTTTCATCGCACAGAGGGGCTTTTAACTAGCGGAGCTATCAAAGATGTGGGTGGATGTGAACGCAGCTCGAGAGGCATGGCTGCTAAAAACAAAATGAAAGATGAGCAGTATCAGACAATAAGTGTTGACAGTGGCCAGGAGGAGAGGAGAGACATAGAGGAATAAAATGACCAAGAAACAATACAATATCTGGAGAGGTCAGGTTTTATGCAGGGTGTGATCTTTAAATGTGACCTACACACACAAAACCATCACAAAAATCGTCATCTAATTCCTACTGATGTTTCTGGTGAATCTGATGTCAGTTTTACAATAAAAAAAAAAACAGCTGAAAGTTCTCACTGTTAGCGCCAGCATCACTTCTCTGTAGTTCTTGTTGCCACAGAGTCTCTTCTTCAGTGCCCGCATGGCATCTTTTGGCCTAGAGGGAAACAGCAGAGAAGACACAGCTGGATAAAGCACCCCAGCTGAGAATAGGCATAACATCTTTGACTTTGTTGGAATAAATGATTTTCTGTGCCACAATAACAGATGCCAGTCAGTCTGTCGGCGTAGCTGTTTGCCTAAGACAGAGAAGTGCCGTCACACCATCTGTTTCTCTCTTTTCTTTCAGAGTGACTATCTGTTTTCTCCCAAGGCAAGATCAAAGCCGTCCATGCGTGAAGACTTCAGGTCGGCTCTCTGCTTCAAACTGCCCGTCTCCTCGCTGCAGATGAGACGTAATAAGCTTTTATGAACTCCTTCATGAGCTACGGTACATTTATTGAGTCAGGGAGGTGAAAGAGATAGAAATGGATGGAGATGGCGCATAAAGTCTGATATATAGAGCTTCCTCACACAGCACTCTGCTTCTGATTCAGTGTTACAGTTTCCTTTGTTGTTTTTTTTTATTTTGGGTGGTGCATCTGTTGTGTTATATCTTGCTTCAGCACCCAGTCGCATGTGTTAAAACAACATATGTTCGCAGAAAAAGTAATTTTCAGTTGCAGAATTTCTCGAGTCTTAAACTGCGGAGCTCGCCAGACATTGTCTAACTCGCTGAAACATCTTGAAGACAAGAAGTTCTGTGTTCTGTGAAGCTGAACTCCCTCTCTGTGTGTGTGTCTTTGAGTGTGACAGAGAAGGGCCCCATGTTGCATGCCAAGACAATGAGTGTGTGTAGGCATGAAGAATGTGAAAAGCTCGGGGAAAAAAGAGAAAAGGGAAAGTGCTGAGGGAAATATGGGAAAAGACAGACTCCAATATTCTTCCTGAAAAGAAAACTCTCTGCATAACGGAGATATTGGCTGGGATCCCTTGACGATTACATTTATTCAGACAGTTTTGTAGCCTAAGTACAAAACTGTCTGATTAATATGCCTAACTGTAGGTGAACTAAAAACTTTTTTCTCCAGGATACATAAACACGAGTGAAGTCGATGTTGGTGTGGGAGAAAGTTATAAATGGGCAAAATTAAAAAACTATTCTTTTGTACATTAACATTTTAGATGATTACATACTGCAATGCAAAACGTGATCTGGAGCTGTTATGGTCTGACGAATTCTGGAGAAGTCAGATAAAGATTTTTGGTTCAAGTATTTTGAGCACTGACATACTGATGGGAACGCTAAAAAAAATAAAATCAGCTCTTTTATGTTTTTCGTGTTCTGCTGCAGACTCAGTGATGCAGGAATGAGTCCTGAGACCCTGATAAAGGGGTGCGTTCCAAATCATACTTTGTCATTTTACTTTCAGTATGTACTGCAGCTGTCCTGAAAAAGTACATACCTTTGCATGCAGTATGCACACAATCAGGACATATTACTCCCTCAATCCTCATAACGTTACATCCTGAACTTTAACCCTGTTGCTCATATATCCGTTACCATGGAGATAAAACAAAACGCCTTTAACCAAGCTCACCAGAGATGGAGGTCAATGCAGACAGCTCTGATGCTGTTAACTTTGCAATAACTAATAACTGCATTCATTGCAGATTCTAACATGATGATGATTATTTCATTCTATTAAACAATTAATATTCCTGTTATTACTAATCAATGAGTCATCAATCTCCTGAATGCGCTGTCATCCATCATTGCGACTTCCGACAGTCGATGTAACGCTTTCACTGTGCAGAGGATTGTGGGTCACACCAGCCAGAAAAGCACGCTGGCTTACATACTGCAAAATCCAACTGCATGTAGTTCAACATCTGGTATTTTTGGCATACTGTATTTCACATACTATGTATTAGGACATACTAAATCTTTTTCTGGCATACCATACAGTATGGTAGCATGGGGATTGGAACGCACAGTAGATCTTTTTCACGGCAGACATTTTGACATGTCATTGTAGAAAAAGCACTGATGTATTCAATGACATTAATGATAGCTGCATTCCACTTGGCGCAGGACCTGGTATTGTGCATGCTGGCTAAATGGAACAGCTCACAATTACACTTAACGGAACAGAGCCATCATTATTGTTATCAGTTTCACCTATACTTGTCCTATGATGACAAGTCAAAATGTCTGCTGTGAGAAAGGTCCTGGTTCCCTTGTTATAAATTCAATGGGTTCCTTAAAATTGAGTTTTGGTTAGATGCCCAAAAACCAAAGGAATGGTTGCTAACAAGTGGCTAAATGAGACCAAAGAATGCCATCGTGGCAAACACAGCTTTACAGCCTTGTTGTGGCGGCGACATTGAGTCATGCGACCATAGTTCCTTTATAGCCCAAGACCTTTTACTTCTGACGACTGCAGTTACCTTTGTTGACAGTACAGCTGAGGTCAGACAGGAAAAGGTTTGCTGCTGCAAAGGACCAAGCCTACATGGGGCACACACTCTATCAGGTGAGCTAGAGGTCGCCCTATGAACACAGTGTTATTGCAGGAGACTGACATAAGACTTGACTTCATTCATTCACTCAGTCAGTGACACCTACAGAAAACAAAAGGCCGTCTGTACTGTGGTGTCTGCTGGTGAAACGCAGTGGTCAGTGTATTAACTGCTTGAGTCACTCAGTCAGCCAGTGTGACTAAACAATGAAAGATCCATTAAGTTGTGGCACTGACCAATTTACGTCAGTGTTTCCTACTGAACGCTGATAAAGAAAATTAAAACCCAAGAACTATTAACTTCCAGAAGGTGTGGCAGCTCACCCCTCATCTGTCTCATTTATGATGTCGCAGATCTCCATGTTGAGGGTCCAGTCCTCATTCTGCAGGCCTCCGTCTGTGGCCCTCTCTGGAGGAAATCACCAAAAGTTAAACAAATTATTTATGATAGTATAATTTTTTTTTTTAGTCAGTTAACAGTAATATGTGCTGATGGCTTTTTACACAAACTCAACATTGTTTACAATACAATATAATGTCAGTTAAAATGCAGTCAGTGAAGAAATATACGACTGTTTTTATCTGAGCAACAGTGATTAAATCTTGGCTACTCAGCTACCCAAACCTGAGGGTGGCTGACACTTGAAGTATATTTTGGTTTTGACACCTGATCCACTGTTTGCACCCCGCCAGCTGCCTCACTAGTGAGCAGGATGCTGCATTTTCATCAGGCTCTGTGGTTGTCGCCTTTGCTAAAGTCGATGCACACTTATTAAAGCGACCCGTGGTTTATATAACAGCGAAAGTAAAACTGTTGTGTAAGCAAGTCAGCATGTGGTGACAGACTTCAGAGATCTGTTTCTCTCTAATGTCCCTTTTTATTCAGCCAAATAAAATCTAATTTTCCTGTGGATAAAATGGAAAATAAATCATAAGTCATAACTATATTCACTCGACTGAATAGACTGTGCATGTCTACAGTTTAAAGCTCCTGAAAACTTGTCTTCAAATCTTATGTCTTTCTGAGTAAGATTATAAAGCATTAAGGTTTCAGCATTAATTGTTTTTTATTTCACTTGCCGCATTGCTTGGGTGAGGTCTGGGCTTTATCAAAAGGTAGCGACCAGGGACAAGACTGTAAGCAGCAGGCACCCGTGAGACAAGGTGCCTCAAAACGGAAATATAGTTAGATAAAATGCTAAACCAGCTGGCGTATCGCTGGCGAGCATGTTTACAAACAGTAACTGGCAACTGTACACTTTAAAAAATCTTAAATGAAACATCCAAAACTGTTCAATTCTGGCAGATAATACTGTATTCATGTAAGACTTCATCATCATAGTATAAAGGGGTTTGAGAGAACATGTTTTCAGGGCTTTCAGTGTCTGGCTTGAATGTATTTTGTTCTGGTTTTGTCAAGAATAACTTGACTAAATGACTAAAACAAGTCCGTCCAAGCAAGATCCATTAATCCCCTAAATGAAAACTACTCTGTCAGAAGGGTGGGGATGAAATCTTGGGTCTAGGATCAGGAGATGGATCAGATTTACTACAGTTTTTCATGCAACTGTTATCTCCAAAGTCTCGCAATAAACCCTTGTAAAATATCACCCACCACCTGTTGCTCTGATGCCTCCAACTCTTGTGAATTAGCTAAATGAATAAAACAGACAGCTGGAAAGAGGGAAGCAAGTATCTCGGAGGAAAGTGAAAGTGATTGTGGGTGTTACATGGCTGTATACTCAGTCATAACAGCTGAAAAGCAGAAGCCAGAGGGGCCTGCTTTCCAACTCCACCCTACCATTTAATAGCATTTTGGCTACAGCCGGGAAATAATGTGATCCAGACTGTGAGAAGCTACAGTGATGAAGTGGCATCGCAGTCATCACTGCGTTCCTCGCTCTGTCTCCTCCTTCCTCTCCCGTCCCCCGAATCCATCCATCATGTCAGTGAAAGCTGATATATTTCAGGATCGCAGTCATCTGGGGTGAATTTCACAGTGCAACAGAAAAAGGTTTTCTACTGAAGTGAGCTGTGACCGACTTCCTGTGACTGACACTCAATAGATTCTCATTAGACGATTCTTGAGCTTGGACAGGAGGAGCTTCTCTCCCTGAAGCCCAGAGGCCCTGAGCAGGCTGTCATGCCCAGGCCAAGAGCCTCTCACTGGGCCGTGTTGCCTTCCTTTTGGGAGGCTCAACATTGGACAAGCCTGACAGCCATGACTTATTCATGCTCTACCTCCCCTCTCTAATCAACTTGTCACAGACTGGGCAAGCACCAAGAGACAGGCTTCTCTCTTTTTTTTTGGCAAACTCTGAGTCCCACCTACAAACACACTTATCTAATCTACAAAGATAACAAGAGTTGAAAGGAATTTCAACACGGGCACCATTAAATAACTCTGCTGTGTCTCAGAGTTAGGCTGCACATAAAGCACACACTGCACATACATTTGGAGGCATTAACCAGCTACTGCCACTTGGACATCCCATGTAATCTCCTCAAGTGGATTGTCAGGTCAAGACAGGGCCGAGCACGGGTGGCGGAGGAGGAAAGAAAAGTGGAAAAAAATCTGATCTCTCTTTGTGAAATGAGCTGGAACGACACTGAACAATCGGAGCCTTGCTAATGAAGTTAAATGCCCGCTGAGTGCATTCATTCATGGTGTTGTGTCAATCCCCCCAGTCCTGGGAATCGACACACCAGTGAAGCCAGTCGATCACATGGCTTTAATGGTGGCAGGCTGT
Source organism: Epinephelus cyanopodus (assembly GCA_026686955.1). NCBI lineage: Eukaryota > Metazoa > Chordata > Actinopteri > Perciformes > Serranidae > Epinephelus > Epinephelus cyanopodus. The sequence goes on from CM048929.1 coordinate 14,827,974, forward strand.
GCCATCCGCTGCCAACAAAGCCACAAATCTCTGTCCCTCGCTGGCCCCATCTCTCCACGTTTTGTCCTTTTAAGACTCGTCTTTTCTCTGCACATTTGCCACGTGTCCTTGTCCTTTGTCTTTTATGTATTTTGCTCACTTATTCCTCTTCGTACCTCAGCAATAGCAGAAGTGTGACACCAGCTAATAGCCAAATGTCACAGGCCTAAATAATGAATATGGTTGCAAAGTGTGGTTCTGTGCAGAGCTCATTAGCATAGAATTAACCAGTTAGTGGAAGAAATACTTAAATGTAAGTATTTATTTTGAGTGGATAAAAGAGTTTCAGGTTGTCACAATACTAGAATTTTAAACTTTGATACAATCCTATGAATAAAACCTTGCAATAACTTGATTACAGGAAAAAAAGGAAAGTCAGTTCTTGGCACACATAATACAGTAATTTTTTTATTCATTTATTTTATTAATAGCCTGCACATAGTGCCAGTAAAGACAAAAATCACTGAACAAGCACCTCCAGTCATGCTGTGGGTTTGTTTCAACCACAGGATGAGGACAGGCTAATTTTCTTCCCCACTGTTTCATATGTGCAGTCGGTTTCTTTTCTAATAGCTGTGATACTATCGGTACATTAAATGTATACTTAACAGGGATCATACAACTTTAAACACTTGATATTCAGAAATGTGCAAAATTAGTCTAACAGATGATTGGGTCATGTTTTGTAGGATAATGTGCAACGTTCATAATGCACCACACAAAGTACAAAATGAAATTAAAAAAGACGCAATATTTTTGCCAAGTGTTTAAGCCTATAGATTATGACACTCAACTTGACAGTTTTATGAGTGTTTTCTTACTTTGTGAGTTTAAACTGCTGTTTAAACGTCAGGGAAATTAGTCGTTGTCATCCCTAGTGATATCAGAAAAGTGTTAAAGTTGATACTTAAACACTTTCAACACAACCTTACCTGAGTTGTGTTGAATGATGACATGGCAAACTGACCGTCAGGCAATTCCTGTAAAGCTCTACCGATTCCTATACAAAAAGTGCTTCATTAAAACAAGAAGTTCCCTTTGATGCACTTCTCCATCCATTCATTGCTGGTGTACTGTAAGTTCTTTTGTTTCAATCAGTCAAAATCTGTGAATGCACCACTGCATTGAGTACCACTCACTAACTGACCTGGCTATGTTGCTTTAGCTCGCTGTGCTAATAGCCACTCATCAATAGGTTTACCTTTAAGAACAAAAGGTATAGCAGTGAAGGTAACTGGGTCTTGAGTATGAAACTACACCATGAGAAATTGAAAAGAAAATTCATTCAACACCTCTAACCTCTCCACCATCTTCTCAATCACTTAGGAAATGAAAAACCTCGATTAGGTTCTTCACAGTGCATCCCTCCTCAGCTCCAATGTCGACCTCTCTCTCTCATTGTTACAGGTAAGCTGATCTTTTGCCCCACTGCTGGGGTGTACAGTACCACCTTAACAGCCAAGCAGACAGCTGGCTGCACAACTCAGCTCAGTGCTGCAACTAAACCGGAGAGATCAGGCTGGAGATACAGCCACCTCTGCAAAGTGGGGAAATGCAAGATGTGCTGCATACAGCCCACTGCATGACCTAGAAGGACCTCTGTAGGGGAAAATGTTCGAGACGATGCTCACAGTTGGTAGCTGAGGGCCATCTTGGATGATGTGGCACACAGCAGCTGACCAGTGGGTGGTGGGCAACGACAATTCAAAGGCCCTCTAACTCCTATAGACATCTTTCCACCAAACTGTTTCTAGCATATCTAGTCTCTAGCTCCTGAAATTGAGGAACAGATTAGGTAAACGCATGAGGAAGTCTGAGATCTACACAGAAAGGCCCTGATTTATGAAAGAGCAGCACTCACGGAAGAAAATATGTAATCAACAAATGCTTCTGTGGCAGCTGCTGTATTCACTTTAAGGTAAACACAAATCATTGTGACAAATTGATGTTTGGTCCACATCTGTTGAACTACACATTAATAAAACAGGAAGTGCTGCTTAAAATCTTTAGGTCTGTTTACACATCTGCATACACATACGCTTTCAAAATCTGTTTTAAAGTGTTTACAAATAAAGATAGTAAATGCTATTAGAGCCTAGTCAAGGTAACATAACCAAAGATGGTGGTCTCTCTGTGAAAAGGGACAGAACAGTTAGGATGTTGTTGTTAAAGTGGACTTGGGTGGGGGATATTTAGTCAATCCAGAGTGGATAATTCCTCATTACTAAGCCTGACTAGATGATAGAAATATAAAAGTACATTGCTGCACCCAGGCTGCACTCTTTCTGCAGATCTCACAGGAAAGCTACTCTCAATATTGGTGTCACTGTCTCATGATAAAAGCACAGCAAAGCCTTGGTTACAGCTGTTCTGGGTCATAGGTTGTTTTATCTCCGAGCAGTTTTTCAGACATGCAAGATGCAAAGAGAGATGCGACCACACCAAAGGGATGTGGTAGGCCACATGTCTCTTTTGTTCACGGCAAGAAAAATAAGCAGCACAACACAGTCTTCAGATTTAAGACTAAAACCAACCAGACTGACCAAGCAGTGAGGTCAACTACTGTTCAGGACGGAGGGGACATATTTAAGTTCACTTAAAGCCATGTGTGTCACTACACTGAACATGCCATTGCCTCTCATTTGATTCCCTTCAACACTGCCTAACGTTACACACGCTAGTTATTCATCGTAAAGCACTTGTGATTACAGCGGACTAAGTTAGGTAGGTTAGCCGGCTAACATTAGCTCATTCCAAGTAGATGACGTTTGCTGCGATGATGCTTGCTAGCTCGCTATTTTCGCACCGTAAACCCTTGTAGTAAAACGCCTAATGTTTGCCCACGCTCAAATCATGTGTGGTGGAAGAAGTACGACATGTGTAACGTGTAAATCCAAAGCTAACGTACCTATACATTGGCCCACGGGAGTGCTGTACGGATTTCCAAGTAAGAACTCCATTTTGACAACAAACAATCCGCTCGGGAATGACAGAGGCTGAGGCCCAGAGGCGGCGCTGCTAAGTCCCGCCCACAGAGGAATGCTATTGGTCGATAAAACAGAAGCTGTAACATGAATGGCTGAATTCAATGTCGGTCATATTTAGAAACCGAAGCTATGTTCAACAACGACGCACAGCCATCAGAGACGTTACCAAGAATAAATGTTCAAGTAAATACATCAGCGATCACATAAAAGCTGTAACTCTGCCACAGTAGGATTAAATTTATCGACGGAAAGCTTTGCTAATTAAAATAAGGGAAAATTTCGACTTAATAATAAAATTAAGGAGATTTACCTCGAATTCTTGCATCAAATATATCCAGAAAAACACTGGAGAGATTTGGACTTGGTATTGAATATTCTTGCACTTTCTGTGTATTAGAAAAAGAAACAATTTGTCTGATCACTATGTGTATACCACGATATTTTTGGGTGGATGTTCAGCTTTATATAAGAAATACTGGGCAAGCAATTCAATTACAAGAGACTGACTTTTTCATGTGTTTCTGAAAGTTATGAGGTGGATTTTTTTAACTGTAAATGTGCGTATGTAGAATTAAATAGAATAGAAATAGCTTCATTTATCCCAAAGGGAAATTCAGCTGTCCAGCAGCTCATAAAAGACAAAAAACAAAATATAATACATTGAGATAAGTGCATAAATAGAGATTACATTAAAAGTAATGTTAATATGTGAATATTTGGGAGTTGTTGATCGAAAAAAACAGTACATTAATGCCCAGGAAGTTGTTGTTGTTGTTGTTGTTTGCACAATTAATTTTATTACTGGGAAATTTCACATTCACAAGAAGGAGGGAAGACTCCAAAACGTGTGGCACCACAATAAGAGGCCTTAAAAATAAAAAGGCAATAAAAACGATCAAACATTATTATCCATTGTTTTTCTTTTTTTCTCTTTATATATGTACCTCTATAGTTGTGTGTGTATACAATGTTAATGTATGTATATTTGTTCAATAAAGATTTTTTTAAGAGCTGTCGATCGAAAAAAGGATATTAATACCAATATTTTTCCATATATTTATAGTTCCTTAGTTAATAAATGATAAACACAACCATAATTTTAAAAAAAATCAAGCTTAAATCCTTTTAGACATAGCATACATATATATATAAAGTTTGACCACATATAGCCTACAATGTACTAAAAAAAGTTTAACAAACAAACACCGCTGCACCAAATGTTAGTATCATCACAGCTAATTATTACTTTGATTTGTGCTGTTTATTTTAACAGCACAAATAAGCTCTTGAACGTACTTGAACGCAGCTTAAAGTAAGCTGGTTGCTATGTAACAGTACAACAGAGGTGAGAGTGTAGATGCTGAATTTATCAAGGTAACGTTACTAAAACTTGCAAATGTTTGCCTCATTATTATTGATTTCTTCGTTTCTGTTTCGTGATCTTCAACTTTTTGAAGATCACGAAGGAATTATGTGACGATTTGTGCTGCTTTATGGACTTTATTCTCCTGGCTGGTTTGTGTGTCTTCTTTCTCTGTTTAGCATCATCTTTAACTGAACTGACCAAGCTTCAAATTAACTTCTGCTGAGGATGGATGAGGAGAGTCTGAAGACGGCAATAATGAAGAAAGCCTCCAAAGATACTGGCCCTATTTTCCAGGCAGAGGGCATCAACTTCAGTGAAATCCTCCAACTACGTCTGGGATACAAAAGTGAGACCTGAAAAATAATAATAATGATCAGTGCATGAATGTGTGTGGGGTTTAAGTGTGTGAGAGCTTGTTTCTTTACAGATATCCTGATGATTGACCACTTGTGGGAATTCACATCCTTGACCAAACTGGAGTTGAACAACAACCAAATAGAGAAGATGGAGGGCCTGGACCAACTGCTCAATCTGACATGGCTTAGTAAGATGAACATTTGTATTCATATTCAGAGTTTGGTCTAACACCTTAGAGTACTTCGATTACTTTTTGCAGTAACAAGTAACCTAATGCGTGAGTTTTCTGTTTGAGTAATCAGATACTTCAGTACATTTTCAAACAAGCCATCAGTTACTTCTTACTTTTAGAACGTTGCTTCAGCTCCGAAACATCAACGTTAAACCTATCAGTCAGAAAGAAGCCACAGAGCTTGTGGCATCAGCATTAATGACAGTCATTCTGAATGTGTCTTTTAGATCTGTCATTCAACAGCATACAGAAAATCGAGGGTCTGGAGTCTCTGCGGAAGCTTGAAGTGCTGAATCTGTGCAACAACAGAATCTCTGTCATTGAAAACATGGACACACTTGAGAGAATCACCCTCTTCTTCATCGCTAACAACCACCTCGGACAGCTGGACAACGTAACAAAATTTCCTGTCACTTTATGCAAGTATCATGTAACATTTGTGTTGTGCAGTTTCAGGATGTTGTACACAGCCTAATGCAAGTTAAATGTACTTCAAAGGTGCTCTATCTCAGGGAGTTCAAGAACCTGCGCAGCATCAACCTATGTGGGAATCCCGTCTCTAAGGAAGACGAATACAAGTTTTTTATGGCAGCCCACTTTCCAAACTTGATGTACCTAGACAGCAAATCACTTGATGAGAAGACAGTAAGTATACAAAGTGGTGCGTTTGGACTCAGGCCTAAGTTGCAATCAACTGTTATTTCCTTACAGTTTGGAGTGTTGATGCTGTATAACTAAAGCATGTGTCTATGTGCAGAAAAATGAAGCGTCTGTCAAATACCGCAGTGTCCTCTTCAAGATGAAACTTGAGGAGCTGCAGAAGCAAGAAGCCACTGAGGCTGAGCAAAGACAGGAAGCTGAAGTCAAACTACACACAGTAATTTAACATTATTTTCCACTGAGCTCTCATAATGAGTATACATACTGTGTGTGAACTCAGCTCCTCCTCCCTGCAGGATGCCTTTGTGGAGTTCCTGAATGGCTCTCACCTGTTTAAGAGCATGATCAAAGACGATCCGGAGGCAGAGACTCTACGCTGTGTGCCTGAAGTGGCTCAATTGCTTCAAACATATCCTTTGTCTTTTTGCCTTTCTAATCCATGCAGTTGTATCAGTAATAACATATAAAATGGGGATATTAGCGTTTGAATTCCTTTACCCTACAATTACATTCGAGCAACAAATGGTGAAGCTGTGTGTGCAGTTATTTGAATTTGGTTTGGCTGAGCATAAGCGCAGAGAGACAGAGGTGGCTTCCTTCTTCAGTGGTCAGAGCAAGGCTGTGACGTACTACCAGGGCATTGCATCGCAGATATTGGCAAATTTTGAGCAGCAACACAGAGAGGTGAGCTGAAACGGATTTAGATAAACTTGCTGTTACTGACTGTTACTATAAGAGTGTCTCCTGTGCGCACACCTTTCTAGAGGACAGAGGAGCTGCAGCAGTTATCAGACCTGGACCTGCTGAAGGTTAAGGTGGACCAGTGTAATGATGAAATCGACCTGCTCTGTAACAGCCTCATGGAGGTGGAGTTTGAGATGGCCGGCGAGCTGGAGGTATGTGCGTGTGTAAGCGTGTCTGTGCACCTAACCTGTGTAACAGCAGCAGAAAGTTTGCTGTCCAGTGGAGAGACTGGGCTGTCTAGTTACCCAGAGTTGGGCTTTACACTGGCTGGATTCAGCTTGCTGTGGCTGCTGACTAGGGGTCTGTCTCAGGAGCTGCTGCCCACTGTGATTGGAGGCTCTGATTGCGTCAGCTACATACACATGAACTTGGATTAGCCGGAGCCGTGAGCCTTCAGCTCCGGTTAGCGGAAGGCTAAACTATCAGCAACATTTTCCGTCCATCTCTGAAACACTTCACATTGACACGATTTATTTTGTTTATTTTCAGATTCTCTATTAGACTCTCTTTTTGATAAGTTTTTGCTCCTTTTTTAGGTTGCTTTGCAGTGCAGGCAGCTGTTGATAATGCTGATTAGCAGCTTTCTCTACAGGGTCCTCAACCATTGAATCAGGCTTTGATGTGCACATGCTGCATTTGTAGAACAGCCAATATCTGTGAAATGACCTGTGATTGGCCAAAGTCTCCTATCACAGGCTAAGTGTTATGTAGCCTGAAAACTGAGCCATGGGTTCACTTGAATTACAATATGCACAAAGGTTATTGGAGGATTTTTGCCCAATGAAGGCAAAATTAAACCGCCTACCCGTGCTACCCTGCTAATTTAAGTTATGCTCTATGGTTTATTTTAGATTCTGCATATACAGATTAAATCATTTACTTCACAGCCACATGGCAAAAACTGTGTCTTTTTTTTATCTATTTCGTCATCATGAAACCTCTTGTTCATTTCAGAACATCATCAAAGTGTTGGACACCACCATCTCAGACATGATTGGCAACTTCAGTGAAACTGCTCAGGGGATATATCCTTTATCACTGTGCATCAGCTTAAGAGCTTTGAATCATTTCCCACAACACTGGTTCATTACAGCTCTCAGGGTCAAGCTATTGAGATACTGTACTTCCTCATTTGGGGAAGCAAACTTCTCCCAGTCCAATTTTAATATAATCAAATCTGTGTCCCGGAGCCCTCTTTGTGTGGTCAGTCATCCAGACTTGGTTAAATGTCAGTGTTTGAATCATATATAGTGACGCACACACAGTGTGGTTGCAAAATGAGCTATAATCTAATTTAGATTTTCCATGACACAGTTATACATTTGTGCAATGTCGAGATCTGGAGGATAATTATTATGAGAAGGTGCGAGAGGTTGCTGTGGCAACTCTGGAGAGTGTGGCCAAGGACAACGTGGATGAGGACCTTCCAGATGATGTTAAAATGGTGAGTGTTATCCTGGCTATCCAAAATACATGATTACATTATGGTTACTATCGATTGTTTGCTTGTTGCTCTCTCTGTTCTGCTCTGTTCAATCTCAGAGATAACTGAACACGACTGTGACCAAACAAAGACGATAAGCCCACCCAAAAAATAACACCATATTGTCTGCACACCCTGCCATATTGACACCCCAGTGCAACATTACAAGCACAGTTTTGAAAGGCCTCACAGTCAATTGCTCAATTTAGCATCCGTATGTAAAGAAGTACACATGTTATTGGAGATGTAGCAGAGTAATAGCAGTCTAATGTGAAGAGATTAACCTGACATGAGATGACAGAGATTAACCTGGATGGGTCAGACAGGGTGGGGACATGGTTTATTACCAGTGTCAGCGCCCACAGCCTTTCACACCTCTGTTTACTCTGTGTAGCTGTTTACAGACAAACCCACAGTGATGGATGCACTGGCCACCGGCCACGATAACCACCTGCTGAAGATCAATGACCGAGAGACTGAGTTGGTTACACGTGCCAATGCCTGGAAAGTGGCCCTCATTAAAGGGGTAGAGAGCTGAAATTCCATAAAAAACAAACACCCCAGTTTATATGTTTGTGTGGATGACAAACCTCTCCCGCATATCTAACAGTCTGGTTATTGTGTGCTTTTTTGTCTTCATGGGATATTACAGATTCAACATGACAAACTGAAGTGGAACCGCATCCGCATCTCAGACACCCACAGATATAGGGACTATTTGAGGGAGCAGCTGGAGAAGTTGCTGTAGCATCATCTGTGAAATGTTTTCCCCCAAAACATTTGTTTCTGTCTTGTTTTTTGTTGTTGTTTTTGTAATGTGAAACCTGACTGGACAACTGTAACAAATTTTACTGTGTGCAAGTAAAAATATTTGTCTTTTCTAAGAAATAATTCCACCTCTTTTTTGCTGCTTATTTTGAGATATCAAAAATACATTTTAATAATAAATATTATACTGTTTCAGTGTCTTCCCTTGTTCCCTGGGCAGCCACATACATGTGCATGTGCATAGACCAAAAACAGAAAGGAAAATAGTACATTTTGAACTGAAACAATGAAATAAACAAATAATATTACAGGGAATTGTGTCCACACAAAAGTGATGTCTTAAAAGCTTGTTTTATTTTTAGATGTAAAACAAACAAAATTAAGTAACAAATGTGTTCAATTCAGCATTAAAAAAAAGTTAGATTGAAGGATTTAAAGGTTTAATTTTCACAGCAATATGTGCAGTGAAATATAATGTTTCTAAAGCTGTGCTGAAAAACTAGAGTAAAAAGTAATTTAATTTTAGAATATATATAAAGGATGATAATAAAATGTTTGATTTATGAAACATGCGTATGTGGTATTTTAAATATAGTTTTGTACTTCATCAGATATTTTATTTATATGTAAAGTAGGAACTACAGTAATAGGTTTTGTTTGTAGTTTGCATGTAAAAATGAGAACAATTATCAAAAACAAAATTAAAACATTGTAATTTTCTCGCATTTCTCTCAAATGCTGATGGTTGTAGTGTAATAGAGTATTGAATACAACTCCCAGGATGCATTTGGGTACATTTCCCAACCAATGAAATTCAAGGAAGCTGGATTCTCAAATGAAACGTTGCCGTGTCCCTCCTCAGTCCCTCCAGTAGTTTTCGGGACCTCGGGGATTTTGTGCAGCCGGCAGCCCGTCTGTCAGGACCCTTCCTCCGTCCGGCTGTGTTGTGCTCTACCGTGAAGTTCATGACGGTTGCTGACGGTGACACTTTAGCGCTCATCATGCCTGTCCGAGCGGAGTGCTGCAGCACCGCCGGCTCGGCCTGTCCATCCTCGGCCTCTCTTGTTCCCCCTGCCCCGATCAACACCTACCAGCCGGGGGTGGCCACCTCGCTGCTGTACAGCGGCTCACAGTTTCGGGGCTATCAGAAGAGCAAAGGCAACTCATACGACGTTGAGGTTGTTATGCAGGTAATGTCCTCATGACGTGTGCTTGTCCTGTTTGGTTTTTGATATTAGTTTGTTTATTGTTATATGCTAAGTCAGCATATTTGTAGCCATAGTTGCTAACATGCTAACTTAGCTAACGGTAGCTTCTTACCCGCTTTATGGTTGTCATATAATACTAACGCGCTGACCTAATTTCGCTAGATGACTCTCTTTTTACCGTGATAATCTGAATTTAGACCTAATATTATTAAATAACGTTTTCGTCATGTATTTTGCTGTATACATATACCCAAACACGTTAGCATTTTGTGCAGCTAGCCATCCAAATAAGTAGAATTAATCTATTAGCGCTGACTTTGACAGCAATCAACAGACTTGCTGACAGCAAATATAATACCTTCCTGTACCCCCATTTAGCACAGTTTGTCTCTGCTCACCTCACCCCTCCTTGCTTTTTGTTTTTACATCATTAAAGTAAAGGAGATCCATTTTGCACTGTGATTTTGGTCACTTGATACCAATAATAAAGGTTCCCCCCCAATCTCTCTGCAGCATGTGACAGTGGAGGACTCATATTTGTGTGGATACCTGAAGATCAAAGGCCTGACTGAGGTGAGCTCTGAAACTAGGTCAAATGTAATAAGACCGACCTTTATTCTACCAAAGTCTAAGTCCAAACTGGTTTCCACAGTCAAGCAATGGGGAACTGGTTTCCACTTGCTCGATGCCGGCTACATTTATGACAAAGATTAGAGTTGTGAGGCCACTGGGTTTAACCTCTCATTTCAGGTCTGAAGTGTAGTCTGTAGCTTAAGTGTGTCAACTGTATACCCATTACGTTTTGTAACATATGGAGGGGAAAAGGTCAGTAGGTTGCTGGAGTGAATTTTGGCTGCGACAGAGTGGAGTGAAAGATGAGTAGCCAAGATGTATGTGTATGTGTGTGTGTGTGTCTGTGTTTCTATAGAAGTAATGAGTGGTATTTAAGTTGACAAGTTGTTAATATGAAAATGAAGCCCAAGAGATTAAACTGATATTAGAAGCATGTCGCTATATTTGCCATATGTACCGTGTAAACAGGAAGTTGACTTGTAGAGTGCAGTGAAACAGGGTGAAGTTTAAAAGTTAAATACAATACTTTAATACATTTGAGAGCCAAATTAAAATATTATACTACACATACTTTTTGGTGCAGTATGCAAGTTAAGAATAATAAATATACTGCACAAATTGCACAGTCCTCCCGGCAAATAATGCACTTATTGTACGGTCCAGAGTAGGAGGTTGTACTGTCTTATACAGTGTGTGTAGGAGCATGTGTGTGTGTGGGAGGGGAGGCTTTCACGACGATGCGAGGTGGGCAGTCGGGGGCGAAGAAAGGAATTAGGATGAGTTAGAAAAAGACTGGCTGCTCTGTATAATCAAGTTTAGATCAAAACCGTGTGTCCGGTGCTCATGGAGAACAGGAAACGACAGAATACACAGGAAGGCAATCCAGGCGATCCAGAAATATAGAAAACAAGGAATGGAACATTGAAGAGTCTTCCCTGTAGTGACTAAGTCATTAAAACAGCCAATATATTTCAACCACTTCAAGTCTTTATCAGGGCTTAAACTAGGAGTGTTGAGGAGGATGAGGTGGTTCTCCTGGTGCTGAGGGAGCCGAACCTGCAGCCTGACGGGATCTTTCTAAAGAGGCAGTGAGCTGGGTGTGGTAGAGATATAAATACACAGGAGAATTGCTCAAATTTCTGTTATGTAGGCATGCATCTACTTACTGCAGTAAACCTAAATACAGGGCAGTAAGTCAGCATGCAGAATGATGATGATTCTCACTCATGTTTGACTGTTAGCACAACTAGTTGAAGCTGCACAAGTTTATCCTGATATAAAGATAGTCAGAACGTGGGAAAACGCCCACTTAATCATAATGGCTGCATCATGCTTACTGTAATCTCTTATTTCATAGCCCGCTGCAGTATAATTTGCAGGCACACGCTTTGGAAGCAAGGTTAAACTGTTGTTAATGTATCCACTTTATCTCTCATTTCTCTGTGTGACAGGAGTATCCAACCCTCACAACATTCTTTGCTGGTGAAATTATTAGCAGAAAAAGGCCTTTTTTAACCAGGAAGTGGGACGCAGATGAGGACGTGGACAGAAAGCACTGGGTATATCCTGTTTTATGTTTTATTGTGGCTGATAATTAAATCAGTGCTCAGTGAATTCAGAAATCAAGTGTATGTTGACAAACAGAGCGCACATGCTATGCAGCTTTGTTTGTGCGTCAAGTACTCAAGTGCTTGCAGACATTTTCAGTGGCTTGATTCAAATTATTATTCATTATGTGTTTTTAATTTTGTTCGACTACCTCTTGATTAACAATAGATGGAGTTGGGCAGATGCAGCACTTACAGCTGTGTTGTGAGAAAAGCCTGTGACAACCATTTAAATTAAGGTTTATATCAAGGAACAACAGGCATCACTAACTATGTTTACATTCACAATATATGGTTTTTGCCGTTATATTGAAAAAGACAGTATTCCTACTGAGCTATTTTTACATGCCTAATGAAAATAAATATTCCACTACTTTACATGTTTCTTTGCATCAACATAGTTTTCCACCAGTAGCAGACTTTTTTAACCACGGGATCAGAGCCCCCCTCTTCCATTCCTTCAACCACCCTCCTGGAAATGTCGGCATTGCCATATTTGCGCACATCTAAAAACCTGCATGTATCAAAGTCTTTCATAATGTTTAGAATTAGGTGTGTTTCCCTTTTCGACCAGAAATGTCGGCTTTTCTTTTGGGCACGCATCCCGACCCTAAAAGCTTGCAAACTGTTGGTTAGTTGGTGTGTGTACAGCATGTCCATGACAACACAGAGAGCTGACTGTAAACGGGCAAGAGGCTGTGTGGCGCAAACTGCGGTAAAAACCTCAGTTGAGACACATATTCCGAATGAGCTGTATTCATGTCCAAAGAACGCTCCTAAAACTTATAATAACAACATATCCAACACGCCTTAATCGGAAAATGACACACTCAGAAAAAAGGCTTTATTCGGGATATCCAAAGGGAACATGCTGTTCACATGACCCATATTTGGAAAAATAGTACTCAAAATTTGAGTCTGCATGTAAGCATGTAATGATTAATAATAATTTTTGTGACAGGAAAGTGTTGTCCTGTCATCACCTCCACAGTGTCTTTCTCATCAGTATTTATTGAACTCTCACCAGGGCAAGTTTCAGCCTTTTTACAAATTTGCCAAAAGCTTCAACTCGGACGACTTTGACTATGAAGCACTGGAAAACAGTGATTATGTCTTCATGAGGTGGAAGGTTAGTACATGATTTTACCGTCACCTCTCTCTCACCTTGTGTTAGATTTGAGCTCTGACCTCTACTCTGTGTTTTTCAGGAGCAGTTCCTAGTACCAGACCACACTATCAAAGACATTAGCGGTGCCTCCTTTGCTGGCTTCTATTACATCTGTTTCCAGAAGTCCACAGCCACTATAGAAGGGTATTATTACCATAGGAGCTCAGAATGGTAACTACCAAACATTACAAACCAGAGTCAGGCTCTTTTGCCACATTAGTACATGTTTCTCATGCCGATTTTACCCTCATTATCTTCTCTGATTGCCTCTGCAGGTACCAGTCTCTAAACCTAAACCATGTCCGAGAGCACAGTATGCCTATTTATGAGTTTCGGTGACAAACGCACACAATAGTTTCAAGTCAAGGAGGGGACGGTTCACACTGCCCCGTGGTTAAATGGGACGGGAACTACGGAGAGCCCTTTAGTGCCAAGATTGGAGCTGACCCGTTTTCCGCTGCGAGGAAATAAAACATGTGGTCAGACACTCTTCTGATGGACTGAGAGGAAGAAGGCACAGAGAGAGAAGAGTTGAAAGGAAGACAAAGATCAGCGACAGATGGACGGTTCTTACAGTCACTGTGGAGCTCATGTTTACCTCGGATTTCATTTTTTTTGTCCTTTTTTTTGGTCTGTTTATTTTAACTCTGTGCTACCTGATTTCTTTGCGCTCTCATAGGATATGACTCCCTGTCGTTGGACATTGAAGTATGTTTTCCTTCAGCACAGACACGGAACGCAATTGCCTTTCAGCTTAGAGTTGCAAAAGAAAAGAGTCTAAAGGGTATACATTTTGTGGAAAGAGTTTGTTCAGTCAAGCTTAATTTAAATAATCTTTTAAATACACGACATCACTTTGACGCCTCAAGAGTGTTAAATGCAGAGTATGATGGTGGGGTTGCTGCCAAAAGGTTGCAAAAGTAGCAGTGATGAGCAATGATCTAGTTTTTATGCAAGGTCTGTGGGACTGTAAGGTATGGTCTGTTGCTCAGGGATGGTGTGTTGGGCAATACGTCTTCAGTAACTGAAAACCAACAGCTGAATGTGAGAGTAAGATTACAGCGATGTTGACCTCTGAACAGGTCGTTAAAAGGTTCAGTGTGTAGGATTTATGGCAGAAAGGGAATATAATATAACACGTATGTTCACTTTGGTGTATGATGACCTGAAAATAAGAATTTTTTTTTCCTTACCTTTTTATAAGGAGCTGTTTGTGTAGGGTGCAGGTCGCCACCTGCTGAGCCCACCATGTTGCACCACCATGTTTCTACAGTAGCCCAGAATGAACAAACCAAACACTGGCTCCAGATTGGGCCTTTCGTGCTTTCATTTTGGCTACTGAAGTTAGTAGGACGACGAGCTAAACAGTGTCGGAAAAACACAGATTTTTGTCTCAAAACTGCTTTATCTAGTGTTTTTACCGGTTTAAATCATCAGTGTGTTTGTTTTGGAGAGGAAGAGACCTCTGCAGATAATTCGGCTCCTGGTAAAAGCTCCTGAATGTCTGTAGCTTAAGTTATCAAAGGAGAAAGGTGAGCAGGTGCTGGGCTAACTGGGCCAAACAGCATCAATCAAACACTGATTTGTAACTTGATTGTTTTGATCACCAGGTCTGTTTGTTATCGAGATGAAGAAACCCCCCAAAAACCTAAAATTCAAAAGTGAAGGAATCCTAATTAAGAGTTCTCGCTTGGCACATGGGAGAAGTTTCAGCTGGTTGCAATCTGCAATCCTCACCACTAGATGCCACTAAATCCTACACACTGCTCCTTTAACAGCCAATAATTTCCGAGCTGCTTTTTCAAACACAGTTGTCTCAACAAAAGTCTTCACATGGCTTCACATCCAGATTTCTCTATGCAAGCCAAAGGTCTGATAGGTAGGATTTCTAACAGCACCTAACTTATTTTATTTTCAGATAATTTATCTTCCAGAGTAATTTATTTATTTTTAAAACAAGAACAACCTGTAGTGAAAACGCATAAGAAAAATAACAGAAAAACAAGAAGTAGATAATTACAGTTGCCAGTGTTTGAAGCTCAGACATGTGACCGTACATTCCAACTCAATTAGTTTCAAAATGTAGATTTTCAGTTGCGTAATTGGTGTCGACAAATGGTAGACCAGAAGATTAGAGATTTTGTGGCACGTGTTGAGTTTGACTGACTGGACGACGAAAGCAATGCAGTGATTTGAATGTTTATCTTGAGTGCAGTCTGTCTGGATACAATCTCAGTTTTCGTTCTAGGAGCAATTAAATGTGTCTGAATGAGTTTATTTTAGTGCATTTTTGTCTGAACCTTTAAACAAAGGCACAACAGTTGGACGACACGGACGAAGCTTCACATAACATGCTTATTTGTATAAAAAGCACCTTTTGTGGCTCATGGAGAAAAGTTTAAAGTAGGAAAGAGCGATGGAGGAAGAATAAAACCTCCTTTGAAGCTGCCTTACACTTTTAAATGTTTGTAAAGCTCCTTTTTTTAAAGAACAATGATTAGGCTAGTAATGTTTTATTTGAATCATGAAAGTATATTTGTGTTGGAGAGAAATTGAGCAAAAAGAATGATGGAACTTTTTATCAGCCTGAAGGTTCGTCTTGATATAAACGTCACATGTTGGAGAGTGCATGTACTCCACCTGCCTCTGTGTTGCTTCTAGACTTTCAGCTGGCTCGGACGCTTGCAGCATGACAAGTGGATTTGACGGGTTGTGGGAATGATGTTGGCACTATAATTGTTTTGTTTTTTTTAAACTCAAGTGTGCAGAATGAAGATGTTACAATCCGAATGACTTCATACAGAATGTGCAATGTAAGAAACAGATGATTATTTGGGAGTGTGTCGTTTGAAAGTCTTGACTGAACCCACTTGATGTAAAGAAGATGATGTATGATAAATCAGCTATGAGTACATTGTGAGAGGAGAAATAAAGAGTGAACTATTTCATACACAGCTGGATCTTCTTGATGCTTATTTATTTATTAATAAACCTTGAGCTGTCTTTATTTGACAGTGTAGAAAGAGACAGGAAATACTGGGAAGAGAGATGGGTATGACAGGAAGCAAAGGTTCCTGGCTGAAACTGAACAGGGGATGTTGCAGTAAAATGTCTATTTCGTTTGTCTGTGTTCAATACTAGGCCTTCATGATGTTGGTGAAGATTCTCAATCATCCAGGTCATAGTAATCATGAGTGCTATATCATAGGCAACTGGACTCGCTTGAGTTTCTTGAAGACGTTTGGCCTCTCATCCAAGAGGCTTCGTCAATTCTGCTTCTTCAGCTTCTTCAGAACTAAAGAAGCCTCTTGGATGAGAGGCCAAACGTCTTCAAGAAACTCAAGCAAGTCCAGTTGCCAACAATATAGCACTCATCATAATTAGGCCTTCGAAGTCAGTGATTAGTCTTAAATTTGAATTTGCGAGGTCTTAATTGCCACAAGCTATTTAGCTAATTAAATTTACCCTTCCTAGAATTCTTTTCTGTGTAAAATACATCATTAAATCTACCACTATTCAATAAAGAGATTTATCAACAAAAAAACAATCTACCACTGCACCTAATACTGTCTTTTTGCTTTAAACTTGCCATAACCTGATGGTAAAATGTAGATTCACCTAACTCACCCAAATACTATCTACCTTTATACTTACCTGCAGTACAAAAAAAGATTATTTGCCCCCTTCAAAAATCTATAATTTGGCTAAAACATATCATGAAAAGGTCTTGAAAAAATAAATCTTAAGTGTCTGATACCTGTATAAGGCTTTTGGGGCAGCCCAGCACTAACAAAGTTCAGAGAAATGACCACAAACCACAGAGATCATAGCAGCCGGCACTAGATGTCAGTAGTGGACAAAAAATAGGTTCAAGTTACTGTCCACATAAAGCCCAGTTTAACCTCAATTGGGCCAGGCTGGTAAAACTGCTGCATAATAACCTATAAATAGAAATACCTCCAATTGTTTTCCCCTTACTTTAGTGTAAAGAAGTGTAGTAACGCTGGCACCACACCAAACTAAAGTGCAAGCTATTGAAGAAGCAGGTTAAGTTATCCCCTGCCTTACGAACCATTTACAAATCAATGTTGTGGCAATGCCTCAGCAGTAAGGTTCTACCAATATTGTTTTAAGACAGAAGTCTGATACAGATTCTTTAGCGGTGAAGCTGCCGATTGACAGCAGTTTGCACAATGTTCAGTATCTTCAAACATGACTACAACAAGGGTTCATTGTTTGATCAAAGAGCTGTATTCTTGTCAGGGTGGAAAATCCTCTGAAGCAGCATTTCACCAAGCGGAAACCTCCAGGGCTGAAAAATGAAGCCAACATGGATGTGCCAAAAACTGCACTTCTTCGACTGGCCACTTGAGGCTTCAGAAGCCAATAGTCACCCTATTGAGTGTTTTTTGATGTTTGGTTAGATGCCTGGAATAAAGTCTGCGGTTAACACAAGCTTAAGAGACTGTCACATTTTGTTCTATGACATAAAATATGTCAATAAATACCCCACTCACTGTATAACTTGCTCCTTATACTTGTCACCTCTTTGCCTTCACAAGTGCATCAGTATTAGGTGTGCACAGTCATCCAGTGGGCAGGGTGGGACCATTTGGCGAGCCATATTTTTGACAGCCAAGGTTCATATCTATTCAACTTTGCATTGTCTCTTACAGTGTTAGTGCACGCAAGCAAATCAACCAATGAGTGATGAGAAAAATCAAGGCTACAGGGCAATCCATCTGACCTTATAACCCCTTACACACACACACACACACACACACACACACACACACACACACACACACACACACACGTCACGTAAATGGAGGCAGTGATCCAAATATCTATAAAAGAGGCCTTCTCTCATATAACATAACATAGTTTTAGGATTTAGTTTTGGATAGGTGCTTGGCAACCAAGTGTAGTTTTACATTAACAATGAGGCGTCAACTAAGGAATGTGCAGAGTAATAACAAATATTTTTTGGGAGTTCCTTTGTGTGGTTACCAACAGGCTGATGATTAACCACAAAGTGGCTTTCTTGGTGATATCAAGAAAGACTTCCACGAGAGTCAATTCCCAATTAATGTGGCTCGTGTTTTTGTACGTGCTGCAGCTCACATAGAGAGGAGGAAACATTTATTCCTTTCCAACACAAACGGAAAGAAATGTGAAAAAAATAATGTGGGCAACAACTTCCTGATCTGCCTTTAACAATGCTGGCTATTCAGCACTGTTTGGTATTTTGCACAGATATATATTCACTGTCTGATGCATTTTACTGTAAATCAGTGCAGCTAGTTAGAACTGAGACAGAGGAGTCGTGCATGTAAGTCGCCACAGTTTCATGTTACAGACATAATAATACTTTTTCATGCATTTTGTGGCAGTAATGAATGAAACAGTGAAAAAAACAGTTCCAAATAAAACTAATAATTGATCCTACTCATCTTAATTTCCCTCATTGTCTGAAACAATTGACACAAAATAAACGTAACATGCCTTTTAATACACATATATAGCCTGTATTTTCAATGAGCACAATGCAATCTGCATTTAGGTGAGAAATGAGTTCGACACAGACTGCAGCAACGATTAGGTAAATGGTAAAATGGTCTTCTGACCACTCAAAGTGCTTTTACACTGCATGTCACACTCACCCGTTCACACACTAGTGGCCAAGGCGAGGCTACCAGACACAGGAGCAATTTGGGTTCAGTAGCTCCCCCAAAGATACTTCAGCATGTGTGCTGGAGGAGCCGGGATTGAGCCACCCATCTTCCAATTGGTGGCCGACCCATTCTACCCTCTGAGCCACAGCCGCCTGAAGTAAACATTAAACCTAAAAACACAACATTTTCTAATGTTATAGGCCTGAATAAAATTAAAAATATCAATGTAAAAAAAGGATTGAATCATCTCATTAGACATTGAATCATCTTGGTGCCAGCCCAAACACTTTGCAGAAATTCAAATCGAAGCGGGGGACAATCAGGGATCCACACTATAGTTAACAACATAAGCAGCCAGTCAGGGTCTACTACTACTATCCCAGCTGACAATGGACGAGAGGCAGGGTACAGCCTGGACAGGCCACCAGACTATCACAGGGCTGACACATAGACAGACAACTATTCACACTCACGTTCACACCTACGGACAATTTAGAGTCACCAATTAACCTGCATGTCTTTGGACTGTGGGAGGAAGCTGGAGCAACCAGAGGGGGCCATGCTGACACGGGGAACCACTGCACCGCTGCACCACCCTCAGTAACATCAGCTAAACAAAAGATCAAGTCGAGTCCAGACGGATACAGAGTGCAAAACAGAATGTCATCAGGATAGTTTACAGGCCAATGAGCCCCTTGTTTTTCCCAAATGATGTACACATTTTTTAGGCATTCTGTTGTCTCAACATGCTTGACAATAGTGCATACAGCTGCTGTAAATGGGAAAAAGATCTCCCTGAGGGGAATCCCCCCCCCCCCTTTGATTTGGGCTGAGGCCCAGATATTTACACAGTCTGGCTGCGCCCCTGTTATAAGCTGTCATCAGCACCTGCAACTGTAAATACACCTGCTCCACATCCACCTTACATCCACACATCCGAATTTAATAATCTGGAGAATGAAGAGGACTGAAGAGAGACACATCCTAGATAAAAGTGTGAACACAGCCACTGAGGGTTTCCTCTGGCAAAGCCTGTGACCACGTACGTGCGCCCTTTCACGCGCAACCCGAACTACAATACAGACTTTAGAAAAACGTGCATTACGTCAAAAAGCCTCACAATCCATCTGGAGAAACGCTGGACTTTCCTGCAAGTGACGAGGATGTGGCCTATTGTCTTCCATGACGCCACACCTGCGCGAAGAGGAGGTGGAGGAGGTATAAATGCACCTGCCCAGCATCTCTGCCTCAGTCCCAACACCGCAGCGAGGCTGAGAGGCTTCCGTAGCAGCTCACACCTGGATTGCTCAGCACACTTTGATTCTGTAGGTTCATCATGGAGGTCCAGCGGTACCCCATCAGTGTCCGTTTAATCGGAGTGATGCACAAGGAGAAGAGCAAAGTAAGTGCAGATGGAGTTTTGCTCAGTATTTTAAAAATGTGCGCTTTTCTGCAGTGTGAATACAATCTGATTTTCTTTTCCAGATGTACATGACCTCCGTGCTGTGGTCGGATCAGAATGACATTGTAGTCTACAGGACTTTTGATGAATTCAAGAAAATGCACGTGAGTATAAAATGCGGTAGCTCCTCTATGGGTTGCGCATGTGCAGGTGTTGCTTATAATAAACAACTATCTTATTTCTTCATGACAGAAACAATTGAAGAAAACATTCCCAGCCGCAAGTAAAACCAAGAAGTCCGACAGAATCATCCCCAAATTTGGAGGTATGCGTTGGTGCATTACAGCTGCAGTTTGCGTGTCACAGTTACAGGCTGTGTGGATTCTGACTTGAAGCTTCCTGTGTGCTTGCAGGCAAAAAGGTGAACCAGGGCGGACAGAAGAAAAGTCCCACCAAGTCTCTAGTGCGCCTCAAAGTCCTGCAGAAATACTGTGACAAGCTTCTGAGCTGCGACGCGCAGGTGTGTCAGTCTGCAGACCTCATCCAGTTCTTCCAGCCCAAAGACCAGGACCTGCAGCCTGATTTCGCCAAGAACAGGTATGTGAAACATGATAATAGGCAGTGTGGAGGAGAAGTAAACATGTAATTAAACTAGTAGGGTGTCAGATAATGTAGGACCAATAAGGTCTTACATCCTGCAGCAACCATTGGGGTCACTGAATATTGTTTTGCATTGTTGTTGTTTGCACCATACACAGTCACTCACTTGGCTCTAGCAATAACCAGAGACGAAGCCTAGTGCAGGGGCGGACTAAAACATTTTGTGCCTTGAAGGGATGAGAGGGGCCTCAGAGAACTTCCACTATTTAAGACAAAGTTCAGTCATTCAGTGGATTTGTTTTTGGCCAGGTTTAATTTACTTAGGGCACTAATTACTTAAAAACTGCAAATATTCAAGTAAAATAGGAATTTTCTCTTAACAACATGTTTTACTAAAGTGTGCCGTCCTGTCATATTACACATAGTATTTTGTTACTTAAAAAAATAAGATTGATGATGCAGGGAGTCCATGTCAGTCACAGTAGTCCAGAATTACCCATCATTGTTACACACTTCGAAGCACATACGCACATTTAATGTAGACAACATGGCAGCAAAGACACAGGCTGCAAAAGAACAGGAAAAACAAGTTGGACGACCCTTTTTAATAAGAAGCCACAGGTAACAATAATGATTAACTCGATGACTGTATTGATACATGGATTTAAACATTTTAAAAAACAAATACGACTATTCCATTTTATCTGATAAAAACTGTCCCGTATTACTTGATTTTACTCTAGTTTAACTACATTTTGCAGCAGCTTGCTGGCAGTTCAACTATTTTCTTAATTGCATTGTGATTTCAGTCGTTAAATTTACTTTCTTGCTATTTTTTGTTAGTTTAACTACTGAAACTAGAAAAAATTTTGGGACATTAAAAAAATGAATTTTGCATTTTATTTTATCATCGCTCCTCTGCCATAATTGAACCCCCTTTGGACACAATTAGTCATTGTATTGATTTAATGCTATTAACAAAAGTTTAGAAGTTGATGTTGTTGTGGAAGTTACCTGGCTAACTGACCCCCACCTTCCCATGAATAGTGGGGTATTTATTTTTTATTTTAATTTTTAATTTATATATGACCTGTAAACAAATGTGCACTGCTTCCATTTTTTTTGTTGGCATGTGATTTTTTTTCTATCCTATTTTGTTATAATTTTATGTCACATGTATGTAATTTTTGTTAACCAAACTAGATTTGAAGTAGTATTTACACCAGAAGCTTTTAAAACACAACCTGGCAGACCAGTCTGCATTCCTGCTTCAGGCATTTGACTCTGTGTATTTCCTGTAGTGTATCATCTCCATAATAACCCACGGCTGTTCCCCCCGCAGCATTGTCATCATGCCAACAGACGATGAAACCAAAACCAATTCAGGACAGGTTGGTGGCGGTAACGTGACCCAGCCGTTTGTCACAGAGACGTACAGATGCGTGGCCCCGTACGAGACCAAAGACACCAAGAACAAGCCTTTCAAAGTGGCACTGGACGAAAAAGTAGACGTGCTCATCAAAGACAAAGCAGGTGAGTGAGCCTGGGTGTTCAGTGAGTGTCCTGTTAATGGTTGAAGGAGACCTCATTAACCTGAATGCGCTGACGAATATTAACAATGTGGTTGTGTTGGTTCAGGGTGGTGGCTTGTGGAGAATGAAGACAAGCGGATGGCCTGGTTCCCTGCCCCCTACCTGGAGAAGCTAGAGGATGATGACGACGAAGATGAAGATGACATAGATGGGACTCCTGAAAGAGGTACAGATACAGTTTCAGTTGTACCCAATCCAAAGACATCACACTTTCAACACCTGGCTTATTTGCATACATAAGGCACACAAGTTTTCATTACCTTAGTGGGTTAATGTCGGTCAAGATGCTACAACATTACTAAAGTCTTTTCTTTCACTCTCAGGAATGCTGTACACTGCAATCAAGAGCTACAAGAGCACCAAAGATGATGAGATAACAGTCGCCATCGGCTCCGTGGTGGAGAGCCTGCAGAAGTCTGACAACGGCTGGTGGCTCATCAGGTATTTAACACCATGCAACAGTGGCTGAACTTTTCAAATATCATACCAGCTTCATTACAGACTATCTATATTCTCAAGGCTTTGAGTGAATGAACTCAAGCTTTGTTCCCTTGAATTCTGGAAGAAAACTTTTTTTTGACATGCTTCCATGGTGAACGAAGAATCCAAAAAAATGAGAAAATAAGAATAATAAACTTGAGTAAAAGGGGGCCGAGTTTAAAAACAGCAAAACTATAACAAAGCATCCATTTACAAACCTTCCGAAATAGTCAAATGTCAGGACAAGTAGTGCACCTGGACTAGAGCATGTGTTTAACTCTGCTGAGTGGAATGCACCTGCTTGCCCAGGTGCACCTTACTCATAAACGGAGGAGTCTTAAATATTAGACTTTTGGCAAAAATGCAAAAAGTGTTTTGGAAGTAATGAGCAAACAACTGGATAAATTAGACTGGGAATATACTGCTTGAGTTTTGTAAGAGTTTGTAAACGGATGTTGTGATATAGTGTGTTTCCTTTTGCGGAAATTCATCATGAATCTTCTGTTTTTAGATTCTTCGTTCACCGTGGAGGCATAATACAGAGCGAGTAATTGATATGCAAATGGTCATTCTGTAGGTGAAGTATTCCTTTAACTCATCCACATTTAAACCCTATGTTCTCGTCTTTGTTTTCAACAGTTACAATGGCAAGGTGGGTTACATCCCCTCCATGTACCTGCAGCCCTACAGCTACCCTCAGATCCGCATGACAGGCCACCATTCAGACCTCCGGGCCTCCTCCCCAAACCGATCCCTGAGCCTCGAGCAGCAGTCCAACCAGCTCAGCCTCTCACAAGGAAACATACTGCAGCTTCCGCCCGCCAGGTCTCCTTCACCCCGCTCCCCTTCCCCTTCACCCCGCTCCCTTTCCCCTTCACCTCGCTACCTTTCCCCTTCACCCCGCTCCCCTCCACAGTACAGGAATCAGAGATCACACTCTCTTGAAATCCTGCCTGACCAAACCGCCCCTCCGCCTCCAGCTAGAACCGCTGCTACACCCAGCAGCGCCAACACCTCACCCACATCTGCAGCCCAAGTCCCTCTGCCCACAATCATGGTGGAGATGGACGAAGAGAGGGAGCAGCGTGGTCACGTCCTGAGAGCAGACAGCGAGGGGAGCCTTATGAGCGACAGCACTGACTTCAGCGATGACCTCAACTCCTCCTGGGCGAGCTCCTCGTCCTTCAACCTGAGCCTGAGCTACAACGAGGATCAGCATCGTCTCAGCCGTACGCCTGAGCCTACTGGGAGCTACAGCCTCAGCCCGACAACTGGCTTTGAGGGGAAACTGATGCCCAGCGTCTCTGATCCCAACCTCTACAAGAGCCCGTCAACACCTAAGGTGCCACCCAGGCCGCGGGCACAGGAGATCCTCACCCGGTGCTCCACTATCACACGCAAGAACGCAAGCAAAGGCAGCCTGTCACCCACACAGACTGAAGTACTGAGTCGATAGTTTGTGTTGCTTTTAGCTTTATTAACTATTCTGTCGCCAAGGATGGAGTTTGACTAATTTTACCTGCTACTTGATGTCGACTTTGAAAATACAAAATGTAGAGACTTTTCAGAGAGGTAGCTGTGTGTGAAGAGTTGCAGAGTCATGTCTTTATAATGAAAGAATTAAGATGAACTGCAGCAGATGCATTGAGGCGACTGTTGGAAATGTCAGTAGCTATGGAGTTTTTCTATTGAAGTTGTATTGATAGAAATGTGACTGTGCCAATGTTGTTTGCATCCTTCAAGACTGCCGACAAGTTGCACAGCATGTATAGTGTTCAAAGACCTTCAGCAAAATCAGTCAATATATATTATGCATGATTAATCACAAAGCACATCCAGTCTAACTGTTTTGAATGATTATTTATTTTCCATACTGGAAACCTTGTGTTGTGCCTTATATGCATGTCGACTGTGATGGCTGCACAGACCGAAAGAGACTGATTTGTTTTCGTGACTCCTGCGAAAGTAAATGTTTGACATACCAGAGTGTGCGGGACTTTCTATTTCCTGGTGAAGCAAGTTGAAGAATGGGTTTTGTGTAAATAGCAGGAGCCTGATTATGTAAATTCTGACTGTATTCACGTAACTGAAGAGCTTGGAACGAATAAAAGCATTTTTGGGGGACACTGGATGTCGTCTTCAAATGTCTTGTTATTCTTGTCCTTATTCCACTCCTATAGTTAACTCTATGAGACACTGGTTTTGCCTTTGCTCCTTGAAAACACTTCTTATCTTGTATATTTTGCCAGATGTTTAATACGCTATTGTTCTAAAACTGGCCCCAGTGAGAGGCCCTGACCCGGGGAGCCCACTGGTTGTTCCTGGTTAAGTTAAATTGTGGTTGCTGTACTTAGTGTTACTGTAATTTGAAGCATTCACTGGTGCAATAATTTCCTTTGGTTTAAATAAAGTTCTATTGAATTACATTGAATTTAAATGTCTCCCCCTCTGTTCCTCAGTTATAGCATCGTATAACAGCCAGAAAAGTGTTACATTATGATGTCATGATGAAGTTGAACTATGACCTTTTGAATATAAAATTTCATGGCTGCATCATTTTATCCTGTAAGAAAGTCCCTCCAGGAGTTTGTGGGCTAATTTTGGGATTGCTGCAGTCTAAAATCCCTGATTTCAAGGCAGTTTTTAGAAAAAGAAAAAGAAAATAATTGCGATGAATGTTGAAATGCTTTTAGGCTTTGTTTGCAATGACATTGCGGGAGCAGGGGAATTGCCTTGCACAATCTTTAGCAGTAATTTTTGTAGGAAAATGTGAGACGTTTGTGTTGCACGTTTGCATCTTCACAACCAGAAACAAAGAAGTGAGTTTGGCAACCTTATGTGGAGGATTATGACTGTGACTGGCAAATTCGCAGTAAGCTATGATGATGGGTCAAATTGCGGAAAAGCTGCAGTGATCGGACAACATTGCAAGGTTGCACATAATTGAGGATTTATTGAATTTGCGTGTTGGGATCGCAACATCCCGGAGGAGCTGAATAAACATCCATCCATCTACATCCACTAATCTAAAGTAGGGTCGCAGGGGCAGCAGGCCAAGCAAAGCACCCCAGACATCCCTCTCCCCAGCAACGCTTTCCAGCTCCTCCTAAGGGACCCCAAGGTGTTCACAGGCCAGATGAGATATGTATTCCCTTCAGTGTGTTCTGGGTCTGTCCTGGGGCCTCCTACCAGTGGGACGTGCCTGAAGGATCCTGAACCACCTCAACCTACCCGTTTCGACACAAAGGTGTGCGACTTTATTTCAAGCTCCCTCTGGATTCCCACGGAGCTGAATAGACATTTGTGTCAAATTTTGTCATAATCAGTGTATGAATTCTTGAGTTACTGCCAAAAGCATGCATGACCTTAACCTCTGACCACCACATTCTTACCAGTCTTCCCTCAAGGCATTCCCTCAAAACTCAAATTCACGAGTGGAACTGATGGAGCGACAGACAAACCCAAAATATAATGACTCCGTTATAAAAATTAAAAACATTTGATATTAAAATGGTTGATTAATTTTGTCGATGCAGGGTTCCCACGCATTTTCATGGACAAAAATGTCTTTTCCATGTCTTTTAAGGACCGCAAAATGAAATTTCCATGACCATTGACAATGTCAGAAACAACATTGCTCCATCACAAAAACGCAGTTCAATATTAAAGCAGTATTGGGGAATAGGTATGGAAAGTTTGTGATTCATAACCCTACATGTTCAATCACACTGTCAAATTAATTTTCTCTTATTCAAAGATACCAGATTCAAACTCTTAACATATTTCCATCTAGTTAGCATAAACAGAGGGAGACAGAACGTAGGGAGAAAATGAAAGAACGTATGTGATGGTAAACAAAACAATCACACAGCGCATATTAAGGTAAAGATACCTCAACATCTACAGAGAATGAGTTTATCCACGGAAGATAAATCTAACGGTTAAAAAATTCACACCTCCTCAAAACTTTCAAGGATTTTTCCAATTTCATGACTCTCCCAGGCCTGGCAAACAAGATTGTGAAATCCCATGACTTTTCCAGGTTTGCTGGATGGATTCAGTGTTTCAGCTCTACAGTGTGTGAACTAAAACAGCTGTAATCCCAACAAGCAGTTCAGCAACATCATTCAAGTTCAACACACCCAGTTAACAGAAGATGATTAGTTAGAATGGTACGTTTTTGTCACATCATCATTTATATACATGATTCTAACTCCTGGTAATGCCTGCATGTGTGGCAGCATTGGTTAGATCCTGTAAAGCTTTGGATCATGTGCTATGGCGTCTGTAATCAACCCTGATCTCTTGCTGCAACTGTTCGTGCCAAAAATATAACTGATTGATTGAGCGTGAAAAGCTCTGTGACGCGCCCCATCCAAACTTTCCTGAGCTATGCTGCAGTGAATGCAGAAAACTCCACACAACCAACAGGGATTTTCTCCATGTTTCCACTATGCAATTAGGCAGTCACTTAGCAAGTGAATGAGTGATGAATTTGCTGTTTATAAACATGATGCTGCCTCACTTTACATGAAGAAAAAACTCATTTTAAATCACAAAGAACAGATTTTTATTTTATAAACATTTGTGGTTATGTCATTAAAAGCTTCTGTGGTTGTATAAGTAACCTTTTGTATTGTTGTAGTCGAGCCGGTAGATCAGGACTGCGCAGCATTGCAGAACCAGACAATGGCTGCTGGTATCTGCAGAGGGGGAGGATCACTCTGGCTCGGAGCCTAAATGTTAAAGCAGCTCTGTCCTCCTTCAGTTTCTCCTCTTTTACTCTGTCACATCCACTTTGTCTGAGAAAATTGGGCTGGTTAAGTTTCTCTAAATTCTGCTCATACTCTGAATGGAAGAAGTGATGCACAATTTAGTCACTGGCACAGGACAGAAAGTCTTTACGAGCTGCTGAGACGTGGAATGCACAGAAAGGCCTGTTATCTGTATCATCATCACTCCACACCTGTCTCTCTGTGTCTTCCTGCGCTGCCACACATTCAGCGTGTCAGTCCAGCTAATGGTCCGAGATAAGACGACCCCTTTCTCGCCGGGAGTGAGTCATCTGTCTTCAGCTTGGAGATCACTGTCAGCTGGCAAAAGTCTGGCTTTGTGGAGTGGAAGAAACTGGAAGACTTTTCATCACCTTTACCGCTGTTTGATCCTCTTCTTCCATGTCCTCCTCTTCTGAGCTCTCCTCGCTTTCAGAGTGGTGGTTGCCGTTTGTTTTGCCGCTCTCTCCATTTTCTACTCGCCTGTCATTGGTAGAGGCTTTCTTGGTAGCACTGACCTCCTCCTCCTCCTCTTCTTCTTCTTCAGGCAGGCACCTTTGGATCTTCATCTTGTCCACCATCACTGTCATCTCCCTCTCGTTTCTCCTCCTCGCCACTGCCCATTCCTTTCTCCTTGTCAGTCATGAAGAAAGGCTGAGCAAGAGGAGTGGTATCCATCTCTTCATCTTGGTCCATGCTAGAGAGGATATACAAACAAGGATTAGAATCACAAGCGCAAATTAACAAGTTATCCTTTGAAACATGAGCAGTATGCAGTCCAGGATTTCACAGGCGTTTTTAGGGGTTGTTGCAACTTGAAATGCCTGATTACACATCAGTATTTCTAAAAACTGCAATGCATGTTGTAGTGACATTGCAGGAGCAAGTGAAAAATGCAAAATTGGTTGCGGTTTCTTTTGTGCAACTTCCTCCATTGAGAATAAAATCATACTGCTCCGGATCTGACTGATACTACACTGATGCTAGCACTAACTGTGCATGTTTAATTCGGCTTGATCAAGCAATAGATGCAGAAGAAGATGTAGATGATGTTTCCACCACAACATCACACACGGTGCAAAACAGTTTACCCTCGTTTTCGCGCAGAACATCAGGGAGCTGTCTTGCGCGGCCTTTTGTTGGTAAATGTGAGATGTTTGTATCGCACGTCTGCATCATCTGAGTTTGGTTGTTTTTGGTTGGTGATTGGTCAAATTTGCAGAAAAAGTTGTAGTGGCTGGACAAAATTGCAAGGCACAGAGTTCAGGGATTGGCTGACTTTGCATTAATTGTTGCAACGTGACATTGCAACATCCTGGAGAGGCTGACTGTGACA
Organism: Epinephelus cyanopodus; assembly: GCA_026686955.1. Lineage (NCBI taxonomy): Eukaryota > Metazoa > Chordata > Actinopteri > Perciformes > Serranidae > Epinephelus > Epinephelus cyanopodus. The sequence goes on from CM048929.1 coordinate 14,857,023, forward strand.
CTAGCATGTATCACATATATAAATATCTTACATTTACGGGTATGATGCATTCAGAACTTTTCTGTTTCCAGATATCATTTACAGTAACCATCTTAGTATCAGTTTCACCTTCCAGTACACTCAACTTGGAAAGCCCAACAGTTGATTCAAGTTCTTGTAAACAGTCAAAACTGCAGCGTGCCAGGTTTAATAAGATGAATGCTGCTCTGCCACCTTCTTCCTCCTCATGTGAAACAGAAACACGACCGCAGTCTTTGTCTTTTGCTCGACACATCGAGTGTATCGAGGAAATTGACATATCTTATGTCACATTCTACATAATGACGTTATCTTCTTACTGAGCAGAAGAACAGAGTACAGAGTGGTGCTGAACGCACTGAACACTGATTGCTGAAAGATGAGGAAGTTACTGAGCTCTAGTCTGTGACCTGACGGTTAAATTAAGTGTGTGAGACAAAATGGAGCCAGTCTGGCAGCGCAGCAAGGATGCCAATGCACGGGGATCCAGCAAAAAAAGTTGAACCAAACTCAACCTTTGGTGTGACTCAATGTGACGTCATCTGGCAAGGTGCTGTGCCGGCTGATCATACACATGCAGGCGCACAATCCTCATAGATCACCTTGTAATGTTAACTATTGTAATGTGTATTTTTACTCTTTACCTGTCTCATCACATTATAAAAAGCTGCACAATTAAGGCTCTCCCAGTGAAGGAATCTCCCCTGCAGTGATTAAAGGTAGCTCATCAGCACGATATGAGGTATTACCGCCATTTTCTTTTTTTGCTCTATTATTAAATGCAGGACACAGGTGGGCAATGAGCCATAGAAAGGGGCGCAGCGTGTTTTCAGCTGTGATGCTTGGTCGTGTCTGGTTTCCGTGGTAAGAACATGCCAAGTAAAAATGTTGGCAGTATTTGTACTTGAGTACTTGTTCTGGCACATGCTCTGGATGAAGAGAAGGCTGAAGTGAAAGTGGGAGTAGATACTCAGCGTGGCCTTTGTAGCAAAGTGAAAATAAGCGGCGCTCCCACGGCAAAGAATTTAAAAAATATGCTGGCCTCATGAAAAAATAAAAACATGAGCGTAGTGGTTGTTTGCCATCCCTTGTGGCTGATAAGCCTTTCAATGTATTAATCTGTTACACCACCTCCTGGATCATATTTCATCATAAACATCACACCCCTACCAACGCAGTCCCAGGCGTGTTTCTGGTCTGAACTCTCACCTGGACGGTCCTCCTGCCACTCTCATCTTCTGCCACATGTAGTTCAAGAACATGGATGCCTGCAGCAGCCTGCCAATCCTCTGCATGTGTCTCTCTGCGGGAGAGCAAGAAGAGTGCGCAGTCATCATTTCAGCCATAACTTTAATTAGGAACAGCAAGAGGAACCCGGCGATAACGAGATGGGTAAAAGTAAATCTAGGCTCCATATCATCATATTAACCATCTCCTTTATATAAACTACAGCATACTTTTTGTATCTTTTGTTTATGTTTAGAGCCTTCCACAGATAAGAAAGTAGAAGACTCACTCTTGATTGAATACCTCTTTCTGTTTCTCCAGTTTACAACACGCTACAGTCAAAACCCTGCTGCCAGAGTCTTGTGTTGGCTCTCGGGTAAATGATTAAGGGGCCGTACACATGCTGCGTCTTTAACCGCCTGGAAAACGCGAGCACCATATCATAGCCTATTTACCTGAAATCCTGAGTGCAGAGTTGATCTTTTTTCAGGCACTGTTTTTAAGTGTGTGGGCATATCGTCTTTGGGTCAGATGTAAAGCTCTGGCAGCCCTGCACTAAAACAATCAACTTTTCCGTATTTAATTTAATTTAAAATCACAATTAGATTACTTAACCATAATGTTCATCCCTAATTGGCTTTAAATTAATTTAATATTAATGGTACATGAGTATGCAGCACTGTATTTTTCACAGCTTAATGGACCTTGTAGGTTACCGTGTGCCGCTGAATCATGACACACCTATCTAATAAAGGGCGTTAAATAGAAAGCTTCAGGGCACCAGGGAATTTCCCTGCTGTTCTCTTTTTCTTTACAGCAGAGTGTGTGCAGTGACTGCAACATCACAGATGTCTTTAATTCCAGTCTTAAAAAAGTCTTTGGCACTTGATGAGATGAGATGATGATGTCATTCTTATTATGTCATCAATCCAATCTCTGTTTATTTTTCTTTATTATTAGTGTATTTTAGATTTTTTTTATATTTGACATCAAGCAAGCCTGGCAATTACGATAAATTTATATAACCCGAAAAAAATGTCTATTAATACACTTCTTTCTCCCCTGCCTGGCACATAGTATTTGTCTCAGTTAGTTCACACACACACACACACACACACACACACACACACACACACACTTGGCTGACCTGTGTATGGGATGAGTCCCTCGAGGTAAGTTCGAGCACCCTGATACTGAAGCAGCTCCTCAGGCGGCAGGTGTGTGAGGAGCACCTGGAGGACGGCCTGGGCATCCTGACAGTTTCTGGCGTTGGTGTTCCACACCGCACAGTAGCGCAGGAGCGACTCTGAGCGGGTTGAAGTCATAACAGGGTCGAGTGTGGGGCGGCAGCCAGTGGTGAAGGTGGAAAGAGAAGGAAGATAAAAAACTATTACTCTTAGTTTACTTAAAATCCCTTTTAGAAGATTGTGGTTTCTGTATTCCAGCATTAGAGAGGTTTAAGGACATTATTGGTCTGTTACCTTTCTGATCCACTCGAAGTTTCAGTACCGTCTTCTCTAACAGCTCGCGGCTATCCTCCACTTGACGGATCGCTAGAAGCAACAGCATGTCAAACACAATTGTCTTAAACATATACAGGTCTGCTCACACCTCACCTGAAACTCATTTATGGTTGAAAAATTATGAATCGTTTAAATGTAGAGCAAAAGAATTATTCGTGAATTAGAGAAGTGTGTGGCTATTTTTTTGTTCTTCAGTTTGTGATGTTGTGTTTTTCACAGAGAAGAAAACATAAAGCATGTGCCCCTGGAGTAACAACAGTCTCATCTGGTCCCACTGAAACACCTTCCTTTTGAGGTAAACATCTCTAATAATTATTATGTTAGATCTCTCATTAATAATCATGTTCTAACCTATCATGATATATAATTATATAATTAACACTGGCACGTGAAAACTGTAGTGTAAACAATTGTAGGATTACAAAACCGGAGACTCCGCTGAAAAACCTGCACGCACACACCTCTCTTTGACCCCATTCATATTCTTGCATGACTGGGTGTGATATATCTTTGTATTATCGGAACAAAAATAAAATGCACCTGGCTTTTGTTTGACACGTTTACTGAATGGCAGGCACGCTGATCCACCCCATACAGGACTGCATATGACGCCTTACAGTTGTAGCTTCATGTCAGTTTTTTTATTGCTTGTAACTCTCTTTGAAAAATAAAGATTTTTTTTCACTGTAAATCGTATTTGTATTTTATTTAAAACATTTACTTCTTTTAACATTTACTTATTTTGTACATGGAATTTTCTTTTCTTTTTTTTCATCTATTTTCACATTTATTTATTTATTTTTTGTTACATTTACTTCTTTCAGATTTATTTATCTATTATTTTTACATATATGTATTTTAACATTTACATTTTGTACATGTATTTGTTTATTTTCACATTATTTTTTGTTACATTTACTTATTTTAGATTTATTTATCTATTATTTTTACATTAATTATATATATTTTTTAATATATATATATATATTTTAAATTTTTCTTCTTGTTCTTCTTCTTAAGTCTTTTTTTTACTTAAATTTTAGTCACCAGTATTGCTATCTCACTAGCTCTACAGGTATTTGACAAGGTATATTTACTTGTCCAGATAGGGGCATTGAAACTTAGACATTGAATACCCAGGTCATGTATGCCATAAAAAATTCAATTACCAAAACTGGAAAAGTGAAGATTTTTGGAAGTCTGGATTTAAGACTTAAGGCTAAATGTCATGTTGACTACTATAATACCACTTTAACTGCCTTTTACTTTGCAAAAGTGAAGAAGCAGCTTTAATACACGTACAGAAGTTCAGAGGGTTCACAACAGTACAAACAATTACAGTATCATTATAAACAGTCTGTGATACCTCCCAGAAACCTGCGGTTGTGTTTAAGGTCATGATGGCTATGCAGTTTCATATAAACAAAACGCCAATATGCTTCTTTGTTTTTGAAAAAAAGGACTCTGTGTCATCATGGGATGGGACAAAAGACGCCAAACATTTGTGGAATCCAGGTCGTTTTTTGTTTTTTTTGTGTTCACACTGCATCAATGCTTGGGTGACTCAACTCTTGAGCAGCTATCCATACTGACAGATGACAGATTGATGAGACTACCACGTGTGAAACAATGAAGGACAGAGATGAAGTGTGTACAGAGGAGATACAATCTCAAGAGGGAGAAACTACTCAGTATAAAATGAAAAACCATGTGTGCACTGTGTACACACATACAACCAGTGAATGTCAGCGCATCCTCGTAGCCTCAGGGACACTTCCCCTCTCTTTTTCTCCTCATTTCCTGTCAGCTTCCCAGTGTATGTTAGTCAATATAAGCAAACACGCCCCAGAAATGTTTTACCTTTGATCACAGTGAGCACAGTGTGAGGCTGGTCCAGCGAGATGGCGAGACCCAGGGCCTTCAGGTACTTCTTCTCATGGAGCAGGTTGGACAACTCCTGCTGCCTTCAGACACAACACACACATCAATCACATTAATTGCATGGCCTCAAGGAAAGTTGAGCTGTTATGTATGACAACATTCCCACAAACTACACAAAGTCAAGTGTACTTGACTTGTCTGGACAATACCAACTTCCTTTGCAACAATAACGAGACGTTACAGCATCTTTTACTGATATTTGCAGTCGTGATATGGCCAAAATCTTATATCACAGTATATGTAATTTTACTACATACTGTTCTGTAAATTTAGTTAAGAAATGGTTTAAAGTAACCAAACCACACTTAATCACATGTGATTTTACTTAGATGTTTTAAAATAATTATTTTCTTCTGTCAATTATTTTTTTATTTTAATTTTATTTTCTGTGAATATTTTTATTACTTTTTTATTTCATGCACGTGTTTGTTTATTTCTAAACACTTTTTATTTTTATTTCTTTTTTACATTTATTCATTTTGTAGATGTATTTGTTGCTTTTTATCCGCTGGACACATTTCTACCTTTAATGGCTATGTACCTTAGTATGGCCTAACCCTGCCTGATAATAATTTACATTATCTGTTACCCAGGCTGGCGTCAAAAACATCGTATGTCTGAGTGTCTGTGTCAGTGAGCAAACATACACAATCATTAAATACATACAATCGGTCTGCTTAAGGCATGAAATTCCCTTCTTCTTATCAGAACACACACATATAGCCCCGACCTTTGCCAGGCGTGACCTGTGACCCAGTGAGGTCCACCTTAGCCGAACACAGTCTCTGTTTGTTTATCTGGTGACTGGATGTTGCAACGAGGAGGACTAAAGTCAGGCCTGACCTCCGACAAAATGACGACAAGACCTTGTTTGTTCACCTCTTCAGTTTGAGTCATCAGCCTGAGGACGGAGGGCTGGATGACATCAGCCCGCCCTGGCCTTGTTTACACCTGTTAACATGCGTCCCTGTTTTAAGTGACCCATATGTGACATCATCCAGAGAGTGTGGTGTATGTTTGGGAAAAAAGGCTCCATGGAACAAGGGCCATTGATGGATGACAGGCTGTCATACAAACTGGCTTTTGGTCCACTGGCTCTATTAGCAGCTGTTGATGGTCGCTGTGTGGACAGAGGGGTGTGGGTACAGCCAGTAGAGGGGTCAGGAGTGGTGGGGCTGCGATGTGGAGGGTTTCATGAGCAGTCCCTGCAAACCTTACAATGCACAGCGCTTTCCAATATCTCTGACGGCACCTCACGACAAGCTGTCACGCCATGCAGGCAAGCTGTCCCCGTCAGAAAGCGTCTGGCAATCTCTCGGCTAGCGACTGGGGCAGCCCACCGCAGCAGTGGTACAGCAAATAATGTTGCGTGTAGCTTACTTGAGTATCTGATCCTCCTGCTTGGCCTGCTCCTCTGCCAGCTCCACTTCAGTCACGTCCTAACCGCAGACAAAAGAAACAACAACATTTTTTGTGGTAATGCGTTGATCCCTGCAAGGAGATTCCTCAATTCCTCAGAAGGGAGAGGTCAGTGAGACTGAAAGTGAAGTCAACTGAAGATTTTGCTACAGGGTGCTTCAGCAGGTCGGATATTTGCTGTCACAAACACCTAAATCTTAAACGTCAGCTCCTCACTTGGTTGATGCAAACACTGACCAAACAAGCTAGAGAGCGCTGTCACGTGATTACCAGACATAGGTTTTGAAATACAGTGATTTATAAGTTGTTGAATAAATAATCTTATATATCTGTTTTATTTTCTTGCTTTTATTTCATGATTTAATTCTGGGAAAGTCATTCAACTACATCCAAACAACAGAGACTAAAAAGCACCAGAAAAAACTGGAAAAACTGCTTGTTTTTTAAACTTGCAATCAATACTTTAATCCGGGGCAGTCAAACAATACTTTATAATTCACAATATATAATAAAATCAATGACACTTACCACCCACACAGAGATGTTAGAGTCTGCTGAGCCAGTCACCATCTTGTCATCTTTGCGGCTGGCGTGGAGACCCCACACTTTGTCCTGGTGGGCGTCCAGCGTCTTCACACACTCGTTTGTCTTTATGGTCCACAGCTTTACTAAACCGTCCGAACCACTGAGGACAGAGCACGATAAGGAGAGCGGAGTTACAACAGGGTGTCAACGGTCAAGAGTTTTATTTTAAAATGCTACGTGATCGACAAGCAAAGAGACAGAAGGTGGTGGATGTTCCAAATCTCAACTACATGTCAATTCTGATGAAGCTCTGCAGAAAATCTGTTTCCAGCTATTTTGACATTAAAAACAAACGTTACTGTTGTGTAATCGAGCAAATCAGGCAAATATTGTCTTGTTGGAGCCTCTCAAGTGAACGTTTGCTGCTCTTCTGAGATTTATATTGTTGGTTTTTGGACTGTTAGTTGGACAAAACAAGGCATTTAAAAATTTTATCTTGAGCTTTCAGAACTTCGGACATCATCTCTCACTATTTTCCCCCTTGACCCCTGAAAATCAAAGATTCGAATTGTCAGTCAGAGACCCCTTAGTCAACTTGGACTTTTCAAGTCAAGCAGTCTTCCTCCTTTTTGTCATTCAGTGTGCAGCTGTGGAGTGAGCGCTCCCTCCTTTTACACTGCTCTACAGGCAGCTGCAGACTCAGACCTAGGGTGAGTGCGACGGAGGAAGCTGCCCAGAGGAAGAGATGCTGTGCCTGGTCAGGCTCCAAGGTAACTTTATCTTCTCCTATCTGCTGATGTGGTGAATTTACAGCTCACAACAACTTAATACGATACAGGCTCTTGATTTATTTGATACCTAGTGTCAGCAAAAAATGGTACACATTCCTGATCTGTCGTTAGCCTCGTTAGCATGCATTAGCTCAGAGGGCTGGGACACAGCTACTGTTTATGTGTCAAGTGTTTTCCTACCACGCTGCAGATTGAGCATAATTTCCTTCAAGTTTGCCGTCTCCAGTCAAACACCAAAGCAATAGAAAAGTGTTAAAATGTCTTCCGTTGGTTATAAATATGCCACTTGAGCCTGCGGTAAGTTTCTGTTTCACAATCTTTAATGTTATTAGCGAGCAAGCATGACTAATACTTGCTCAGAGCCCCGGTAATGGATCGTGACAATCAGAGATAACATGATAAGCATACATAAGCACTCTGAGCTCAGTTTTCCTCAAGTACAGCACAATGTGAGGCTGCTTGTTTTTCTTTTACTGACTAAGGAGGTGATTTTCGAAGGTGTACTTTTATGGAGAAAAGCGTTGCATGAGAGGTCGGTGGTTACCTGGTGAGCAGCTGAGTGCCTCGGCTCACAAAGATGACCTTCAAAACTGATGCATCGTGACCCTCGAATGTCTAAAAAAGATTAAGAATGAAAAAACAAATCGTTTCAATCACAAAAAATATAAATAATTACAATCTGTTGCAGGTATACAAGTAATTTAAGTAACTTGTGTGGCCGTTAAGTGTTATCTTAAAATGATTTCATACCACAACACCACAGAAAATCATCCTCATGAATTTACAGTGTGAAATATGACATCATAATGTGTCTTACAGGGAACTTATCACACACACAGCCAATATACTCAATTATCTATCACATTCTGTGATACATGAAACTCTGTGCCGTGTGTGTTAAACCTCGGGCCCCACCTTGAGGCAGCTGAAGTCCTGCAGACTCCACAGTTTGGTGGCTCCGTCTGCGGAGGACGTGGCCAGCACCTGGTCCACAGGAGAGAAGCAGACGGCCCAGACGCCACGACGGTGGCCCCGAAACACCCCCAGCAGGCCCACGGCTCCTTCCCCTGCCAGCGACCACAGCTTAGCTGTGCGGTCCTGGGAGCCCGAAGCCAGCAGCTTGTCATTGGGTGACACTGCTACGCTGTTCACATCCTGGAAGAAGGGAGAAGAGAAAATAAGGAATAGGAATCTCTAAGTTGATGAAATTTTAGTAAATGCAAGTTTGATGGAGGAAATTCATTCATAAAACGGGGTGGAAAAAAAGGCGTGAGGGCATACAGTCACATTTCTTCCAGGAGAAACGGATTCTCTAAATTCCGCCCACTACACTGCCACCAGTGTCACCTCACTGCTGTGACTAACATCTGACATTGTGGGTGAAATATGATATTTCCTGAACGGCTTGCATGACAACAAAAGACAAGTTGAGTAACTGGGCGCCGCTGATGGACAGATTGTCTTATCTCACATCTCCAGTTAGCAGGAAATTATGGTGTGTTGAAATTTTACTTGACAGAAACTTGCTAACGGAAATCAGTTCCACTAAAGCTCTGGACTTCCTTATGTAAAGAGTGACCTTTCATAATCTGTTCACAAAGACATGGCTGGAGACTGACTCACCTGTGTGTGTGAGAGAGACAGGGTTGTTTAGTCATTACCAAATACATTTATTGTTTAGTTTATAATAAATGTTTAAAAATGAAAAATTTCACATCACTATTACCCAGAGCTCAAAGTGAGACCTTTAAATGTCTTCAAAAAACTCAAACAAGTTCAGTTTAATGTGATTTAAGAGCAGAAAAAGCAGCTAATCCTCAATAAACATGTGAGCATCTGCATGAAATGTAAGTAAGTTGTATGCTGTGTGCAGCAGTGCAGCAGGGGAAAAGAAAGAAGCGACACACTAAAAGTGACACTAAAAGAAATGATAACAGCCTCTAGAAGTGGATGATGCTGAACAGTTGGACTGTTTGTGCATGTCAAACACATTTGCACTGCAAGGAAAAACTGTGCACTCTCATTACGGAGCCTTACTTTTCTCTACATCAGTCCAAAATAAAAAATAAAAAAAATTAGCCTTAACCTGACCTGACCTTCTTTTGTCTAAAGTTTAACAAGGAGTCCACCCTTCCACAGAAAAAGATTAACGGAGCTGTTTGTGAGTGTGCAGAAAGATCTTATGACAATGCTGTGACGTGTCAACACCAGCGATAACGCAGGGAACTCTAAAAAACCTAAATTAAATAAAGGGGATAAAATATCTCGGATTTCCTCCTCTTTTTATTAGCAAAGGATGTGAGTACAGGTCGCACGGTTCTTTGCTGTCGCCTCTGAATTTCAGAGATCACTTGTATAATCACCTTACATTGTAATACCTGCACTGTCAACCACCTAAATTTGCACCATAGCTACTGTAGAAACAGCTCTCTGTAGTAGTACTGGGACTAGACTATCATTCCACTGCTGTGTGTTTTTATTCAAACACTTATATTCCCTATCCCTATGTGTGTCATTGTCTTTGTATGTGTTGTGTAATAAGCTACTGGGTGCCTCAATTTCCCCTGAGATTAATAAAGTGTCTATCTCTCTATCTAAATATTTTCACCAGTTTGTATTTCAGTAAAGACAATCACAGTGACGCATGCTTCTGTTGTCAAACGACTACATGAAAGCACAAATGTTAATTACTTGCCAGCTTGACGATCATATTTCATCATATTGAAAAGCTGTGAAGTTTTTCCTGTCACTAAAATTTACAGGTGCCACTCTGACGCACCCTGTCGCTGCAATTAATTTGCCACCTCAGGAATTTCTTACATTTTAATTTAAGCTGTGGAGCGGCTGTTTCTTTGATGTGAGCATGTACAACAGGATGTTTTGGAGAACATACCGTGCAACCACAATCTTAAATTAATTATGACGTAGTATCTAATGAAGCATGTCTTTTACATGAAACATGCTATCAGCTGCAGGTGGTTGCAGGGCTTTTCTTCTAACTCAAAAGTGTGTATTGCTTGTACCTTGTCGTGAGCCTTCTCTGTGGCACGGGGGGTCAGCTGATGTACGTCCGCCCCTGCTGCAGTCAAGTCTGCTGGGAGATCCCACACCTTCACGGTGCAGTCCTGACTGCCGGACACTACGAAAGACGCTTTCATCCTGGGCACAAACACACAAAGATGGAAGATCGTTACGTTTCCTTTGTTTACGACAGATTCCCGTCTTGGCTGTTTGCCTGTGCGACTGCAGGAGAGTTACCTGGAGCAGGTGATGGAGCCCACGGCGTTAGTGTGGCTGGAGCCCTGAGCCACACAGTGCACCTGACCGCTGTCGCTGTCCATCTGCCACACACGCACTGACCTGTCCTAGAGACAAAGACACAACACACAGTTATTGTTGGCTTAAATGTGGTTTATTAGCATCTTTAATTATAAGACGTGTGTTGACAAGCGTGCAGTTCATTGTGCACAATCATTAATTCCTTCATTTTGATTCTTTGTCTGCGGTGTTGTTTACCGTGCAAACACAAGTGCTCACCTTCGCGCAGCTTGCAAAGAGAAAGCCTTTTTTGAACACGTCCAATGAGAGGACAGTATCTGTGGGTGATAAGCAGATGGAAATTGCAATGAGTGTCAGAGCATGTAATCGTCTCTCCAACCTGCTCAGCAAGTCACTTTTTAAACAATGTGAAAGTGAAATGATGTGATTGTGTCACGTCTGAATTCCCTGGAATCTGGTTCCTCTAATGAAAGGTTCAATTCACACAAATCCTGGCACAGCTTAGAGAGCCTGTATTTTGAAAGTCTTAATTTTAGTAGCTGTGTTTTTAAAGCTGTATATACTTCTAATGAATGTATATATTTTTATTCTTACATTATTCTTTTTTTATTTTAGTGTCTTTTGCAAAATCACAATCTGTCAGCCTCAATACAAAGCCAATGATCTTTTTGTAAAGTAAGTTTGTTAATATCAGTGTGCAATATATCTATAATTATAGTATGGTTTTCACTCCTGATCACACAGATTCCTCCAAGGCATGAAAGAGCTACAGCAGCTTTTAGAAACTACTGCAAAAACCTGCATTAAAAGTCATTACAGTGTCTAACAAAGAAAAAATGGTGTTGAAATGTGCACAAGACAGATAATCGAATCAATTCAGAAAAAACATTGATGACACATCCATCATCTTTTGTTTTTTTCTGTGCAAACTTTCTGCCCTCTGGCGAGCTAACAAACACACTGCTATGCATTTCATACATGTGGTTATTTGCATATGCATGCTGCCCTCTGCTGGTGACTGACCTGTGTGTCCGTACAGGATCTGGCAGCTGTTGGTGAGCAGCTCAAACACCTTGAGCTGGCAGCTGTTGGTGGCCACCACGATGTGGCTGTCGCCTTTGCCCAGAAACTTCACGTCCAGCACTTCGTCATTGTATCCCACAAACTGTGAGAGGGACAGACAGAGGAAGAGAGTGTCCATTAGCGACCAAGATGTCTGGGGAGAAGAACAAATGTAAATGTAAAATCTTATAACTGAGTGTGCTTTACCCACCTGCTGCTGTGTGGTGAGTCCAGGCAGCTGGTAGAGCACGATGTTGTGTTCTGCTGTGACTGTGGCCAGCCTGGAGGAGGCAGGCAGGGAGAGGAGGTACGTTAGACTGCGGGGATCATCGTCCTTCTCCTCCTCTTCCTCCTCCTCAGAGACCGCAGTGGGGGTGGAGGAGAGGGTCTGGGCGTAGACACAACGCGCAGTGCTGGCCTCCCACACTCGCAACACACCTACAGGTGAGGAGGGAAGAAGAGGTGAGTGACAGAGACATTTACAGCAAAGCTCTGAGGTGTTGCTGTCCACGAAATCTGGACTCATGCATGGAAAAACACGTTAGATGTTAAATCAGTTCAGAAACCTTTGCTGCCAGCTGTGATGAAATGCAAGTCTTTGCTCTTGACTCCAATCTCAGACAAGTCCTCATTCTTAGGCAGGAGCACAACGCCTTCCACAGCCTGCAGAGAATGACAACACACAGAAATGAAGCTGCAAAATTTTCCCCACAAGACGAATTTAAAAGAATGGAATGAATGTCTCTCGGTTTTCAGCACTGTTTGCACAGTCTTACCTCATAGACCGGCACAGTTCTCTTTGCTTTCTGAGCCTTCAGGTCCCACACTGTGCAGATCTTGTCTCTGCCAGAGCTACGAAAAAGAGCAGCACACAGTTACAGCAAGAAGGAGACGTGTTTAAAACACTAAAAATTAGAAGTATTAGGGTGTACTGTACCTGACCATGGTGTCACCATCGGGGCTGAAGCAGAGCGAGGTGACGGCGCTGTAGTGGCTCTGCAGCACGCACACACACTGACTGGAGCGCAGGTCCCACAGACGAATGCCACAGTCCAGAGAGGAGGAGAAGAGCTGCAGCCTGTTGATGTCTGGGTGGAACTGGACCAGGCTGCAGAGATACACACAGTCTTGTTACTGCATTTATTTTTTTAGTTACAAAATCAGCATCTTTCACCAAATCTAGAATCTTAAAATTTCAGAGTAACCTCTTTGGTTCCATTTAACAGGTTAGCCAGTTCGGTCGGGCTGGTGTGAAAACTGTCAATCAAATCCTGCTGCGGACCAAACAACCGAACCGAGACCACTTGAAAAGCTTTGTCTCAGTTCGTTTCCAAGCACACTCTGGTGCAGTTCGTTTGTGGTTTGAAAGCAAACGAACCAAGCACAGTATTTTATGATAGCAGACTTGATTTTTTTTTAGCATGATTTCAAACGCTAAAGATGCTTACTCTAAAAACAGTCCAGTATTGGAATATCTCAACATGTGATTTGCTGGTCTTCAAAATACATCAAATTTTCTTTTTTAAATGACAAAAAAAGCTTGTGTAGAAAAATGTTTCTCAAAGTAAGATAAGAAAAACAAAGTAAGAATGACACACTGATTTTGTCCCTTTTCCGAGTATTAAGTTTTTTTAACACAACCTCTGTACATATGTATTATCAAAAGCGTTGTTCATAGATATCTGAACTTACTGTACAACGCCAGATGACCCTTTAAGATTGTGGGTGCAGTACTGCTTCACCACATCCCAGAGCTTTATAGTGCCATCACAGCCACCTGCAAGACAACAAGAAGACAAAACTCTGAAAACTGTCCACGCAGCAGATATCAGGCAGAAACAAGGGACACAAAAGACACAAGTTATTGTCATTCATCGCTGACCTGTGGCCAGGAGCGTCGAGGTGGAGTCAAAGGTCATACTGGCGACAGGAACAGTGTGAATGGCCCTCCAGGAGCGGGTGCACTGAGCTTGCTTCCAGTCCCACTGCTTCAGCAGCAGAGCTCTACTGGCTGTTACCAGCATCTGTGGCAGGGACACAGAGCAGAGACAAACACACATACTTAACGCTTTTTGGGGCTGATATGATGAATTCACACCATGAGAACTGACTGAAGAAACGTGGTTGAGGTTGTTTTACCTCATCATCACAGCTGAGTGCGAAAGATGTGATGTCCTCTTGATCATCCTGCAATTGAAATGTGCACAGAGAGGATGATGATTGTTAACAAACTACAGAACTGAGAAATAATGTGTGTTTAGAGATTTGTTGCAATGAAATGTTCTTACACTTTATTCTAAAAAGTATTTTGTCCTATCATCAAGAATGTCATTATCGTAAAAATATCCTGAAATATTGTGATATTATTTCAGAGGCCATTTCGCCCACCTACAGAAAGGTAAACACGCATTCAGTGTACTCACATGCTCAACACAGTGGACGATCTTCCCTGTGCTGATCTCCAAAACATTGACACGAGATCCACAAGTGCAGAAGATGAACTTTTCATCTTTGCTGATCTGAAAATCAAACAGACATAGAGGTTAAATGGTCAGCTTAAAGCATAATTTTTGACCGTATTTGTTTTAATCTGTCACTTGTAAGGGACTGTTCATTATTTATGAGAGGGGAGTGGGTGACACAGAAAGGGGGAGGCATGTAAAATATTTTTTTAAGAACTGAGGGGGACTTATGTCTTATATTTTGGCATAGATGACTGGCATACCAATGTAAATGCATGTATTTGTGTGTATTTTTGCCCATTTATCATAGCCAGAAACTATAAAAACAGAAACTGCTGTTGGATTTTCACATTTCTGACTGTCCTTGGATGCAACATGTGCAACAAGCACTTCCATCAGGAAAAAAACAAAACCAAATCTGAGCTTAAAGTGGTGATATTTCATCAAAATCCCAGGGAGAGTTAAAAACCAGGGATTTTTGAACTGTGCAATTTTTAACTTTCAACTTTCAAACATCAAAAGGTAAGTTTTAAAAATCTAGTAACTAATTTATGGTGGAGAGAGGGTCATACATTTTTCCGGTCACTAGGGGAGGCTGAAGAAAAAAATATTTGTAGCTTCAAAGAGGGTCAAGATTCAATTTTTTTTTTTAAAAAAAGTCACATCCCAGCCACCTCCCTCTTCTGATAAGTAAAGAACAGTCCCTAAGTCCCCCGTGTTATGGCAGTGCAAATAAAACACTGGAGCCCTTTCGGGACAATTTCAGGCTAGTACAAAATGTAACACACACTCATTTGACACAAAACACACGTCTGAAAACTCACCTGCACTTTTCCTCCTTTGTAAAACGGTTCGATCTTGCTCTCAACAACATAACTGCAAAGAAACAACAGGAGTATAACTACAAGTTGCACCAACTTTCACTGACACTTTAGCCTAGCTTGTGTTAGCCGGCTAGCTAGGTTTGCAGCCTGCACGTGCGACGCGTTAAAAACTTACTTTGTTTTGAACTGAAGGTTGGTGTTTGCCATCTTGCTCACGAGAAAGACCAAGACCTAAATATTCTGGCAGCTGTGGTGATGTAAATGAACTTATTCCTCACTTCACACGTTGGCTGCAGTCAACACATCCATCCCGCATGTTGATACCCGAGTCGCACACATTGTACGTCATCGGAGCGCACTGGGCTGTGATTGGTCAGAGGGAACCCCAGTTGTATTGACAGCATGTAAACAGATAGAAATGCTGTTAAAAAGCGTGTAAACTAGCATTTTAATGAGAAAATAGGCGTAGAAGTAGAAATGGTGAATGTTTTTTTTTTGATAAGTAGAGTCTCTAATTCACTTTTACTTTTAAATTCAGTCCGCGAGGCTCACAACAATAGAGTCAGCCGGAGCTATTCATGCTCAAAAGTTCCTGTTTGACGCTGGAGGCTGAGCTTTGATGCTAGAACAGCAGGGAAAGGACGCGCTTCATAATGAGCGCCATTATCTGCCCTCCGTTTTCATAATTTACTGTTTTCATTTGTCCGCACACACACACTCCCTCACACACACACGCAAACGGTCCCTCCTTCATGTTTTGTCAGGAATGTTCATGTGTGTGTTGTATTGATAACGCGGGTGTGTGACTTGTGAGTGGACCGATATGGAGTAAACCAGCGCCGGGAATGGAAACACGGTGAGGAGAGGAGATTGTCATGGTGAGTAGACAACAGCTTTTGTTTTATTGTCTTAATCGTAAATGTATTTATCAATATTGTGTTATATAAGTGTGATGCTATTACACATAACAGCTACTTTTCTTATATCTCTGGTGAACTCTGAAATTTCCTTTCCTCGGAAATACATAATCCTGAGTGAGTTTCATGGTATTTTATGTAAATTAAATATTAGACTCAAATAAAAAAAAACAATAAGAAAATAATGCCATGTATTTATTACCTCATGTTTTGTGGTTGAAAAACATATTTAAAGAATTACACCTGCTTTTCGTTATCATGTATCAGTCATATGACTTTCCAGAACAATTCTGTTTGTCATCTGTTGCCTTTATGTTGAAAACACTGTGGGCATGTTGCAGCCAACTGTGGAGCCATGTTTTACCAAAAAAAATGCAGGGGACACAGTTTGTCTATCTTCTCACCTCACACAACTCTGCCCTTTAATGTCTCCCTGAAATATAGGATGATGTGAGATAATAATAGTTTGTGATAACCCAGAATATTTATTTGGCCACACTCAGGCGGACCCAGAGGTGTCAACACAGAGCGGGGGCTATGATGTGGAGCTGTTTGTGGACACTCCAGACTACGATCTGATCTGCACCATATGCCAGGGGGTCCTCAGGTGTCCAGTAAGAGCCGCATGCCACCACATCTTCTGTAAGAAATGCATCTTACAGTGGCTGAAGAGGTACAAAACATGGATGGGAAAAAAAGAGCATTATACTGCATTGGATTGTTATTCATGTTTGTCCAATACGAACAGAACAGAACAGGACTAACTGTTGATTATCCTCTATAGGCAGGAGACCTGTCCTTGCTGCAGGAAGCCTGTTAACCCGAGTTTGATCTTTGTCATGTTCAAGCTGAGCAAATCTATTGGGCGCATGAAGATCAAGGTAGGAAACTGGAAGTAGAAGGTGTACATTTATAAATCATAGTCAGAGTTGTGTAGTGTAATTGTGACAGCTCTTGTTTTAGTAATTCAGTGGCTACATTAGTACTTTGGGAGAGGGCCTAAGAAGTGGCCCTTCACTATCTCTTGAAGCTCTAGGGAGGGGGTCTGTAAAGGGGTCCACTGTGGGTTTTTACACTGGGTGTTTATCTTGTCTTGTGAACTGGTTCATAGGGCGTATTCATGTTGTTAAGGTTACAGTCATGATGTGACTATGACTCTTTCAGTAATGAATATCTGAAACTATAGCAGTTCAACTAACATTAATTTCATGATCAATTAATTCATCCATTATTTTTTTTATCATTAATATTTTATTTAACTTTTTAACAATACACAAGTAATTCTGAAAACTACATACATATGCACCACAATCTTCTCTGATCCACGAACAGCAGATGGGCTCAGACACTCAGAATGTGTGCAACAGAGCACCACGTACATGGCGTATGATTCACTTCAAGATACATCAACTCCAGCAATACTCCAAGTAGCTTCTCCATTTGGGTCACATATTTCTCCATCATGTCCTTAGAAATGAAAGAGATTTTTTCATGTGATGCAACTTTTGCCAGCTCTGTGAATCATTCCTTCAAACACAGCTCACCTGGTTTCCTCCTGTTTCTCATTATAATTTGCTTTCCCACCATTACACCGGTCTGACTTAAGTCCCTGGCTTCAAAGTGAGATGCCATTTGAGAACATACAGCCTCAGGCAAAATTTTAAGTTAGTCCGAGTAATGTTTTTTACTTTCATGAACCTTTATTCATTATGAATGTATTAAAAAGCCATCCATCTTTTTTTAGCTCATCAATTAGTCTGTAAAATGTCAGAAAACATCTACTCAGCTACATTTCAAAGGGAAATAATGTACTTTAAATATCACTACATTTATTTGACAGCTTCAATTACTAGTTATTTTACAGATTGTACATAGAAAACAAATGATGAGTTCATGAAATGGTGAGAATTACATCTACATCTGCCAAAAAAAGGTTACTTACACGTTTGTGTATCAGCATTAATATCCCAATACAGGACCCATAATACATAAATAAACTCACTATTTTTCAGTACATTATAAGTATACTTTAAGTGCATTTTGCTGATAATGCTTGCTTAGTTTTACTTAATCTGCTTGAATAATAAAGTCACTCAACAGTACTTCCAGTTGAGAAGTGTGCTGCAGATGTATGTGTGTCATGTGGCATTGCTTTCTTTCTGTTTCTCTGTATCTGGCCTCCTACAGTGCAAGAATGAGATCCGTGGTTGTGCAGAGACCTTCTCCCTCTCGGAGCAGTACTGCCACAGCATGAGCTGCCTCTACGAGCTCATCCCCTGTCCATACCAGGGCTGCCGGGCGCAGCTCCTTCGCAGGGACCTGGACACCCACGCACGCCACTGCGAACACTGGCGTCAGCCCTGCCACATGGGCTGCGGGACGATCCTCTCCCACCGCACCCAGGCTCAACACAACTGCTACAAGCAGCTGAGGCAGGAGTATGAAGTCAGACAGAGGAACCACAGGGCCATCGCCACCGCCCTGCAGAGGAAGATGAGGAGGATGCAGAGCACCATGGCCCACATGAAGAGGCAGATAGGGCTGATCTGCGAGAGCCTGGAGGTGATGGACGACCTGCACGAGGTAGAGGAGGAGGACCTCGGAGAGAGCAGTGGCAGCTCCGGTGGGACTCCAAGTAGCAACAACAGCAACTGCTGAGGGACGAGTTAGTTGGTACTGCTGCTGGTTGGCTACTGCTGTGTATAATATCTGCATGTGTTCATCACTTTGAAGGTGTGTGTTTTTAGAATATGGTACATGATTAAAAAGAGTGTAACAATTTTTGTGCTGTATTTTCATCTATTTTGTAAATAAATTATTTAACATCTACACTGTCATCCTGATGATCATTCAAGAGGAGAGTTTTATTTTTCAGCAAGTTTCCTCAATAATGCAAAACACTATCAGTGTGCTTACTGAATAAATACATTAAATCTATATTATTAAAAACTGTATCAGACAAAGTAAAACAAAATGATGTCCTCCAACAGAGCAGAGTTTCTATTCCAGCGCTTTTCACTGTGAGGGAGCTTGACTAGTTTTGTTTTCTTTTTGTTTGTTTTTTTGAAATGCTAAAATATTACCTCATCTAGAATATAAAACATAAAAAATCACTATCAAACTTTTAAAACCAGTGAGGGAGTAATGAAGTACTTCTGCATTGGAGGAAATCTCGCGATAAAACCTCTATATAAAACCCGACGAGACTTCTCGTGGTTCTTCTTCCTGTTTTAACGATCACGTAAGTAGGATGGAGTCCCGCACTTTCCCATCTAAATCCTACTTTATCTCACACATCCTCCCGCGTGATATATTTATTATACCTACAAAACTACACATAGATATTTAATTTCAAAGCCCTGCTTGTATTTCCGAGCACAATGTGGCAGAATTTGAGATATATTTGAGAATATTAAAGTCCTCACCGCTAAACATGGCGGCGATGGTTGTTTTCTGTGAGATAAACGGGATGGTTACACGTGTGTTTGCTAACTTTAGCTACAGCGATTACAGGAGATACTCATTTTTATCTGTGTTGTGTCTTAACAGCAAATGGCGGACGACGCCGGTGGTAGAGGAGGTTTTCGCGGAGGTTTTGGCGCAGGTGGC
The DNA here is from genome assembly GCA_026686955.1 of Epinephelus cyanopodus. Taxonomy (NCBI): domain Eukaryota; kingdom Metazoa; phylum Chordata; class Actinopteri; order Perciformes; family Serranidae; genus Epinephelus; species Epinephelus cyanopodus. The sequence continues at coordinate 14,876,620 of CM048929.1, forward strand.
CGCGGCAGGGGCCGTGGACGCGGCAGAGGCCGTGGCAGGGGCCGCGGTGCCCGGGGCGGCAAGTCCGAGGACAAGGAAGTAAGTTCCATATGTTGTAGTAAATGCGGTGTATGTAGTAAGACAGTAGCTTCTGTTTAGTAATGACACGAGGAAATTGTCACTGACACGCTCTTGTCTGTTGTCAGTGGGTGCCAGTGACCAAGCTGGGCCGCCTGGTTAAGGACATGAAGATCAAGTCCCTGGAGGAGATCTACCTGTACTCTCTGCCCATCAAGGTAAGCTGTGAATGAGGATGACTATAGTGACAGACTGCTAACTGTCAAATGGCAGGTCTTGTGCATGTATAAAAGTGCATTAGTAATGTCCCCAGAATGATCCTGTTAATTTAAAGAGCAATACCTCTGTGCATTGTTCCCCAAAGAAAGATTAGTGCTGATGATGTTTGACAACTTAATTTCCGATACACTTAAGGCTGCTTTTCATGTATTTCCAGAAACTTTACGCTCTTGAAATTGTCTTACAATGGAAGCTAGAAAGGATTTATTGTGTATGAAGCAGGGATGTGCATGATAAGTCAAATAAATGCTGGTAGCTGGCGCCAGAAATTCGAGCTTTTTGAACTGAGCGTGTGTTTTTGAATTGATATGGCCGGACACTAAATACACAGTAAAAACAATGTTCGTTATTTAGTGAGTTGTGGTGTTTTGTAGGATAATATGCAATGTTCATACACATTTCAGGAGCATTTAAACTTAATTTTGTTATTGAAAAATATAGATTTCAAATAGCTCTTACATTATATGCAGCATTGTTTTTCAAACTATCTACTGTTATAGATTTTGCACAATATTGACTGTTTTACTTTTAGACTAGTATAGTTTTATTTTAGATGTCAGGGAAATTAGTCATTGGGAACATCTGTAGTATGAACATGCACATTTGTGGTCAAATACAAGTGAAACATCCTTGTTTTTTCAAAGATGCTCTGGGGTTTCATTCATAAGATGTGATGCATGGCTTATTTAATACATAATAAATGCATGCAAAACCTTATGTCGGATGTGGTGATATGGTACAATATCACATCTGTTCACTTTTCTCCTGCAGGAGTCTGAGATCATCGACTTCTTCCTGGGTTCTGGCCTGAAGGACGAGGTGCTCAAGATTATGCCTGTCCAGAAGCAGACCAGGGCTGGTCAGCGCACCAGGTTCAAGGTGAGTCGTCATTAACTCTGTAATGAAAGGGTTTATTTTATCAGTCGTACGCACATAAGTTTTATTGGTGCAGATGTGACATTGTTGGCTTTTGTTCACAGGCCTTTGTTGCCATTGGCGACTACAACGGCCACGTGGGTCTGGGTGTGAAGTGCTCCAAAGAGGTGGCCACAGCCATCCGTGGTGCCATCATCCTGGCCAAGCTGTCCATCGTCCCCGTCAGGAGAGGTTATTGGGGTAACAAGATCGGCAAGCCCCACACCGTGCCCTGCAAGGTGACCGGACGCTGCGGCTCTGTCCTGGTGCGTCTCATCCCTGCCCCCCGTGGTACTGGCATCGTGTCCGCCCCTGTGCCCAAGAAGCTGCTCATGATGGCTGGTATCGATGATTGCTACACCTCCGCCAGGGGCTGCACCGCCACCCTCGGCAACTTCGGTAAGATTCTTCTGATGGTTGCGTGTCTTAATCTGTGTTGTGACTGGTTTTCTCCTTGCTCTGCTCAGCTTCACCTCTGCAGTGGTGTAGTTGTCGTTATCAGGAGGGAAAGAAACGAGTATTGTAATGCACGGCAGAGAGACCGTTATAGTGGTCTCCTCTGTTCCCCTTTTCAGTGCTCTACATTGTTTTTAAGACTGCAGCACTATCATGTGCTTAAAGCTTCATCTTAAACATCTAATGATTGTTTCTTTTATTTCCTCATCAGCCAAGGCCACGTTTGACGCCATCTCCAAGACTTACAGCTACCTGACCCCTGACCTGTGGAAGGAGACCGTCTTCACAAAGTCTCCCTACCAGGAGTTCACTGACCATCTGGCCAAGACTCACACCAGGGTGTCTGTTGCGAGGGGACAGGCTGTCCAGGCCGCTGCCTCCTAAACTTTTTGTACAGAGAATCGTTGAATAAACGTTCTGAAACAAATTACGTGTGTCATGTATTACTTGTGCATACCTTGACAGATCAGGGGTGGTGTTGATCAAGAAGCACCTCAAACGCCCAGTAATTAAATTATTTTGAATAGGAGCACAGTGAAATATTACAAAGTTAAATATTTTCTCAGCAAGACTTTTTACTATGAGCATTACCACGTAGGGGTGGGCGATGTAAGAATCCTCAAGTATGTAATATTGATGATACACTAACCTGAGGAAGCGCAAGTTAATTTTTAATGGATAAAATCCTGACTGGACTCTACATAATTTAGCAAATTAATTGAAAACTGCAGGTATATTTTGTTAGAGTTAAAGGTCATTAAAAGTCCAGAGATTTTTAAATCCTTAAATCACTGAACCTCATACTTCATACTTGCACTTAAACTGTCAAAATGTAATGAATGTAACTCTTGACTGGATTTCTTTATAAAACTGCCTCCACACAACTACATATTTACCTGCAATGCTTGAGTAAGCATAAGATGATTTGTCCAAAAATCTAATACATTTGGTTAAAAACAACTTAACTTTTAAAAGGATTAAATTCAAGTGTCTGATAAATGCAGACATCCTGAAGAAGTAAAATGTCGAGTTAAGGGAACAGTGTACAAGTAGCAAAATCTGACACATTATCTCTGGGAATCCAACTACTGAGGGTGTATTATTTCAGCTGTTCATCCTCCATCACGTGGTTGTTCTAAAGACCCGATAAGCTCTTACTGATCATGAAAGTCACTTGACAATATTAAGTTTCTCTACCAACTTTCAGAGTTGCATACAGCTTGAATAACTTTCCAGCACTGGGACATTCATGCATGCACAGTCACAGATGTCCAGGTGTGTGTGTGTGTGTGTGTCACTTTGAGGACAGAATGAACAGATGTGATTTATCACATAACATTTTATTTTACAATTATTACACAGGACAGATTGTAGGGAACTGTTTTTAAGCACTCTGGGCCTGAGCAGCCATCATTCGCTCTTTTTGCTTCATTAGACATTTCCTGCCACTGGCGTACGCTCCCAGGTCTCCATCTAGAAAAAGGAAAATCCATAAATTCATAAATGTTTCCAAATTTCTTTGTGTTACACCTTGCATGTCCAAGCTCCAAACAGCGCAGTACTTACAGCGTGACAGGAAGCTCTTGGTCACCTCGTTGAACTGCTGTATTTCTTTGGCACAGTTCTGCTCGTAGCTGGCTCCCTCTCTCTGCTGACAGGCCCTCATACGCTCCTGCATTATCTTCACAATCTCCTGGTCCACTTTGCTGAGAGATGAAGACAACAACACGGGATGAAACTCCTCACCTCTATCTCCACCCTGACTGCTACAGCCATCTAACAGGTGTATGGATTCACTTTTGAGTCCTTATACACATTTTTACACCAACTTTTGTCTTACGATGGAAGCCTTATTATTCAAAAGAGGCCGGACTAATGCATGGCTAAACATCTGTGGACACATGCACACTAGACACATATGTGATTGTCGAACATCACATTCCAAAGCTATGGAAATTTATGGGCTGCATAACCGTTTCAGCTCTTCTGCAAAGATTTTCCAAAAGATACTGGGAAGACTTGTAACCATTCAGCTACACACTCTGTGCAGGCCACTCAGGTTCCTCCACATCCAAACCACAAAATAGGTCAATAGCTTGCTTTATCGAAACAAATAATTGTTTATTTCTCACACTTTACTGTACGTTTTAGTCTTGTATTTTATGCCTGCCTTATTCTATTTTAGCTTGCGTTTATTTTCTACTCTCTTGCTCTTTAATGACTGTCTTAAATGTATATAAATGCCATTTTCTAATGCGTCTCATTTGCACATTCATGTGATGTTTCAAGTAGAGCATGTGGAATAACCTTGTTGCTCAAATGTGCTATACAGACATACGTATGTTTGTGTTGTCTCACAGTGGAAAGCACATATTTGTCTAAAATATGGATAAAATTGAGCTATGCGGCCTCTGCTGATCTCCCCAGTTTCACTGAGCTCTTTATATTGTATTCATAACCTGTTGCCTTCAGGGGCCCATCAGGTAGAGTGCACACTGCAGAAAACACATGGCTGCATCATGACATTTCATCCACAGGTCCTGAGACTAACTACTCCTATTCTGGAATACAATCCATTTGGAGGTTTGCTCTGTGTAAAGACATTGCTGTCACTGCTAATCCACAATACAGGGATTCAGACTTTGGTATAAATTCAGAAGCTGACATTCTTTTAATACAGACTGTGCTGCACAAATGCTGCAAAGTTGAAACGGAGCTTGTAGGGCCTTGAGGGTGTGGGAGCATAGAGGGCCTGGCCTTCACCTGCAAAATGCCTCTAAAGTTAGCATGTACTAACCAAGGAAAATATATTGTCCTCTGTATCAACCAGGAAAAGACTCAAATTGACCTCAAAGAGATGCAAAGGAAGTACAGAGAGAAACAAAGCAACTCCAAAACAGAGTGAAAGCAACCACAAAGTTTGTATTTTTTGCTCCTTGGGGCCCACTGTACTATAATCTGCTCATGTCTGATGGTGCAGGGCATTTGACGCTTTGTACAGTTAATAATCCAACCATGTGTAGGTTTTATTCTACTAACTGAACAGTATATTTTGTATGTCATGTCCATCGGGCTGAAAACATCCAATCTCATCTGCATCCCTTCATGTTACTCACTAGTCTCTCCTCCACTGCATCTCAGCCTCATAGTAGCAGACGTAGTCTCCCTCCTGGCACTCCGTCAGGTCAGGGACACGGCGAAACTTCTGGTGGTAGTAGACTGGCTTGTTTTTAGACCGGATGTTGTCAACAGCATCTGGACGAGGGGGGAAAACAGTTCAGGGCATTAATAAGACAAACCTACACAAGACCATGTAGGTTGTACTGCGATTCGGTGCGTCCAAAATTGACGCTAGCTAGCACAACACCAAGCATAACGGCACATTGCTAACGAAATACGCCAGTTAATCAACTACTGTAACAAATCAGGACCGTGTGATTCATTAAATGTTACATTCCGCAAGAAAGAAGCAGTGATGGCTCCGTTAAAAGGTTTAAAACACTATCAACATGTCTCCTGATAGCTGTGTTGTTGTGCTAGCCTGTTAGCACGGTTAGCTCTGTTAGCTTACCTCTAAATGTGGTGACAGGAAGGTCCACGGAGTAGTAGAAGAGTTTAGTCAGAATCAGAGCCGGGTTTGGCAGATTTGTCTCCTTCTTCTCAACAGGAGTCTGCCGCGGAGGCTCCGGATATGCTCTTCTATCAGCGTCCGCAGGCATTTTGCCCAATTTTGACAAGGACTAAGAAAATCCTACAATTCGACCTCAGCAGCTCTCCTTTCCGAGGAGGCGCATGCGCAGCAGACACAACATAATGGCGAAGTAGAGGTCAAAAAATGCAAAACTTCATATTGTCCACATGGCATTTTTCTTTCCAGATTATTTAACAAGTATTATTTGTTACAAAAACTATCCCAAACGAGTAATTTAGCACAAGCCTACATAACAGTGTTTTTAAAACATGAAGGTCGAAGGGTAAAGGTCAGAGGTGGAAGTGTTGTACCATGACAATCCAGCAGGTGGTGCTGCAGAGAATGAAACACATGCACAGTGTAAAGCAATAAGCATTTCTGGCACCTAAAGGTGTTTTGATATTAGTCATCAAAGAGCATTTAAAGGCCCAGTGTGTCGGGTTTAGGTGGATGTATTGGCAGAAATAGCATATGATATAATAAGTATGTTTTCTCTAGTGTTTAATCACCTGAAATAAAGAACTGTTGTGTTTTCATGACCTTAGAATAAGTCGTTTATAGCTTCATAGGTTGTGGGTCCTTGTCTGGGGAGATCATCATGTTTCTACAGTAGCACAGAAGGGACAAACCAAACACTGGCTCAATAGGGCCATTCGCATTTTCCCGTCAGCCACCACAGCAACAAGTTTGTTTGTTTTTAATATCAAACTGCTATACTCAGTGTTTTTACAGGTTTAAGTGGTAAATGAACCTGCACTTGTATCAGGCCTTTCAAGTCTTCTGACCACTCAAAGCACTTTTACACTACATGTCACATTCACCAGTTCACACACACATTTACACACTGGCGGCCGAGGCTACCCTACAAGTGTTCATCTCCTGTGCACCTCATACAAACTCACACACTCACACGCTAATGGTTCAGCATCTTTAGGGTTCAGACCGAGGATGCTTTGACATACGGGCTGGAGGAGCCTGGGATCAAGCGACCTCTCTTCTGATTGGTGGACGACCTGCTCTACCTCTGTCCATTTGTTTTGAAGGAAGACACCTATGCAGACAATTCAGCTCCCGGTACAAATCTCCTAAACAATAAACGCTGAAAGAATTTTACCAGGAGAAATTTCAACTGGTTGCAATGTACAATCTTCACCACTAGATGACACTAAACCCCCTAAATCTAACACTGTTTCTTTCAAATGCCAAAAAAAAAAATATTTATTTATTTCTGAAAATGCACAGTTGTTCACCAAAACTATAGTTGTGTGCCTGTTTGCCTATAGTGTAGGCTACAGAAGCTGCTAGGAACCTAGAAAATAGCTCAAAGACTATCTAAAATTCAACCGTGCAGATCTAAAAAGCAGCACTGACAAACAGGTGTGTCTCAGCTGGAGAAAAATACAGATACAGATCACTCCTATGCTAGAATATCTGCTGTCCAATGTCATGAGGCCTGATGTATATAATTAACACCTCAAACTGTGACACTGTTTACCCCTCGTTCTCCTCAGAAGATTTTCCTTGCCTCCATCTCCACAGGAAAACACCATAACTGCTGAATTATAATCATTCCCTATGAAGATATCATTGCTCTTTAAAGACAGAGAAAAGACTGTATCCATCCTAGAGCAGACCAGGTGAATGTTGGCCCCATGACAATGAAAACCTTCCTCTTTTCTCTCCTTTCTTGGTCATGTGGTTCCTGTCCACTGAGCCTCCCCACCTCCTCAGACCTGAGATTACCCTCGTCCCTCCTCCTATCTTCTCCTGTCAGAACTTGGCAGAGATTACCTTGTTTGAAAGCGAATACGGCTCCTCAGCTGGGCCAAACACCAAATTAGAGCTCTTACACTCTGTATCATCTTATGTATGACCCTCACATCAGCACTGGACCCTCTCTCTCTTTCTATCCCTCGGCTGGACAGTGCGCGGACATGGTCAGTGCCTCTCATATTTTTTGGTTCTTTCCTACTATAAAGGGTACATGAATTAACAGTTTTGTTTTGCAGTCTTTGACTTGAACTACTTGTGTGTTTGGTTTATCACTTTGTTTGGCCGTGTAGTGTTTATAAAGGGAAGATTAAGCATATTGAAAAGTTATCTTGTAATGGCTGCCTCTGAGGAGACCACGTGGAATACTGAAATGGTGGCTTCTTTTTAGAAGAGAGTACAAACAGATGGCCTGGACACACCTGAAGATTAAGGAACTGTTACAGCATATTTTTTTGATATCCTGTTTCATTTTATTACAACTTCTGGAGGCCTGTAATATCAGAGGATTAGAATATCTGAAGAGTTCCTGGAAACAGGAGCGCACACGAGGATTGATGGTGTCTCTTCCTGATCTACCACTGCACTTCTTATTAAAAAAGTTACTGTGATACTTCTGGGTTAAGCTTCCTGTGTTTCATTTTAATAACTAGTGTGTCCTTCTCAGTCTCACCGCAAGTTCCACGCACCCCGTCATGGACACATGGGGTTCCTGCCCCACAAGCGCAGCAAGAAGCACAGAGGCAAGGTGCGCACGTGGCCCAAAGATGACCCCAGCCAACCTGTCCACCTCACTGCTTTCCTGGGTTACAAGGCTGGCATGACCCACACGCTGAGGGAGGTGCACCGCACTGGCCTCAGTATGTATAACCAGACTTACAACAGCATGGGTGCATGGAGGACAAAACATTACCTCTGAGTGATGTTTGCTGTTTATTTGAGGGGATAATGGGCTTATAAGATCAAGTGTTAAAGTACCCTACAGTTTTCTGTACAGATTTTAATGGTAACTTTGATATTTTTCAACATTTTTTTGTCTAAGTGACAAATGTGTTGAGCAAAAGTGTTTGTTTTTGTCACTGACGGGCTCAGATTGTTATTCTTCTGTAAGTGTCTGAGAACGTTATGGAATGATCCCTACAGAGGTCGACCTCTAGGTCAAAGAGCAAGATCCTTTTTGTTTCAACAGAAACAGCCTCGAAATTGTGATTGCAAAACCCACCACACTCAATTTAAATTAATAGCAATTTTATCTTTGTAAAACACACTTGCGTCAAATTTTACAGCAACAAAATAAAGCTCACAAAAGCAATCTTGGTTCAACAATCACCAACTCTGGTGTGGTTGAAATAAACCTGTCATTCACCCAGTTAGATGTGAAAATATGCGGCTCTATGCATTCTAAAGTGACTGTTTATTTAAATAGAGTCTGGTGGGTTTGGTGATAGCGATTTCTCAGTTGATTCTGGTTAAACAAAAAGGATCTTACTCTTCAACAAAAACCTATTTCTCTGTAGGGATCCTCCCCACGATGTTGCCAGACACTTATAAGAATAATCTGATCCTGTCAGTGGCAAAACAAGCACCTTTAATGGACGTAAAAAGCCTGTTTTGTGGATGCCAGCTGCAGCAGTCTTGTGTTGTTCCCGTTAGTCATTTAAAGCATTGAAAAATGGAATCCAGGTTGAAAACTACAAAGTAGTTTCCCTCATAGTGACTTTTATACTGTTCTTTAATTTGTATTGGGGTCAAACGCAGCCTAAAGTACATGCTTTAGTTGCCATCTATTTTGCTTATTTTTGCCTTTCTCTGCTGTATATTGTTCACAAATCATAAAATGCCACTGTTAAAATGTCATGCTTGACAGTTAAAGTTTCTCAGCTGATAATTATTTTCTATGTTTCTCCCCCAGAGATAGCAAAGCGTGAGGAAGTAGAGGCGGTTACCATAATAGACACTCCTCCAGTCATTGTGGTGGGGGTCGTGGGATACATTAAGACTATCCGCGGCCTGCGCACGCTCAAAACCATCTTTGCTGAGCATCTCAGTGACGACTGCAAGCGCCGATTTTATAAAAACTGGTGTGTGGGTGTGTGTGTGTGTGTGTGTGTGTGTGTGTGTGTGTGTGTGTGTGTGTGTGTGTGTGTGTGTGTGTGTGTGTGTGCAGCAAATTGAGCGTTGCCTTACCGACAATGTATCTACATTGAGCTCTCCTGTGTTTCAGGCACAAGAGCAAGAAGAAGGCCTTCAGCAAGTACAGTAAGAAGTGGCAGGATGAGACGGGAAAGAAACAGCTGGACAAGGATTTCTCTCAGATGAAGAAATACTGCTCAGTGATCAGGGTGATTGTTCACACTCAGGTAGGCCGGCCAGTTTACAGCTGAATGCAATCCAGTTTTAGTGTCCCATCCCACGTCATGTAGACTCCACTGGCCCAATGATTGGCAGCTATTCACTTATGTAGCTATTGAATCCACCTCTGCAAAAGGGGCAGAAGTGTCAGAGGTATCCACCCGACCACATGCAATGGAAAGAAAAGCTGCCACATCCTAAATCCCTCTGGTGCCAAGAGCAAAACAACCCTGGCTACAATGCTCCGTCTGATGGGAGCACTGGAGGGTGCCGTTTCAAATAGCAGTTTAAAAATAATTCTCGGGGCAGAACCTGGCTGCTCACCCAGACTTTGCTGAGGGGAAACCTTTACCTTGGCAGCAATCAATGTGAAGATCAGCCAACTCTTAACAGTGTTGCTGGGATGTTTTTCTGTCCAGGTTTCAGCTCTGGAAATAAAAATACAAGTTCAAACATGATCCTGTGCTAAATAATAATAACTCTAATTATACAAACACTTTATAATTAGAAAAGCTTTTCTACATTTATTTGACTCCTTTCAGTTGTAGCTAACGGGTGTTTCCATTTCCAGATGCGATTGCTGCCCATATTGCAGAAAAAGGCCCACATTATGGAGGTGCAGCTAAACGGGGGAAGCGTCTCGGACAAGGTTGACTGGGCTAAGGAGCACCTGGAGCAGCCTGTGCCTGTTTCTACCGTCTTCAGCCAGGATGAGATGATTGATGTCATTGGAGTCTCCAAGGGACATGGCTTTAAAGGTTGGAAATGATAATAATCGTAGAGGGAGAACTATTATATTGTTCAAGCTCGGACTAGCTGTGCCAGTCCAAGGACTTGTAAAATAAATGCACTCGCTTATATACTTGTTTCTGGCTCTTTCGGCTGATAGGTGTGACAAGCCGCTGGCACACAAAGAAGCTTCCTAGGAAGACTCACAAGGGCCTGAGGAAGGTGGCCTGTATTGGAGCCTGGCACCCGGCCCGTGTGGCGTTCACTATAGCTCGTGCTGGTCAGAAGGGCTACCACCACCGTACTGAGATCAACAAGAAGGTGAGCTGAGAGTTAAGAGTACAACTTCAAGCGCAAGACTTCATCTTGCGTCCATATGTGTGCTCCTCGTGTCCTCATGTGTCCTCAGATCTACCGCGTGGGTAGGGGCGTGCACATCCGGGATGGAAAGGTGATCCGGAACAATGCCTCAACTCATTACGACACCAGCCAGAAGACCATTTCTCCTATGGTACTCCCATTTTTTGAGACTATGATATGCACTAAAGAAAAACGTTCTAAGCAGCCCTATGTATGATGTAATAACCACACCTGCATGGCAAACTTTAACACTGCACAGAGGTTTATAATGCATCATGATGTAGCACTGCTGGTGTAATAATATCCTGTAAGGTCTCCAATTTTCTAATTTCATTTATTTTTAATTCCCTCGTTTATCCATTTTTAGGGAGGCTTCCCCCACTATGGTGAAGTGAACAATGACTTTGTGATGGTGAAGGGCTGCGTGGTCGGGGCTAAGAAACGTGTCCTCACCCTCAGAAAGGTACAGCTTGATTCTGAGAGTCCAATTTTAGATCTTACAGGCAGCTCACAGTGTAATGGCACAGCCGTAGCATCTAATTTTCTTCAAGTACAGCTTGTCAGTATGTGTGCATCTGTGTCTTTCCTCCCCCGTAGTCTTTGCTCGTGCATACATCCCGCAAATCCAGGGAGACCATCGAGCTCAAGTTCATCGACACCACTTCCAAATTTGGTCACGGCCGCTTCCAGACTGCCCAAGAGAAGAGGGCATTTATGGTGAGTGTGAGAAGTTTGGCGCACGCACAAATCTGATTACTAGGAAATTCTCCAGCTTTAATATAATCACTGCTTATCTCCCTGCACTACTTTAACACTGACCTCTGGTTTACCTGCAGGGGCCACTGAAGAAGGATGCCCTGAAAACGCTGCCGGAGCCTCTGATCGAGGAGGCCTAAAAAAGATTTCTCATATCTTAATTCTCACAATAATAAAACAGAGTTTCAATTACACTGTGTGTTGTTGCTACATGTACACTAGCAGGGGTGATCCATAAATGCTGCTTGTGTTTTAACTCCCATTAGCTACTTAGACACTAAAACATGGGACATAGGATCCAGGTTGAAAAAGTTCCCCTGTAAGTTAATAACAGATCCATCCATTTAAAGTTTGGAACAGGTGTTTATTCACTGATAAATCCATGAGCATATCAACACTGTTCAGACATAACATGCACCATGATAGCTTGACTGAACATAGTCATCACCATTATCATCTCCATGTTTTTCCAAACTCCTGACAGGATCAGAAACAGATGGATGGATAGTTTGTCCAATCTTTTAAAACAGTGTTCATCAGTAACAGCTTGTTTTGACGTGCAGGAAAGACATCCAGTTTCTGCAATGTTTTTAAAAATGTTGGCATGAAATTAAAAAAAAAAGTTCCCTTTAGGTATTTCATGTGCTCTCACTGGTGCACAGTACAGTCATCTTCACAGTAGAGGGCAATGTAGCACCATTCTCACAGCTCAGAGGTCGCTGCTGTGCTTAGCGAGCCTTCAGGAGGCATCTATCCTGCACTGGTTACAGCCAGCACACTCAGGATAAACACCGAACCGGCACCCAGCTTCAGCAGCCGCAGAATCCGTCAGAGATTCACAGCAGTAGATGCACAATGGCTGATTTTCATCAGCTTAACCCCATGTGTGGTCCCAAAGGGGCAGTACTACTCTGACAGGTAGTCTTGGGACTCCATGGAGGATTGGTGGGATGAGGAATGGATTGAGGATTGGTGGGATGTGGGTGGGTTATCCAGGCCGGACGACATCAGGGGCAGATATAGATCGTCCATATTGGGCATCACAAGCACTTTCTGTTGAGGGGCGAAGGACAGCAAAACCAGATTTGATCATTACGATAATTATTTTAAATGTTACGAAAAATGGTACTTCTCATACTCCTCTAATATTTTTTAAAAGTTATGTTTCAGTTATTCATCTTATCTTTTTGTACATTCGACAGATTCACTGACTTATGGGGCACCAAATGTTCAAATTTGGTTACAATTTTCTAGCTGATATATATTTTAAATGTTTAACTTACTTTCCTGTGAGTTTCCTGTGAATTTCTTGAGACAAAAATTCATGTAAAATAGCACATTATATATAATTTTTAACTGTAGGCCTATATTTATATAAATAAATGTTAAATCTAAACATTAAATGTCAAATCTTAATCTATATGATAAATCTCAATGTTAACAATGTTAATTTAGCTGTTAAAATGTTAATGTAAATATTGAATGTAGATATCAAATCTTTATGTAAATGTTAACTGTAAATGTTAAATCTAATTCTAAACGTTAAATCCTAAATCAAATTAATCCTAATCTATATGATAAATCTAAATGTTACATCCAAATTTAAATGTTAACTGTAAATGCAAATATTAAATCTCACTGTAAATGTTGAATGTTAACTGTAAATGTTAAATCCAAATGCAAATATTAAATGTAAATATTGAATCTAAATCTATGTGAAAAATCTAAATGTTAAATTCAAATATAAATGTTAACTTTAAATGTAAATATTAAATCTTTATGTAAATGTTCACTGTAAATGTTAAATCCAAAGTCACATGTTAAATCTAAATATTAGATCTTAATCCATGCGATAAATTTAAATGGTAAATCCAAATTTAAATGTTAACTGTAAATGTAAATATTAAATATTGACGTAAATCTTAACTATAAATGTTAAATCCAAATTTAAATGTTAAATGTAAATATTAAATATTGACGTAAATCTTAACTATAAATGTTAAATCCAAATTTAAATGTTAAATGTAAATATTACATATGAATATATGTGATAAATCTAAATGTTGAATCCAAGTTTAAAAGTTAAATGTAAATGTAAATGTCAAATGTTAATGTAAATGTTACATGTTAACTCTAATTGTTGAATATTAACTCTGAATGTTTACTCTGGAGATGGAGATAAAGAATGCCCCCCTTGCATATTTTCTACCCATTTAGATTTAACATTTAGATTTAAATTTTACATTTGGATTAAATATTTATCATTATTTTCTTAACATATATTTTGTTAGCAGTTACATATAACATGTTTTAAATGGATTTCTGCCTCAGATATGCGTAAAATAAGCTTAATATTCAGAATATATCGGCTAGAAAATTGTAAATCATATCGACTGACCTGGAACTCGCACTGCAGTTTTTTCTCAATCCACTCAGTGACGTGAGTGAAGGTGACCTCCCTCTCCCCGAGCGTGGGTCGCACATGAAGGTCTAACCTGGGAGGCACCTGGAAACTGTACCTGAGAGGAGAGACACACACTGCATGAGAAATAAAGAAACCTTTGAATGTATGGTATGAAATGACAACACAGTAAACTCAGTACCATATTCTGTCAGTAGGGGGAGGTGGGATGTTGATGGCCAGAGTGCCGGAGAGCTCCAGCACCTCCACGCTGAGCATCAGAGGCATGTTGGACACCTCTGCTATCTTCTTCTTGATGTACTCGTTCTCAGTGGCTTTCTGGAAGTACTTGGACTTTGCTATTTTGTCCACAAATCTCAAGATCTTCCTACTTGTGCTGCCACCAGTGTGCCTGCAGGAGGGATTAGGACAAGGGCACAAACGCAGTAGAGGACTGTGAGTCTAAAAATGACTGCGACTGGGACATAGTACTATTACTGTCTAAACCGGGAGTGAAGTGACTGGTTTATATACTTCACATGTCCATGTTCACAAATTTAAGATTACTACATGGATGCTACTATGTCAACTCCCAAAATGAGGTACTTTATACCCACTGAGGATACACACATGCATCCTATACAATTTTCTGAAAGAAGGACTCAGTCTTTGGTAGAAGTTGAAGGATCCTTGACATAGAGTTCGATGACGTATCATCCTTGAAATTCAGCCATTTACTTGACTTTGAGAAACACCTTTTGGCTCCAAATGACATCACTGTTGCAAGACAACAGCAGCCATATTCAGGATATTTTGGCTTCATGTTTGTACAGTGGAAGGAAGTGGAGACAAGTTATCCATCTTTATGTTCAGTCAGATCCAGTGCCTTTTTTCACCATGCACATTTTGGCTTGGCGTAGCAGGAGAAGCACAGGTGGAGTCAGTGTCTATAACGATGCTGCGCTGCACTGCCATGAGTGGGGCGCAGTATCGTTAAGGTCGTTAAGTCCACCTAGGCTTGTCCTGCTGCATCAAAATGTCTGTTTGACCTGTCAAGATATCTGCCATGAGAAAGTGGTGCTTTTTGCCCTTGAAACACCTGCTGTTACATCACCAAACAAGCTGCGACCACGAGTGCAACATGCTTCAGAAATTACAGTGCAGTGCAGTCGTGTGACCTACACTCAGTGTCATATTTGAGCTCTAAAGTTGTTAATTTACCCTTCTGCTGCTACAGCTGTGCTCTTATCTCCCAGAGACCCCTGCTGCTCGGAGATGGGGACTTCCTCTTCATCAGACGAGCCTGCGCTGGATGACTCCTCGTCACTATCAGCCAGTATGCACAGCCTGGGCTTAGAGCTGAACAACACACAAGAGGCACAGCTTAACGCAAACTCACTACTGAGCTTTGCAGACTCATTCCTTCTCAAGCACACTCACATCCACCTCCACACTCTCTCGTTATCTGCTGAGGAATATAAAATGGGGATGCGTCTCACCCTACTTGCTGGGTCTCTAGTATGCTGTGAGCCTCGTCCTCTCCTTCTTTACCCAGTTTGCACAGGTTCATCTTTGTCTCCAGGGTCATCTGAAGACAGCCTGTGTACACCACCTCCAGCTCCAGCCACAGCCTTGGGGATAAAGGGAGGCAGGTAGCAGGTAAGATCAGATCAGATTTCTTAACAAGCCAACATCTCTCGTTGATCTGGCCTGGGACACTGTTGTTGCAGAAGGAACATTAGACCAACAGAGGATAGCTCGGGCATACTATTGTCAGTTAAGCTTAGTCAAGGCCAAGAGGATTGCTAATCTCTTAGGCAGGAGAAAGCTTTCAGGGCGGGTGCGACAAACTGTAATGAAACAAATGAGATCATTGCCTAAGCTGACTGCAGGTTTGTGTGTGAGAGGAGAAATCTGGGTAGAGACTGCTGGGTAAACCTTATTTGGTGGCTCTTTGGTACAGAGTGGTATAGAAAAGAATCTAGAATCACCGCCTTGGGGTTGTTTGCCTCCACCAGCCAGTCAAGGTGCAGTTTACATCTATGTCTGTTCGGACTTACTTGCTGCATTAAACTAAGATCAACTACAGGTCACTGAGTTTATACTATAATTTATCATAATGAAGACTGACCAAGGGTACAAGTTTTTCCACATCAGCTTCATATATGGATTTTGCTTCAAAGATGATACAAATTCTAAAACACGGATTATTCACCCAGCAGCACTGAAGATCTACCGATCTGCACAGTTTCAAGATGGGCACCAAAGTTCAGCGTCAACTCAGGAACCTTCTGTTCCTGAGTTATGGTGTTGAATAATGGCCAGAGAAGAGTTTTATGCATAATATTGTGATGTCACAGTGAAGCTGACCTTTGACCTTTTGAATATAAAATGCCATTGTTCCATCATTTTATCCTGTTAGACATTTATGTCAAATTCTGTCATAATTAGTGTATGAGTTCTTGAGTTATGGCCAAAAACGTATTTTGTGAGGTCACAGTGACCTTTGACCTAGGTCACTGGGTCTGCCCACTACACCGAGTTCAAGCTGGCTGATTGGTCTCGTATTGTTACATGTAATAGCGCTTTCTCATTTCAAATAAAACCAACCAATGTGTGCCGTGGGTGGAGGTGATAAGCCAATCGGTGTCACGGGCAGGACTGACACCGTCGTCTAGCTGTTGTCGAGTGGTGCGCCGGAACCAATGCGGAGTGTTAACAACAATGACAAGTGCTGTAGAAAAGATAGACGCGGCCATTAATGTGTTTTGAATCCTGCCCGACGTGTAGTTTGTTTTCACTTCGCTCCACTCCACTCTTAAAACGTCAAAAAAAAAAAATCAAGACTAAGAGTTCACAGCCAGTGGATCAGTGGGACTTTACTCAGGCACAGAGCAAGAGCATACATGAGTACTTTTTCAATGCAACGTACTGTATATGAAAGTAAATACACACAACTGTACCTCTGCGGTCCAGTGTAGGTTTGGATGTGCTGAGAACTTGAGGTAGACATGTGCCCATGTCGAGATCTGCCAGAGTCAGCTCATTCATGAAGTACGGCAACTTGTAATGAGACAAACAGCAGTTTTAATTAATTAACATGCTGCGTTTATGCCAGACATAAAATTCCAACTGGAATCTATGTAAAACAGATAGAGAGGCTCCACGGGGAAAGATAATTACTTCAAACAAATGAGTGCGCAGAGGAAACCTGCAGTGTGTACCAGTGTGTGTGTGTGTGTGTGTGTGTGTGTGTGTGTGTGTGTGTGTGTGTGTGAAGGACAGAGGAGCAAGATAGTAAAAAAAGGATGGTGTGTGTCAAAGAGGAGAGCAGGAAATGAGTAATGAGATGCTGCAGCGCCATCAGTGCTCCGCTACTCACTCCCACCTCCTGCCTTTGGAACCAGAGCGAGTGCGTTATCAGCAGACTGACTCTCTCTCCCACACGCACATACACAGACTCACACACACATACACACACACACAGGAAAGAGAGCTGCTGCGCTGAATTTTCCATCGTGACATCTTTTGACCTTGTGCACAAACCAGAGCTGATAATCAGGTCGTATCATCGAGCGACACAGTTCGCAGAGCTCCAACTTACAGTACACTCATTGTTGCCTCACTGTGTCATTAGTCAGTGTGACACTGATGACGGTGTGAATATGAAGATGAATGTGAATATAAACACGAACAGTTCGCAATCATTCTGTCGCCCAAGGACTTTGGACTAACCTTGTATAAATAAATCACCCTCCTCCTCCACCCTCACCTTGATCTTGCTGAGTTTCTTCTGGATCTTGTGCGCCACCTGATCGGTCCAGTACTTCTCTCGCAGAAAGTCCCAGAAGATCCGTCCCACCAGGGAGTTCACCCAGGTGGGCTGGCTCTCTGCAGAGCATCCCTCTGCCCCTGAACCAGCACTGGACTCAGCTGCAGCTTGACCTCCAGATCCATGCTCTTCAGCGTGAATCTACAGGGAATAACAGAGAGATAAGACCCTGGAGGACATTTATGTTTGCACAATATTTTAGAGGTTATATGACCTGGCAAGACCAAGATGCACTTACAAATTTTTGCCTTTTATATAGTTATCTATCCTCACACCCCGATTCTGCTGATTCTCTAAACATCAGGACAGACTGTCTCTACGTGGGGTGCCAATACCAAATCACCCGTGCCAGGTCAAGCAGCTCAGTCAGTTCCTATAAATATCTTTCCACCCAGGTGATACTTGATATTTCTGCACATTGACATTTGGTCAAGTCAGCAGGGCTGCGTTTGGCTGAGCCAGCATCCTACACAAGGCTGGCCTGAGCACTTAGAACAGTGGAACAGTAGCTGATATTGACCAGCTCCGATCAATAGGAGTCATGTAGAGTATTAGCATGACATGCAGAGGGTTAGTAGAGCAAAGGTCTGAAATCTGCTCACGCTGTAAATTATAACTGTACGAGCTCCAGCACTGTGATGCTAGACCTGATACTACACCTACAAGCTAAATAAAAGTGTTGCTCAGTGACCTTCTTGTGGGTTGTGGGGCTGCCCTTGTCACTGTGGCAGGGGCTGGGAGTGGGATTGCAGCTCTGTGAGCCCATCAGTTGAGTCATGTAGGTGCTGTACTCCAACAGCGATCTTGTTTTCGTAGCTCCCGGCAAGTCGTGCAGCTCCTCTGTGCTTTCTTTAGCAGCGTCTGCACCACATGGTGGTTCTGAGTGACAGAGGAAAGGCAGACACAAAGCGAGTGAGCTGAAGGAGCGGGTAAATATATCTCAGAGTCTGCACAAACATCAGTCTGTGCTGCACTCGATTTAACTGTGTTCATGTTTAAACAAGGAAATTACACAAATAAATTGCTTCAAGGCTGCACAATTTGCAACATCGTCTTACCTGCATTCTCCTCCCCGCTCACACTGCTCTTGACTGCAGCCCGGGAGACAGAAAGGAAATGCTGGAACCACTCCTCCTTCTCTCTGCCTGTGCGACCGAACAGGTACAGGGTGACAGGAAGCTGATGGTTCGTGACAATGTGTCTCTCTGCCCTTTCTTCCTCCTCCTGCCCTTCAACCAGACTCTCCTCCCCTACCTCCCCCTCAGCCAGAGTGATGCAGATGGGGTACTTCTTGTTCCAGATCCTCTTGCGAGCCAAACCAGGCGGCAACAGAGACACCTATGGATTAAAGTAACAGACAGGAAAAATAAAGGAAAAGTATGATTTCCCTTTCTACAGGAGATGCTGGCAGGCAGAAATCGTGTTGACAGTTCCGCCATTGCCAAAGCGCTCCCCACATCGATTAGATAGTGTTAGCTTTATTCTATCAGCCTAGTGGAAGCTGCTGCAGCCTGCCTCAATATGCTCCTGGGACAGTAGCCGGGTCAAGTTTATTCAGAGCGTCATCACCTCAGTTGTAATCCCTCTGCTCTTTCATTTCCGTGTTAAATGACAATGTGGGTGCTGAGAGATGAGAGGTCAGGCAAGAGGTCACCTTCTCTTCTACGCCCCCCTGAGGGAAACGTCTGCTCCCCTAGGCCCCAGAAATAAGAATATGTTATATATAACGCACTGACCTTACAGTTTGCCAGCTGGTACGTGCGTGAACGCAAGAACGCGGCCTCGTGGTGCGCCTCATCGAATGCCGCCCATCGGGGGATGTTGGCACGTGGGTATGCCAGGCGCAGCCAGCTTCCCTCCAGGGTGGCATAGACAGAGTGTGTGACAGAGGGGTGGAAAGTCTCTGGGTCGTAGCTGTGTGTCTCATTCATCCAGCCCTGGAAGAAAATAATGAGTGTTTAACCTAGTAATCGGCCATAAAGCACCTCAAACTCTCCTTCCAGAATTGATATTAAAAAGAGATTAGGATTTATAAGATTTAGACTGCCTAGTATCTGTTATGACCACGTGCCCGGACTAGGAGTCCTTCAGTGTTCATTGTTCAGAAGGATTTTAGTGGGAGCCAAATAATCCACAGAGGACTCTTCCTCTCCAAAACAAACCCTCTGATTTAAACCAGTAAAAACACTGAATAAAGCAGTTTCACGTTACAAGTCAGTGTTTCTCTGACACTATTCGGCTCACTGCACTCAGGCTGCTAGCCCAGCACCTTCTAATGTGTGCGCACCTTTTTCCTCCACTAATTTAAGATCCAGACGTTCAGGAGGTTCTTACCAGGAGCCAAATTACCGGCAAAGGTTCACATTCACACCTACAGACAATTTACAATCACCAATTAACCTAGCATGTGTTTGGACTGTGGGAGGAAACCGGAGTACCCAGACAAAAAAAAAACCATGCTGACATTGGGAGAGCACGCAGGCTCCGCATAGATGAGCTTCCCCACCCTGGATTTAACTCCCCCACCAGCCCAGGTTTCAACTGTGAGACGATAATGCTAAACACTGCACCACCCACTTTGAACTACAATGGTGCAAAAATGTTAGTGTTTGTGTTTGGTTTGTCCATTATGTGCTACTGTAGAAACATACTGGTTCAACATGACGGACTCTGTTGGTGTTCTTAACTGACTTAAGTGTTAATACATCAGGGAATATATAAACCTAGCAAAAACTCTACTCAGGCCAATTAAATTCCCAGTGAGTGGTGCAAACTGCAACAATACAGCTCAGCAGGAGGGGAAACACGAGACACTCCAGAAAACGTCTGTCTCATTCAACACTGTCGATGAGTCTCTGAAATAGCCCACAACCTGCTGTTAGGAGCTCCTCTGTCCTCGTAAAATTCACCTTACATCAACCTGCTGACTCTGCGTTTATTGAGGCAGACGGCCCGACTCTCTGCAGAGCTGTCAAGAAGTGTTGTGAGGAAGCTATTATCAAAATAACCTGCTCTTTAGATGCTGAACCTGCTGTGCCCGAGGGCAGTTTTCTATACAGTAATTACCTCAGAAGTAATTCATTAAGCACCATTGACAGCACTGTCATTAGTTATCTAACACCTAAAACAGCTGCTGTTGTTCCTCTATGCTACATTCAAATGTGTAATATATTAGAAGGAAACAGAAGCTTGGATAAAAGTAAAAGTATTTTACTCATTTATTACCTCGAGGATTTCTTGATCTGTGAGCCCTCCGTCCAGTAGATCCATACTCAGGGGTCTGGATTTCCGAGATCCCTTGTTGCCTCTGGCTGATGAGCGTCGCGGGGCGAACATGAACACTACCACCAGGCCCAAAATGAAGCCACATGCTACCCCCACGGACAGACCTGTCACATAGGAGGGCAGGGGCAACACAAAGAAACCATAAGCTAGAAGACCCACAGGGAAGAGCCAGTGAAGAGGCAGCGATGAGCCCGGCACTGTGACTCGCGACTGGCTGTATGTTCTATGATGTGTCCCTTTGGATCCACTCTGGAGCTCCACCACCTGGATCATATCTCCATAAGTGCGGATTTCTAAATGGCTGTCACTGCGCTCTGGGGAGGCAGAGGGTTTTGTTAAGGAGCCTCTTTGGAGTCTTCTCAGCGTTGTGTCACAAACACCTCTGTGCTCACCGTCAGCTCTCCTCCGGCACTTAAGGTCCGCATCTTCACTAGCTCCATCTCTTCCACAGCTGCCTTGAGAGGACGGCGAGTCCCCGGCACCAGAAGCCCTACCTTGCTTTGGGCTGCCGGAGCTTTCGTCCCCCATGATCTTACTCAGCATGCTCAGAGGATCCTGCATGGCTTCGGAGAATTTCCTCCGTGTATCCTCCAGCTCAGCGATCAGCGAGCTGCCCCGGGGCTCAGTGGCAGGCACGCATGAAAGAGATGATTCCCAGTCATCGTTTTCAATCAGCCCTCCTGCTTCAGGCCTGGCCTCTGGGATTTTTGGATGTGTAAGCTGCTTCCAAGGATGCAAATGCAGCTTGGAGTCTGACTTGGAGAGGTTGACCTCCGGCTCGACCCGGCGGGAAATCTCGGTGCTCAGGGACTTGACCAAGCTGAGGAGAGGTTTGCCTCGCAGGGAGCTGCTCTCCCTCGGCTCCAGATCCGTGGAGGAAGATTTGACCAGGTTGGTGGTGATGAGCAGATCTGCTGATGATGCTGATAGATCAGCTAAAGAGCCCGGGGATGAGGGGGAGTGAGGCAGCAAGGAGGGCTGGGAGCCATGGCCTAGGCTCAGGTCCAAATCCATCCCCAGGCTGAGAACAGGCTGGCTCATCCTGTCTTGTGTTTTGTCTTTGGAAAACACCACAGTGGGACCTTCATCATGACCGTCCAGGCTGAAGATGAGCTTGCTCTCTTCCATGCTGGAGCTACTGTGAGAACGTGGTTGATCAAATTAAGTCCCGGAGGACATGAAGCATGGTGCTACTTGCATGTAGACTTGTAACATCCTCCCTGGGTATCTTATAATCCATCATGATGGGTGCTGGAAATGTGGAGAAACAAAAGAAATACATCAAAATGTTGTTATTTAAACAGCTTATAGCAACATCATTATTTTTAAAGGCACAAAAAATGAAAGAGTGACTCCAGAGAGAAGCAGACAGAGGGGTCTACAGTCTGTGTTTGAAGGATATATCCAGGATGTCAAACTGACTCAGCAGCAACAACAGGTTAAAAAGACAAAGATAGTTAGAAGCTAAAGCCGAAATATAGGCTACAGATCACAGTGTAAAAGTGAACCACCACATCACTGCTGATCGCCACACAAGACAATGAATATAAAGGGAAACTTTGCTGATGTTGAACCAGCTGTGTGGCATCACAGTGTGTGCAGGTGAACGGTGTTATCTTCAGTAGCAAGCTAGCTAACCCTGCACTTTTCAGGGTTTTGATTTTGGTTTTGGAACAGGGAAGAAACATATATCTTTTTCCAACCTCTCCAAGTAACGAGTATCATTAATACACGTCGTGCCCCAGGCACAGCATTTAGCTCCAAATCCACAACACCAGCCTGAAAATGAAGGAAATCTGAAACGACTGCATTAGAGTCAATGGAGCAGAGCCGTGTTGTTGTCGGGCTCTAGTCTGAGCCGACCAGATGTTACGTTACGATTGGCCTGTCTGCGTCCCGGGATGGGATTTAGCAAAGGGTCGGTTCAGCGTAACATGTGATGAGTGACTGATATACAAACGGTCATTTAGGGGGTGAAGTATTCCTTTAACATTCATTCTCTGCTACTTGTTCAGCTGCTGCTCTGACCTTCCTGTTTCCGTCCTCTCCGTTTGTTTTCAAGTTTTCCCTCCCCTTTCACCTCCCAACCTTTCTCTCAAATCTCCTCTGTCCTTTTTTGCTGCTAGGGATGCAGGGAACTTTGTGTTTCACCCTGTGTGTGCTGTTAATTCACATAAAGTCTGAGATAAGGAAGAAGTGGATGAGTGCTTTGTTTCTGGAATCATCATAAGGAGTCATTAAGCACAGAGACTTTAATCCCACAGTCAGGGCTAATCCCAAATAAGATGCAGTGATCCAATCCATTATCCTTGATTGTGCCTAATTGACACATTTGTCTTTTCCAAGGGGCACTAAAGGATGCTGGGCACAATACTGGGCTTCATCTTCTCCTTCTTGTGTCATGTGAAATATGTGCACAAGTTTTCTTCTCATGTGTTACATTGCCTGTCACTCACTTACATCCTCAGACAAGATTGTTCCAGATGGTTCAGGGATTCAAAACAGCAACTCTTCAATCACAAGCTCACGTCTCTGATCTCACGGCTGCCTCAGGTTTGATTTAAGTGAAACACACGGGAAGACAACTTCATCTGTGCCAGCATCTGTTTGTGTGGATGATAAAAGTGAGCACGTCTGATGCTGAGACAACAAATGATGCACAATAAGCATGCACTTGCTCTCCCAGAGTCTAGCTGTCTTCATTCAGGTCATAAATAATCTGTAATGACTCAAAATAAGAGCTGAGTTAAAATGAGTAAGACATAAGCTTCTGCATGTCATGAATGTAACCGGAAAAACAAGCTTGTTTTTTATTCAACCACACCCTAACCGCTGGTCGTTATGCCTTTGAAAGCACAACAATTAGACGCTCCCTCTGGAAATAGGGGCGCGCGGATCTATAACAAGTCCTTCACAGCTTGTTTCCATGTGGCAATCACTGACATGTATCACAGCAGGCAGGATGCACAGCCCCAAATATCAGAGCGCCAACGGCTTCGCTCCGATCCAGACGGAGAGTGGATTAACTGTAATCCTCCATATTAAAGAGGCTTTTATGACAGGAAATTAAGACACTTGGGACATGAATTCAATCTGATGAATGAGCAATCACTGTGGCTTTCAATTTCAGATACATCTGCAGATACATTGTCATTCACTTGTGCAAGCTGTCAGCCACACACACACACACACACACACACACACACACACACACACACACGTAATGCGGTGTTACATGTAATCACAAGATGGCTTTATGAGCAGTGGTGGCGCCAAGGGGTGGCCAGGAGGAGCCGGGGGGGCCATGTTTACCCTGATACTGTTGCTGCTGCACCCACCAGCCCCCCCAACAAAAATAACCGGAGGCCTCTCTATGGTGTTTTTAAACTTGAGTAGGCTCGTTCCCGATAGAGGTTTTGTTTCTTACAGTAAAACATTACAATTAAAGCCGTATCTTTGTGTTTTAAAGGAAGAGGACAGTTTGCCTATTTGACCTAAAAGCCCTGACACACCAAGTCAATGATCAGCTGAAGGCGATTGGTGTGTGTCTGTTACAGTCATTGGTGCAGTGTGTCCTGCACTGCTGCCCCTCATCGACCCCCATCAGCTTTTTTTTTTTTACCGATATAGCATCTTGAATCAATGGCAGAGCCCAGCGATGAATGAAATCACTCTGATTGGCAGTTCAGATCAGCGCATGAGAAGAGAAACAGAAGTGAGGAAAGTAAACAAACAGCTAAAGTTAACAGGGAGTGAGACCGACACAAACTTGTTACATAAGATAAGATTATTTTTCTTTATCCAATGAGCTTTTTAGCAGAAACATTTCCTGATGGTTTGTGTTATTGTTTATTGGCGCACCGTAAACATGCTTTGCTCTTTCAACACTGGATTGTGTTGTCAAAGTGCCAACTGGTTAACTAGCATCAAGAAGGTCTTCCAGTTTCTCTTTTTGAATAACGAATACAGACGGCTGCCATCTACAGGTGTGGAGAGTTATTTCCTCTCACACATGAGCAGAACATACATGCTGGTTGGCTATTGGCTGTAGTCTTTGCGATGTATTCTTGTGCAACTTTTTGGCAAAGATACAACGAAGTCAGGCGACACAGCAGGGGGCCTTCGTCACCATTAGTTCTCCTCAGTTTGGTGTGTCTGTGCCTTATGACCCTGATTAGACAGAGCATGTTTAAGCAACCTGGGGCAACTTTTTGTAATTGTTTTTAAGCATTTTTCCAGCTGCTTTTACAATGCTGAGCACCGGTTATTTTTCAGTGTAGCACCCTAAATGCCTCGAGTTCACAAACACTTAAACTCAGTGCAGAAAAGTGCTCAATGTCAGTGTTTTTCCCATTGTCCAGGCAGATGAATTGTGGTGATTGCTATGATACCAAATGGTAACTTGCGTAGAGTGTTATGCTAACATTAGGTTACTTTCATCATCGCCCTACATGGCAAGCTGCAACACATATCTGAACATATTGCAGCCTCATCTACATGCAAGACTCATCCTAATCTAAGCCCTGAATCAACCATCATCCAGGTGAAGCTCCTGGACCAGCTGGTGGGGCCCAAGTACCCTCAGTCTGCCCATTGTATATTGGAGATTTTTACTTCACAGCAAAATGACAGTTAAGCTAAGGACGGGTGGTTGTCTAGCAACAATTAAAAAATGACGCAGAAGCTGTAACAAGCACTGTGTCTGATTGGGCCAGCTTCACTAAAAAAGGCAGTGCGGTGCACCATTTGTTCTGCAACCTGCATAACCTGCTCTGTCTGATCGGAGCCCAACAACACATGTATATACAGATATCAAACACATTAAAACAGGACTGTATCTGTATTAATCTATGTTAGTCTTTGCACATCAGATAACGAGTAACATTAACAGTGAAATAAGAAACCAGAGTATATCAGTATGCGATTCCTTCACTCTCATTCTGACTTAGTTTCTACCTATATTATTATTATATTATATACTACAACAGCATAAGCGAATTCCTTTTATTCAGTAACAGCTTTTGGTGAGCCAGATTTCTCACACAACAGGATGTGATAGTGTTGTCACGGACTAATATTCCTGCCATTTAGACTAGAGAGAAATTTAACATTTCTGACCTTGATTAAACCAATTTCCAAGGCCACAGAGAGTCATTTGTTACCATGTTGCTCGCGTAATTTAACTTTCTCATTGCCTTCCCCCCTTATCTCTTCCCTTCTCTGCACACTGCTCATAATGAGAGATGTTAATTTTTAGCACCAACCTGCTGCGCTGTTTGTCAAATCTAATTAACCAAAAGTGCTGCTCCGCCAGTGCTTAAGTTGCTCCAGACAGCCCTGCATTACCCTAATCAATTTCTGCTTCTGAGTCAATTTGGATCAGTTCGTGCTGACAGGGAGAGGAAAACCTTTGCTGCTCTGTGGAATACGAAGTCAGCAGGGATTTGGCAGCTTTCCAGACAGGAGTGTGGATGGACTCCTGCAGGAAGGACGAAAAGACATCTGAGGTCTGGAGCCTGGAACCCCAGTTTTTGGTTTGTCCCTTGAGGGTGGAAAGTGGAGCAGTTTTAGCTATTTTATAATTAGTAAAGGAAGATTTCTTTAAAAGTAGTTAAATGTCAGAGGTGGTCTTCGATGCTCCTAATTGAAGTGAATTGCATTATACTTAAAGGACAACTTCAGTATTTTCAACCTGGGCCCTTTTTTCCCATGTGTCTTTGTGACTAATGGCAACAGCGATTTTTGGAATATGTCTAGCATTAAGCAAGAGGGCTGCTGTCGGCAGCTGCTAAACCAGCTGCAACGTAATCCCTGTGGGCAATTGTGCACCATCAATTTACATCCACTAAAAGTGCCGCTGACAGGCTCCGATTGTTATTATAAATATCTGACAACTTATGGAAAGGATCCCTGGAGAGAAAGACCCTTTTGTTAAAAAGTGAGATTCTTTCCGTTATGCCAAAAACAGCCCCAAAATCGCTTTCGCTAAACACACCAGACTCCATTTAAATAAACAGTGATTTTAGTGTGTATAGAGCCAGCATATTTTTACATCTAACTGGGTGAATGGAGTGTTTATTTCAACCAAACCAGAGCTGGTGACTGTTGGAGCAATGCAAAGACACACCAACATGGCTTTTGTAAGTTTCACTTTGCTTTTGTTTACTATGAATAAAGTGTGTTTTATGAGGATAAAATTACAGTTTATTTAAATGGAGTCCGGTGGATTTGATAATAGCGATTTTGGTGCTATTTCTGGTTAAACAAAAAGGATCTGACTCTTAAACAAAAAGGTCTCTAATAACAATCATAGCCTGTCAGTGGCAAAGACACACGTGTTAAGTCGAGAAACTTTAACCCTGCACAATCAGGGATCACACTGCAGCCTGTTTTTCCGCTGCTGGCTGCAGCAGACAATACTCAATACTCAAAGTCGTTATTCCCTTTAGTCACTCAAACACAAATACATGGGAAAATATGGTTCAAGTTGAAAAATAATACGGTTACCATTAATTCATTATTCAGTTTCCAATAATATAAAACAAAGAAATCAGCACATTCTTACATTTAAAAAGCAGCAATAAAAGCATTTTTTTGTCTAAAAACTGCCTGACATAATTAATGGGTTATCAAAGTAGTTGTCGAATCATTTTTAGTGAATCACTGAACCAATTAAATGACTCAACACTTTAACAGTGAAGCCCCAAGTGACTCCAGACCATGCAGCGTGGAGGAAAACGTTAATGAAGTTCACTGGAGTCTGACATTTCCAAAAACAAAAGGTGGACAAGGTTTTGCTGTCTACAGGCATTTTTAATAACTTGAGTTATCAGAGGACTAATTAAAGCAAAAGCTAGTATGACAAAGCCACTGTCTGTCTCTCTTGTAACATGCAAACTGCTTTCTCTTCGGTGGTCATTAATCAAACGCTGTGTATTTGCTGATAATGATGGGACAGGTACATTCAAGAGTCTATCAATTGGTAGGCAGTAGTGAATCACTTTAAATGGATTAAAAGGGAGAGGAAGAAATTACGTGTCTGGCACACAGTCCCACTTCTATCCCTGACGTCTGCATTGGATTGAATCTTGGCAATAAAATCACGTCTTTGTCACCCTGTCCTCCGCTTGGCCTTTCTATCCCACTTAAACTAGGACAATTGGATAAAATAAAGGAGACAGTATTTCTGTTTTCTGTCTGAGTGAGAATTCATGTGGGTGCTGTATGAGGAAATGTGACTGTCTGCGCTGTCCGACACAACACAGCGAGGCAGGAAATTTATTTCAAAAGCTTAATCCTGTCCTCAAACTACCATTTGACCCTGAGGACTGACATATTTGGCGCAGGACTCTGTGTTTGTCTGGGTATCACATGGTCAGTGTTAGTAAAGCTGTACTTCATCTCATTAAGCAAATCATTTAGACAATATCTCCTGGGCTAAAAGAGGATGACCGTTAATGGACAATGTGAGCCAAAGCATCACTCAGGCAAATGAGTCCTGTTTGTCCCTTTAAAGGGACAGTTCACACCAAAATCAAAAATGCATATGGTTCCTCTTACCTGTAGTGCTATTTATCGGTTGAGATTGGTTTGGTGTGAGTTGCAGAGAGTTTGAGATATCGGCCATAGAAATGTCTACCTTCTCTTAAATATAATTGGAACTAGATGGCACTCGGCTTGTGGTGCTCAAAGTGGCAGCACAAGAATGTTGTCAGGCGCGGACTGGCCATCAGGTAGTTCAGTAATTCCCGGTGGGCCTGTCTCCCACTGTATCATCACAAGATGTAAACATTAATGGTGTCAGGCACAATCTGGCCATCGGGAAGTTTGGTAATTTTCCTTGTGGGCCGGTCTAGTGAGAGCCGATCCTTATTTCCCAACTCAGGCAACATATTCCCTTTGTTGACACCCTATTTAAAAAATCCCCGGATATAGTCACATACATATTCTTCAGCTAACTTTGCCAAGCCAAATTAGGTGTCAGGTAATCTCTACATTCATTCAACTGTGAATTTTTGCTTTCTGTATACACACACATTAGTTTAACCATTTTACATATTAGCCTAACAAAACAATACAAATAAACAGATTGTATGCTTTTTTTGGTAAATAAATTAATGATGTTGTGTCAGTTCAAATTAAGTGTATCAGATTGAGGCTCCTTTTTTAGGGTTCCCACACATTTTCTTGGACACAATTTCATGACTATTTAAAGACCAAAAATAAAATTTCCAGAACTATTCACAATGGTTGACACCGACATAACTCTCTCTCAAAAATGCAACACAATTTACAAGTAGTAGTGGGACATAGCATAGGTATGGAAACTTTGGAACTCATGAACCTACACATTTAATTACCCTGTCCCAACATTATTTCTCCTACTCCAACATATCAGATCGAAACTCTAAGGTAGCAGTATGTTCCCTTTCTTTTGTGCAGTGCCACAGTTGGTTGGTGAGTGTAGTTTGGTAGATAGTAAATAGTTCCAAAATGAAACTCCTCACAACAAGGTCTGTGGATTTTCTTAAAGAACCAGGTCATACACTGTGAATGGTCCTGGAAATATGTAAAATGATGAGGTTTTCCTCTCCATGTTTGCGTGTACAGAAAGCAAAAATTCAAAGTTGAATCAATGCAGTAATCAGCTGACACCGACTGATGAAGTTAGTGGAAGGATACATGTGTGACTACATCCATCTTTTAAAAATAAGGTGTTAACAGAGGGAATATAATGCCTGGGTTGGGGAAAAAAACGACTGGGCCTCACAACACCCGTTGAATAGGAAAATTACCAAATTCACGATGGCCATACCGTGCCTGACCCCATTAGTGTTTACATCTTGTGGTGGTACAGTTGATTGGTGTGGTTTGGTGCAAAGAATATAGTTTGTAGGAACCATCCATGGTGTAGTATGTGTGTAGGTTGCTAATTTGTCCTGTGAGGATCACTTATTGTCATGGGTGTCTGTCAGTACAGGTAGGAACTATTTATTGAGGGACAGGTGTTGCTAGATGTGGAAGTACACAGTTCTTTGACTGCAACACCGGGTCACATCAAGTCAGGTGTACGCTGCTCAATCGTGTAATCGTGAAGATTTGTACCTTTGAATTGTTAATGGAGAGAGATTCATGAATGTATTATGCATCAAAGAAGAAGTGGACTCTTTGTTTCCACCTGATGAGTAGCGGTCCGTGTGGTCAGGCGAGCGCGTCATTTAGTAAGTAGCCTGTCTATGCCCCTCAGCGCCTTTAAGTTTAGGCTTAGCCGCTATATAGTTCCTACATGAAACTGCTCACAACAGTCTCTGTGGATTATCTTGAGTAACCAGGTCATGATTTCTGTAAAGAGACATTTCTGTTGAGTTTTTGAAATGTATGTTTTTGCCGCTTTGAGCACCACAAGCTGAGTGCCATCCAGTTTCATTATATTTGAGAGAAGTCAGACATCTCTACGGCTGATATCTCCTATAATATGCAACTCACACCAAAACAATCTAGACTGATAAATAACACTATAGCGCAGAGGACAAATATGTAGTTTTGATTTTTGGGTGAACTACCCCTTTAAACTTTCAAAATTCAAGAGACGCCAAATCCATCCACACACCAGTCTGCTTTTTCTGTCCTTATCTGTAGCATATTTCACAAGTCTCATATTTCAGAATAAAGGCAGCTATTGTGCTGCACTGATTGCAGCTACACAGGCGCGTGTTTGCTGTGAATAAACCAGAGCACTTACCTGAATGTGGCATGTTTGACCAGCCGCTCCAGTGTTATCAGTGGCAGGGGTTTGAGCAGAAATGTGCAGGCTGCAGTGATCAGCGCGGATGCTGCAGAGCGCTGCGCTGCACACGAGGATGCGCACCGTGCACCGTCCGCAGGCGACCAATATCCACTCAACTTTCCTCAGATGTTGGCTGCAAAATCCTCAAAACTCCTTAAAAAAGAGATCTCATCCAAAAACACAAAACAGTTCGGCTGTGAGATAAACGCGTCCGCGACGTCGCCACCGTTTGACAGCGCTTCTTCCTCACCGCTTCAGGAGGCGCCAGCCCAATGCAGAATAATGTGATTATTGGGAGTCCTGGCTGCAGACCGGACGAAACTCTAATCCAGATTAGACTCGAGAGGCCAACAGTTGACGGAGCGACTCCTCCTCTCTGCTGCTGCGCTCAGCGTCAAAACACAGACTGAGCTCAACTCTCCCCCCTCTGACACCGCAGTCCTGTACGCAGACTTATGTAATTGCACGACCTGGAAAAATGCAAAGTTACTGCTCAGAAGCCTCTTATTCAAAACAGAGAAGCCTTTTTTTTTGGTCATTGGTGACAAGATACGGATAAATCTGTATGTTTAATTTGTAGAAGACTGAGAGGAATACATGCAGAGCACGAGAGGAAAGAGGGGAAACAGCTGGCTTTTGCTTTTTAGGATGTGTATGGATCATTGTTGCCCCCTGCTCATCCAGCAGTGTGACACACTCGGAGGAAATAACCCGACCTTGTATGACCTGACATTTAACTGCTGCCTGCACAACATTTTATAGACATGTTTATACACTTTGGACTCTCCAGTAGCACAGTAAACATTTTGCAGGAGTACTTCAAGAGTTCATGCTGAGAGACAGACGCTGATGCTGCTGGGTGACAGCTGCAAAGGGATCTTTGGAGTAAATGATACAAAATGTCGTGTTACAATAACCCAACACACTTTCTCGTGAAAAAGAAAGAGATGTGTCTGCTGCCATCTGCTGCTCAAACTGCAGAAGGAGATGTCAAAGAGCAGCAGGGTGATGCAGTCACCTGCCCTTCATCTGGAGGAGACTGCAAAAAGACTTTTGACTGTCCCATTATTAGGGCACAACGTGCTTATACTTGATGATAAAATGTATAATAGATGAAATAACTCCTAATGACTGACTGTCTGTGAATCATACAATTCTGCATTTAGAAGCTAAACTAATCATTATGTTAATTTTGGCAAATAGGTTGAAAATGCTGCAAATATTTATCATATCTCAGACATTAACAACATTTATGGAAAGCAAACTGGTTGTATCATGCTACACGCAAACTACGACCTTAGCAATTGCAATTAATTCCGCTCAGGCAGTATTTCAGTCAGGAACACTTTAGTCAAAGAAAACTTTATTTCCATTTGCAGTATTATATTTGGCGGTATGGCTCTGTTCTGGGGCCTCTCTGCTTTTCCTCGGCCTATGCAGAAACCCTAATGCAGGGCGCGTGGAAGGGCAGAGAGGTGTGTGCAGTATTATATACATACAACAAAATACCATGACTTCTCCAAAACTTTGAATGACTTACAATAATTTCATGACTTTTCCAGGCCTGGAGAACATGGTTGTGAAATTCCATGGCTTTTCCAGGTTTTCCATGACTGTGGGAACCATGTTTTAGTGGATATGATCTGTGTAGGACTCATTTATTAGGATATAAGTTATCCAACATTATTAATTATGCATCAGCATTAGCCTAATTACTTTTGGTTATTCTCAGACAAGGACACTGAAACTTAGTGATAGTTCTGTGACTCCAACTTGCTCTCAACTAACACCAGATACACACATCAATCTCGATTGATATATTGATACAGATTGATGAATCATTTCACCTCTATTATACACAAAGAAAGATAATTAGGAATTTCATAGTCTATTTCTGTCAACTTAGCATTTGGTGTAAAAACAACAACAACAAAAATAGGTTCTTCAGGATATTAAACTTTATTGTCCTCCATGTGGAAATTTGGTTTCACCATAAGAAGACATTACACAGAACAACATAAAAAATGACGGTCAAGGTGAAACTGGTTTAACCTGATGGGATCGCTTTACCATCTTTATAAGTGCAAACATATTTTAGCAGTCTAAATCATGTCAACAGAAACCTAAAGGGATTTATGAGCATACTTAGATAGCAAGTATAGGACTTCTTCCAATTATTTTTTTCAAATAAATCTAACTTTCCAGTAAATATGATCTGAGCTCTGAGTTGGTCTGTCTAGTAAATGTGACTGTTGTTACTCAGCAGCTTCCTTTTCATGAGTTTGCAGGTGCACCTTCAGATTCGGTGCAAACCTGTATCTCATACCACAAACATGGCAGCCATATGGCCTCTCTCCTGTGTGCGTGGTCCTGTGTCTGGTCATCTGTCCACTTTGGCGAAAGCGTTTACCGCAAATATCACACGGGTACGGTTTTTCTCCTGAGTGGTATCTCATGTGCGTTTTGAGATGACTGCTAGTGTTAAAGAGTTTGCCACACAGGCCACATTGATATGGCTTCTCCCCTGAATGACTTCTTTTATGAATTGTGAGGTTCTGGCTCTGACTGAACGCTTTCCCGCAAATATCACAGTGATACGGTTTTTCCCCAGAGTGAGTCCTAACGTGCACAATCAGGTGCTCTCTTCGGTAAAATGTCTTGCCACATTCTTGGCACACAAACTCTTTTATTCCCCTGTGTATTCTTTCATGCAGCCGGAGACAACGGACATTGGCAAAAGTCTTGCCACAAGCGTCACAAAAATATGTTTTGTTGTGACAGCCTTTCACGTGAGTTATCAGCTCCTGTGTAGACTGGCATGTTTTCCCACAAACAGTGCAATCAAAATTGTTCTCATGTGATTTAATGTGCTTCATCAAAGAGCCAATGTATTGAAATCCCTTGCCACAAAAATGGCAAAAACTGCGTTCCTTTTCACCTTTAGCAGAATCTTTGTCACGAGGCAACGCCGCTGGCTCCTTCTCATTAACACTGACACTTTGTCCTTGCAATATCCTTCCTTTCCTTTTCATTATTTTGGTCTGTTCTCCTGTGCTCTTCGCCACCTCCTCATCACTGTCATTGTTCCCACTTTGTACCGCAGAGCAGTCTGAAGAAAGTGGCAGCATTTCATATGACACTGTGTCTCCGGCTCATCTTGCTCGCTTTTCACAAAAACCTGTGTTTGAGTGTCATCCCCAAGTTCCTCCTGCTCTTCTTTTATCTCCGACATCTTGAAGTCTGTCTGAACCAAGCAGAAGTTCCAGTTATTACTGTCCAGATCTGTGCTGGTTTGAGAGGGTCCCGGGGCCTCAGGGCTCAGCCTGAAGTTAGACTCTTCTGGGGTTGAGGGTCCTGGGTTCTCACACTCATCTCCATGGTCCACTGTGCTGCTGGTCAGTGAAGGCTCTGCAGCTGCAAAAGAGAGACAGGAGCAAAAGTTACCCACCAGCCTGCAATGTTTCCATTTCTAGAGTCATTTTCTAGCCATACACTCAATGTGAAAAACTACAATATCCTCCCGCTACTTTGAACATGTACGAGCGACTGTGCGCATGCAGCAACATCCCCTGCTATATGGCTACTTTTTCTACCACTACACTACTAGCTAAATGCAGGAATAAGTCTGGCAATGCGGGCCTAAAACGCTACCAAACATCACATTAAACCGGAGCACAAACCTGGTTTCTTTCGCTGGAGGTCTAGCAGGCGTCGCAGACTTCCAGCCTCCTCCTTAGGTCGACTAACTTCGGCTTCGTACAAAGCTAGCGTTATAGTTTTCTCCACCTCTCCGAGGATCTCCTCTGCCGCTGTGTACAGCCGCTGGTGAACAAACGACCTGAGCTGAAACATTTTGGTGTCCATGTCTCCGGAACAAAGACATCGACGGTAATAACTGGACAGCTGGAAGACAAACTCAGCTAGCGTAGCTTGGACCTACAGCTTGTGATGCGCTAGCTAGCGGCCACAATACAACTTCCGGTTTGACTTGGTTCAAAATAAAAGCTTAAATTCCAAATAGAGGTTTTAAACAAATGGGTGTATGTGACAAACAAAATGCAAAAAAACATAAACAAAACTAAAATCTAGAACATGTCTAATTCTACACACTGTATAAACTCACCGGCCACTTTATCAAGTACACCTGCTGAAGTTCAAACTGAGCATCAGAATGGGGAAGAAAGGTGATTTAAGTGACTTTGAACGTGGCTTGGTTGTTGAGTGTTTCACAAAGTGCTGATCTACTGGGATTTTCACACACAACCATCTCTAGGCTTTACAGAGGATGGTCTGAAAAGTGAGCATCAATTCTCTGGGTGAAAATGCCTTGTTGATGCCAGAGGTCAGAGGAGAATGGCCAGACTGGTTCAAGATGATAGAAACATTACAAGCAAGTTCTGCCGAAGACCATCTCTGAACCAACAACACATCCAACCTTGAAGCAGAAGGGCTACAGCAGCAGAAGACCACACCAGGTGCCACTGCTGTCAGCTAACAACAGGAAACTGAGGCTACAGTTCACACAGACTCACCAAAACTGGACAACAGAAGATTGGAAACACATTACCTGGTCTGATTTTTGCTGCAACATGAAAGCATGGATCCATCCTGCCTTGTATCAACGGTTCAGGCTGCTGGTGGTGGTGTGATGGTGTGGGGGAGATTTTCTTGGCACACTTTGGGCCCCTTAGTACCAACTGAGCATGGTTTAAACACCACAGCCTACCTGAGTATTGTTGCTGACCGTGTCCATCCCTTTATGACCACAGTGTACCGTCTTCTGATGGCTACTTCCAGCAGGATAACGCACCATGTCACAAAGTTCAAATCATCTCACACTGGTTCTGAATAGAGTCTGAAGCCACTGTAATAGTATATAACTCATGTACAGTTCTATAAAGCAATTTTAAAGACTTAACATTGTTAATTTCAAACAGTTTAAACTCCTAGTGAGGGACCAAGCCAGAAAACATGAGGAGACACAGGTGGGTTTTTAAAAAATGGGGGTTTATTTAACCAAAAATGACACAGAATTAAACCCAGTTAACACGGTTCTGGGTCCATGAATAAGTTCATGTGAACAGAACTCAGGAAGTGAGACCGTAACATAAACAGACTCAACAAAGACAAAACCTGACATACAAACTGAAGACAGGTAGCAAAGACAACCGCTAAAAACTTAACTACATATAAAACAAAACAGTTAACAATTAATACTTACATATTTGTTGCAGTCATTAACCGAAACAAAAAGCACAATAATTTGAAAACAGTTCTCACTTAGCAGCTGCCTTTTCATTAGTTTTCAGGTGGACCTCCAGACCAGCCATATGACTTTTCTCTTGTATGTGTGGTCCTGTGTATACACATCACTGCCCTATGGCTAAACTGTTTACCACAAACATCACATGGATATGGTTTTTCTCCCGTGTGGAATCTCATGTGTACCTTGAGGTGACTGCGAGTAATAAATTGTTTGCCACAAAGGTCACAACCATACGGTTTCTCCCCTGAATGAATTCTTTTATGAATTGTTAGGCTCTGGCTCTGACTAAACGCTTTCCCACATGTGTCACATTTATATGGTTTCTCCCCAGAGTGAGTCCTCACGTGCACAATCAGGTGCCCTTTTTGGGAAAACGTCTTGCCACATTCATCACATACAAACTCTTTTATGCCTTTGTGCGTTTTGTCGTGCACCCTGAGACAGTGGACGTTGGCAAAAGTCTTGCCGCAAATGTCACAAAAACTTGTTTTGCTGTGACGACTTTTCACGTGAGCTATCAGCTGCTTTGTCGAGTGGTATGTTTTCCCACAGACGGTGCAATTGATTTTCCTCTCGTGTGTGTTCATGTGCTTCATCAAAGAGCCGGTGTACTGGAATCCCTTGCCACAAATATGGCAATAACTGCGTTGCTTTTCACTTTTGGCAGAGCTTTTGTCACGAGACAGTGACGCTGGGTCCGTCTTATTAACGCTGACACCCCGTCCTTGCAATATCCTTCCTTTCCTTTTCACTGTTTTGGTTTGTTCTCTTTTGCTCTTCATCAACTCCTCATCACTGTCATTGTTCTCACTCTGAGCTGCAGAGCAGTCTGAAGAAAGTGGCTGCAGTTCATATGAAACTGGGATCTCTGGCTGATCTGGCTCGCTTTTCACAATTTCAGGAGAAGGAAAAAACATCTTTTGAGTTTGACTGTAATTCCCAAGTTCCTCCGGCTCTCCTTTTATCTCCGACATCAGGTAGGTATTATTGTCCAGATCTGCACTGGTGTGAGAGGGTCTCGAGACCTCAGCACTCAGACAGAAGTTAAGCTCTTCTTGTGCTGCAGAAGGGACATCACATTTGTCGCTACGTTCCACTGTGCTGCCGGTCAGTGAGGGCTCTGCAGCTGCAAAACAGAGAAGAGCAACAACCTGTAATGTTCTCAACTGAATGAAGTCATTTTAGGAATAGAGGTTTTCAGGTTTACCACATGTGGAACAGCATATTAAAGAATCTTTGGTATGATCTAGTCCAGACTTGACAAGTCTAGGTATAGGGTTTTTATTTAAAAATATCTGGACCTGGATCAGTGTGGTCTTGCTGTTGCGCTGCACTGATTAATCGATTAGTTGTCAACTATTATATCAACTGCCAAATAATGTGAGTAGTTTTTTAAGAAACAAATAAGACAAATTTCCGATTCCAGCTTCTTAAATGGTCATGGAAAACATTTTTTCCAGGCCTCATGGAATCAATAAAAATCACTGAAAGTTTTGGAGAAGTTTTGGAATTTTGTTGTGTGTAAAAGAGCTGTTACAGTAATCTTCCATGAAAGTGGTGAAAAAAAGCACTGCTAATGTGCAAACTTATATGGGACACATTTGCCCCCGTTACCGGTTTAGCTCGTTTTGCGGCTCCGGCTGCATCCGCCTCCCTCAATACTGAACCAGTTTTAGAATGAGTTGTACTCATGAATCATACGCACACGTACACATGTGGAAATAGGGCCCAGATTGAAAAATAATGACGTTGTCCTTCATTCAAACCCCCCAAAAATCTTTACAAAATGTGATATTTTGTCAGTAAAAACATGTGGGAACCCTGTTAATTGTTTCTTTACTCCTCTGTGACAGTAAACTGAATACCATTGGGTTGTGGACAAAACAAGACACCTGAGGACATCATCCTCGGCTTTGGGGAAAAAAACTGAATTTTTTCACCAATATCTGACATTTCATGAACCAAACAACCAATCGATTAATGAGAAAACAATCAAGCAATCAATCATCAATAAAAGCAATCCTGCCTAGTTTTGAAAACCACACTGAAACACCCCTTTATGCATTGTCTCAAATAGAACAAAGGTTTCACAGCCTGTAGCAGTAAAGCTTTACCTAAAATCTCAAACATGCTTTCACAACAGTGAGAGACGCAACGGATGGAGGACCATTGGTCAGCACTGTTTCCTGACAGGAGACAAAGGTGGGAGGAGCGGATTGATTCCCAGGTCTGTACCCAGGCAGCAAACTTCACCATCAGCTATGGACCAAATTCCTACTATTATTATTACACAACTAGATAAACAGATTGATATGATACCGCGAGATCAAAACGCAACTGAACGACATTTAACCTGAGGCCCACACCTGCTTTCTCTCGCCGGATGTCACGCTGGTGTCGCAGACTTCCAGCCTCCTCTTCAGACCGACTAACTTCAGGTTGGCACAAAGCTAACGTTACAGTTTTCTCCACCTCTCCGAGGATCTCCTCCGCCGCCGAGTACAGCCGCTGATGAATGAACAACCTCAGCTTTATCATTTCGGTGTCCATGTCTCCGGCGACGGAACACAAGTATCAACAATAGTAGCTTGATCGCAGCGAGATTAAATCAACATCGCTCAATGCCATCAGAGCAACTTCCGCCAGCAGCTGCATTGTGACTTCCGCTTTGAATCTTTCAGAGGAAAAGCCGACCGCATCAATCACAACAACCCAAAGGCGCTGAAGGATGTATATAGGAAATAAAATAGCAAAGACACCATCGAAATTCACCCTAAATAATCAGAAACTGAAGTCAACAAAAAGTAGGACTATAGTATAGTTATAAAAACTGTATATTAGCAATAATATAGTAATTTGCTTACAGTTGGTAGCATAAG
Organism: Epinephelus cyanopodus; assembly: GCA_026686955.1. Taxonomy (NCBI): domain Eukaryota; kingdom Metazoa; phylum Chordata; class Actinopteri; order Perciformes; family Serranidae; genus Epinephelus; species Epinephelus cyanopodus. Next base: position 14,915,435 of record CM048929.1, read on the forward strand.
TTTAAATTATAACTCTGATCTGAATGTGCAAGAGAACACTAATCACTGTTGGATGAGGAGCAGGACCTATTTCTGAAAGCTTGAGTAGTGATGTCTTATCGTTCCCAGAAGAGTGTCTATATGAAGGATACCGTTTCATTTATCTTAACAATCCCCCCCCCCCCCCCAAATAATACACATCCATTATCCAAGCAAATTTTATGCATTGCCCTTCGATTCTTCGGCAGTTGCAGTTTTCTTTATAACATCAGAGACACTGATCACATCAGCAAGGAAACTGTGTGTCGGGCCGTAAGAAAATTGACTCTGGCTCTTTTGCCTGTTTTTGTGGTTTTCCCTGGGCATAAATCAGAGCAGATTATCAAAGAAGAATTCCACAGAATTGCAGGTTTGTCCGTGTTAATAAGAAATTATGGATACATGATGCAATGATTTATGAATACCTTTCATATATTTAAAGATTGTAAAACCTAGTTATGAGACTCACAACCCCATTGTGGCTCCATCTGAGAATAAAGACGACAGCAATTCAAATAACCTCAGCCTAATATTGCAAGAATGAATCAAGGAAATTTCTTACCAGTCTGTGCAATATTTTTGTGTTTGAGTTTGAGTTGCTGCCCAGTGTGTTTGGGCTCCATCAGATTACAGCTGAATAAGATGATGTAGCATATTATATTCAAATACATGAACACTGTTAACACGCATTAATGCATCCCATTACATAATGTCACTGCACATCATACATAATGTCACTGCACATCACCTTTTAACACGCTCTGCAGTCTTTTCCGATCCCACCTCAAGCTGTTTGGCTGCAGCTGCCGCATTAGACATGTTCTAAGTCCACGTATGCAGTCATTAAAAGCTCCAATTCAGTTAGGGTAAAATATTTGGCTCTGCATTTAACTCTGCTTCCTGCCGTTGAAAATCAAGTCATCCGCACTCCAATGATGATGGCTTTTGCCGCTCACCATGACGGCGCTTCCCTCAGGCTGAACATACTCAGGGTTGATTGAGCTGATTCTGATCATCTGCTCTGGAACCCAGCTCAGGCTCAGTCAACACAGAGATCACGATTAGGCCCAGTTTGTTGAACCTGCTTTCTGAAATAGGGCCCAGAAGACATTGTAACTCCACCTCCAGAGCTGAAAATGAAGCCAACACCAAGAGCCAGAAACTGCAGTTCTGTGAATGGCCACTTGAGACTGGCTCAAGAAGCGAGTAAATCCCTAGAGACCCTCATGTTGCCCACCCAACTTTACGGTATAAATAAACGTCAGCCTGGTACAAAAAATGGTTTTAATATGCATGTTCATTTCGTATGTAATTCACTCATTTACTTTTTCTCAAAGCTTAAAGATTCACCCCTCACTCCTTCACAGCTCCAGCCTCTCGTCCAAATATGATCGCTACTGGCTCCATAAAACCAAGATGGTGACAGCTGAAATGCTGAACTCGTGGCTTCAGAACAGGAGTCCGCAATCCAATGAATGACGTCATGGTAGCCATATCCATTTTTTTAGACAGTTTATGGTCAAAACATTTCCACTGGCCTGCACTTTATCCATTCTTTAGTCAGTCTTTAAATTAATAAAGTGAAAACTGTAAAGTGAAATGTCTCAGCATTTCGTCAACTAAAATACGCCTCATACTTCTATATCCAATGTGTGTGTGGTCACAGATAGCATGTGCAATTTGAAAGGCAGTTCAACAAGACGACTGAATTTCAAACAGCTAAAAGCCCATGTTGGGGACGGAGCTGGCAGACATGAGGAGTCACTGATGGGTTTTAAAAAAAGGATTTATTTAACCAAAAATAGAACACAAAGTACAAAATTAGCAACAAGGTTCTGGGCCAACAGAAAGGGACAACTGAACAGAACTCAGGCCACTGACAGCCTTTGTGTTTAACTTTGAGGTGTATCTTTCACCGTGGTCCTTTGTCTAGTCATCTGTGGCCTTTGGCTAGAACATTTACCACCAGTATCACATGACTACGTTTCTTCTTCTTAATGGTGTTTCTTGTGTGTTGCGAGTTGGGCACTACTATAAAACTTTTTGCCCCACGGGTCACAAGGATACGGTCTCTCACCTGAATGACTTCTTTTATGAATCTTAAGATTCTGGCTCTGGCTGAATGCTATTCCACGTATATCACATTCATCCTGTTTCTCCCGAGTATGGGTCCTCTCATGCACAGTCAGGTGCCCTCTGCAGTGAAATGTCATGCCACATTCTTGACCCTTGTTTGCTTGTTTGAGTGCATTCTTCCATGCGACCTGCAAGAATGGCGACTGTCAAAACACTTGCCACAAATGTTACAGATGTGTATGTGTTTGTGTTCACTTTTCACATGATTAATCAGTTCCAGTACAGACCGGCACCTTTTCCTACAAAGAGTGCAATCATTTTCCTGCTGGTGTGTTCTTATGTGCTTCATCAAAGGGCCGACGTACAGGAATCCCTTGCCACAAAAATGGCAAGACCTAACACTTTTAGCAGAACTTTTGTCATGCGGCGACGCTGCTTTGTCCATCTCATTCTTGCTGACACTTTGCCCTTTCTGTTTTATTGTCTGGTCTCCTTTGCTGTTAAGCAACTGCACATCACTGTCATTGTTCTCGCTCTCAGCTGCAAAGCGGTCTGAACTAAGAGGCTGCAATTCACATGCTCGTGTCTCTGGCTGATCTTGCTCACATTCCACAGTGTTAGGAGGACAAAAAACCATCTCCTGAGTTTGACCGTCATCCCAAAGTTCCTCCTGCCCTCCTTTTATGTCAGTCATCTTAAAGTCCGTCTGAACCAAAAAGTAGTTCAGGTTACTACTGTCCACATCTGCACTGGTTTGAGAGGATTCCAAGACCTCGGCACTCAGACTGATGTCAGGCTCCTCTGGTGCTGAGGGTCCTGGGTTCTCCTGCAGCTGTGGGACATCACATTTATCTCCATGTTCCACTGTGCTGCTGGTCAGTGACAGCTCTTCAGCTGCAAAGAGACAGAAGCCAAAGTTACCAAACAGCCTGCAGTGCTTCCATTTCAAGAGTCATTTCTCTAAACTGTACACTCAATATGAAAAATTACAATTTGCATGGGCTGTTTGATGAAAAGTGTTGCCCACACTAACCTGAACATGTGCAATATTCAAATATTTCATCTGCTGCAGCAGCAGAAATTGTTCTCACATACTAACATACTGCGCACTTCACTCTCAATAATTACAGCATAATACTTACTTAATTACTGACAGTATAGATCCTAACGGTAGAGCTACTGTTGAATAAAAAGTGTTTTTATTTCATTTTGGGGGAGACTTTAAGTTCTGGCCGCATATGCAGAAATTCTTGCTAGTGAAGTATACGTCCAGGCATTTCTTACATACACAAAAATGCACTATATACACATCCTTTTACATCAAACTTTCTTTTTGCTATCAGTGCGTAGTACAGCTGCCCTTACAAAGTACATACTGCTGCATGGAGTATGCATTCAATTGGAACGTGCTACTTTGTCCTAACGCTGTGCTTTCAACTTTGACCCTCTTGCTTAATGTCACCTTGGAGACGCAAAGCAAAATTCGACTTCATGATTATTTTGTTTACTTTAACAATTTCTATTCCTATTGTCAATATTTATTTGAGTGGTCACTAGTCACGTGAATGCAGCGTCATCCATCATTGCAGCTTCTATCAGCTGTCAATGAGCGGTCATCTGTTTGCGGCTCAGTCAATGCAACAAATCTACCGCTGTGCAGAGGACTGTGGATCACAACAGCCAGAAAAGCATGCTGGCTTGCATACTGCAAAATGTGACGGGCTGCAGTCGGACATCCTGGTATTTTTGGCACAATCCATTTGACATACTTTGAATTGAGGCATACCAAATCTTTTTCTGGCATACTAAATAATATAATAGTAGTATGGATATTGAAACACACTGTTAGTAGGGCTGTATTAGCATGTTAGCATGTGATTTAGAACAGAGAGGTAAGACAGTATCTAAACGTTAAAGAAGCCAACCAGTCCAACCACATATCTAATGCCACCCTGCTGACTGCCATCCGGTCTTTGATAATTTTGATAAACCAGACCGAAAAACAGTTGTTCAATGGCATTCAATGTGGAGATGGGAGACTGCAAAAATTTAGTGGAAATGACTTTAACTTTGTTGACACTGACAAAGGATGATGAGGAACTGAAGGAAAGAACGAGTTGGCTCGAGAAAAGCAAAATTTGCACATCAATGCATTCAGAGAGTGGAAATGAGAAAACATAGGAGACCACAACTGACTGAATTGTACCACATCTGTTTTCCAAAATGCAAAAAGATGTGGACACTGTTCACAGACTTGCCTTCGTGTCTCTTTTCATGTATCCGGAGAAACCCGAATTTGGCACAAATCTTGCCACAAAACCTACAAACACATGTTTGGTTGTGCCAGCTTTTCAAATGAGCTACCAGCTGCTTTGCAGACTGGCATTTCATCCTACAAATGGTGCAGTCAAATTTGGTTTCATGGTTTCTTATGTGCTTCATCAAAAAGCCAATATAATAAAATCTCTTGCCACAGAAATGGCAAAAAGTCTGTCGCTTTTCACTTTCAGCAGAATGTGTGTTACGAGGCAGCGCTGCTTTTTTCCTCTTTTGGACTGTGCCACTTTGTCCTTGATATTTCTTTCTTTTCCTTTTCGTTCTGCTGGTCTGTTGTCCTTTGCTCTTCACCAAATCCTCATCAGGGTCATTGTTCTCACTCTGAGCTGGAGAGATGTCTGAGGAGAATGGCTGCAGCTCATTTGATACTTGTATCTGTGGCTGATCTTGCTCGCTTTTCACAATTTCAGGAGGAGGAAAAACCATCTCCTGTGTTTGACTGTCAACTTCAACTTGCTCCTGCTCTTCTTTTATCTCACACATCCTAAAGTCTGTCTGAAACAAAGAGTAGCTCAAGTTAGTATTGTCCACATCTGCGCTGGTTTTAGGGGATCCTGTGACATCAGCACTAAGACTCAAGTTAGACTCTTCTGGTGCTGAAGGTCCTTGGTTCTCCTGCAGCTGTGGGGCATCACATTCATTTCCATGTTGCACTGTGCTGGTGGTCAGTGACAGCTCTGCAACTGCAAAAGAAAGACAGGATTGAGAGTTACACAACACTCAGACATGGGTGGAGCCAATCATGCCCTGATGAAGGCCAGTGAGCATGGCCGAAACATGTTGGTGATTTTAATGTTCATCACGAACTAGCCATTCAATAAAGGCCTTTTAACTTTTGCACCAGAGAAGAGTTGCCTTGGATTTTGTTTTTTCAAGATGTACTGCACTTCCTGACCAAAGAGCATCTTCCTGGATTCCATGATACAGCAACCCACGTGAGCGCTTCATCTGTCTTACAGAACAAGATTTGTCGACTCAACAGAATAATTTTGCAAATACAAAAACACAATCTGTGTGTAAATGTGTAATCTAGACATATGAAACAACTTCCACAAATTTTAAAAATATTTGTGAAGTCTTAGAAATATTTTGCAAATACAAAAAAAAGATCTGCATACACAAAAAAAAATACAAAAACAATAACAAAATAAAACAAACAAACAAAAAAAAGACTAATTGTGAAAGAGAATCAGAGAATTGAATTCCAAAATTAAAAACTTTTTTTTTAAATTTGTGGAATTTGTGTATTTCTGGATCTGTTTGCAGAGAGGTTTTAATTTATAGATTTTTTTGTATATACAGTTAGAGTTTACACATTAACACATCATTGTCAATCTGTTCACACAATATTGAGATAAATCTATCTCCACACGTTTCTAAGTCCCTGAAATATGAGATTAAAACTTGCTTATAAAATTGCTAAGAGGTGAAATATTTACAAATTTGTATGACTTGAATCTTCTAACCTTGCCATTCATAATACTTTATAGTTTATGCTTATTAGATACAGAATATGTACTATTTTCTCATTTCATTTATGTAGTACTTTTATTTGATATTTTGTTTACTACTCAGACACATAGGGGTTTAAATATTATCAGTTTAACCTGCCTGATTATTGCCAATTTGATGTTCAACATAGAGGAGGGAGAGAGAGCTTTTGTTTCTGGCAGAGCCTTTGTTGTGGGTAACAGGCGCAACAGCCTTAGCTTTGTAGTTAGTTGTTCCGCCACCACACTCTCGCTAAATACAGAGATTTGTCAGGCGATGTGAAATCAAAACAGCACATTTAAACAAAGAGCCAAACCTGTTTTCTCTCGCTGGATGTCTCGCTGGTGTCGCAGACTTCCAGCCTCCTCTTGGGACCGACTAACTTGAGGCTCCTTCAAAGCTAACGTCATAGCTTTCTCCACCTCTCCGAGGATCTCCTCCGCCGCCGAGTACAGCCGCTGGTGAATGAACAACCTCAGCTCAAGCACGGTGGCGTCCATGTCTCCGACGGGAGCTACGGCACAAAAATATTAACGATTAGCGGGTGGACGGTGGGAAGCTACACTCAGCTAGCCTGTGTAGCTCGATGGCGAAGCTGTAGCTTATGATGCGTTAGCCGGTGGCGACACAAAGTGACTTCCGGTTTGAGTCGCTCAAAATAAAAGCGTCGACTTTAAATAGAGATGGAGGCTGAACTGTACACCGAGCCACATCAATCACAACATGGGCACTAGAGATAAATATAAGACATAAAATAGCACAACACTAAACCCATAGACTGTAAAAATAAACCAAATAATTAGAAACTGGACTCAAACTGAAAACTTTTTTAACTGAAGCTTTGGAAGAGAACACTGATTATTACTGGATGAACAAAAGATACTGTGAAGAAGCATATCTAAGCATAAAACACCTTCACTAGCCTGTGCTATATGCAAGGGAAGCACGATATTGGATTTTTTGCTGATATCCAATATGCCGATATGTAACAACTTCTTTGGTAGGTACCGATATTGATATATCCACTTATATCCCCACCTAATTTTAGTGATCATTAAGTCTCTCCTGTAGTGAAATGAACTTCATATTATACATGCTTATCGTGATGGCCCACCAGCAGATGGAGATGGAGCCTTTCAAAGTATGTGATATTCATTCATTGTGCAAAATAAGAAAAAGCATGTTGGCCCATTCATATAGTCCATTTTAAAGCTGATATTTGCTGATATCAGTGATGTGCCAATATTATCAGCATGTTGGCTAACATCAGTTCTGGGTTGAAGACGCAAATGTAAATAAAATAAATTGATTTAGGCAATGAATTGGCAACTTAAAGATGACTATATTATTATTTTTACTGCAAGTTAATTGGTTGTCTAAAGGACTGCAATTATTTAATTCATAATAGCATTTTTAGAAATGCAGAATTTATCAGTTAGTTTGATCAAACACTGTAAAACAAGACAGCTGTCTTAACAATACAATATTCTGTTCCCATCACCCAACACTTACAACACGACAGCTACTTTGCTAATTTATCCTCCTGAGACCCCAGCTTTTGTTTGGTTTGCATTTTTAATTTCTTCAAGTTATTTTGGATGAAAAAGACCTGATAAGTATAAAAACTAAGCATTGTCTTTGAACACTAAATCGTTTTTTTGGGGAAAAAAAAAAAAAGATGTCCTCATAGGGGGGTGATGGGTTTATTTTTAATAGTCATAAGTGTGTCATAAAGTATAACACCGTTCCTTTCAATGCCTGAATATGGCTGTGCAAAAAACTACTGAATTTTCCTTGCTCCATTCTCCAAGCTAGGAATGTCCTTTTTGTCTGTAGGAACAGTCCGTCACATCTAAATGGCCTGTGTGAAAAGCTGCAATAATGTGATAATAAAGTCCCAAACAAGTGCTCTTAGTTAACAGCGCCTTAGCTTGTTTCTTTTGTTATAACTGGTCAAATTCTTATGCCATATCAAACTACAAACAATATTAATCATAAATAAACAAGTTTCATGTGATCAGGTTTTGCACCATGTCCACTTTTCGCTCAGGACTGACATGGCAGAGATGGCTGCCAGCGGATTAGGGTTTTGTGGTCTCACTCACAGCAACACACTGATGCCACACCAGAAACTTTTCATGTCATTATCTTATACTGATCTTTTTTTAATTATTCATTTTTTCCTGGCTTTTCATAATCATTCATCTTCACATATATATGTACATATTCGTATCCATATCCTTTATATTTATTCTGTGTAACATTCCTGTGCAATTTCCTGCTGTGGAATATTTTACCACTTAATTAAAGCTCAATAATATTTGTATGTTGTTATAGTTAAAAGACTACACATCCTGTGCTGCTATCAACCATGGACATACATTATCTGTACGAGTGAAAGGTGTTTTAAGTGTATATAATGTTATTTTACCAGTTCATTATGGGGCACACAATTCATGCTTTGAAGCTGTCTGCTTTTAATTTGAAGGCCGGATATAAACCGCATGTTGTATTATTACCGGCGGAGCGTTACTGCCGGTCCAGAGAAGTTTTAGCTTTGCCAAGAAGCAGCCGGTTAAACACGCTGCGTGGAGAATACAAGGATGTCGTTTTGCAGTTTCTTCGGTGGAGAGGTCTATAAAGACCATTTCGAAACAGGTACCGTCATTACTGTAACTTATTGCACTTCATTCAAAATATCGGCTTAACTTAGGCTGTGTTGTTAACGTGTAGTTAAAGATAACCTGCTAGCCACTGTTGGCTAACTAGTCATTGTGACCCAGAATAACTTAAAAACCCTTTGGCTCGGGCTAAAATCACCACCCCTGTCCACGCAGGCTGTAACTACCAATAAAAACTTCAAGGAGAGTTTGATCTAAGTTATTTAACATAGTTAATATAATAATAAGTAAATATATTGGTGGCTTGTCAAGTTTTGTAACCCTGCAAGTTTTGTAACCCTGCTCAGGTTACACAAAAGCTATTTTACAAAAGTGGTTGTTGTTTCCAGTAAGTGAGAAGTTGGACTTGCTCTGAAAAATACACCTTTAACCCTTGTGTGACCCCTGGACATTTTTGTCCAATTCCACAAATTCAAAACTCCCTCACAGACAAATGAAAGGTCACAGGGGGGTGATTTTTTTGCATGGGGGTTTCATTCTGGGAGAAATTTCAAATTCTCACCTTTCAGCACGACAATCCATGACGCTTCAAGTGGATTAAAATGTCCATTTTCTAGAAAGTGTCCAACAAAAGGTCACAGGGGGTTGATTTTTCCAAATCCCAACTTTCAGCATGAAAATCCATTATTTGATTTTTTTTTATCCCAGCAACAATAACAAATGGCTAAATGACAGGTGGACATTTTTGTCCACTTGAAGGGTCATGCATAGGATAAAAATGCATAACAGGTTCAAATTTAACCCCAAAGCTGTCCTCACATCCACTGAACACATGCTGAATTTGCAAGTAAGCATATTAGCTTGCATTTACAATTAACCACACTGTCTGTATCATCAAATAAATCATTGACAGTTTAGTGGCCGAGATATTTAATCTCATAACACACTGTAAGAGCAATATAAGAAAATATTAATTTTCTGTCTACTGTACTTCTAACAATCATAAAGTTGCTTTTATTGGCGCTATAATTGATTTCAAAGTCTGCAGCCATAGTCAGAGCAAATCTTCAACAGCTGTTGTTGGCTAGCGCTATGTGGGCAGAAGATTACCAAATTACCTGTATACATAAGATGATTTATTAGAGGCATCTGTAAAGCACAAAAACATTGTCGAGTTCTGACGATTATATTTATCTAAAATTTCCTTTAAAGCAAAAATGCACGTCATTGCCATGTTTACATTTGAAACCAAACTGTTTGTCAGTGGTAGTGATGTATTTTTCCAACGTGTTCAGGAGAATTCTCTCGAGCACTTCTTGCTATAGGCCTTTAATGCTATTTATTTTTTGCCAGCTTTGTCCTTAATAACAGATATTAATTAAACACATAGGATGGAAGTCAGACAGAATTCCATGAACTTAAACCCAGCAAAACCGATAGCAAGCAAGGGGCAAAGTTTTTTGGCAGCATATTTTAGATGTTCAGCAATAATCTTATCAGCTCCATATGATTTATTGCCACCTAAACCACAGCAGAGTGAACCTCTTTATCTCTATATTAAAACGACATATTAATCGTTATCAATAATACCGACATCAAAAGTATTCCTCTTAATATGTTTAAACAGTTCATAATAATGTCGTTGCCACATCTGGGAGATTTAATCTAACCACTGGCTTCATCAGTGTTTGCCAGCAAGGACATTGTACAATTGGTCATAGCTCTAATCTCTCTCCAGAAGTCATTATAACTATTATTTTGCAACCTTTTAGCCAGTGAGTCAGATCTCATAGAGCGTATTTAAAATTTGCGTTTGCATGTTTCCTGTGTTCAAACAAAGGGCCCCTGTCTGTCTCTATCCATGCTTTAAATGCTGCTCTAGCTTCGGCTCGGAGCTCTGACACTCACTCATTCCAGCCAGGCTTGATATTATATCTCTTTGGCTGAGTTAATAAAAATGCTGACTGGTGATATGAAGCGACTTCACAATAGACTAAAAAAAAACACAGCAATCAATACTGTGTTGTGGGTTACTACACTTCACATTACCACATCTTATAGCGTCTTTAGTCAGTTCAATATTTCCCAGCAAAGTGTCTGCATGTGAAGTATATTTCTTAATGTCTTCATTAGTTAAATTGAACCACTCCAGTTTCCCCATATTTATGCTTTTTGCCACAGTTGTTATCATTGAAACCTTGATGTCAGGTCTGTGCCCGGCTCATCCAAAACAAGTTCCCTCCTCATGTTGTAAACCAACATTCATCTTCTATCCTTTACTCCTCAGGGATTTACGTGTGCTCCAAGTGTGATCACCAGCTGTTCACCAGCCGCTCCAAGTACGAACACTCGTCCCCCTGGCCGGCCTTCACAGAGACCATCCATGAGAACAGTGTATCTAAACATAAGGAGAGACCTGGGGCATACAAGGTACAGTGGTACAGTGGCTAATGGTAGCGAGTAGTAGTGATTGTTTAACGCATCACTGCTGACTGTATCGAAATGCACCAATCCTGATCCAGATGTCTGGTGTCTTGTTCCAGGTACGATGTGGGAAATGTGGAAATGGACTCGGCCATGAGTTTGTGAATGATGGGCCCGCCAAAGGCCTGTCTCGCTTCTGAATATTCAGCAGCTCACTGAAGTTCGTCCCTAAAGGTACGACAGTTAATTTATCACACCAGGTTCCAGCTTCTGTTTCTGCCCTGGTACACTGACTTTGTGATTTTCTGGCGCTTTGAATGCAGAAATACCAGTTTTACAACTGATGCCATGTAGAGCTTGACCGATAAATCAGCTGGGCCGATACATCAACCGATATTAGCTCATGCAGACGCAAGTAAAAGTAGCAGTATGCTTGTCCACTGACAACAACAAGAAATTGCAGTATAGAAATGCCAAAAATATGTCTGCATTATATATTAATATGTATCCACCAGTACAGACAAGTTTGTCTTTTAACAGTAATATGTCACATTCAGCACATATCTATGTCACAACTTTTCACAAAAAAAAAAACAAATTTAAACAATGCTTGTTAAAAATATTTGATTATATTATGTGTTTTTGTATAAAGGCGACTATTGGCTCACATTGATGTGTTTTATGATGTTGGTATCGGTTTAAAAAAGCCAGTATCAGTCTTAATATCTTTCCTTATTTCCACTGAGCACACAGATTTCAAGTACACTAATTATTTAATAAATATTGCAAGGAAAAGACACACTCTAAACTTTGATTTTTTTGTGCCCCTAACTAAATAAATCTGCAACTAATTAGAGACGTTTGCACGGGTCCAATGTATTTCTTTAATAGGCAAGGTGGACTAAATCTAAGTGTAACCACAGTGCTCACAGACAGAACAGTTTGTAGGGGACAGATAATTACAATTGCTGGTAACAGTTAAGTGTCGGCCTAATCAAGACAAAGTAGAGGTCAGATTCGTTGGCTGTACAACCTGTGACACTTCTCTCGGCTCTCCACAGTTAAGGTCGATGGACAGTAAAGTGAGCTGATAGAGGGGACTTGCAGGAGTCTCTCTGCTCTGCTGATGGTGTGGACAGCGGATGACGTGTTCTGGGATAAAGCCCAACCCGGAGCACCAGGGCTCTGATGAAAGATGGCCACACTGAACGGCAAGAACAGAGGACTGGTCTCAGCACCTTTTTATTATGCAATCATCACCGTCTCAGGATAGCCTCACTGATTACACAACGTCTCACCAGCTGCATATTTATTAATGACTGAGATCGTCTTGTGGGTACAATAAGCTCCTCAATTCTGTAAGCTATTTCTTACTGAGAGAAGTCATGTTTGTTTACCGTCACAGTTTTTCCTGTTTCCCCCAAACTGTCAGAGTAAACAAACAAGCGCACCTGTCTGCTAGAAAGAAATAGCTCACAAGACAATGAATCCAAGACTACAGCGCATGAAGATTGGTCATGATTTATATTTTTAATTTAATCATCCACAACTGCCTCTACCTGCTGGCTGGTGTGCCATGCAGAAAATCAGTAATAATACTATTTTTACTATTGAGAAGCTTTATGAAAATGATGCCAATGACTGATATGCAAACTGAAATAAATCTATTTTAAATTAAAATGAGAAAAAACTGTGAATATAAGCTGATGTCTGTATTCTTGTTTTGATTTGACTGATTGATTTAATGTCACTTTATCATCAGAAAGAAAATCTGAAATTTGTCAACGGCGTCAACAATTTCACATAAATACACGTAAATACTAAATAACAAAACATTTAACCAAACAGCAAAACCATACTATGAATGCCACAAATCACATCAGACATTGAGAAAAGTGTTGCACTGAGGACACTCAGAAGCCATACTGTGATGTAATAGGTTGACAAACCACGGAGCAAAAGTTCCTCAACATGTTCAGTCAAGCCTTTGGGGCTCTAAATCATTCTCTCAAATATTAGTTGCCATAATTATTATTATTGAATAGTTTCACTCTATTTATGGACACATGGAATACAACTAAGTTGGTACTGAAACAACTAAGGCAGATGAGTTACTTGTTCTGGACTGAACTGGTTCTCCGGTTGAGCCTTGTGGCCCTAAAAAGTCTGGTGTCAGAATTTAGAGGAAGTACCGTTCTCTCTTTAGAGATGAGAATGTAATATGCTCTTTTAAAATATATACACTTATTATATTTAGCAATTAAGGATGTGATGTAATTTTTAAAGGTCAAGTGTGCAGGATTTAGGGGGATATACTGGCAGAAATGATGTTTTCTTTTGTGTATAATCACCTGAAAATTTGAATCATTGTGTGTTTGTTACCTTAGAGTAAGCCATTTATATCCACACTGGGAGCAGGTCCTCGTCCACTGGTAAAGTTGCGCAGATCAGACAAACCAAACACTGGCTCTCCATTCATGTTTTCGTGTCGGCCATGGTAGTTAGAAGCCCCTCTGTGATGAGAGCATCAGGAAATTGTTTTTTTTTTTTATGTTAACTGCTTTATTCAGTGTTTTTACTGGTTTAAATCACCAGCTCCATTTGTTTCGGAGAGGAAGAGACGTCTGCAGATAACTTAGCTCTTGGTAAAAGGCTCCTGAACGTTTGAATCCTAAATTATCAGGAAAAAAGATGAGCACAGATTAGCAGATGCTAGGTTAGACAGTGTTGGAGAAACGCTGACTTGTACCATGAAACTGCTTTATTCAGTGTTTTTAACAGATGAAGAGACCTCTGTGGAAGATTCTACTCCTGTTAAAAGCTTTCTGAACATCTAGATCAGAAACAATATCAGGGAAAACAGGTGATCACGTGTGTAAATGATCTGCAGCCTCTGCGGATAATTTGGCTTCCCCTAAAAACCTCCTGAACAAAAACCACAGAAGGAATCCTACTCAGGAGATGTTTCAGCCGGTTGAAATCTGCCATCCTAATTGCTGGATTTGACAAAATCCCCCTACATCTCACACAATGTTTCTTACAAGTTTATAACACATTTTTGGTTGACTGAACAGTCTACATCTACTATCCAGTCATGTCAATACTGCCATCAAGTGGCAGTAATGAGAACAAGGTCAGACCTTACACAAGAGGGACAGAGCTGCTGTCACTTGATCTTGTGCAGGACTGCTCCAGCTCAAGCCGGCCAACTCTTTGTAAACATATGCGTCAAACTGCAGAGAAATCTCATTTGGTTTTAAAACACAGAGACATTTGAAATGGATGAAATGTCATACTGCTCTTTCTCTGGTGGAGAAGAATATAAAAACCACTTCCAACCCGGTGAGTATCAAAGACGCAGAAAGTCCCAAGAGTCAATGGTTCTTAAACTGTCCTTTCACTGACACATTTTTCCTCTCAGGTATGTATGTGTGTTCTGAATGTGGGCACGAGTTATTTTCCAGCACGTCAAAGTTTGAGCACTCTTCTCCTTGGCCAGCCTTCTCACAGACAATCCACAAGGACAGTGTCTCCAAACACCCCGAAGCATGGGGACCCCTCAAGGTAGATTCACTTCAACGCTATGCCTGTTATTACTTGTGATCCATTAAGTTTAAAAATAATAGTTTAAATATCCCAGGTTTGTTGTGGGAAGTGTGGCAACGGATTAGGCCATGAGTTTCTGTATGACGGACCAAGAGAGGGTCTATCACGCTTCTGAATATTCAGCAGCTCACTGACGTTCATCCCTAAAGGTGAGTCCATGTTTCACACGTACACATCAGTGCACCCTTATCGTGCACCTTGAACCCACTGTTTGATTTGGCTTCGTCTCTCTGCACAGGAAAGGTTGATGGACAGAAAGGTGAGCTGTGAAAGAGAAGAGAAGACAGTTTCCTGCTGCTGAAGGTGCAGACAGTGGATGAAGTGCTCTGGGGCAAAGCCTGATGGAGCTCTGGAGTGCTGATGGATGTTGGCTTCACCAGGCAGCAAGAACAGAACTACTTGATTTAAACCAAGAGTACAGACACACACAACACACACACACACACACACACACACACACACACACACACACACACACACACACACACACACACACACACAACAGCAACTAGGATCCAAGTTCAGCCACATTAAGTTCTGCTGTTCAGCTGTCCAGATATACTGTAATATTTAACAACACTGTCTGGCAAGGAGTTCAAGTTATGAGTTAAAGTCTTACTTCAATGCACCACACTGTGTTTATGGAAACCTGTTGATCACACTGAAAACACTTCATAGACACTTTGAAAGTGTAATTGCATGCTCCTGTCACTTGATGGTGCTATGTATCCTTAAACATTCTTGAATGACCTGCACCTTCGTATTTCTGTGGATGTAGTTTGTTCTCTCTGGAGTCAGTAGAGGATTATATCCCACTATTGGAGTGCCATGCATTCAGAGCAAAACTTCTGATCCCTTAAGGCGACCACACAGCAATAACTATAGCACAACTAAGTGTTTGATTCACTTGCAGTATTTTCCCTTAATGAAATCAGTGGTTCTTAATCAGGGGTCCTTTTGCGAGTGACGAAGGGGGCACGTCTCCCTCAGTGTCTAGAACATGTGCATTTGTACCCCCTAATAAAAACATTAAAGTAGTAATAGTACTTTTATTTTTAACAAGCTGCTCCAACGTAAGTCACAGATGTAACAGTGCCTCCAGAGAACTAGGTAGCGGCAGTGTGTCACGTCAAAAGCAATGGATGCTATCCGCCATAACACGGAAAGAAGATGAAGTAACTCCGCACAGTTGAAGCAGGAAGTATGATAACATTTCCATCAGTGCCATGAGGTAGCTATGACGGCCCCCAGTGCACGCTAGCTACTACTGATGAAGCGCCCACTCACAAGCACACACATCATTAGGCATATTTTACCAACAATGTGTTGGATTTCACGGTCAAATGTTACTTTATTTTATTTATTTATTCACTTATTTGACAGACACAGTGCACAGCTACTTAGCTGCACCAGAGTTAGCTTTATGCTAGTTTTCATCTGTCATCCCTGGGCAGGAAACAGAGAATAATTTCTCAGCTAAAAGACACTATTGTATAAAAACACAAAAAGGGAACATATTCATGACACAACGGCTTCAGCAATAACAACAGCAAGACAACACTACATTAAGATATAACAAGATCTCATAGTGTTGCATCAAGAGACTGCACAGTCGCTTCTGTTGGTCGACCTAGATGCCCCCCCGTTGTCTGAGCGCAGTTGTGTGAAGTCTTTTAAAGGTGGAGCAGCTACTTGGTATTCATTTAATTGAGTTCTTTTTATATTTAATTTATAGATTTTATAGTTTATGTAGAATAAGCTTATCATTTTGTTACAGATTGCTACTGACTGCTTCACAAAAAAAAGAAAGAAAACCATGACAGAGTTGAGTTTGCCTTTTCGGAGACACATATAGCAAATGGCAGTTTTAATTTAACACGAGTTCCTCTTCGAACGCAGGCCCTGGTGCACCTGCACTGCCTATATTTGCATTTTTGGTTTCCACCATAAATTGATGCACAAATGGCGAAAATTGTTGCATAAAAAGTCACTAGAATGCAAGAAATGATACTCAAAATTTATTGGGGGATGGTCAGACCCTGCACACAATTTACTTATGTGACCCCCCAAAGGTTAAAATACAACAACAAAAAAAAAAACATGCCCTTGTCATACGAGTGACTGCTCCGATCATAGGTTTCACTTCCTCCACAGTTATCTCCTCATCTGCAGTCGACTAATATAGAATTGTGATCTTAATCATTTCTAACCCAAAAATGTTTTAGGCAGAGGTCCCTGAAGTGTCTGTAGATAACAAGTGTTGCACACTCTGGCTCCATATGCATTTCTTTTATCTTGATTATGTTATAGCCTTTGGGCCTTCTTCAAGATCGACAAGCATCCCGAAGTGAAATCTTATCAAATTGGTGCCCGTGACCTACTGTGTATCAATTTAGGGGTCCTTGACATAACTAAGTCAAGAAGCAGTAAATCGAATTTACTTGAGTAGTTGTAGAGGATTCCTCAATGCTGCCTGCAAAAATGTTTCACAAGTAAAAATGCTTTCACTGTATCACAAAAATCTTCTTCATTCATGGAATTGTGTTGACATTCTTGGTGAAATTCACAGATTCAGATACAGTCAATATCTCTACAGCATGTCTCCACTGCACACTGCTGTTGTTCCCACTTGCCATCTCCCCCATCACTGCAGGTCTGTCTCAGGAAGCCGATCCTGAAGTTGTCTGGATAACTTACTGAGTAAAACTCAGACATCAGTCCAGACCCCAGAGTGCTTTTCCCTCCACAAAGTTTTCCAGACAACTCAGTAAACTTGCCTCTTGGCTCGTGGAGCGGTGGAATTATAAACAAAAATGAGGATGTGGGGGTGCGTTCAACAGCTCTTGTGTTGTTTAAATGTCTGGGACGGAGCAGGTGTGGAGCTGCTCGTTTCAAAGGCTGGAAGATCAGAGGGGGAGATGAAAGCTGCAGTGTCAGGCAGAGGATTAAGAAAGGAAGTGCAAACATTGCTAGATGGTAATGATGTGCAGTGGCACAGCATTTAAAGCAAAGACTGTTTTGCTCATTTGACGTGATGATGATTTTGTCTGTGAGATCAAAACTCTTGAATTCACTTCAGAGGGAGCAGCTGGTGCAAAAGTATTGTTTTAAAATTTCTGTATTTCGCCCAAGGTGACGATGAGGTAATACCTTCCTTGCGACTGATTAGATGCCTTCGTCGTAGGATTCTCTGTTGTGTCGCCACATGCAGCTGGCACATGGGCTGAACTGTCCTCAGGGGTGATGTCTGGGAGGGGGGGAGAGAGACAAACTCAACAACAGACAGAGACCAAAATACAAAGATAAACCAGATGTGAGGCTGAGAGATGGAAAGCAAAAAGGAAATGGTCCAAAACACAGGACTGTAATTAGAATTTGCTATCTGTGAGAACACTCTCAGTGGCTGGCATCTGAGCACAGATGTATGGCCAAGAGGAAGCAAACAGGAAGGAGGAAGTGGTAATCCTCCGATAGAATCACGAGACTCGTATCGTAACCACACTTTTCCTTCCACTTACCTCTGGGGCTCATCCTGCTCGCAATCAAATCCTTAATTACATCAAACTGCCGTTACTCCAAAGCCTTCCCAAGTCCCAGAGGCAAGCCTCGAGCTACAACTTAAACATGTGTGTGTGTGTGCCACTGACTCATTCACAGGGACATCTTGTTTTAATTGTAATGTATATGAGGCCTGTTGCTTAGATGTGGATGTTTATGGGCACTGCACCTGCTTCTGTTTTGAGCCACAGAAGAAAAAAAAAAAGTCTCATTCTGCGTCCACACGCCACGACAGTTTCACCAAGGTAGTATCCCCTGAAAACATCTGTCATCCAGTGGCTCTGCTTCACACACCAACAGAGGCTGTGATCACTTTGTGGGGGGACTAAAGCTCCTGAATGCGTGACTGTAACAGAAATAGAGAAAAGCCCTTTCATCAGGGAGTAATATGCAGTATGTGAGTAACCCCTCCATGTATGATGTCTCCATCCATACATGGCGGGGCTGCCCTCCACATGTTACAAACCACATGTGCTGGCCAAACATCTGCCTCCCCCTGTAATGATTGAAAGGATAAACAAGGCTTTTATACATGACACTGGAATGTGATTTCCGCTCTGGATCAAACAGAAAGTACAGGAACCTGAAGGCAATCCAGGTTGGGCACCGTTGTAATTCTGTCAGGACAACATGTGTGTTTCAAAGAGGCTTAAAATGAGAATAGTTTCGCCAGTCCTCTCTGTAAGGCCCCGGCAGTGAACCGCAACGTGAAATATGCAGTTTACTGAGCGTATAAACAGATTTTAATGCAGTGTGGGTAAATGAAATGCATATCTTGACAGCCTATGTTGGTTATAAACACTGCAAATGTGGAATGAGGAGTAATAAAAACACAATTACGACAAGGAAGAAACAATGAGAAACCTCAATTTTCTGTTCATTCCAACAAAATGTCAACAGTTTAAACATGGGAGGGGATCCCACAGGAAAGCCAAAAAGCGCCCCGTAAAATCCAGAGTATGAGGGTTCCCAGTAAAGAAATAAACAATGGGAAATTTCAAAGATAATCTTCAATGGCTTCTGCGGCTTTTTTTGTCACCTTTATCACATGATCACATTCCAGTTTGGGAGCTCCGCCAGCTTCAATAACACAGAGGGGGTTTTGAACATATGTATTTGCAAACATCCCTCGCTATCTGCTCTCTGATCTGCTTCAGGGAGATAGGACCCCGAGACAGCGGCACAAGTTGGTCTGAAAGCTTCAAAGGAATACTTCAGGTGTGTGGCACTGGTATTGTTCGCGCAGATCAGGGAGAGGGGGTCCTTAAATTCGGGGATGGACTGTGGGATAAGAGAGAGGGTTTTAAAAACGGGAGAAGAAAGGCTGGCTGATTGTGTGCCCACATGTCAACTTTTATCCTTGATCAGAGACTGTGGGTTTGAGAGGTGGGCACAGTAATCTAGAAAGAAACTGTGGACACACTCTGTGCTTACTGTCAAACAACTACTCTACTTTGTGTTTTGCCGTGTGAGCTTCAGAGTGTGGGTTTTTTAAAAAATGATCAAATGAAGCCTCAGATAAAAGTGAGCCAGAGGCAGGGAAACATTTATCAAACGCGCCGTCTTCAGAGTATGGAAATACAGGGACGGTTTTGGATTTCGGCTGAATGATTTAAAAGGATGCTCAGCTCAGATAGTGGGGCGGTGATGAGCTATGGAAAATGCTGTATTTGTGTGTCCAGAAATGTCAGAGGCCTTTGACGTCTGGAGAGGTTTATGGCACTCTAAAAACATCTCTACGCAGACAGAGCCTGAACACTACTAAGGAGAAGAAAGTAATTACCTCAGTCTTTCCCTGGGTACGGTGCCACAGAGCGTCCCGTCCCCCCCCCGAACCACCCAACCTCCACCCACCCAGTTATCCCCAGCTCCCTGCAATTTGTGGCTGCTCATCCTCTGTCATCTTGGTTAGTAATCCCAGTGTGCTCCATAGGCGACAACAAGAATGCTTGTGCGCACTATTTTCCTTCTGTGTGTGTTTGCGACTCATATATATACATGCAGTCTGTATGAAATGCCGTGAACCCCCCTCAGAGGCCCCAGATGGGTGGTCTTAATAGTCAAAATTGCTCCTCTGGTCTTGCTGATTGTTAACTTCTGTGCAGAAAATGTTCAGAGGTGCCTGAGCTCCTTATTCTCCTCAGTAATTATAACACAATCAGGCACCTATAATCATTCCCAGCATTATGAGACACTTACAGAGGTGTGCTGACTTAAGTTTTTTCAGAAGATATTGTGAAATAGAGACAGAGTGTCACATTTGCGTGCATCTTTTACCAAAAGTGTGTGTGTAAATAGTTGGCTCTCGTAGTCACTTTGTCTCTATGATTTCTTTCTTGTTGTATATTGTCCTTGTGGAGCACTGTGTGACTTATGTCTGTGAAAAGCGCTATATAAATAAAATGTAACCTACTTACTTACTAATTTGGCACAATGTTTGAGTGCTGCTTGGGCCGAAACGGGTGGTATTTTGTGGTGGCGCGTCATTGCATCTCATCAGTAAAGGGGCTAAAATGAGAATGTTCACCAAGTTGTTGTATTGCCAATCGGAGCCGATAAATACCTGTGACTACTGCAGAGCTCTCTGCAACTGAGTGTTTACATCAGTAATGTTCTGTACCTGAGTGCACTTGCGTCATCATTTCTGTGACATTTTTGTTGACAGACACACAAAGTACACATGAATTGTACTCGAGAACACCTTTTCAAGTGCACTCTGGCATGGATAGGTATATTGTGCCAGAGTACTGTATGCAGTGTTCACACTAATCTAATAAACTGGACTTTGGGGTCAAGTGTGCTCAGATCCGGGCCAAGGTCTGCGATGTGAAAGCTCCCATACTCATTTTATGGTGGAGAGTGCGATTAAAAGATTGATACTACGGTCATGTCTGTCTGTTAAATATGACACCACACCCAGCAGCAGGTTAGCTTTGTTTAGCATAAAGACTGGAAACAGAAGGACACAGGTAGCCAGGCTGTATCCTAAAGTAAAATCTGCCTGTGCTGACACAAAAATGTCCAGGCTATTCATTTAAAGCATGTCTACGCTTTGTATCACTGCATGTTACCCAAAAGAACAATAATACCAGATTTAAATAAAGAATTAAACGTGTGTTTGTTTGTGTGATCACATCTGGATCCCCCTGGTTGTATGAATGAGGGGAATTCCACATACCTTCCCAGCTTTATGCCCCTCAGCACCTATTGTGCAACACACACACACACACACACACACACACACACACTGATTCTACCTTTTAGAGCCAACTATCTTTCCAGAGTTATCATTTATCACCTGCTTTTCTATATTAAAAATAATCCCCTAATGCATGATTAATATATCTTCAGCATCAACATTTGGCCCAAGCGAACTTTACTCTTTTGCTTCTGTGCCAGAGAAGTAATACCCTCTAACCTTGCCTGTCAGTCACCGCAGTAATTGTTTCTCTCCTTCCCTCAGTCTCTCCCTCTTGGCTCGTCGGTCGGTGTCCCAGATTTGTAGGGAGAACACCATGTCACGCCAAATACTAGAGACAATGAAGACAGACTGCGTACTTTGTGTTCCTTCATATGTATCTGTAACAATTATAGCAGGAAGTGAATGATCGATCGCTTGGTCAAAACAGAACACAAGTCAATTTTGAATGTATGCTGGGGAAATCCGCAGAGAAGCCTTCCTGCTGTCATTTGGACCAGCGGCTCTGTTGTGTCCCCTAAAAACACAGACCTCAAAACCCAAAGTGAGACCAGATGAGAGCGACAGGAAGGAGAGGAAGATTTGCGTTTGAGTGTGCGTGACTGTGTGTGTGTGTGTTGGTACAGGGGTTAAAAAGAAAAAAAGGTCAAAGACTCAGAATACATTCCCACAGGAATGAGGCTCGCAGACAACCCGATGTGATTATCAGCTTTACGACAAAGTGAGGGTGTGGTGGTGGTGTTGAAAAGACAGAGGAGCTTTACTGTGACCACAACTGAAATTATGAACCTGTGCTGATTTGTCGAAGTCTTGATCCAAATAATATTTTTGCACCATAAATCAAAGAAATTGTTTTGTTTCTGAGAGGTGGCTTCAGCCGGTTAGTTTCACATAAAGACTGGAAAGAGGAAAACAGTTCAGGCAACAAAATCTGCCTACCAGCACCTTTAAAGAGACAGTTAACACATACTTTTCCTCTTACCTGTAGTGTTATTTATCCGTCTGGATTGTTTTGGTGTGAGTTAGAGATGTCTGCCTCCTCTCCAATATAATGAACCCCAGTGAAACCAGATGACCCCTGGTTTGTGCTCGAAGCACCAAAAAAATACATTTACAAAAAAAAAATCATGACCTGGTTACTCAAGATAATCCACAGACATGGTTTGTTGTTCTCATATCGGAAGTATTTTCTCTCTACTAAACTACACACGACTCTTCATACCCTTTTATCGACCTTATTTCTAAAAAGCAGCCAGCGGCAAATTTAGTGACTCATTCTGACCACCAGAAATATATTATATTGTGATTTATACCCATGCTGCTCTGAGTGACGTCAGTCCATAGCTCTTTCACAGTCAGTGTGGGGTCTCTTCCCTCTTTCCTCTCCCCTCTGTGCAGTAGATGTTGGACAGGCAGAATCAGAGGGGATGGTGCCCGCCATACAGTCATAGAGTTTCTATGGTTACGTTGATACCTTTGCCCTCTGGATTGGAAGTCTGAGAAGGTGGTGCATTGTAGTGTAAACACCACAGCTCTCATGCCACTCAAATGTTTTGCTGAGGATTTTTGTATTGAATCCCAGCGAAGTTGCAGTGATTCTACTAACGAGCGATGATTTAATGATATGCAAATGAGCTAATGACATCATCTAGCCACGTTTGGAGCTAGTGCTAGCATGAAAATCACGCCAGCAGATGGTAATAATTCGCCTGCATTCACTCATGTGTGACAGTTCCCTTAATCTTTTCAAGTTTAAAAGTGACAATTTACCGTTTTAAGAGAGAAATGTAATGTGGATTAATTGTTTTCACACTTTTTACACTTGTTTCCATCCGTTTTAGCTGAGTATTTTTGGTTAAGTTAACCAGCTGCTGACTGTAGCTACATATTTAGCATACAGACATGAGTGGTATCAATCCTCTCAATCAATCTACCTCTCAGCAAGAAAACAAATAAGCATACAACCCAATGTCTTTCTATTGTTTTTCATTTTCCACCACCCCAGCCAATTTTTTGACTGAATTTGGTTCAAACAGAGCTTTGGACAATGATAAAAAAGCACATAATGCCACGCTTGTCCAAAGAATGTAAACATTTTACCCTTTGAACCAACTTTAAATGATTCAAACTGAAAAACGAATGTGAAATATCCAATATTTAAAGGCCATTTATCTCCCACCAGGTCTGTCTTTTTCCTGGCGGGTCACATATTTGCTCCACTCCTGTCCCCTTTGGCCACAACAACCGTCAGCGCCTTCGCTGATGGTTTGCCTGTGTGAGTCGCACATGATTTTGCATTCCTGTGAAATGCGGACCGGCCCCACAGGGTAGGAGCCCATCTCCTGTTTCTGCAGCATGAAACAGTTTCACACACACACACACACACACACACACACACACTGGCAGGCAGGATCTCACAGGACAGGTGATACTATTTTAGCAGACCTGACTCAACAGTGAGGCAATGGACAGAGTAGGTTTTTTTTTTCTTTCCAAGGATGACAGCTCTCTTTTCTCGCAGTCGCTGTGACAGGTCGGAATTCGAAAAACATGGGAAACTCCAGAGAGTGGAGAGACAAACTGCTGTGGTTTTACACCAGTAATTACAGTCAGTTAACACCCATCTGATGACTGTTTTTATTTACAGAGATCCTCCAGGTTTGACTTGTTTACATAAATGAACACATAGTCCCCATTTAACTAATGAGACGCTCACCCAGTTGCTCGTTCACACGCATCTTTAGCCATTCAATTGTTTTGAATAAGCTGAGTGAGTGTGAAAATTAACGAGCACATCCATTTGGGTGGCGGTTCTGGCCCAGTAACAGTAGCACAGTGTTCGATCCAACCGTCCGTGTCAGTGAATCGCGAAGATGGAAAGAAAGTTGTTTTTCACACACTGGGCGGAAATAGATGGTGACAGTGACACATAAAAGGCAGGGCTGTGGTTTGGAGCTGACGTCATGGCAATCAGCGTTTAAGACGACGAGGCCTTTCAATGAAGGAAAGCCACATGGAGCAGCCCACAAGCATCTCAGTAAGTAACAGTCTGGGATCGGGTACCACAAGTGGTACATGTGCACGCAGACTGGAACAATAGGCCTCCACAGGCACATGGATGCATGCATAACACCCTAAAGGAATAAAAGTCTCTGCACGCATATTGACAGACTTCACATATACAGACAGACACAAGCTGCAGCTCAAAATGTTTCACCTTCACAGCTCTGTCAGATTTGCAGCCACATGTCTTAGTGAATCCCCCGAAGTGAGCTGGGAGGCATGAAACCGTATACCCAACTAATCACAGTTGTCTCTTTTTTAACCTCTTTCTCACTCTGTTTCTGTCTCTCGCTCACACTCGTCTTCTGCCATGACGGCACAAACACACAGAGGCACACGCAAGTCTCCCTCGCACCCCCCCCACCTTTTTCCTCGCCTTGCATCTCCACCCTCTCCAACACACCCAGTATCGCTTCGGAGCCAACCACCAGATCCCACTTTTCACCGCAGAGCTGCGGATTAGAAAAGAAGGCATTTCCCAAATGGTCTGCGGCTTGTGCGATGACATGATTGTCATTCAACTTAATTCTCTCTGTACTCGTTGGATCCTCGTTCTCCTGATTCTACTGCTACATTTAAGCACCCAGAGAAAGTAAATAACAGTTTAAACCAACACAAGACTCCTGTGCAGACTTGCTCCCCGGAAAAGCATTTTAGGTTTTATTGCCAAGATGAAAGACACATTGAAAAGTTTTCTGTGCAGCTGGTTTCTAGCGGTCGAGCAGAGCTTGCATGCATTTTTGTTTATTTGAAAAATATCCGTGGGCTCGTATCTTCTATACATGTATATCAGTTGCGTAATTGAACCTCCTGGCTTTGGGTGCTGCCCAAATCGAACCCTCATGAAGTTGGAATGAATCGCAGCAAACTTTTCCTCCAATATAAATTACTCCCATGTTGAACTCGAGGCATTATGTGTGTCTAACACTGTTTAATGCTTTCAAGGCTGTTAAAGCTGTTGCGTAAGCTCCAAACATCTCTCCTCTCAGATCTTTAGCACATTCATCCTTTCAGTGATGTCTCTATAAAGCTGCAGGGCAAGTCTGGGAGTCTGGACGTTCTCCTGGAGGCGAAAGAGATCGATGCACCTGTGTGAAGGTGGTGGGACGCGAGGGATGGAGGGCGGGAGGAGAAGAGGAAGATGTGGGGGGAGGAACATTGTGTGTGGATGAAGAGATCAGAGCGATTTTTTTTTTGTTCAGCCCTCCGTCTCCATCCATCATTCTTACTGACTTTGCTTACGTTTGCAGATGAAAGTTTGGGAAGGCTCCAGGAGAAAGGTGGGGCTCCGCAGCTGCTTTGTTGTCGGCTTTTGTATTCAGTGATCCTCCCTACCTGAGGGCTCGGCCATTCAGCATCTAACATATAGCAGGCGGCGTGTGTGACATCTTTTATTTCTTCAAAGGAGCTGCACTTCAGACACCACAATGCGAGCATTAAACTGGATTGTTTTGGGATAATGACCACAGTCGTGCATGGAAAGCCAGACCCAAACAGTAGGAAAACCCTCTGATATGCGTACATCTTCAATCTGGAGTTCATTATTAGTGAATGTCTCTATCCAGACACAATAAAAAGGTTCCATTTGTAGGAAACTACAGCCATGCCTCTGCACCACTAAATGACTTTCTCCTGGGCGGTGGTTTCAAAGATCTGTCATGATGGCTTTAAGGAGATTCTGCCGGGTATCTTGCGGCTATCGCAAATGGCCGACAGCTTCTTCCTCATACTGGAAATTACAAAATGAGAGTGGAACATTCTGCTTTTGCTGAGGAGGATTTGTAATTTGCTGTAATGGCTGACACATGTACGCGCCATCAGCGGGCCTCTGGCTATGGAAATCTCTATCACTGGTACACACCGGGATGCAGCAGGCAGCACACACCTGAAGGCACCATAGTTGGAAATGTAGTCTGGATTGCGCACATGCATGCATAAACGCCTGCACATGAATGTGAGAGCGCAGTAATGTACAAAAGATGTATGGATGTGTGTACACAAACACATCACCAGCAGTGAGACATATTATCTAACCTCAGTTCTATACATACAGGCACAGTTCACAACTTGCAAATTGTATTTGTTTCCTCAACACTGCTGCTGCCTGTTTGTTTCTTTAATCTCGCTGTTTATATTTCTGCGTCCAAACCTGTCAGTGTAACTCCAACTAGAGCAATTAGCGTGAGGGAAAAGCAAATAAAATGTCTGATGAAAGCAAAGCCTGGATCCTGACCTCATTCTGACTGAATCTGCCGCTAGCCAGCAGACAGTCGTTTCCAAAGCTGTGAATTCCTCGGTGCCAGGCTGGCCTCGCTTTGGATGGATTTACAATGGCTGTTTGTGCTTCAAAACATATCATTATTCTATATTTGCCTTGCTCATGTCAGAATCTGCACAGACCTTTGTTTGAGGACATTTTTTTTCTTTAAAACTGCTTTTACATCTTAGAAGACCGAAATTGCAATCACAGGCTTTGTCATGCTTAACTCTGAGAAGTTTATATACTCCTTAAAGGGAAAGTTTGACAATTTGGGACATACTGTACACTTACTCGCTTTCTTATTGAGAGTAAGATAAGAGCGCAAAACAAGTATCAGTAAAAAAAAAAAAAAAAAGCACAAAGCAATAAGATAAGTAAACAGTAGATGAGAGGATGAATGGCTAACACTGGCATGTAGACTGAATACGAAGCTACAGTTAGCAGTTACAGCGTTGTCAGATGTACCGTAAGTTTTGTAGCTGCACAGTGATTTGCCCTCTGTACAATGTGTGATCAGTGATGCCAAAAAGTGCCTTAATGTATGATAATTTCACCAATTTGTCACAATTAGTAGTTGGTTTTAGTCTGCGCTGTCTCTTTTTTTTCATTTACAGACATGATCGAAATAGCAACAATTTGGATCCTACGTCGCATCTTTTCTCACATGGCCTCTTTCCAGACAGTCATGCTTGGTGTACGCTATGATGAACGTGACTCACGAGCAAAGCTGTCATTCTGGATCACGAACTCTCAGTTAAAGTGCTGAGATTTACACCTAAATACACATATTAGAAAACACACTCTAGAAATGATTCATGAGGTTAGCGGATAACACACAAAACAAAGAGTTTTTCAGCATAAAAATTTACATTTGTTACATTAAATTGGTCAAAATCAAAAACATTTCTAACATTTTTGAGTAGAATGGAATTCAAATAAATAAGTTGGGATATCTTGAATAAAATAATTTGACCACTACACATCACCACAACTTTTGGATCAATATTAAGTTGATTCAACTAAACTAATTGAGTTTGTCAAGTTGTAAAAGACTCATGGGATTGGCTCAATATTACCAGAGTTGGAGCTACTTAAAAAGTGCATGCAAATTGTTACCTTCATTTTTAATGTAAGCTGAACCAGTGGATTCTTTTCTAGACTGCAGCCTAAAATGGTCAATGATGTTAGCAGATAACATTTAAAATTAATATGTTTTCCAACACATAAATTATGTACCATTAACATGTTTTACTCAGTTGGCAATTATTTTAAGAAGTTGGTCAAATTTTAAAAAATGTATTGAGTGGGATGGAATTAAAATAAGTAAATTAGAATCCATTAGAAAATTGGGCGCCTCGGATCAACTCGCCATTCCACCTATGTGTGTATAAACACTCGCAGCTGGCCGGCAAAATGGCCCAACATTCCCTGAAAATCTGGCAGTGTAAAAGGGGCTAACCATTCAAACTCACATTACCTACGGACAATTTAGAGTCACCAATTAACCTGCATGTCTTTGGACTGTGGGAGGAAGTGGAGAAAACCCACGAACCAGGAACCCTGATTAAGTTGATTCAACTTAATTAAGTTTTCAAAGTCAAAGCAAATGATGGTGCTTGTACTAAACTAATTGAGTTTGTCAGATGATATAAGACTCATAGGACTGACTCTATAATGCCCGAGTTGGAACTAGTTAAGATGAATGCACATTGTTACCTTAATTCTTTTAAGTTGAACCAACAGATTCTTTTTAGAGTGCACTTACTGAGAACATGAGAAAATCTGGGAACTGTGCGGTGCTGAACTGTGTAGTTAGACCATTTTTCACCATTTCTGTGTGCAGGATTTTTTGGGTGGGGCTAAATGCCTGCTAGATGATTCAGTGGAGCAAACCTTAGCATAAACCCCGCCCCTACACTATATAGGGATGAGTTAGGATGAGGTCATGTTGCCAACAGATATAACCCCCTGTAAAATGCCAATTTGTTGATTTAACATTTTGGTTTTTGTACAGACTAAACAAAGGAGATACAGCGTATTATAAGTGAGCATTAGAGGTGTTGACAGGTGGATTTAGTTACCTTTACACAGAGCTAGGTTTCCCATTTTCAGTTTTTATGCTGAGCTAAGTTAGGCGACTTATATTCAGTATACAGACATGAGAGTGGTGTCAATGTTGAACTTTTCTTGTAAGTTTTTTCAGCCAACCAATCTCTATTTTCTCCAAGGATATAGAGAAAGGGAGCTGAATAAAGATAAAAATATAAAATCCTCAATTACCAGACACAGTGAGTTTGCCAAATTCATCTACTATCTCTGTCTAAAACATACTGGGCCCCAGGGCTGAGTGTGCCGAGTGTGTGTGTGTGAGTGTATATGTGCGCGCTGCTTTCTCAGACAGATTATCTACCTCAGTTCCCCTTTACCTCTCCTCACTCTCTTCCCATCCCCTCATCCATTCAAGCAGCCGCTTGGTGTGTTAGTCAGGTTCAAAGTCTGAACTCCAGCTCAGGTTCAACCTCCATCTCTTTGCCAGAAGAAACTCTATACCTGCTCCAGCCTTACAGAGTCAGGGGAACATCCCAGTGCTGATCCTTCCTGTGCAGCCCCTAAGGTGCCACACTCAGCCTCAGATACTGTATTTACGGGACAGAGCAGTCGCAGCCCGCCCCCCTCATGCTTCAGGGCTATTGTTTCGGAGGTTTGTGTCAGGAGACTTGTCACCGTGTCGGCTACGTGTTGGTTCAGTGTTGAGTCTCAGGGTGCAGGTAGAGTACAAGAGGTTTTGGATAGATATCCTCTGGGCTTCTCTTATTCACAGAAACATCTATCACACGGGTTCAAAGGGGCAAGGAGGATTTTCCTCTGTGGGGTCAGCTTACATTTGTAAAACACTGATGTGCCTGTAGCTCATAACAAAGTATTCAACATTTTTCTAAAGAGTTTCAAAACACATACAGGATATTTAAAGATTTTGTCTGTAACTTTCTGCCAGTATTAATTTTTTCTTATTGCCAATGGATGAACAGGTTCTGACTTAACTTAAAAATTGAGACTTTCCCCGACTTTCATGGTTGCTTCCAGCAGCCTTTGCACTGACCTGAAAAAGGACTCAGGCCAATTTTTTTTCCCCCCGTAAAATCCAAAGGATGTGACTATGTGTTTGCCTCTCTTCAGCTCAGCTACAGCACTAACAGTGTGCAACAGCAGCTAACATTTGCTAAGAAAGTTGCATCAACCCCAACTCAGAGTCCACACATGCTGTTTCCTTTACATGCATTTTTCAGCAGTGGCCCAACAGAGACAGACCTTAACTTAGTGCCCTGTAGCAACTTGAATTCAGCCAGAACAAGACCGAGCGCTGGGAGTCAGATCCAGGACAGCCCTCTCGATTGCCTCGAATCCTCAGCTTTGTTGCTGCCGTTGGCCACCAGCCCACTGTCAACCCTTGGGCTGGGGTTTGGGCTGGCTGAATTTGGGTTGCTACAGCAGCTAACGTCTGAGCTGCCATCCATTCTTGTCTAAGGGAAGTAGCAGGCCTAAACGTCATTTAATTTATCCCAACCAGGCCCCCAGGAAAGCTGCTCAGCCCTGCTAATTTTTCCAATGGCCACTCGTAGTATTGCAGCGGGAAAAAAAATCCCCTGCAGCCCAAAAAGCATTTGGCGGGAGAAACACTACTGCACATATTCAGTGGGTCATATACTGCAGAACTGAACCTGAAAGCTAGAAACTGTACCAGACGAGCAGCTCCATTGGAATGAATAGGCGCCATCTTGGGATGCAGTATCTAGGTATTATTATTATACATCTATGATCCCAACTCCAGGGCGGATCTGGCTGGTAAACTGGTTACCTTGCTGTTTGCAAATGACTTTATTAATTAATGTTACAAAGCAATCAACACCACATCAATGCAGTGTAGCTTAGATAGGCCTACAGCCAGCTGGCCAAATTACTTCCCCAGCTAACGTGAAACATGATACTAACTTATTATGACAATCTGTGTTGACTGAGCCAATGATAAAAGATGGAAAGGTACAAAGTGCTTTTAACTGTGTAAACATAGCAATTCTACATGTTACATGGGGCCATTATGGAACCCATGGACAATCCCATACAGGGCCCATTTCTAAGTTCATTTGCTAACCACATGGGGCCCACATATAAATGCTGACAGGGTTAGAATCAGAGTCAGTGGTCCAAATGAAATGAAGGAACATTGCAGCCATTAATGGTATTCTGAATATGACTGAAGTTTATTTCCCAGTCATCTGTCAACATGATAACAGTCAATCACAGCCAGTCTTGTCACTGCTTTGGCCTGGAGTTCAGTTAACAGTCTCCAAGAGAGGGCTCACTAATAACAGGGATTTTATGGAAGTTAGACTACATACAGAACCTTTAACTCCCATCAGACCACAAACAAAATGTTTGCTTTTTCAGTAAGGATCAAGTGGTTTGTTAATGATGCATGATGTCATTTTTCTTATATGAAATGAAAAAAGGAAAGATATGTTTAGCATAAGAAACACAGATCCGTGCCTTTACATGTAGGCTACTTTGTGTTCCCATGGGGCATGTTTATAGCTTGGGGAGGGAGGGGTGGAGACGTGTAAAAAAGGGCGTAGGAGAAGCAGAGGCGAAGCCTTGAATGAGAGATTAGTAGACCTCAGAGCGCACAGACGCTGCAGACGGGACGTCTCTCATGACTGCAAATAAACGAGTCATGTTAAATGACAAAACTTCCTTCACTGACGAGGAATAATTTCTGTCCTATCTGACAAGAAGGAGACAAAGATTATGAGGATCATCTCTGACAAACCCACTGTGCCATCCCACTGACGCTCTCCGTGTGATGCCTCACTTTTGCGCAACAGGTTCTGAGAGGTAAATTCAACATTATCACCTCCGATCAATGTAGGAAGAAGAAGCATGCTGTCCCCGTTTTGGCTCTTTGGCACCGAGCAGGAGATCAACTCATGGGATGTAGTGGATGCAGAGTCAGGTTCAACTTTGGCAAGGTGCTCTCCAAAGTCTCGGTGTTTTTTACCATGGTCCTGATCTTCACTTACTTCTTCTACTGCCTCACCGGATTTTGCGATTCGGCCCCGAGAACTTTATACAGCCAACAAGCTGCAGACTATGACCTTCTGGACGATCATCGCCGCGTTTTGGACGAGCTGCGACCGTCACCGCGTCTCCTCGCCGCCCACGCGCCGTCTCACCGGAACCGCACCGCTGCCTCCGCGCACGCAGAGCAGGTGGAGACGCCGGGACAGCTGCCTCAGCACATGTCGGACAGCGCCAAGGAGAGCGCCCAGAGCAACGGCATCCCCGTGTCCAACACTTTCGGGACCAAAAGGTTCCCGCAGGCGATTATAATCGGCGTGAAGAAAGGAGGAACCCGCGCCCTGCTGGAGTTTCTCCGCATCCACCCGGACGTGAGAGCGGTCGGCGCGGAGCCTCACTTCTTCGACAGGTTTTATGATAAAGGACTGGAGTGGTACAGGTAGGAAACACACACACACACACACACACACACACACACACACACACACACACACACACACACATTCAATTATGGATTGCCTTTTTAGATCACTTTTGGCAGCAAATAAAAAACTGAAGGGCAGCTTCAAGAACTCCTCTATACCTTTCACTAGTAAGTTAATTTATAATATTGTGTTATTTTATTTGATAGGGACAATGCAATTTAACATAGGTCCAATACAGTGTGTTTAAAGAAAGTTTAGCAAGTGCTCATTTTCAGCTCTTGTCCCTAGGTCCTAGATCCAAGTAGAGCACTGTCTGAAAATGAGATTTAATCTGCCATAAACACCATTAAATCGACTATAAATTCACTAATGGAAATTCACCACAGTCATGCTTTGAGTCTCAAAAGAAATATGACAAGTGACAGTGCCGGATCTATCACATTTGGTGCCTTGGGCAAGCTTGTGCCCCCCTCACCCCCTAAAAATATATATACTGTAGATATTATCATCTTGTATTTCTTAAAATAAACAATAAGAGTGAGTGTGAAATCAACACAAATAAACAACTTAGCTAACAAACGATAATAATGGCTTTTATCTTTTCAGTTTTTCTTAAAGGGGAACTTCGGTATTTTTCAACCTGGGCCCTGTTTCACCATGTGTGTGTGTGTGTACGATTCATAGGTACAACTCGTTTTAAAATTGGTTCAGTATTGAGGGAGGCGGATGCGGCCGGCAGCCGCGAAACGAGTTATAACGGCAGCTGTGGGGGCAAATGCGTTCCGTATAAATTTGCGCATTAAAAGTTTTTTTTTTTCGCCACAGTCCGGCTCATATCTCCAGCGTAATCTCTGTCAACAGCATGCAAATCGTCTGTCTTGCCTTCACTTCCTCTGGGCTGTGTAGCGACATGTCACGTGACCTGTTGCCGGAGGTAAACAGACGAGCCATGCTCAGAGCCGGTCAGAGCGCAGTTGGTTGTCCCGGAGTACAGCTGAGAGTTTTGCTGCATCAACTGAAAACAATGGTTGTTTGTGCTTATCCGACTTGCAAGAACAGGATGTCGCGACACCCCGCACAGCTTTCATAGGCTGCCTTTGTCGGACGGCGAGATGCTGAAGCTGTGGCTAATTGTGCTACAAATGGATGCTAACACTCCTGTCCAGACGCTGCGCCTTGCAGACCATGCGTCTGCAGTGCACACTTTTCCCGAGATGACTACGAGTTTCGGGAGATGTCTTCTCCTTGGGTGGCGGTAGTCATCTCGGGAAAAGTGTGCACTGCAGACGCGATGGTCTGCAAGGCGCAGCGTCTGGACAGGAGTGTTAGCATCCATTTGTAGCACAATTAGCCACAGCTTCAGCATCTCGCCGTCCGACAAAGACAGCCTATGAAAGCTGTGCGGGGTGTTGCGTGACATCCTGTTCTTGCAAGTCGGATAAGCACAAACACGAACCATTGTTTTCAGTTGATGCAGCAAAACTCTCAGCTGTACTCCAACTGCGCTCTGACCGGCTCTGAGCATGGCTCGTCTGTTTACCTCCGGCAACAGGTCACGTGACATGTCGCTACACAGCCCAGAGGAAGTGAAGGCAAGACAGACGATTTGCATGCTGTTGACAGAGATTACGCTGGAGATATGAGCCGGACTGTGGCGAAAAAAAAAACACTTTTAATGCGCAAATTTATACGGAACGCATTTGCCCCCACAGCTGCCGTTATAACTCGTTTCGCGGCTGCCGGCCGCATCCGCCTCCCTCAATACTGAACCAATTTTAAAACGAGTTGTACCTATGAATCGTACACACACACACACGGTGAAACAGGGCCCAGGTTGAAAAATACCGAAGTTCCCCTTTAAGTCCAGATCAGACCAATGATTCGCGTTGAGACAAAACTTGCAACTATTTGCGAAACGAAAAAATAACTGTCTTCATAGCAGCAGCTTTCTGTACTTTTACTCTGATTTCCAGCTTTCAGGCTTATTTTGTAGCAGAATATATTTGTAGCTTCTTAAAATATGCATGAGGATAGTGACTACAGTTGCATTTCCTGTCGTGACGAACCAGAGCTTCAGATGGACCATGATCATAATAATTACGACATAATAATTTAAATAAACTGCTCTGATGTGTGTGTGACAGGCGCACATACAGCGAGCAGCAGCAGCAACCCACTGTCCGACACCATCACATTGTAAGGACGGAGACCGACTTATGTGTCAGTAACCCTGAGTGTGTGCGTGAGATGGTTTTGGGCTCAGTCGGGATAGAAGGCTGTTCTCAGCCATAGCAGGCACACACACTCTCTGCTGACAGAATTGGCCTGCGGGCTTTGCTACAAGCTGATTGGCCCTTGAAACATGTGACGTGCTATCAGCAGTACTGTAGCCGGCTTGAGTTCACACCGCTGCAACTTTTCTCCGCAACGTTTGTCTTGTCGCAAATCTTTGGCCTGAACTGGGCTTTACTCTAATGCTCTCATCCTACCCATCGATGAGCATGTTCTGACTGTGACGATCACTCACTGGTGAACACATTAAGTTGAACTGCGATGCCCGGACTAGAGGTGCTACAACAACAACAGATCGATGACTGTCCCCCATAGGAAGATCCGCCACAGGCTCATTTTTAAATCTTCACACTCAAGCTTTAGATGCCATCCCAGACGGTACTGGATGATGTATGGCAGGGTGAAGGGTCAGATGAGCAGCCGTGGTGTCACCTGTACAGAAGTGCTGATGTCTCCTGTCAATAGACCAGGCAGCCATACACAGCTGGCTGATATATTCAGATCACTATAAGCCAATATTCTCCCCGCATGCTGCACTGTGAATCAAAAGGCTAGTGGGGTCTCTGAGGAGCAGTTCATCATCTTGACAGTCATCTAAACATCATTTATACCCTTCAACATGACATCCTGTACTAACACTTTCCCCTTGTTCTGATGTGACTCATGCAAACATCACTCCAGTATGACTCCCACATACAAGACGTTTAGACCTTATTGTCAGGTGTATACTGGAGGTCTTGGCTGCACGTCACAATGCTGTTGCACATAAAATGTTAATCGGCTACTGTCGCAGTGACAGCAGCTGATTTGGGGTGACCAGACTGACCAGAGCTATCATTTGGGTGTATTTAAAGCCCTAAAGGAGGATTTGGGTCTGGATGAAGCTGTTCTTGATCATCTCCAGATGTTCTACAAGCTCAGAGAGAACATCCCAGGATTTCTGAGTGGATGCAGGGAACTCAATATTTCGACCATTTTAAACACGAAAGTAGCAGAGAACTTTTATTTCTGCAAAATGAAGGTTTATACACCATGAATTGATGCAATAAATGCACAAATAGGTGCGTGGAAAGTCACCAGAATGCAGGAAAGTAGGTGTTTGATGCTCAAATTTATCTGGTTGAGGATCCCCAAACCCCCTGTTTCATATGTGTCCCCTCCACACTCGATCCCAGCTAAGCTCAAACTTAGCATCAACACTATTTCGTGCTATGTTTGAGTGTTAAAGGTGCCATAAGGAGAGAGTGAGATTTAATTGAAGCGAGCACTTTGATAGCATGACGGTACTTGAAACTCTGAGGTGTAATTTAATCTTCTCCTGGCTTTGTTTTAACCCCCTTAGCTGCGTTTTAACTGCAAACACAAGGACACATGGAAACACTTTCACCACTGATAATTTTAGCATGCTGCTAAGCTTCCTCGCTGTTTTTCTCAGTGCACATAAACACACACATGCATCACATGTTCATGCAGGTTAACGCTTCGCTCCCTTTACAACTCCTCTCTTACACTTCTCTCCTCTACTGTCCCTGCAGTAATCCATCTGTCGCCCCACATCCCTCTCGCTACTTTCCGTCACTCTTTTTTCCCCTCTTTCATCCAGCTTCACTATTCCTTACTCTTCTTTGAATATACATGACTTTATGTGGAAATACCTGTGGCAGACCTGGTGTTTCCAGGGCATGTTTTATGTGTGTTTCTGTGTGTTTTAATTAGCCTGACTGGTGCTGTAAAGCTGTTATGCTTTAATGCTGGAGTTTTGTTGGTGCTGTAACACGGCAGCGACACCAATGTGGTCTCTGAAATTTAGATCAGTCATAATAAGGGCTGCAACATATAATTTGAGCCCGAAAATGACGTATTCAGGCTTCTTGTTTTGTTCGGTTGACAGCATGAAACCCAAAGATATTCATTTTACTGTCATACATGACAAAGAAAAGCAACTAATCCTTAGATGCTGGAAGCAGCAGATGTTTGGAATTTTTTTGTTGTAAAAAATTAGTCAAATATTAGTCAGTTATCAAAAGAGTTGTTTTTTCTGGTTTATTTTTCTTTTGATAAACTAATCTAACTGTATTTCAAGTAATTCAGTTCTCCAAAAACAAAACACAAGTAGAAAGATCCGCAATATATCATGTTTTAATGCCACATTTTCAGTGGCGTTTATATGGAAAAGACAAATGACAACTGGGCAGGTATGACTGCAGGGATCTTCCAAAAATATTGGTATTTTGTAGGCATGCAAGAAAATATCAACACCCCTGGTATGGTGATTATGTTTTTTGATAATATATCGACTCCCCATAACACTGTATTGATTTTCAAACAATAGTTTGCATGCAAAGATTGTGACAGTGGTTCATTTTGTGTGGTGATTAAACTCTGGACCACTAGATCCTTTAGTGTTGTAATTTATTTTTAGCCATTTTACTCTTTCACTCCAATATAACAACCTATTGCTGGCGTAAACACAAAGAACACAGGCCTATACAGGTAGCCATAAAGAGTGCACTGCTAGCTCCTAAAATTAAGTTTTAGGTTCGGGAATCATAGCTGCTGTATTGTGATACATATCCTATCACAAGAATCTTGCCATTCACAGCCCTGGTAGTTTGTAGGAATGAGCTTTTTTTTTTTTTGAAGATATTTTTTTGACCATTTTGTCTTTAATGGACAGGACAGGTAAACGTGAAAGGGGGAGAGAGAGAGAGGGGATAACATGCAGCAAAGGGCCACAGGCTGGATTCGAACCCGGGCTGCTGTGGCATCAGCCTTGTACATGGGGCGCCTGCTCTACCACTAAGCCACCGACGCCCTGGAATGAGCATTTTATGTGGCTTCCACATGCGAGTACTCTCATTAAATCTTTACATAATACTCGAATACTACTTTTCGAGAGAGAGAAAAAAAAAATCGAATGGTAGATTAGGAATTTTAACTGCCGACAGCGGAAAACGGGCAATTTCATTTCAACCATTCTTCAATTAACCTATCACACCATAAATTTAAAGTGAACATAAGAGAAATCAGCAAACTTTCTGTTGCTGCTGTGACACAGCACTGATGGACTGTCTCCAGACTCTGAAGCAGCTCATCCAACACCAAGTTTTTTTATTTAACAGTCACAACAAACTCACAGAATCACCGAAACAGCTCCGTCAGTTAACGAATAATAATTGTTAACAGTATCTGTATGATGCTGAAAGTGTGTGTGTGGGTGTGGACTCACACGAACTGCTCCCCGGTTCAGAGCTCACACTCCAGCAGTGGTGTCATGATAAACAGAGAGAGTGACAGAAGGGTAACGAAGCGCTAAGTGAAGCAATACACTGCACGCAGCTCTACAGTGAAATAAGATTTTACCCATTTTAAATAGTAAGAAAATCTATTAAAGTCATATTCATATGTGAGCGGCTATTTCTCTGTGTGCCGAGGAAATACTGACAGCCTGAGTACTCGAGTATTCATGCCCATCCCTGGTATTTTGTTGGCTGTTTACTATTTTGGACAGAAGTAAACTTAGCTGGAAAGGCGGAGAAAAGTTGGAGGGATTAACACAACAACAGTGACAGCAGCAACATGATCCTGGGTGAAATCACTGAAAGATGAGTCCCTTGTTGTCACCGAATCTCAGAAATTGGGGAAATCTGTTTGCTGTCATCTGCAGTGACCCACAGAGAAGCCGCTGCAAGTCACGGACTGGGGTGGTGTATAAGTGTGCGTGTGTGTGTGTGTGTGTGTGTGTCAGTGACAGCGAGAGCTCAGTCATGTGGAACAAGCGAGTCCTCCTCAACTGACTGTCAGTGAACAGCGGGTCAACTCGCTGTCACATCTGGAAGCCAGCACACACACACGGACACACACACACACACACACACACTTTCTTATTCAAGGCTGCTGTGTATGACAGACTCTGAAAAGCAACCCTGAGCTTTGACATGCTATCTTTCTGAAGTTCCCCGCTTCATCTGCAGCTCACAGGATCATATTTCCACGACACATATGGGCATAAATGTTTAACTGGATCATTAATTTAATCTCAGGATAGAACCAATTAACATACATTGTCTTATTACTTTATTGATTCTCCATTTCAGACCCTTGCGTGCTTGTATTTCAGCCATAATCAATATAAAAACACATATTCAAATGCTTCCTAATTGGTAGACTGTTAATCATTTTGCAGACAAGTCAGGATAAGTAATAAAAGTCTTTGCCAAAGACACATGGTTTCACATTAGCATATCTGACAACGGGTGGTGCATTGTGATACGCCGCCTGTCCTCATGTCTTGGACGAAGAAATGAGCACGAACTGTTTGCGATTTTAACAGATGGATGTGAGTCGTGCACAGTCATATATTGCTGTCAGTTTTTGGCAATCGCCGCGCTGGAGACACTTCACAGACGCGGCAGCAGCAGTGCCCTCCCAAGCATGTTGTTCCAGCAGCATTGTCTTCTGCGAGACAAACTTAGACCTCATTCATGTGTGTTTTCCATTGCTTTTATCTTGAGTGATCCAGTCAGTCTCCACCCAACCCCGTCTCTCTCCATCCCCATGCCTCCTTTGCATGTGTGCATACGAGCCCATTACGGGAATGGAAAAGCCACAAATAGTGCATTCAGAATGAAGCGAAGATTTAATGAATTTCTGTGTTGTTTTATGGCTTTATGGGGACTTCATGGAGTGATGGGTTTCATATGGGACATGAGAGCCGCCGCAGAAGACTGAAAAACCCCGGCTTTTCCGTGGCACAATGGTTGTGATTGTCACGGCTTTGTCACTATGATGTGGGCTAGAATTTAATTCATAGATGGAGTCTATATTTGTCGCATCTTCAGTACCTTGATGACATTAAAGTGAGCACATTTGTTGTTGTCTCACAACAGGAAGAGACAAACACAATGCAGCTGCACAGCTTCAGATCCAAAACAGCATCCTGGCAAATTACTGATTAGTCTTTATAGATTTATGAAAATATGCAATTCTGAATTTCTGTATGAGGAAAAACACCAGTCCACAAGTTCCATCAATACTTGGAAAGCTTGTCAATCGGCTGACCTACAGTCTTGACACCAAAGGCCACGCTCAATCGGATTGCTATTAAAATGTAGTATAAATCCTTAAAGGGCAGCAGCACGAGGGCAAAGAGAAATGACAGCACTGCTGAAAATTACATCAGTCCATAAAAAGACATTGGCTTTTGCAAATAAGTATATGAAGTGATGACAACGGATGAAGATAAAATGGGATTATATTCTTGTTTTCAACCCTGTTTTGTGTGTTAGTACTGCTTTCTTAATTATGTTGTTGTGGCAAAGTAATCACTGCCTGGGTTATGTTCAGAGTGGGGCTGCCCCGACTAAGAATTTTCCTAGTTGACCAGTAGTCATCATTTAGGGCCATTAGTCGACTAGTCGCCTGCATGTTTACGATATTAATTTAATTATTAAATGATATATTTTGGGCGGGGCAACACAATGGTTTGAGTTGAAGGTGTGAGAAAGAATAGTATCAGTAACATTGTTAACACTGTGCTACGTTACAGAGAAATACAAAACGTACTAATGAACCTTCATTGATACAGGTCTATATTTTATCAACAAGTGCACGTCACACACTGAGCGAGCCGCCTGTTAATGACGCTGTCGGCAAAGCAGTAATGATTGTGCTAAGTGGCTAATGGGCATGTAGCTACTTCCATGTTTCAGATGATACGTCATGTTTGTAGTCGACCAATGAAGATGAGTTGTCTAGGTTTTGATGTATTTTGAGAAGGCCAGCTCCTGATAGTTTCACTTTTTGTTGTTGTTGTGTTGTTGTTGTTGTTGTTGTTTTTCTGCAGCTGAGCGACCAATTAAATCTTGCTGACTAACGACCTTTCTGGTCAACTAATGTTTGGTCGACTATTGGGGGGCAGCCCTAGTTCAGAGACAGCGATTCTTTTAGGTAATTAAACATCATATTTATGTATCACATGGGCTTTAGAAGGTGATGGTTGAGGTTAGGGAGCAAAACCCAGGGTTTGCATCTAGACTCCTGTCTTACGTTTAGGCAACAAAAGCAGTCACTACGAGTGGATACTGTATTGCAAGATTGCCTATTTTGGTGGAAAACAGCTGAAAAACATTTTAAGTGAACATTTTGCTGATTTGTTAAGTATCAGCACATTTGTGACTTGACAAAAATGATAATGAGAAACATTTCCTCATGATTTTAATAGAAAACACAAGTTGCTCGGCATTAAGTTTCTCTCAAAACCCATTTGCTGTTCCTTTCAATATTTTATTTTATTATTTTACCTTTATTTAACCAGAAAAACCTCTCGAGATTAGCAATCTGTTTTTCAAGGGTGTCCTGGCCAAGACACAGGCAGCAACATAAGTTAGAGACAGACAACATAGAACAAAAATACACAAATAAAAATGTAAAGCTCTAAAGCAGCCATATAAAACACAAAATAAGATTGCTAATAATTATATACATCAAGTTATATGCTTTTTGTTAGATGAGAAAGATGATGATTGCCCAAATTAAAGCCACAAAATCTTCTTCATCCTTTTACTTGTCCACTTCCAATATTCTATTTTTCTATAAATCAATATCTGACTATTTTTTCAATTTGCTTTTTGAATCTGTTACAAAATGGTAGTAATACGGAGAATAGACAATTTATTTAACTTTTAAAAAACAAAATCACAATGTTTGACATCAGCATTTCCAAACATCAACATGTCCTTTGACCCCTCACATATGTCTGAGTAACCAAGATAAGTCTGATATGTCTGTCAAGTCATTTGTTGGTTTATGAATATAAAATAACTGATTTACAATGATACTGACTGATAGCCTAGTTAATATTCAAAATGACCACTTCCTTTTTTAATAGTGTTAAGTAACACAATAATATGTTTTACCTCCATCAGTAGGATTTGTTTATAAGCTCTAACTGGTAGGTGAAACTGTCCCGTGCTTTGTTTTACCTTAAATCATCACAGCAACACATCCATACATGTTTTACTTCAGTATTTTCCAGGAGGTCACATTCAAACACTTACCATGTCAGTTTGGATATCTGACAGATGAAATGGTGAAAGTGGACTCTAATGCGCAATGGGGTAACGTTTTCCAGATCGAGGGTGATTTTCCCGACACCTCATTCTGTGTCCAGCCCCGAGGCCATTAGTGATAGAGGCTGAACACGACTGATTGGTGTAGCAGACCAGGAAGTGGTCTCTGTAGTGTTGAGTTGTATTGTGTTTTAATGGTGGTGGGTTTTGGCTGGAGTTGGGTCTAGGTGGTGTTATAAGGTTTGAAAAGGCCCACACTCACACCCCATATGGTGGGAATTATAATAATTTGAGGCACGTTGTGGTGCATTTTGGGGCGCCTGTAAAATCTTTCAGTCGTGCTGTTTTAGCTCAGGACGGCAGTTAGCAAGTGAGGAAAATACTGTGTGTCAGTTGGCAAATGTAAAATGTTTCAGATATTTAGTAGTCATGCTCAGCTGGGCTGCTATTTCCAGGAAAGAATAACACGAGGTAGAAAGCCGATGGGAGCAACCAATGAAAATAAAATATTACAACTGGGAAATTAAAAAAAACAATTATTTTTTATATAGCACATAGTGAAACATTACATGGTTTGAATGGATCCACATCTAAAGAACAAGTCTGATTCGGATTCTCATAATGACGGGAGCATAATTTTCTGTTTAATATATCAGTATGAGGACTGGATTTTTTGGGCACAGATTGTGTCCCTTGCATCAAGAATCAAAAACGGTTTAGTACTGAAAGTTGTTTGTCAGATTCACAGTCTTATTCACTCGTTATTTGATTAATTATTTCCAGATTTATGGATTTATGGCTAGTCTACAGCCATGTGAGGCTGTGTGAGGCTGCACAGACCCGCAGGAACGCAGCTCAGCCTTGCTTCCATTTTGTACACTTACAGTATAGCAGCAAAAAAATCCACAACTGCCCAAAACGCATTTTCCCTATTGACGACCATTTTAACAGAGATGTCTATAAAACTATTGAAAGGACGCTTTGAACTGCAGAGAAAGTCAGATATGACTCCTTGTATTATGACTTTTTGATCTATGGTGGTTTTATGTTTGTAAAATTTTCCTAGAGCCACGTCATCACAATGAGCTGAGCGGGAACTTAAGGGCAGGGGAAGGGTGAGTGGGAGAAACACGACTGCTCACACTGAGGGCTGCGTGTTGCTGAAGTAAACCTGAAAGCTAGAAACTT
Organism: Epinephelus cyanopodus; assembly: GCA_026686955.1. NCBI lineage: Eukaryota > Metazoa > Chordata > Actinopteri > Perciformes > Serranidae > Epinephelus > Epinephelus cyanopodus. The sequence continues at coordinate 14,958,136 of CM048929.1, forward strand.
TTTTCAAGCAATCCCATAAGAATTAACAGGTGCCATCTTTGGTTTCGATATCGAGTTATTATTACACGTCTTGTCATGATCCTGGGTTTTGGTTTCATAGCTCATATTTAATCCGCTTCCTGTTTTATTTTGTAGGTTCTCTCCTCATGTGTCATGTGTGTGTTTTCCCGCCTGTTTTCTGTCACACCTGTCTCGTTAGTTCTTCCCTGTTCCCTGAGTCTTCCCTTCACACCTGGTCTGTATTAGTCTTGTTTGCTCCACCCCTGTTGTCAGCTAATCCCTGTCTCACTCTTTTGCCCATGTCTTCCTTCTCCAGCTGCGTCTCGTCCTTGTGATTAGTCTTCTGTGTTTCCCTTTGTCCTTTGACAGTCTGTCTGTGCACCTTCTGTGTTCATCATTTGTCTTCATGTCTTTTCTTGGTTTTTGTTCTGTGCCCAGATTTTTTTTTGAGTTGTCTACCTTTATTTGGAAGTCCTTCATCAGCTACATTAAAGCTTGCCTTTTGTTGATAACCTAAACCTGCCTGTTGAATCTGCATTTGGGTCCTCCCCTGAACTGAAACCATAACACATCTATGATCCACATCTAAAGGCGAAGTCTGAATCTAATTCCCATCGCAACCTAAGACAGCCACAAACATCAAGGTCTGTTTAGCATCAAGTTAATATCAGTTCAAGGATTAGGTATCAAACATCACTGTGTTTTGGGCACAAATTGTGTCTGTGGCAGTATCAAAAACTGTCAAGTGCCGAAAATTGATTGTCAGATTCACATCCTTATTGACTTATACTTTGATTAAATATTTCCAGATTTACTGCTAGTTTGCTGCCATGCTAGTGACTCTGTGAGGCTGCACATAGGCAAAGTGACAACACTAACACACTGATGTTCAGAAGGTATAATGTGTACCATCTTAATTAAGTGTGTTAGTATGCGAACATTTGCTAACTGGTAAAAAACAGAAAGTACAGCTGAGGCTGGCAGCAAGTCATTAGTTCTGGATCAATCTTGGAATCCATTGTCTATTGTCTGTGTCCAGTGTAGCCGAGCACATATCCGGGTCAAGACTTCCTCTTTTTTTATCTTATCTCTATACTCACATAGATGCATATGAATGTAGATAAATGTTTTAAAAAGCATATATAAAGCTGACTCACCATCAGACGGTAGCCGATTGGTTCCAAGATTTGATTTCTGAATACAAACAAACTACAAACTGAACATGAACACGTCTGACAACGAAATCTTTTTCTGTCATAAATAGATTCGGCATACATATACAGATAGCTTATCTGATTTTAGAGATTAGTTTTGGACTAATTAAAATATTGACCTGACGAAGGGTCAGATGACCAAATAACAGCAATCCATTCGGTAGCTGTTGAGACATTCAGTCTCAACCAAAGCGATGGACTAGAAAAAACATGTTCCTTAATGTGAGGTATTAATGAAGTATTGTATTGGCTTTGGCACAAGGATAGAACAAAGAACAATCCATCCCGAACTGACACTTTTACCCTGGTAAGTGTCACAACTTTCTTTCTTGCCAAATGCTGAAGCCATTACTGACGACGTCCTTTTAAATCTCCTAATTATGACTGGACGCTCAAAAGCCATGCAGTCACTAATTAGCTACTGACCAACAAAAAGTATTTCATTTCTTTTAAGAAAAGCCCCCCCACACACACATGTGCATGACTTTACCCCCTAACCACCCGCCCACCCTCTTACACACACACACACTCAAACTCATTGCAGTGGTATCCTGCTGTAAGCCACCAAAGATGAAAATGTAAAACACTGTAGTCTCTGTGGGAGTATAGCACTTCAGCTAACCTCCTGTCGAGAAAACCCTCCTCTTCCTCCATTACTGCATCATTATTCATAGGAAAAAAAATCAGCTGATAACAATGTATTTAAAATCTGTGGGTGGCAACAGTCTTTCTGCCAGTCATGTGGTTTCCCAGACGGGTCTAACCATCCACTTCCTCTCTCTGCCTATAGTGAGAGGACCTCCAGGCTCTCACCTCCAGTCATCAAGTTTTCAGTGTGTTTGTGTGTCGAGTTTTTCTTTAGCTCTAATGCATACAGTGTCACTAGCTGTTGTGAAATATTATTTGATGTTGCTCAGTGTCAAACCCGTCCTCAGGCTACGCTTGGTTTTTTTACACATGTTAATTTCTGTTTCTTTCCAACTTTGGCTTCAGTGATACTTTAAGGCCTCGTCACATGCTCATGTTTCAATTTAGACAAAGAACATGTAGACAGCATGGCGGCATTCGCCCTTGGTATCCCACAGACAATGATGACTCCTGTTGTGTGTGCACTGTGCAGGGTCTCTATCACATCAACAGTGTCGATGGTGTGGTTTCACAGCAAACCTTTATGCTTTGTCACTGTAGGGCACCCAGGTTATACTTAAAGCAGCAGTTTAACATTTTGGGAAATGTTACACTCACCCATGTGTTCCCTTCCTTGCAGAAAGTTAGATTGAGGATTGATACTACTTTGTAGCTGTGACTCAGAGGAAGAGCAGGTTGTCCACCAATCGGAAGTTTGGGGGTTTGATCCCCAGCTCCTCCGATCCACATGTCGAAGTATCCTTGGGCAAGATACTGAACCTCAAATGCTCCCGATGGCTGTTCCATTGGTGTGTGAGAGCATATTAATGGTTACTGAGTCGCAGGTGGCGCCTTGCCAGTGGCCAGCAGCCTCGGCCACCAGTGTGTGAATGCGTGAATGCGTATTCGTAGTGTAACAGCACTTTGAGGGGTCAGAAAATTATAAAGGCGTTATACAAGTGCAGTCCATTTACCATTTGTGTCTGTCAGTTAGTCTAAATATAAAGCTACTTTAGTAGCTGGTTAGCTTAGCATAAAGACTGGAAACAGCTAGAATACCTCTATCAAAAGGTAACAGAAGTTCACTAATTAACACGTTTTATCTTGAATCTTGACAAGTTTCAGTTTTGTGGTCACTGTGAAGTGAACAGAGGCGAATTCAAGAAGTTAAAGCTCCAAACAGATGAGCTATATGTATTAATTCATGAACTAAAGAAGTGCTGGTAGGCAGATTTCGTTTCCTTTGGACAGAGCTAAGTTTGCTAAGCTAACTGGCTGCTAGCTGTAGCCGTATACTGGACAGGGATTGATATCAATCTACTCATCTACTTCCCGGCAAGAAAACAAACATGCGTATTATGAATTAGCACTCCTACTGGTAAGGTTAGGTTTAGGAGCAGATTAATGATGGGATGTTACAATGACTTTTGGTTTCACATCTGAAATGAACCCTGGTCTCCTGGTCAAAGTCCTGTGTATGTTTGACCCATCCACAACCTCAGCCTTCCTCTCTACACAGTCTTTAAACTATGTGGCCTGGCTGATGGAGGAAAGCCTGCAGCACATAGGTTATGATCACAGCCTCATGGCTCATGGTTAAGTAAGTTGTATACAAATTATAGTGAATTACTTTCTGTAGGTATAAGTACAAACAGTAAATGAGAACAGCCTGGTTTCATCCAGCCACAACGGCATAAATCGAGGTTCCCACACTCATCCTGTCAGCCTGACGGGCCGTCCGTGGCCCCCGAGGCTGCTTCTGTCACCCTCTGAGCACAGCAGCACTGCTGGGAAATGTTTTCCTCCAGTTTGTTGTTTGCTCTCCTTCTCATTTTTACGACCTTGATTTTCCACATGCCTCGTTAATTGGGTTTTAGCTCTGAAAGCGATTGGACATAGAGACGTCTGCCAAAGCAGAAGTCTCCTTTAGCAAGTCAGTGTTTAGCGTGCATGGTCCAGTAAATGACTATAATAACCCATGGAAATTTAGATCTGTTTTTGTTTTTAGAGAATGACATGATAATTTGATTTTTGGGATCTTTTTGTCTGCTCTGCCTACTGTGCAGAGTGCCTTTTGTCAGGGCGCTACAGGGGATGTAGCTGCAGCACTTCAGCGGGAGAACCCATAATCTCGGGGGCAGGAAGTCTCTTGGCCACATCCTTGTTGCCAGGGTTAGTATTTAATCTTCTCATCCAGACTGCCTAGAAGATATCAGTGGTGTAATCAGCGGTGTAGCACTTCAGGGAAGAAAAGTGCTACATCCTTAAAGCAGCAGGGAGTTCCAGACTAATGTGGCTAGTCAGCAACATTGTCCAATACTGGGCTAAATAGAAAACATCTTTGTGTGAGTTACTTTTTTGCATGACAGTAGACTGAAAGGCATTTTTTCCTTACATTAAATTAAAGAGCTGTATTTGTAGAACAAAACAGTAGATTTACATGCACAAGAAAATTGACAAGACGTTAATCATCCCTGATCTGTTTACAGTTTCTCCTCACACCACACACAGGAGCAGATTTATGATAGAAAATGCTTTTATTGATTCTCTGATAATGAGACAGATTGTGATGAGGGAGATAGGGACCCGACGAGAGAGGGGGCAGAGCCGCAATTCATTAACTATTCATGAATATGGAAAGGGAACTTATGGTCAATTACTGAAGTGACACTTATGTGAAGGAGTGAAGGACAAATCCCGAGGAGTATGGATGAGAGAGGAGAGGACGGAGAGGGAGATGAGCGTTCAGTTTCTCATCACCAAACACCGACACCTCTGCGCTCACGTGTGTGTGCGCGCTCACACACATACACACATGCGCACACAGTGAACAATCTGTCATATAGAGACAGACGTATTGATCAGACATAGATAAACAGGGGACAGACAGGCAGCGATAGGCCATTTGCAGCTCTTGTTGTTGGATAATAATCAATTAATGGTGTTTTATTATGGGGATCATTTAATGGAGGTGGATTGAAATGGCTTAACTTAAAGTAAAGGGGAAACTTGAAACTTAAAGAGGAGCAGGAGGCCCTTTCCTCCTTCACACTCATGGTCATGGACTCTCCATGAGACAACATATACTTTTTCATGAATACAGAACTACTAAAGGTTTCTTCATTGTTGCAGCACATATAACATGCATTTTTACATTTTGTTTTCCCTTAAGTAGCTTTCTTTCACCTTATTCCACACCATCTGTCAGTATCAGTCAATGTTTTTTCTGACTTGGATCCAGCGCTTCATTAACACTGATTAAAATATTCACACATTGACTTGTTTTTTAGAGCTTCACCAATAAATCAGTTCATTATGTTTTAGGTGGCTTGTGAATTAGTTTTTACACATTTTCCCCAAATTGATCTTGATGTATTTTTTCATCTTTGCAAAGTTCAGGAACAGTTTGACGTTTTGGACTTATTCCCCAAAGTTTAATGAGACGATCAAAACCACTCTCATGTGTCTGTGCTACGTATGAAGCCAGCAATTGATTAGCTTAGACTGGAATCTGGAATCGGACTGGAATCGGGAAACAGCTGGCAAAATCTGCCGACCAGCACCTCTAGTAGTGAAAATACATGGGGCATAGATGTGGTGCGACTCATCTGCTGCAGCATGCCCACAGCATGCAGAGTGCATCCATTAGAATCAGCTGCAGATTCTACATGTGAGCACCGAAGGTTGTCCATGCGAGCAATGTTCTGCTCAACACTGTTCTGACATGGCTGGTCTTTGTTTTTTTCTCTGCACTCTCCAACAGGTTAAACCTATAAAGAACTTTGTAAAAAGCAAGTATAATCTCTTTAAAAATTTTAAAATGAAAACCTCATTGTCCTAAAGGCAACGTGATGCAGCAGAGCAAATTTGTGGGTGTTTTTACATTCTACATTAAAATAAATCAGTCAATGCATCCATCCACTTCTGTGTTCTGGTACAATTGCTTTTCACATGGACCATACCATCTTTTCAATAGGACACAGGTTTATCGATCTGTAGGTAGACATCGTTCACACTTACCAGACAAACTGGACTTTGGGATCAAGTGTACTTGGATCCAGGTCAGGTCCCTGATGTGAAAGCCTCCTGTGTCTTGTTATGTCTTGTGTAGTTAAATCCTTAGAAAAGTCAGTGTTTATGCGCGGGGTTTTTTTCTCACATGACACAGAAGGTAACTGCACCTGGCTAAGAAATAGTCCAGCAATAACCCCCTCTGAAACTGCATCATGTTGAACATTATAGGTGCTGGAGGTGGATCTTTTACCTTCATCTCTGTACCTTTGGTTCTGCTGGCATAAGCTTCATATGAATATGAATATCTGTCAGATATTAGCTGCACAGAAAGAGCTTGTATTGACTGATGCATCAGCAAGCTGCTGCTTGTCAAGGGGTTACTGCGCTGCAATTGACCACAGAGCAAGAGTGAAGTCGGTGCAACCTGTGCTGCTGCTCGTAACCACAGTCAGTCGCTGCCAAGTGTTCTTTAAAACTATTGGAGTTTCATCAGCTCCTTTCCGCTCACACATTGAGGCTTTGTTTAACTCTTGTTCTCTCAGCTGGAACATAAAGAAAATCTAAATAATGTTGGCATATAGCACTCAAGTAGTTAATCCTTATACATGGTCAATATGAGTGTATTTGTTTTTGTTTTTTGACTGAATCAAAATGATATTTTTTGCTTTTGATTTTTCATCTTAAAGGCTGACAGATGTTTTCGTATCAACATCTGCAGGCAAACGCTGGGTCTAATGGACCGTTACTTTATGAATACTGCAGTTTGCTTTTCATAATCATCTAATCAGTGTTTGACCACAAACAATCTCACTGCAGCAACTGCCAAAACTGGAGTAAATTTCACTTGGATGTCCGTCAGCGATCCACATTTCTGAATGGCCTCTTGTCATCGCAGACTTTCGATCTCAAACAAATAAAGCACACCGGCTCCATTACTTGTTTATTTTATAGAGAGCCACATTAAAGCTCTCTGTTTCCAGTAACAAATAAGATGTGTTGAGTAAATGAATTGCAGATGATTCATTTGCTGTTTCAAAACATTGCTCATCATCTGCTTGTCATGCAAAACAATTTGTCTATGAAATCCAAATCCACCACAGTTTTGCCTCACTCTGTCTGTCAATAAGAACAAACGCCAGATCTGTCGAATTCCATGTAAGCCACATTGCCTGTTTGCCAGATAGCACTAAAAAGTTAATAGGACAGCAGATGCATTCAGTTAGTGGAGAAGAAATTTAAAGACGAAGAAAACTGTAAACATATGTACGAAGATATATCAGTATAGCTCATATGAGCAATACTGGTTTGGGTTACAGATTAATATACACTGGATTACTTAGCAAAATTTATTTCTGTAATACCGTAGCACATAACTCAACACATGTCTTTTCACTGCCGTGTTCCACACAGCATCTCTCCTCCTCACAGCCATGTGTTTAACACACTAGCTGAGCTCAGCAGCTTGCCATCCTGGTTGCACTTCCTGACTTTGGTCTGTTTGGTCTGTTTGGGTCCTTGTAGAAACCCGTAGGGGAGGTGAGGGTGGTGAAGGAGGGGGGGCACTTTGCTCTTGCAGGAAGAAAGAAGAGGGGGGTGGAAATCTGGAAATTGCTGTTAAGTGGTTCTTGAGGCTTTGTGGTTTTGACTCATCAGGCCCATAGTGAGTGGATGGTCCTGTTGTGCAGGCCTTAGTGAGGATCACATGGGCCGTCTGAGGCCCCGGTACATAAACACACTGCAGCGTATAGACCTTTAATCTGGGGCGCTTTAATGTTTAGGGTATATCATGTGTTTACGTTATCGCTTGATGTTGTTTTCACTGAAGTCAGTTTGTACTCTACATGTGATTACAGCAGCATGGTGCAATTTCAGTAAATGTAAAGCGATAATGCAACTGGCACTTTTCCTTTTTAAAGCTTCAAGAATCAATATTCTGTATTTAAATTTGGTCAAATGTCTATGTGTAACATGAAAGAGGTTCATCATAACGATGGACCCACAGAGAATTATCTACCAACTCTTCAGTTTCTCTTCACTTCAACTTCAGTTTGCCTCAGCTTCACAGAGCGTTTAAGGGTCTTTTAGCTCAGGACTTGTACCACCTTTGAAATATTTTTTTTCAGCCAAACACCCCCTGACAAGCCCAAAACACTTTTGGTTAATCAAACTGACATTTACATTTTTATTGAACTTACCTTACAGCAGACAGACAAAATCAACAATGAGTTGGTGAACATAGAGGAGCATTTTGCAGCTCAAGAGCCAAATATATTCCCACAGGCATTGGTGGAGACCAAAAACAGAGCTAAAAGAAGAGCGAATATTGGATTTCTACCAATCATATGAACTGGAATCAGAAATCAGGAGTACTTTTTTGATCCCTGCAGGGAAACTAGGACACGCTACAGTTGCTTTATACTGTACATAAGCATAAAGAAATTATAAGAAAATTAAAATAGAAATAAATAATATGCAAGAAACAAATGTGCATTATGCAACAATATATAATCCAATATTTACATATAAATATAAAAATAGAAGAAATAAGAAATCTATAAAATGCATACAAATATGTCCATCATAAAACAAGTGTGCTAAATATAAATGCAAGAATAGACCAGTTAAGAGTTACATAAGAAAGAGCATTGCATAGTTGAAGTATTATTGCACAGTTATTTATTTGAACAGACTACTGCACAGTTAAAATAGAAATAATAAATAAATTCTGGGTTATATCTGCTGCTGATAATAAGTCCAAACGCAACTTCAAATGGATGATAATTTTGCTGTGTGTCTGTTTAATGTGTTTAGGTATCTGTTTGCTAACATGCTTATTAATTTTATATGGCTGTGGTAATATGTCAGTGTTGTGTTTACAGCTTCTTTTACTGCCGTAAGTGGCTAAAATACTGCTTTAGAAAAGTACAACATATGGAAGCACAGCTAATGAAGTTCTCAAACTGTGACACATTGGTTAAATGTATGTATGTTACAATGTGCAATGGTGTCCACCATCATGGCTTTGAGAGATGAATCAGAATTCTGTGTCTGATCAGTTTCTTCGTCTCATTCAGGAACCTGATGCCTCGGACGCTGGACGGCCAGATCACCATGGAGAAGACCCCCAGCTACTTTGTCACAAAGGAGGCTCCTAGCCGTGTCTGCACTATGAACTGCCAAACCAAGCTCATTGTGGTGGTCAGAGATCCTGTGACGCGGGCCGTGTCTGACTACACCCAGACACTGTCCAAGAACCCAGGCCTTCCATCCTTCCAGAGCCTGGCTTTAAAAAACTCCACCACAGGTCTGATTGACACCACGTGGAGCGCTGTGCGCATCGGCCTCTACGCCAAACATCTGGAGAACTGGCTCCAGCACTTCCCCTTGTCTCATTTTCTGTTTGTTAGCGGTGAGCGGCTGGTGTCTGATCCGGCTGGGGAGATGGGCCGGGTACAGGACTTCCTGGGTCTGAAAAGGGTTGTTTCAGACAAACACTTCTACTTCAACCAGACCAAAGGTTTTCCCTGCTTGAAGAAGCCCGAGGGGAGCAGCAGACCTCGCTGCCTCGGAAAGTCTAAGGGCAGACCCCATCCCCAAATCCCAACCGAGGTCCTGCAGAGGCTGAGAGACTTCTACAAGCCCTTCAACCACCGTTTCTACCAGATGAGTGGACAAGACTTTGGCTGGGACTAATCGAGGAGCTTCCTGTCGTAGCCTAGATCAAAGCCAGTTTGACTGTTCAATGCTCCACAGGACTAACGTTCTCAGGGACGGGGTAGAGAAACACAAAGTCCACAAGCTGAACTCTGCCTCAGTGGACTCAACATGACATGCAGCACATGAACCGTCAGTCATAGTTTAGTTGTAGAGTCGAAGCCGACACGGACATCGTGCTGCCAATATGCAAGTTACACACATGGCTTAGTTATTAAACCATTAAACCATTTTCTTGCCTGTATGTTAATGTTACACAGAAGTTAAAGCAAAGTACGCACCAAAGGGAAAGGAAAAAACATTGCCTTTGAACATCATCTTTTGACTTTTGTTTATAAAATAAGCTGATATTTATAGATTCTGTTGATTTGAAATACAACAGCTACAGATTTCTTTTATGAAAGAAATGTATTTATTACACGACAAGGCAAGACATAAAACTGAGTATGTTTTCATTGACAGGACATTGGAGGAAAAAATGTCCCACTTCATGACAAACCACTATGTCTTTAATTATTAGCAGTGTTACCTTGACTGCATTTATATTTTCAGAGCATTTACCGTTTCTAAATGTCCTTTGAAATGCTACATATCTTAGTTTGCTGTTGCAGGGTATTTCTGTGCACATTGCAGTTGACATACCAATGATACCTCATCTGTAAATATATGACGTTACAATAATCAGAAACCATACATTCCATTTGTAGACATTTGTAGACATTTCTCCCCTCAGAGCCGCACATATTTTAATTGCCTTTGACAGTGCAAACTGTATCTCCTCACACTCACTTTTAACAGTTACTGCTCTGACTCTGTGATTATTTTGGGCTCCAAAAACCTTAATTCTGACTCTGATTCTTTGTGTTGTGAAGTAGTTTTATCTCACAGAGTTTCATCCGTTTTCATTTCATGTGTTACTGTAAAGCAAACTGAGAATGTTTGTGTAAAGACGGTTGGAAGAATGACACATGCTTGGCCCTCAAAAGGTAATCCAATAAAGGTATTTAATGTATCTGAAACCTGTGCTCATTCTAATCAATATTTTTGGAAGGATCAGCCATCAATAATCCCCTCCCTGAACATAGATTAGCATCCCCAACTAGCATGGCAGGCCTGCCAAAGTTTGGATTTCTCCACAAGTTGAAGCGGCATACTTGAGGCTGTAGTAATGAGACACTGTGCAGAGTTTGAACGGTGGTTTAGCACGTTTAACACCAAAAACACAAGAGCAAAAGTGTGAGAAACAGATGAAACAGGTGTTAGCATGTGTGCTAACTAGCACACAGTGAACACAGTGTGATATGTTGAAATCACATACCTGCAGTTAATAGTCTATTGAAACCTGCTCCCTCAAATGAGTGGGCAAGACAGCTTTCTTGACTTTAGACATTGATATCTCCAGGCAGGGTCGTTCCTATGTTCCCCAGCTGTATATTGTTCATAACGGGAACCTGAAAAAGATGTTCCCTAGCTTTGTCTTAATATGACATGGGTTAGGGTTAGGTTAGGGGACTATAATCATGCTCTGAGAGTCATAAAATTGCACTTGACTCGGCCAAGGTGTCACATGCTCTACCCTTTGAGCTCCTGAGGTGCCTCCCACACATATTTAAGCCCTAAATTTTAAATAATAATAATAAATAGTCAACCAGTTAATTAACCAATTAAAAGAGAGGAGCAAAAACAAAGATGAACAAAGGAGAAAATCATTATTAAACATTATAGGATTTGGAAATTAAAAGTAGTTGGCTATTGCCATTTCCTAATGTATTAAGATTAGGAGAGAGGTTTAGGGTCAGGTTAGTTTATTCATAAAATATTTTTAAGATTTTTTGGGGGGCCTTTATTTGATAGAACAGCTATAGCATGAAAGGGGGAGAGCGGGGCAATGGCATGCAGCAAGGGGTCGTGGGTTGGAAATGAACCTGCGGCAAAGACACAACCTTTGTGCTCTACCAGGTGAGCTAGTGGGAACTCCTGATTATAAAATATTTTAACTTGAAATGAGTCAAATTTGACCCAAGCACAACAGGAGGGTTATTGTGTAAATAGTAAATTTGGGAGCATAGAATCCTGGGAACAGAGATTCTCTCCCATTCAAGCTGCATCTAAAACATTCCTCTCCCTTCATTTATTGTTTTATTATTATTATTATTATTATTATTAGCATTATTTGCAATTTAAACTGCAAAAATAGCCCTCACCAGTCTCTTACACTATTGGTTTATATTAAGAGACACTTGCTCAAAACTCGACACAAGACTAGACCTGGTCCTTAACACAGGACCCTGGGAACATAGGGATGACCCTATTGCTTTTAAGGCCACGGAGCACATCTTGAAATAACTTGGTTAAATTAGTTTGTGATTCTAAGGGGCATGATAAAAAGAGTTTCCGTCTTCACTCATACAAACATTGCAGCAACAGCAACACTACAATACAAGAACAATGCTGTTTCCTTATTTACATGTTTTCTTACTTTTGTCTTGTCTTTCGCATGATATTATGTTTTCAGCCACTCGGTATACATTTAGGATTTCTTTACAGGATTCTTGTTCTAATATGTAAAAGCGAGCTGTAAACATTAAAGGATGTTTCAATTTAGCTAATGTTAGCTTAGTTTGCTACCAACAGCTAGGCCTACAACTACAGCTATGATGCAGCATTCTCAAACAGGCATGCCCAAAGACCAGACCAGGGGCCAATCATGGCTCGTGGACTGATTCAACATGCACCAAGTAGCAACTACGTAGATTCATAAACAGATGATAAGCAAGCAGACGAACACTTAACCTAACAGCAGACACTTCCTGCTAGGTCGCAGACGTGGCTACAGCAAAGAAGGATAAAGACAACAGCAAGGGCTGCGCTTTTAAGAGCCGTAAAAGATTAGCAGTTGCGTTGTTTGATTTGTATGTGATTCTTTTTTTTTTAAAAAAAAAATCACCCATTTGATGCGAGAGGCAGCCGATCCCCTTTCAAAAAAGCTTGTACGCCTTTGTTCTAGAACATGGATGTATGGACTGAATCACTGTGACGTCAAGCGAACAAAAGGGTCGACAACTGGCAATTGATTTAACTTTGGAGGCAGGATACCATTTTGTACTATTGGCACAGCTTGTGATGCATCATCTTTGTTATAGAGTACCTTTGCTCTTGAACAGAAAGCTTGGCAGCGCAGCAGTAACTAAGGGACGGGCTTAGTTAATGGTCAGTTCTTCCATAGTAACCCTGTTGGTGCTTCCACAACCAAAACGTCCCTCTCTGTCTCTCTTCCGTCCTTGCCGTGCTGTTTCCCACTCTCTCCCCGCACTTTATTTATGCTTTTAGACTTCAGCTCGAAGTCTCGCTCTTCCCTCTCTTCCTCTCGCTTTTCCCTCTCGCCACTTCCACACAGTGAGACCACATGTACAGTCTGAGGCCTGCGTGCTGCTGTGGCCTTTAATTATAAAAGATGTCAGCTCACTCAGAAAGCCCCCCCTCCTTCCTCTCTGGGCTCCGAATTAGCAGCAGAGCTCTTCTCTTTCATCGTACACTATCCTGTACGGAAGGGGAAAAAAAAACATCTGCTGTGGTGGAACAACCAAAAAAGAACCCACTTAAGATCTAAGGAATACACTGAGCTGCAGATGTTTGTTTTATTTTAACAATGCATGGATTTATGCCTGACCAGTGCTTGTATTCAATGATTAAACCAAAAATATTTAATCGAAACTATTAACTTTGAGCTTTGTTTGTGGAAACGTCAGTGGCTGCTTGCATTAGCATGCTAGTGCGTGTATTCAGGCGAGTTTGCATGCACACACACCCCTTGCTTTGGCTCTTTCCATACATCTTGCCTCCTGTAATTCCAGTCAATATTTCTGTCACATTCCCCCTCTGTTTTATATGTCTGGCATTAGTTTTTAGTGGGCCTCGCTAAAATTTAAATGTGCTTGGCTCACTTCATCTGTGCCAGCTTTTATTACTCTGCATTACCAGTCATAGTGATAGCTGCCTTTTCGCTGTGCCAGCCCAGCAGCAGGCATTAAAGATAACTGATTTCCCATTCTGCCATCTGCGAAAGACGTTAGCATCAGTGTTCGCAGGACCAGCCCGGTCGTTAAGTTTCATTAAATCAGCAGGAGATTCGGCATAATCTATGGTTGTCACTAAACATTGGTAATGATGTGAGAAATCTAATTGAGGTGAAGGAAGAAAGAGCCAAAAAAAGAGGAATGATTGAGAACATGTTCCCTAAAAGCGAGACGTGAAGATGTACGTCGGTGTTCTTGAAAATAAACTACTGCTCATGTAATAAACCGCAACTTCGTCCAACTCAGTGAAGCAAACAAGCCTCAGTATTCCCTTTGGTTTGTCTTTGCACACGTTGCTCTGTATGAGCTCATGAGCGGCCAACCTCCCACAAGAATCTGTAGACACCACCAGCACTTTGTCATGTTTTATGACTCTGTCATCAATATTTTAGGTGTACGGCAATTCACAAAATTCACGATTTGATTTGATTCAATAGACTAAGGCGGTGTCGCAGTTCCAGACATTCTCATTGCAGCTGTCTGAGAGCCTTTTACATTTCCATTACACATTTATGTGAGGGTTCAACTTTAGTCTATAGTGTAAAATTTATGAGCATTAATTTTGAGTGGTTTCTCAGCAGCTAATACACATAAATATATATGAAATACCAACAAATGATCACAGTAACAGGATATGCTGTATCATTTTAGCTTAAAGCTAAAGCCCCTCTTGCCCTGCTCTTTCTCTGTTTATCAGACCACAAATGAGACATGAATTAGCCAGCTAACGTTAGCACCCTACCACCCTTGCTGCTGTGGACTGCTTCCCTGAGAGGGCAGCAGGCAGCAGCTCAGGAGATGGGTCTTTGATTTGGTGGCTCGAATTTGGCCAGCACAAACCCCGACTAGTGCTGGGTGTCACAGCACTAGTGGCCAGCATGCTATTTGCTGATCTGTTGGGGGGTCGGGATGTCCAGTTTCCTAGAGCTGATGTTAGCTCTTGTTATCCATCCATCCACCCATTTTCATCCCCTTATCTGGGGGTTACAGGGGCAGCAGGTCAAGCAAAGCACCCCAGACGTCCCTCTCCCCAGCAACGCTTTCCAGCTCCTCCTGTTAGACCCTGAGACGTTCCCAGGCCAGATGAGATATGTAATCCCTCCAGCGTGTCCTGGGTCTGCCCTGGAGCCTCCTACCAGTGGGACGTGCCTGGAACACCTTCAACGGGAGGCACCCAGGACGCATCCTGATCAGACGGCCTAACCACCTCAACTGACCCCTTTCAACATGAAGGAGCAGCGGCTCTCCTCTGAGCTCCCTCTGGATGTCCGAGCTCATTTTCTCTCTGTGTCTGAAAGGCTTCCCCAATACTGACCCGCATTTTTTTTTTTTTATTGTCAGGCTTTCTTCAAGACTGTCTTTTTATTAAGCCTGTCTTCCTTTTTTGGGTTGCTTTGCAGTGTAGGCATTTGTTGCAAATGCTGGAATAGCACCTTTCTCTGCAGGATTATCTAAATCAAGCTTTCACCATCTAAAGGGACACGCACATGCCTCTGTATTGGCCAAAGTCTCCTGTCATAAGCTAGATTTTCTAAACAGAGTCTGAGGAGGTTCAGAAGTCTATAGTTTTTTCTGAGTCCAACTGAAGTACAATATCCTTAGAGTTTATTATGGGATTTTTTTCCCAGTGGCGCCAAAATGAAATTGCCGACCCCAGCTTTAATAACCACAGCACTGCATTGTTTATCCGATTTTTAACAAAACACATAAGCCCTAAAATGACTGATGCGATATGAGACTTTTTACAAACTTGGAATAAGTGCTAATCTTGCAATGAAAGGATAAGAAATGAGAATAAAGAAGGCTCATCTTTGAAGGTTTAGTGTCAACTCCTTTTCACACTGAGCCGAAGCCAACCGTTTTCTAGTCAATAGAGATCAGACTCAACACTCACAGCAAATCCAGATGATAGACGGACAATATGTTTCTCTATGTTTGTTTGAAACACAAGATATTCTGGATTATGATTGCTCCAAACAACTAAAAGGCAAAGACAATAAATTACAGGTCCATAAATCTCCAAATCATCCCTTCTCATGGGAACACTAATTTGTTTAGCTTTGGATGGCATGCAGCTTCCAAGGATTTGAGCCCACAATTTAATGCATGCCATCAATTCCTACCATTGTGGATTTGTTTGCATGAGTGAAAATCGCCCAATGTGGATTGAGTTACAGGCCACTGTGACTATTTGAGATTAGGCGTGATGAGGGGTGTATATTTTGTGCGGTGACTCTTATTTGGGAATAATGGGCACATGGCAGACTAATCAGAAACACCCCGAGGGAGGGATGAACCACTCTTAGGGCTGCGCTCAAGGAAAAGGGGGGCTGATTCCTACACAGCAGATAAAACGTAGGATTAGAGTGTAAAAGTGGTTTCCCTTTGAGGAGCCACAAATGAAGACGGTTCATACTGAGGACTCCACACATTTTCCACCCGTACCGCAGTCTCCTTCGATTCAGGGAAGAAATGCTCGGGGATTTTCTCTCTTCTCTGTGGTTTAGGCCTCACAGCAGCATCTTGTTAAATTGTGACTCCAGCTTTAATTGATGAGAGAGTAATTTGGGTTAGAGAGATTTTCAAAATGGTCATGGTAGCTCCACTCAAATTGGGGGACTTTTCAGGGACGCGGGATTAAAAACTTTTACAATAAGATTTTATAACATTGTTTTTCTGGACCCGTTTCAGCGCATGCCTCTTTTGCCGTTTCAGCCAACAAAATACCAGCTCCAGTCTGCCTATTGGGCCCTGATTGGAAAAGTTGAACAATCAAAGTTTATGGAGAAGCTTGCAGTGTTGCCAATGGCTGGAAACCTTTTACACTAAGAAATAAAACTGCATTCTTAAACTAAAAATACGACTCCTCGCAGACATTTGTATGGAAGAAGCATGCTTAAATCAAATGCTGCGTTTAGTTGTTAAACTTACAGTATGTTCCATGGTACACTACCCACTTCGCCCTCCACCTGCATCTTCAAACAAAATGTTAACACACTACGTGCAGTCAATCACTCTGAATGAAAGCGGCTCACACCTGGCCTTCACGCATGGTTTCTTTTCATTTGCCAAAGACCCCATTCATTATTCTACCAAAATGAATTACAGCCTGCGAGTTTGGCTTATAAAAAAAAATCACAAATTGGTTCTTGATTTGCTCCATGGTGTTGTTAATCCCCAGCCACCCACTTGTTCGTTCAGGAGACTGATTAATTAAATACACTGTGATTGTTTACGTGCAGAGGAACCAGTCAAAACATGGGATAAAGATATGGTGTATTCACTGTAAGCACTGGGTTGACATCCAAGTGTGTAAACTTACACACACAGTCTCCACACACACAGGCCACAGTGGCCTTTAGAAAAATTAAATAAAAGCTATTCCCCGGCCATGTGAGTGTGTGTCTTTTTGATGCGATATGTCATCTGCGTCCTGTCTGACTCAGTCCTTCCCATGGTTGTGTGTGTGTGTGTGTGTGTGTGTGTGTGTGTGTGTGTGTGTGTGTGTGTGTGTGTGTGTGTTGGTGGTTCTTTTTTCTAAGAATGGCCACACCGCAGCACTGTCTGGTGACATACAGTGCAGCACGCAAAGCGAGGCATCACGAATGGTCATTTTTTAAACACACACACATTGCCAAGTTGTAAATCATTTTCACATGTTGGACCTTTTTGCCATAAATTTCATGTCAAGGACTGTAGCTTTAATCTGCCAAAAAAAAAGGTCAGTGCAACAATTTTTTTAAATCTCAAATGTCAGTTGACTAAGGATGGTTGGTTATTTATATTGTTGTATTTATGCATTTTATAATCAAAAAGAGGCTGTAGTGTGTTTCTGTCAGTGGTGCCATCAGGCCTGGACGTTTTACATATAACCCTGGATCTAAATATATAGGCTATATATATAAAATAAGAACAGGCCTAACAATAATGACAAGCCCTGGATCTTATCCTTCGCCCATACTTGTACTTGAAAATGTATTTAGCAACATTTTACCACCGTTAACATAAATACATATATTTAACTATTTGTCAGCCCCAGTCAATACATGTTTCATGACAGCAGTTGTAACGTATTCTGTTTATACTCAAAACTAATAACTAAAAACTACTGACATTTTTTACATCACAATTTATAATTAATTAACAATTAATTTATAATTAAAGTAATGTAAAATAAAAAGTTTTTAAGGGTAAATAGGTCCCAGAGTGCATGAAAAAAGCATGGTCATCAAATAGATGAGTCTAACAAACATGGACCTACACCTGGGATAGTGGTGTTCGCATTTTGCAGTGTTGTACCAAATGCAATGTTGTAGTGCATTTATTTTGAAAGAGACTGTATGTAAACTGTAAATTTCCTGTGAAAATGGAAGTGTATTTTGAAAAAAAGGCAACCAGGGTACTTTTTATGTCACATCTTGACGTAGAATGTCCATGACCAAATGTTGGTATGTGACATGGTCGAAGTGAGAATGTGTTGTCCATGGAAACATGCTGGGGTGGAGCCAGATATTGTAAACATTTGGGGCTCAGTCCAAACCCAGCGGGGTCCAGGGTCAGGGAGATTTTTTCCCCTATTAACATAAACTCTCTACAATATTTTTCAAATCATTTGATACAACAGAATTTTTACCACATTTTTTCAAGAGTGTCCTGGCCAAGACAGGCAGCAACATAAATTACAGACAGACAACACAGAACAAAAAGACATTATAAAAAATGTACAGCTCTAAAAGAAGCAATATAAAACACAAAATAAGATTACTACAAAGAAAAGCCAAAAAGTATGTAAATATATACTAGAAGTGAACCATGAAAAATGCAAAAAGGGCAACTACACATGATTACAAAGTCCAGCTAAGATACACTGTCACACTGGCACATAGGAGACTGTGTACAAAAATCCTGCAACAGTGCATTTACACGACCAAGAGGAACAAAAGAGTGAAACTTTAAGTCTCTCTGCAGAACATTCCACATTTAAGGAGCTGCATACATAAATGCTTGCTTGCCACACTCTGTATGTACCCGTGGTACAGACAATAAAAACAAGTTCTGAGAGCAGAGAGCACAGCCATTTTTCACATTTTTTGTTTAATGTACAAATATTAGTCTGCTGTAAGTGAGCTAGCTTTGTAAACAAGAGAATGCCAATGAAAAAGTCTATGATTTTAACATCCTCAAACCACAACACAACAAATGTTGAGGATGACTAATTTTAACTCATGCCATCCTAAAAAGCGGTAAACTTTGTCTGATGTAAGTTACATAGCATAAGAAGGGCAGGAATTTGGTGTAGGCAGCATTACTAATCCTGGAGACTATTTTTGTCATGCTATGCTGAAGTAGACTTCACAGAGCGAAAGTTAAGGTGACAAATCTGCTACATTTAAATCCATGCCTTTCTTATTTTGGCTGCTGTAATTGCTTATCAAGGAACCTAAACAATGCCCAGTAATGTGGTCTTCAATACTCTGAAGTGAATGTAAGGCTAGTAGAGGAACATTTACTCAATCATATTAGATTTCTTTTTGAAATAGCATTGATTAAGGGCACCTGAGGAAATATTCGGCCACCCCACCCATCCGCCTCTGGATACATGTTCAAGCCCGTATTCATGTTCAAGTTGTTTTCCATGTGAACCTGAGAGATCTGACCTGCTAACCTCCAGCAAGACAGATAACTCTGCGCTAAAGCTACTGATGAACTGGTGCTAACAGATGTTTTAACATGTCTGCAGTAATATGTCACATGTGGCATGTTGCAGTCAGTGTAAAACAAGCCTTATTTTCAAACAAAGTCGTTTGGATTCATCATCTGGGAACCGTGAATGTGTGGACCAAATGTTGTGCCAAGCTATCCAATAGTGGTTGGTTATCTTTATGACGCTTTTTAAGTAGAAAATCTACTTTGTTTACAAGCGACTCTGCTATTTGGCTCCAACTGGTGTGATTTCACGTCATAGGTGACATCATCGTTCGTGTGTTTTAATCGGAAGACTGTGGTCTCCACATAATCCCCTCTCTCTTGAAAGCATCAAATATATACCTCCTCAGACTCCTACTCGATGACAACACACCGCTTCATGTGGTGAACGCTAAACCAGAGCTGAGAGCCAGCTTTGAAGCCATTGTTAAAACCTGCGAGGGTGTAATACCTTCAGTCACACGGGGACAATGAATAGTATGATTCATATCTCATAAAAGACGACACCTGTGTGCACATGCCACACTGTGCACCGCTCTAAACCTGCTCTAAAAAAACAGGCCGCGACTGCATTTCCCAGACCCCAAATCTAATTGAATCTGTCATAACTTCTCTAATGATGGACACATATAACCCCGGAGTCCCCTGAGGGCCAAGGCTTGGGTCCTGTGAGTCTCGGAGATAACATGCCCTACAGGTGTGGGGAGATGATGTACACAGACTCGGGTTACAGCAGACCGGCCTGGGACAGGTTGATGGAGGCTCTGATTGATCCTGAAAACAGAGAAGCCTGTGGGAGAATTGTAATTGAACCTGGAACAGATGTTAAACAGTCCGGGAAGATGAAGTACACGGCCTGAAAGTCAAAATTACACATGATGAAGAGAAATACCACTGATTTGTTTATTAAGTGGTATTGGCACGTCTTTTTTTTTTTTTGGTGTATTAGATATTTGAAGGCTAACCAGACAGCGTGCATGGAAGGAGCAACAGGGTTCACCGTGCAGCTACAAAAAAATGCATCAAAACGTGGTCCATCAAACTTTGTGAAGAAAACACATCTCAGCTAATCCAACAAGCAGCAAAATGTGCTCCAAATTTGCGAATAACCACAGGTGTCCAGTGCCAAACCCTCAGTCCTCTAAACTCTCTCGCTAACATGGTTATTTTCTCAACTTGAACTCATCGGGGATAAACTCTACTTCACATTTAAGCTTCTGAAGGGAACACCACATTAATGCAGAGTGCGCTGCTTAATGTGACTGTAGGAAATATCCGACATGCTTATCATAAGACAGGCTGTCAAAAATGCAGCAACGCATATGGGATGAAAAGTTCAAAACGCTGTATGTTGGTCTGTTATGATCATCTTTGAACTCATATTTTTACTCTACCTAACTCTACTTTCTGTGTATTTAACCAGTAAATACATTACTCAAGTACTGTACTTAAAGGGACAGTTCACCCCGAAATACAAAATAGTTACTTTACCTCTTACCTGTGGTGTTATTTATCATTCTGGATTGTTTTGGTGGCTCCAGATTACATTTCAGACCTGTTAGTCCCGTATGAACCTCTGCGTGGTTTGAGATCCTCGGGCAGAGGTCTTCTGCTTGTCCCAGAGTCCAAGCTGAAGACCAAAGGGGACAGAGCTTTTGCTGTCAGGGCCCCGAGGCTCTGCAATGACCTACTTGAGGATATAAGGCTGTCTGAGTCACTGGCTTCATTAAAGCCTCAGCATATCCTGACTTTATCTGATCTGTCTATTTTATTGCTATCTTACTGATGTTATTTCCCATTTATTATCTTGATATTAGGATATTATATATTATTTGATATTTGGCCTTCCTTATTTTATCTTTTGCTTGATGACATTTTATGACATGTTTGTTATATTCTCCTCGTGTAACTGTTTTGAATGGTGCTATTTAAATAAAGTTTATCGTTATTATTGTAAAGTTTTTTAGATGGCACTCAGCTTGTGATGCTCAAAGCGCCAAAAAACTACGTATGAAAAACTCAGCAGCAGTGTCTCTTTCCAGAAATCATGACCCAGTTACTCATGATAATCCACAGACCTTGTCGTGAGCAGTTTCATGTAAAGAGAGTTCATAAGAGAAGGCAGAAATCTCTACCTCCAACACTTTTCATCTCACACCACAACAATCTAGACTGATGCATAGCACTGCAGGTAAGTGGAAAAATATGTTTTTGATTTTGGGGTGAACTATCCCTTTAAGTGCAATTTTGGGGGGGCTTTTACTTTTGAGTATTTCCATCCTCTACATTTCAGAGAGAGATGTTATACGTCTTACTTCACTGCATTAATCTGACAGCTATAATTATTAGTGACTTTATAGATTTAGATTATTATACAAAATATAATCAACAAATATATTCTGATATGGACTGTGGTGCAGTGGTTAGCATTGTTGCCTCACAGCAAGAGGGTTCCTGGTTCGAACCCCGGGGTGGGGTGAGTCCCTTCTGTGTGCAGCTTGCTGTTCTCCCCGTGTCAGCGTGGGTTTTCTCCGGGTGCTCCAGCTTCCTCCCACAGTCCAAAGACATGCAGGTTAATTGGTGACTCTAAATTGTCCGTAGGTGTGAATGTGAGTGTGAATGGTTGTCTGTGTCTACGTGTCAGTCCTGTGATAGTCTGGTGACCTGTCCAGGGTGTAGCCTGCCTCTCGTCCAGTGTCAGCTGGGATAGGCTCCAGCCCCCCTGTGACCCCTAACAGGATAAGTGATTACTGAAAATGAATGAATGAATAGATATTATCATAGACTAAGCCACCCAGCAGCTTATAAAGTAGCTGAAATCAGCCCCACATTTACCACCTGCAACACTGAAGTGATGTAAACATTAATGCATCAACAATAATTACTACACTGTTATGTAAAAATATATTATTCTGAGAAGGGTCAGTCTGCACAATGAGTACTTCTACTTTAAATATTTTAAGTACAATTTGTTGCTCTTACTTTTATACTTCTGAAGTGACATTAGAAAATAGAGAAGTGAACACCGCTCTCCAGTATCAGACTGGGGTGGCACACTCAGCTGTGCAAAACTAAAATACAGATCTGAGTGTGTGGATGCTCCTTTCATTTAAACTTCTGCTCAAGTAAAACGAAGACAGTTAGTTAAAGATCTCAGTACTTCTTCTGCCATTATATTGAACTCATGCAGCACATAAACTAGTTCAAATTAGCTCCACCTTGTCTAGAAAGTCAACTTTAATATTAAAACGCTACCTGCATTTTAATGCATTAATAATAACACTAATCTAATAATGTTATAAATGATAACACGACATTGACATTCTGTGTCCAATAATAACTACTTTTTGCTGATCCTTTTTCTTACATTTTGAATGCAGGACCTTCATTTGTAATAAAGATACTTTTACAAGAACAATTATTGCATCTTTTATTTGAGTAAAGGTTCTGAATACTTGTACCACCACTGACGATCTGATCACAGTAAAGCAGATCACACGTGTGCTCATGAGATCAATCAGTGTAAACAAATTGCGTTTTGTTCATTTTCTCAGGTAGTTTAAGAGGCAGCAACAGTGTAGAAATATGGTCTTGATGGCGCAGCACCGCCATCTGCTGATCCACGAAGATATTGGAAATTATCTAAAAGAATTTGAGTCCACGTGTCTGAGTGTTTATATTTGGTATGTTTTCATTATTGGTCCTGTCTGTCCACTCTGAAGCTCATGGTGACAACGTCCTCGATCCCAGCCTGCAGCTCATCGTGCTCCTGCACGGCGGAGACTCCTTTGGGGGTCCCGGTGAGGATGAGATCTCCTTCCTCCAGGGTGATGAACTCGCTGATGTAGCTGATGAGATACGGGATGGAGAAGATCATCTGGGAGGTGCAGCCGTTCTGCCGCAGCTGGTCATTCACCTTCAGCCACAGCTTCACGTTGCCCGGGTCAGGGATGCGCTCTTTGGGGATGAACTCACTGACCGGGCAGGAGGTGTTGAAAGCTTTAGCCAGAGTCCAGGGCAGACCTTTGGACTTACACTCATCCTGCACGTCCCGGGCTGTCATATCCAAGCACAGAGCATAGCCTGCGACGTGCTCCATAGCGGCGGACTGAGAGATGGCGGTGCCTCCTTTCCCGATGACGACTCCTAGCTCCACTTCATGGTGCAGGTTGCTGGAGTACAGAGGTACCAGGATTGGGGAGCCTTCAATTACATATGCAGAAGGTGGCTTCAGGAACAGGACGGGCTCCGTGGGAATCGCGTTTTTCAGCTCTTTGGCGTGGTCCGCGTAGTTTCTGCCGACACAAATTATCTTTCTCCCCCATTCCCAGAATCGAGATATATTTCGAGCTGTCATTGTGGAAGTGTGTGACGGTGTTAGCCGCTGTGAGGCTGTCGGCACCAGCTGAACCAAACTTTGACCGACACACTGGTCCCCGAGTGGAGATTATTAACCTACGGCAAGCCTGAAAGGACATACGGTGAACTGAAAACTCAAGTCAAAGCTGATTTTTCGACGTATTTGTGTAATTTATTACGGCTAAAATACAAAACAGATACTCCTCGCATAAACCATAGTGTATCTTTGTGGAATCGTCGACAAAATATATATTAATAACCACTTTATTCGCGTTTTAAGTGATTATTCCCGATCCACTCCCCTAGATTTGATTGGCGCAGCCTGTTGAGGTCAAAGTTGAAAAGGAGGCGAACGCGGAAGTAAACCAGGACCAAACTTTTCTGCTTTACACGAATGTGACAAGCCTATATCTGCTGTTGTTATGTTATTCAAGTCACTCGTAGGGAGTGCCTGCACTCTACTTGGAGCTGCTACAGCCTTCAGATTTGGTACGTCGACGCGACCCTTTGCAAACATCTATCTTAGCATGTTAGCCGGTGTGATTTGGTGAATGTTAACTAGTTACTGATGGCTGACATGTTTTTATTTTGTCGTGTCTTGAGAGGGGAGCTGTCAGGTGAACACAGCCCCGGCCTGTCTGAGTAAACATCTACACCTTATTACATAACCGCCTCACAGGCATTCGAGTTAGAGCAAAGCTATGGCAGCTAGCGAGGTGGAAAGATAGTTATAATGTATGTTGCATTTTTAAAGTTAGCATTGAAGCTAAGCTGTTTACTTTATGATGTCAGATCATAGATGCGGCTTACAGGCTGAATACGTGTCCTGCCA
This sequence comes from Epinephelus cyanopodus, assembly GCA_026686955.1. Taxonomy (NCBI): domain Eukaryota; kingdom Metazoa; phylum Chordata; class Actinopteri; order Perciformes; family Serranidae; genus Epinephelus; species Epinephelus cyanopodus. The sequence continues at coordinate 14,982,678 of CM048929.1, forward strand.
ATGTTTACTGGTGTTTGTGGCCTCATAAAGTAAACATTTCCAGGGAAAAATCCATACGAAATGTAATATATGTCCATATATTGAATTTCCATATTTGATATATATGTATACATAATGTAGAAACTATTTGTGAAGCCTATTAGAAACAGCAGCAATTTTATATTTTTGACATATATGTCTGGCTCATACAAATATGTATGTTTATGTATGTATAATACATGTATTGCCATATATGTCACACATATAATTATTTACAAATATAACACATATGTATTTGTATAAATGTGTAATATACAATACCCATTCTTGAGAATTGGGACAAATTATGTCCTGCCAAAAAACAAAAGAAAAAAACCCCGACACACATAAAGATATAACTTATCAAAACATAATTCTGAGATGAAACAGGGTTTATTTCTATGAAATCAACATTATTTCTAAAATATTTTTCTTTAATTGTTTTAATCTTTAAACTTTCCCTGAGCCAGAAAATAGCCTCGTCCTAAACAAGCATTCACAACTTCAAACAGCTCTTTTTAAAAAGTGTAAAAATCTTTGTTTTAAAATATATTTCTAATGTACACGTTGGCCCTTTAAAGATGTGTCCCAGATTTTTGCCAACTCTGTCATCTGTTAGCTATATCCCAAGGACCCCTGTCTCACGTCCTGATTTCCTAAAAGGTGGGAATCCTGTTCAAGTACTGGTAGGCTTTCTACTTTTTGATAAATTCATTAAATAATAATGATGCTATGGGGTGTTCCTCAACCATAACATATCAACTCTGTAGCCCTCCAAAATCAAAACTAAATTAAAGTTGTGGTTTAAAATGAGTATTTTAAATGGCATGACAAGAACTCTTAGTAACTTTGAAAAATAAAATGGCTTCTCACTAAGACTGCTGTGAAATGAATAAATACATAACTTTTTGTTAGTTCTGTAAGACATCAACCCTTTCAGATCTTACCTCTGACAATCATTATGTATGCCATCTAAGAAAAAAATGAACTCACTGGGAGGTTATAAGGTTTAGTAGTCACCTTGATCTTTTAAAATATATTTTCCAGCCTAATTTAAGAATTAAAAAAAAAAATTAAAAAAAAAAAGTTTTGTCCTAATTCTCAAGAATGAGTGATAAATGTTTACAAAACCTTGCATACATAATTTAAATTTATAGTGGTAGCATAAATGGTAGCAGCATGTAATACTATATTTAAAAAAATCAGCATAGATATATTTGAAATATGTACATATACACATTTCACCATGGGTTGTTCATATTTGTATGATATTGATGTGTGTACATGTATGTCAACATCACTCTTTCAATAGGGGCATATATTTCATATGATACATATCTGTATATGGGAAGAAAATGAAATTTTTAAGTGTCGTCATGTCAGTGTGTCAAATATTGACTCATATCCTCTCATGCAGTACCTGTGGTGGAAATCCACGCCCAAGCAGCTGCTCTGATTCACAGCGTAGAGAGGAAATCATCTGGTGGAACAAGCAAACATGAGGATTGAACTTGTGCCTGCACTCAGTGACAACTACATGTACCTCCTGATAGATGTGGAGTCCAGAGAAGCAGCTATTGTTGACCCTGTGGAGCCAAATAAGGTCTGTGCGATTTATTATAGGACTGTTATTGAAGCATTTCCATTCTATGCTACCCCGTACTTATACTCTGCTAAATTTCAGAGATAAATAAAGTACTTTTTATTCCAAAACATTTATTGAACACTAGTTACTAGTTAAATATTGTTTTAAATACAAAAATATGATCAATTTATAGGATATGATGCATTAAGGATGGGCATTATAGATAAAATCCTCTATTACGGTACATGTATTTTTTATTTTTCATCATAACAATAAATGTAGTTTCTGGAAAATCCATGGAGAAACTATCGGCACATAAATGACCTGTCAAAATGTCTGTTTTTGAGTGATACAGCAAATTAAATGCCTTTTCAGTCAGTATACTTTGGTTGACAAATCAATATTATCTTACAGTATATGTTGTCATATTTCCCAGTCCTTTGATGTTTTATAGATTAATCAAACCAATATTGAATATAGTAGTGAAAATTAGCTCCACCTTGACCAGCTTCCACATCAAGCAAGCAAGCAATAACAATTAAAGAATGTAGTGTACATAATTATACATAACACGCTTTTTGAATTGCTACTTATACTTAAAGGTTCGTTGTGTAGGATATATGGGGGATATATAAGCAGAAATGGACTATAATATAATAGGTATGTTTTCTTTATTGTATAACACGTGAAAAAATAGATCTTTGTGTTTTCTTTGCCTTAGAATGAGACGTTAATATCTACATAGGGAGCAGGTCCTCATCCACAGAGATCACCGTGTTGCACGAGCATGTTTCTACTGTAGCACAAAACAGACAAACCAAACCCTGGCTATAGATAGGGCCATTCACATTTTTTTATTTGCCACTTCAGTTAGTAGCCACCCCTGCCATGAGCAGAACACTATTGGGAAAAATACAGATTTTTAACGTTGACATGCTTATTCAGTGTTTTTACCGATTCAAATCACACGGTCTGTTTATTTTGGATGGGAAAAGATTTCTGCGGATAATTTGGCTCTAGTTTAAAGCCTCCTGAACGCCTGGATCTTAAATGATCAGTGAAAAAGGTTCGCACACATTAGCAGGTGCTGGGCTAGAGGCCCGTCTGCGAAGAGCCAAACAGTGTTGGAGAAACACTGATTTGTAACCGAAACTGCTTAATTCTATGCTTTTACTGGTTTAAGTCTCCGGGTCTGTTTGTTTTGGAGAAGAAAAGACCTCTGCAGGTAATTTGGCTCCTGGTTCCCCTCATGAATAACAAACACTGTCCATTTAGGGCGTCAAGCAATAATTACACTGTCTATTATTTTTCTATTAATAGTTTAAGTCGGTAAGATGTCAAAAAATATTGGAAAATTCCCATCAGAGGTTTCCTCAGTGCAATGTAACATTTTCACTCCAAAACCCACATGTATGAAATTTTTGATGCTGCAGAACAAAACAAAAGCAAATCTCACATATGATGAGCTGGAACCTGCAAACATTCTGCACTTTTGCTTAATACATTTATACACAATTATCAGAATTGTTGGCAAGTGATTGTCTTTTAATGATTAATCTCTTACGCACTACTTTCTTTTACCAGGTTGCGGATGCTGTCAGAAAACATGGCGTAAAACTCACAACAGTTCTGACCACTCATCACCACTGGTAAGCTACATGTTACGTTTATGTTTCATTATAGTGGCTACCATTTGTTAACTATATTCATGAGAGCATTCAGAGAACTCTAAAGCTAACCAGAGAGACCATTATACCTGCATAAAACTAGATAACACTCCACTGATCATTTTTCTCCTCAGGGATCATGCTAGTGGAAACAAGAAGATGCTGAAGCTTGTTCCAGGACTGAGAATCTGTGGAGGAGACGACAGAGTCGATGGTCTTACAAAGAAAGTTTCTCATTCCAGCACTTTTAAAGTAAGACTGTCAAACTGTCTGTTCCACAATCCAAATATCAAACGACTGATGTTTGCTCACCAGTGTCATTCTGTCTCAGATTGGATCACTCGATGTCAAATGCCTCTTTACACCATGTCACACAACTGGGCACATCTGCTACTACGTGACAAAAGAAAACAGCACCGAGCCACCAGCTGTCTTCACAGGTAATCACATCACGTCACATCAGATCAACTGCACAAATAAAATTTCTGATTCTGATTAAATATGTCAAGCTTAAGTATTGATGCCCTCTTGTCGTATGTGACCTTTAACGCTCCAAGGAAACTTTCTTTATCCAATGCAGGGGACACACTGTTTGTGGCTGGCTGTGGTAAATTCTTCGAGGGTACAGCTGAGCAGATGTACAAAGCCTTGATAGAAACTCTGGGACGCCTGCCTCCTGAAACGGTAAATATGTCTGTACCATCTATAATCTATAATAAATTCTTTATAGTTTGTACATTTGTGGAAATAAAACATGGGTCATTGGAAGTGGTTGAATTTATATATTTTGTGCAAGAATAGAAATTAAGGTCCTTTTTGATAGTCTTCTGTCACTGTAACAGGAATTTTTGTCTGTGAGCTTCTGTAAAGGCTGCGACTTCTCTATATAAAACTGATCAGTGTTTGAACAGTAATTAAAGGGATAGTTCAGATTTTTTGAAGTCGGGTTGTAAAGGGTAATTATCCACAGTAGATGTCAGTCGGCATGCCCCCAGTATGGAGAAGCAGGCTAGTGTGCGACATGGAAGTTAAGCAATCTACTACCAAAAAAGAAAATCAATATCAGTTTAAGTGTACGCTATATTTAGAATATTTTCACCACTTTACCTTTCCGTCAGACAGCCTGTTGCGAAGAGGAAGCTGTTTATGGCTTCAGTTTCACATCTATGCTCTCGTCAAAGCCACCAGACTCCATTGATAAAAACAGTAATTTTAGCTCACTGAACACGGGAGCTGCTGGCTTACCGCTGCCTCTATCAGTTTGTTTGTTTATTTGTGTCATTGTGCGCAAATGAACACACTTGACTTTGTGCAGATTGGGTCTGGAAGGTCCTTGAAAAGTCACTGAATTGGACTCTGTGTCAGTGTAAAAGTTATTACTCTATGACAGACTGACTGACCACTGTGTGTTTGTGTTTTAAGCGTGTTTACTGCGGCCACGAGTACACCGTCAGCAACCTGAAATTTGCGCGTCATGTGGAACCAGACAACGAAGTCATTAAGGAGAAGCTAGCATGGGCAAAGGTATTTGACTTGATGCGTCACATCCAAGCAATCATTGCCTCAATCAGATGATCATTAACCTTTCAAACCACTGAAAATTAAAACCACTTGGTGTTTGTGTTTGTGTGTGTGTTTGTATTTCTGTAGGAGAAATGCAGCATGGGAGAACCCACCGTACCGTCCACTTTGGCAGAGGAATTCACATATAACCCTTTCATGAGAGTAAAGTATGTGGAGCATGGTTTCATCCTATCTGTTAATTAAGTTTTGTTTACTAACAGTGTGTCTGTGTAGGTTTTTTTCAGCTAATTACAGCTCCACTGTTATTTTTTGATGTTTAATTCAGAGAGAAGTCCGTGCAAGACCACGTGAAGCAGACAAACCCGATTGAAACCATGAGAAGTCTCCGGAAAGAAAAGGATTCCTTCAGGGTGCCTAAGGAGTGATGACCAGTGCACTCACGCTGACTGTTTGTTAACAACTGCTTACAACACTGCAAGCTGTCCATAGTGTATTACGGGACATAATCTACATTTCATCTTCAAGCCACTATAAATAGATCTACTTTAATAACTCACACACTCACTTTTTATCACTATATTCAGCCATATCATGGCTATAAACTTGTTTTAGGTGTGTTCTGTTTGTTTGGATGATGCTGGTGTGATTGATCGTTTTAAGGAATATATGGCCATTCATTGAATGCTCTAAATGAGAAATGAGTTTGTTCATCTGTAAATCTTGAGTTTTAGAGTCTATTTAGTGTCCTGTTGTAATATATCAGTGTACAAACTACTACTCATTAAGTGTTAATTAAAAAATTAACATGACAGGGAGCCGTCCGAGGAACAAATGTTAGAATACGTGTAAAATTTCTGTAAATTGATAAAATATTTTCTTTGTCTGTCAAGATTCATATCAACTTAAATGTTCCTCATGGCATTTCTTTCATATTTGCACTGAGGCTTTTAGTTTTTATTGTTAATTACGTCAAATCTGGCGCAAGCGCTTTTAATTTCTTCCTTTATTTAAAAGCATTCTGTGAGCCAAGCTTTGCCTACTCATCGGTGTGTCAGCATTAAATGTTAGATGCCCTAAATGCTCTTTTGCATGTGAAGTACAATCTTACAAAGAATACTTGCATGATGTTCTTTGGACATAGGCAATAAAACATTTATTTTAAGTCCGTAGAAATAAAAGTCTTGCAGTCAAAAGTTGTGCAGAATGATCCCATTGATCAGTCATATTATCTTATCAGATTATCAACAGTGCATTACCATGTAGTCCTGACTGTACATCATGGCTGTGTAGAGGGGTACGTTTGGGTTAAATCTATATAAATGTATTTCATTTTATATGATTATTTATGCTTTGGATAAAAAAAATGTAGCTACTTAACTTAGACCTGTTGTCCTTGTTTGTGGACACTATTTTGTGCCATCTACGTAGTGGTAGTAAGACGACGCAAAAGTGGACAATGTACAAAAGCTGATCACATTTTATGGTTGAAACTTGTTTATTTATGATTAATAATGTTTATCGTTTGATAGGCCACCAAATTTTACCCATTTTAGAATTTATCACCAGCTCGTTGGAGGACATTAAGACTTTATTGTTGTCAGTTTTGAGGACATTGAGACTTTGTCATCTCGTTTTAGGATATTGGGACTTTATTATTGTCTCATTTCAGGACATTGGGACTATATTATCTCGTTTTAGGACACTGGGACTTTATAATCGCCTTGTTTGAGGATATCTAGTTTTTTTTTTATACTTATCAGGTCCTACTGATCCCAAATAGCTAGGAGAAATTAAGAAATGCATACCAAACAAAAGTTTAGGTCTGAGGAGGATGTAACCTTTATAGGTGTCAAAAATATGGTGAAGCAAGATGAGAAAAAATGTTATTTTCCCTAATATGTAGTGAAGTAGAACTACAGCAGAAAATTTCTATATTCAAGTAAAGTACCTGGAAACTAAACTGAACAGTAGTAAATTACTGCTGGTAATAAGTGATTAGAATATTAATTTCCATGACAGTATTTGACATACATATCTGAATTTATATCATTTTAAAATCAAATATTATTTAAATAAGATTTCTTTCAAACCAAGTCTAATTATATGCAAACAGTACACATCCATCCACTTATCCAGACGTGGATAGATAGATAATTCACATTCATCTAGAACAAAATGAATAAAAAAAAACACGTGATATATGAATTAAGTTCACTAACTGACGAATTTACAATATTTATAATATATAATTTATAATAATATACCAGAGACTGAAAGACATCGTTGAATGTTTCCGGCTCGATTAAAATGTCTTCGCTCTGACATGCTGGCTCGATGATGTCGCGATAACTTCTCAGTCTGAATGCAGCGATGTAAATAATCATTTTCACAGCATCGCAGACGGACAAGAATAAAACAGCCTCATCGGAACCAGACAAACTCAGGTAACTGCATTTTTTATTAATGTGCAAACATTGTTTAATTCGGCCTGAATGCTCGGTGTCATGACACATCAGCCGAACTAGAGGCAGTTTTACAGCTGGTGCTGCGAACAGTCGTGTCACAGCAGCATGCTTATATATTTGCCTTTTATTCGCTAACTTAATGCTTAATAATACCAGAGATGCATTAACACCTGGTGCAGATCATAGCTGGGTGATATAAGTAACGTTGACTAATCAAACTCTTCCTGAAGTGTCGCGCACTGTGCTGCGCATGCGTCAGAGGGTGCCATGAAGGTAAAGGTGATCTCCATCCTGGAGGACAACTACATGTACCTGGTGATTGAGGAGCAGAGTAAACAAGCCATAGCTGTGGACCCTGCTGTGCCACACCGGGTGAGACACACACATACTCCTGTCCTGTGTCCATATGATGCACATTATTATTATTTTTTATTTTTTTGTCTTGTCTAACAGATGTCCTTAGGGTCCCAGAAGGTGCATATGTCAAGGATTAGCAAAATATGATAAAACATAATAGGTTAGAACAGGGTTGGTCGTCCCAAGTTTCAGTTTCATTTGACCCCACTCACTTTCAGTGTGTAATGGAAGCTCAAAGTGCCAGGCAGGAATGGAGTGACATCACTCTCCTCAAGCTTGCTCTGTTCAGAAGATATGGACCATCAAATAAGTTTTATGCAGAGAAACTGATTCATGCCTTTATTTCAAGGCGACTCAACTGCTGTAACACACTTTTTACTGGCTTCCCAAAAACACCACTTGGCGACCAGCTCATTCAAAACTCTGCAGCTCGGCTATTAACCAGAACCAAGAGGAGAAGGCACGTCAGGCCAGTCTGAGCTGCTCTGCACTGACTCCCTGTTACATTTAAAATTGATTTTAAGCTCCTCTTCCTTGTATACAAAGCCCTACATGGACTGGGACCGAGCTATGTTGCTAACTCCCTTGTTAACTATTTGCCTCTATGAACACTGCGATCATTTTCGGCTGGTTTATTGGAGGTTCCCAGCAAATACTGGAAGAAGATCAGGGATGCAACCCTGCTCTCCTCTACATTAGTCAGAAAGGATTGGCGAGATAGAAAAAATACATACATATATATGAAACACATAGTGTAAGCATAACATTGAGACAAAAAAGTGGAAAAAATAACAAATAAATATACATACTAATAATGAAATACATATCAGATTACTTTAATTATTCTCCACAAAGCCTAAAGTGATGTCATCAAGTTGCCTGTTTTGTCCAACCTACAAATCCTCACAATGTCGGAGCTTAAACCAATGAATGTTTGGCACTTTAATGATTAATTGTTTATCAAAGTAATGGTTGATTACTGTATTTTCCTGTTGACTGACAGGTAGACATCTGTGTTTCTCTTTAACAGCTGCTAGAAATAGTGAAGAGAGAGGGCTTGTCTCTGACGGCTATCCTCACCACACACCATCACTGGTAAGTCTGGCACTAGAGGAGGTAGCCATGACTGTAAGTAAATCAGTAACACCTGAACACATCGCTGTAAAGTTAATAATGAACAAACTTGCTTTCACTGCTCAGGGACCATGCTCGGGGGAACGAGGCTCTGCTAAAGGATGTTCCTGGGCTGAGGGTGTACGGGGGAGATGATCGTATCGGGGGTCTGACGGATAAAGTCACAGACGCCCAGGAACTCAAGGTGCCCACATGCAACGGAAACATCTCCAGTTATGATTTCAACATGTTAATTATGAAAAAAAGCACAGTTTTCTTGTGTCTCTGCCATGTTGTCTTTTGATACTGTGTTTTCTCCATTTGCAGTTTAACTCCATCAATGTGAGGTGCCTATTTACTCCCTGCCATACCTCTGGTCACATGTGCTACTTTGTTTGGGAGGATGAGTGCACTGACGCCCCTGCTGTGTTCACAGGTCTTTGTCTGTAAACATACAGAGCTGGTGAACCAGTTGAAATCTGAGACGTACATCTATGCACACTGCTTGCAGTACACTCACTGTATGAAGGCACGATCACTTCATGTGGCATCAATTGCTGCGAAATAACTTCATCTTGAGTGGCTAGAGATATGAATCCTTGTCGAGCAGCACATTGTCCTTTTGTTCTCGCCGTGTGGGATGACAGGGACTGACCTCTGCCCTCTGCCTCCACTTGTCCTTTCTTTTGGTCGTTAGGAGACACGTTGTTTATCGGTGGATGCGGGCGGTTTCTTGAGGGTACGGCAGAACAGATGCACCACAATCTCACCCAGGTGCTCGGCTCCCTACCTCAAGACACGGTTAGTGGAAATAAAAGATATTTGTCACGGCTGTCTTCAGCCCTCACAGGGTTAACGACAGCTAACATGACCTCAGATAAGAGCTGGTGTAAGGCTGAGTCACAGTGATGAATAAACACACGTACAATGAGGGGATTGAGTACAGCCTGCCTCTCGTTCTGTCTTCATAGTGCAAGACATCTCAAAAATGGCACAAAGCCCAAACTGCACTGCTGTGTGTGAGAGAGTAAACCAGGAATCCTGACTTCAAATTATGCTTTGTTCATCTGTAGAAGGTGTTCTGTGGACACGAATACACCATTAAGAACCTCAAGTTTGCCCTGCTGGTGGAGCCAGAGAATGAAAAGGTTAAAGAGATGCTGAGCTGGGCCCGGGTGAGCATTACCACTAAAATGTGCTTGTTAACAAAAGGCCAAAACCAACTGACAACCACAGAAGCTGAAAAATAAAAACTCAAGAAGTTTCAAAAGCTGCAGTTTCCTGAATGGCCACTTGAGGCTGGCTCCAGAAGTGAGTCAAACCCCATAGACCCCCAAGTTAAAATGTCCAGCCTGGTAGATAAGTTTCTGTCTTTAGCTAATTTCCTCGTTCATGACAACTGTACGAGGGTACGTCCACAAACCAATGGCTGATGTCACTATATGTCCATTATATTTACAGTCTATGATCTGAGTCTAAGTATATTAAATAATGTCTGGGCACTGAGTAAACAATACATTTGCTTGGGACTATTTTCAGCTGTGGATTAATACATATTTGACGGTCCAGTGAGTGTTTATTTCTGGCAGCAGGACATGTTTGTAGGACTGAATTAAAAATAACCTACAGTGCTCATGTTGAAGGTAATGACGTTGGCTCATTGAAGTGTTTACAATAGTTTGTGAGACATGGAGCAGTGTAATAAGCTATTTTGGGCACGGCTACACAGTCGGATAAATGCATTCAACAATCATGGTTGGTTTTGGTCTTTTCATGTGATTTGATGACAAAAACAAAAATATAGAATATTGCCAGTTTTGGTCTTTAAATAAAGGTGGAAAATCTTCTTTTTCCCCCTTTATTGTCTGACATTGTTTGCGTCTGCAGGCCAGAGACGATGATGACAAACCCACAGTGCCATCCACTCTAATGGAGGAGTTTGAGTACAACCCTTTTTTTCGCCTCTCGTGAGTTTGGGTGTTAATATACAGAATATACTGTTTGTGATTTTAAAGGATGGGCTAGTTGAAAAAGAATGTGTTTAGCCATCTGTAGAGTTTGTCAATCAACTCTGGATTCAGATTGTCTTCTTTTGTGTCATTTTGTTATCCATTCAAATTATGTTATCGTTCCATTTAGATGTATTTTGTCTGTACGCCTGTATTTGGGCTTCTTGTAGTGTTTTCAGTAAATGATACATGTTTATTCTTGGTCTCTCTTTTAATGATGAATCGCTCTGTGGACCAGTGCTGCAGTCTACTTGACAGTTTTGTAAAACAGGCTCATTTGGTGAGCTTGTTTCCAGATTAACCCATTTGTGCCTGCAGCTGACATTTTGAATTTCCTTTGGTGGGAGTGTTTTCTGGGTTTGAGTAGGCACCAGTTTGAAGAAATTTTCCAAATCAGTCAAACCATGTGGCTGAAAAGTGAGTTTTTCTTATCATACTATATCTAGTATTTGGACACTTGCAATGGGACTACAGTTTTTTTATCTATATATTCTTTATCTTTGGAAAAAACGTTACTCTCATGTGCCCTGAAACTAGAACAGTATGATAAGAAAATGGCTCAGCAACAGCAAGGAGCACAGTAACATATTTGGTATCTACAAACTCATAACAAGTTGAAAATCAAACATTCATACGCATATGCAGTGTAAAATGTGAGTGTTTTTCCTCATTTTTCAAAAACATGACTTTGACTGTTGATTTAAGTGTTTATTTGTGTGATCTTAAAATGTAAAAATTGTACTGTCAGATACTGGCCCAAAGTATGTCTGTACCAGGTTTCAAACCCTAACGATCAAACCATTTTTGACCAAAAATAACTTTAAAAAATCTGCCTTGAGCTGCAGAATATTTCAGCCCCATGGTAACACAGCGTATTAAGTCCAAATTAGCCTATCGACATTAAAAATGGATCTAAATGAGCATTCAAAAATATGTCTTACCACAAGTTGGCTCCTCTGCAGTGGGCCATCTATGATTATTTGGTACTTGAACTTTGCAGCATTGGCGATGAAAGCAAATAAATCGATCCATGCGCTATTAAATTCTGTATTTTCCTCCGAGATTTCACTTTTATGGATTTGAAATCCATAGCTAGCCTAGTTGAGGAACCTGAAGACTAGCCAGCACTGTTGAGTGTAGTATGTAGTCTTTGAGTACATGTGGGTTAATCAGTCTGCACTTTTCCTGCCATAATTTTGTATTCAATACTTTGTCTCAGTTCTTAACACCTCTTTCTAATCCTCGTTCTTTTCTTTAGGGAGGAAGGAGTACAAAAGTTCACTGGGAAGACGGACCCCATAGAGGTGCTGAGGGTCCTGCGGAAGGAGAGGGATAAATTTAAGAAGCCCAAGGAGAGACTTCCTCCTCACGCCATGTTGGCTCTGGAGTGGGGGCTTCTCAGGCCGTGAGATCTAAACATGTGACATACTCGGCTATCAAGGACGAGTAGATTGAACGCCTGAATGCAGCGAGACACAACACTGTAGAGTGTGCTGTTTGTTGTGTTAGTCAACACTGAATTTATACTGCTGGGAACCTGGTCGGCCCTGTCTGTTTTGTTTTAGTAATTAAAAACAATGTCTGCACAAAAAGGCCAGAGTAAAGCTGCTTTCATTTAATACTCCTACAAACTAAATTAATAAATTAAGGGGCTGGTCTCCCAGCCTGTTATGCACACACCAACTGCTCCAGGTAACGTCAGCTCAAATCAATTTCCATTGATTTTAATGTGTTTTTTGTGTATTTATTGCTTTAATTAATGGTGTGGGGATAAAAATAACCTTTCTTTATAACTTATTTGTATTGGTATATTTCCTTTATCTTGATGTCTCTGGGTAGTTTTTTGTCTGGTAACCTTGTGACTGCCACTGCATTTTATTTTACTTTTTACCAACGTCACTTTGGACATACTGTATATATTCTGTACAATTTCTCTCTTGCTTACTTATGCAGTTTGACTTCACACAATTGATTTACTGTAAAATACAATTTAAGTATATGTGTGTATAATTTAGGCTTCACCTTACACAAAGCATTTTGAAACTGGAGTCTGATATTTTGCACTCGTAAACTGTACAATGGTAAAAGAAACATGCAGTGTACAACACTATGAATGTAAATTGCTGCTTTTCGGCCCAAAGTGAGTAAAAGTTCACTTTGAGAGAACCTGTAATTGTACATCTGTCAAGATTATTCAATAAAAGATATGAGTCTGAATCGATACTCTGTTGGGCATCTTTTAAAAAGAACTTACAAAGGAAATGGCTACAATTAAATAAAGTCTTTATTTTTCAACATATATATGTAACCATGTGGTTAAATAAACAAGGAATGATTATATTTGCTTTGTGTTCTTTCAGCTCAGTGTAACAGGTCCCACACAAATGCATTATTCACATTTGAAAGGACAATCAGCAGGATAGCTGCAAATGATCAGACCACGTCCATAATTTGGCATCATTATTGTGTCTATTGTGTCTCCTCCACTTTGTCAAGCACACAACAGACGAGTAGATAAAGTGGTTACTGAAGTTATTGGCATAAATCAAACCATCTTATATTCAACTTTGCCTCTAACCCTCCTCTCTGGTGAGAGAAAGAACTAGTCACATGTATTTGGACGGTTCTGTAATCAGTGCTTGTTAAAAAAATTCTCAGCTAATCATGGACTGCAGCAAAAGCTTTCGTCACCACTTCATGGCGAGTCCGTTGGTCATCTTCTCCACGGTGTGGTAGTTTGTGTGCAGCAGCTCTTTGGCTCTCTCCTCCCCCACACTGTGGAGCCAGGACTGGTACAGCTCGGCCACGCGGGCGTCATCTTCTGGCGATAGGGGGCGCTCCGCCTTGTAGAGCTCCTCTACCTTCTGGAGAAGCTCCTTTGGGTTCTGACCAGGTTTGGGCTTCAGCTGCCCGCCACCATTTAGACACCCTGGATGATAAGAAGAAGAAACATGCTGGGTTTATCACTTTCATTTGCTTGCAAACTTCTCCTAATATAAAATACGTACAGCAGTGCTGCTGAGACTGTGCAACTTTGCATGTCAGTTATCAATCTGATAATTTGTATTATTGGTTGAAATGCTCTGAATAATTCAAAATAAGGTGTGTGAACTGGGACAGAACCTGTTCCATGTAAAGGGCTTATCAGTAAAACCAGTTTACATAAAACACATATGGTTGTAGTAAATTCTTTCTGGTGTGGCAAATATATGTTGTACCAATGGAGCAAGCATGCAGTGACAGAAATTGGGAAAAGTTAACATCTGCATATTCCACTTTACCTGATGGACAGGCCATAACTTCTACAAAGTGGTATGGCGACTTTCCCCTCTTCAGTTTCTGCACCAAGTTCTGGATGTTGCGGAAGCCGTATGTGGAAGCAAAGCACAACACGACTTTTCCATCTTTCTCTAGAATCACTTCCTGGAAGTCTTTATTCCTGTGGGAAAGGGGTTGAGGTGAGAAAACAGAACAGTAGCGGTAAACTTCGGCCTGCAATGCAAAGGGATAGTCTGGATCTTTTAAGGTGGGGTTGTATCAGGTATTTATCCATAGTCTGTGTGTTACAAACAGTACGTGTTGTTTGGCATGCCCCCAGTTTGGAGAGGCAGGAAGGAGTATTGATGCAGAGGCTAAGCAATGTCCTGCTGTAGACAGGGTCTGGTGAGTGACTGTATAATTAAGCTTTATCTTTAAGGAAAGCTATTTTGGGATCACTGAACTGGAACAGTTCTTTATTCATACTGAATTCAAGCTTGACTGTTCCAGGCATAATGAGCCTCCACACATTACACAAAGCAGTGACGCTTCTTAAAGCTGTTGAGACAGACTCACCTGAGGGTCTTGTACGTGAGCCCCTTCACCTCTTCCCCAAACAAGTGCTTGGCAGCATGGGTGAAGACATGATGGAGGTAACCCCCTGACCCACTGCCGGCATGGCTGAGGTACTCGCCCCCACTCACACTGCTGAACCTGGAGTAATATGTAGCGTGTAAGTTCATCTACTCTTCTGGCAGGTCATGCTTTTGCTTAAAAAAGAACAGAACTTACATTGCATCAACAGGTGCAGGTTCCACATCATTAAGAGATACGTTTTTCTCCTCCAGCATTTTCTGAACCTCTCCTATAACAGACATGAGAAAAGTATAAGAGAGAAGACACTCCATATCCATAAGGAAATACATCAACATGAGAGTAGCTACTGTACCGGATGTGATGACACAGTCTACTTCTCGAGTCTCAGCTTTCTCCAGGTAGAAGTCTGACCTCGAGGCCTCAAGCTTCTTGTCAAAGCAGGGCATGACGGCCACATGGTAGATCTGCTGTGGACTAAGCCCCTAACAACACACACAATACACAGCTCAAAGGCAACTCATTGTTGTATAAATAATACATAAAACAAAATGTGGAGTCACTTTAAAGTGGTGCACACTGTTTGATATCTGATATACTGGGTCCCTGTACCTGTTGTTCAGCAAAATAGCCTTTAACCAGAGAGCCCATCATTGCCTGAGGGGAGCGAGTAGTGCTAATGTATGGAAGAATAAACTCCCCGTGGGTCTTCTCTGCATAGCAAATCCATCCTGAGCAACACACACACACACAGAGACACACACACATAAAGATGTGTGCGATGAAGAAGTCTGTGAGCAAACACTGAAATCATTACAAATGTAGGGGGGGAAATGTGTTGTAGACCACGCAACAAAGGTCTGCAGCATTGCAGGACACAACATTACACAAACAGGGTTTTTCAGAGGAATACCTGGACATGCAGACGCCAGCATGGGAAGTGACTTGTTGTCCTGCTCCTTCCTCTGGAAACGCTCCACAAACTCTCTCTGGCTCTCCAGCAGACTGAAGGTCCGACTAAAGCTTGTTTCAAACACATGATGAACGCCTGCAATAATGATAATAATCTTCATAAGTGGCTGTATCTGCCGAAATCAACCTCTCATATTTCATTACAATTGAAAGGTTTAAATAAACACAACACTCACCAAGGTCTTTGAAAAAAGACGTAAGCCTCCTGCCTGTCTCACTACTGCTGAGGTCAAAGTATGCTGCGAGAGACGCTCTGGACTGCGGTGACACCGACACCACCACCACCTTCTGCTCTGTTGGACTGGCCTATGAAAGGAGTCCAAATGACGCATACAGTGACACCAAAACCTATTACTATCACACACACACACACACACACACACACACACTAACATTCAAACACATAAACCCATCTCTACCTTGTTGTTGCGCAGCACTTTAAAGAGTTCCTCGTGGCTCTGCTGTGTAATGAGGACGCTCTCAGCTGAGGTGATACAGCCACTGCAGGCCAAACAGTCATTCAGCGAGATCTTTGCTTTCTCCAGCTTCTGCCTCCCACCATCCTGCAAAACACAGAGCAAATGAGTTCAGGGTAAAAACTGGCGCAATACTTCAATTTTATTCACACACAGGTTTTGATGAAGCCCTGATACCCACTTGGTTGACTTGGACGTAACTGCCATCATCTTCTATTTGAATTTTGGCCACAGATTTACCTTCTTTCTTCTCTACTTTCACAGGTTTGATACATTCCTGCAAAACAGAAACCACACAGGTAAACAAAACTACAAAACACTTGTGTTCTATTTTTTAATGAACGTTTTGAAAAAATAGAAAAAGGGAATAGAAAAAAACAAGAGAGGAAATTAAATGGAAAACAAAAAAACAAACATTATTAGAGGTCAACACTGGGGATTTGATACTTAATATTTATTTCGAACATGTAAAAAAAATAACAAAAAGCATAATGAAAAGCAATTGTCAATGCAGTTACTGTGATTTACACTTTCAAAAAGGAGTGGAAGGAAGTATACACTTATTAAAATTCCACTCCTCCATAAGTCATTGAATGAAATGAAACAAGACTAAGACTTTTCTAAATATACCATTATTATTAACTTTTAACTTTGTCACACAAAAATAACCCATATATATATTTATTATCTATCTTACAAAATCTGTAGTACATAATATAAATTACAAATTATACAGGAATTGGAGGCTTTATCTTGACAAATAGAACATATGAATTATACAAAGAATGAATATATGTCATTCTGCCAACATGTGTGTCCACCCACATACCCATGAATGAATAAATACTTATTCACATATTAATACATTAATTACAGAAAAATACAATAAATATATCAGTAGAGAAAGTAGACAGTCATCCCCGTGAACACCTGATAAATGTCCTTAAAGTAGCCTAATGGAAGCTTGGACACTGCTTGAGCTTCACATTCAATCTGTCCCATAACTTCACTCCACATATTAAAATATAAAAACCTTTCCTGCGCACTATGAGTTTTGAAATGAGTTTTGATTATTTTGGAGAGAATTCGCTTGAAAATAAAGACAAGATTCTTCTCAACCACAGAGATGATCTCAAAATATAAGACATCAGGCTCTCAATGCTGGAGGAACTGTGGAGAAGACCATGCTAACTGCTTACACAATTTCTACTCATGTAAAGTATTATATACACATATTGGTGAAAAGTGTTTACAATGATAGAAGAGATATTTAAAAAAATGTATCTAAAAGCAAAGCATATTATTTTGGGAAAACCTCCAGCTACTCTTAGTCACTGGGCCACTGTAACTGTCTTTGCATATTAAAACGTATTAGTTATCAACTCCTACTATTAGTGAGCCCCCATCTCAACTGTTTAGTTATTATTTTTTCCCCTTTTCTGTCCTCTTTTGTAATTGTAAACTAAAAAGCAAGTGAGTTGTATGAAAATGGCCTTAAAAAATGAACTATTTAAAAAATGAAAAAAGTTTTAACTTGAGATTTAGATAGACTAACGTGTCTAGACAGATCCATCAGTCATTTAACTTGTTTTCCCTTCACAAACAGCACAGGAAAATATTAAATGCCTCACGACAGATAAGAAATTATGGTTTATAACGCTTATCATCACCTCATCAGTGCCATACCATTGTGCATAGGTGATACATCTAAATATATGAACTGAAAATATATCAAGGACATTCAGTTGAACATTTGGGTAATAATTAAAGCAGCAGTAACGTTTTGTCCATTAAGAGAAACTATAATATATCTATATGCACCTAAACCAAGTTATTACCCAACACTGCTATGTCACCGTTACATCATTGCTAACATTAGCGTCAAGCTAACGGCTAAACACGCATTTAATATTTTTAATGTTAGCTTGTTTTAGCATGAGCAGCTATTAAACCAGTTAGTTAATATTGTTTTTCCATAAGATTTTGTTAGGCAGGGTTGATGTTACCGGTTATTAATGAGCTGTTCTCACACACAGCAGCACAGACGAGGACAGATAACATTTAGTTAGCGTGTTAGCTGTTTCCGTACGTTTTATCTAACAGCTGCTTTTACATGGTCAGCGACTCATTAGCGTTAACTATGTCCTTTTAGAACAAACCTGGTGTTATGACATTTGATATAACTTCATTTACCTGAGACGGGGTGATAAAATCATCGAGATCTGTCAGCTGCAGCACACCGCTGAACTGAGACGCCATATTTACTGCCGTAAAGTGTTTGTTGTTTACACTTGTGTCGTGAATAGCTGTCGTTGACCTCACTGTCAACCACGTGATGGTGTTTCTCAGTCAGCTCTTACACTGTGGATATATTTATCATGGTTGTCTCTATCATATATGTTTCAGACGTGTTGTAAATTATAAGAAGAGGATTATATATGCATATAATTTTAAAATGCTGATGATAAAGTAATTAAAAAGATGTAATACTGCCAAGCACTGGGAAAAAGAGTGGTCAAGACAGGTCAGAAATAACAGGCAGTATTTTTACATTTTATATGAAAGCTTCTTCTTGAAAACTCTATCCCTCTCTTACATATTTAGTCATTGTTTTCAGTTATTTAATATGGTTACATATGCAGCAAGAAAGTAATGCAGAAAAGTTTTATTTCTAGAGTTTGTACAGTGCAGCTTCTTGTTTCTCACTGCAAGTCAATTTATAGAGTCAACAGTAAATTGATTTTGAGCCATTGAATACATGCAAAGTGTCCGCCTGGACTGGCCTTTAGTTGCTACCTTTGTGTGTTGGTAAATCCCGTGTCCTCATTATTGAATGCATGGCCACTTTATACATTTAGAGGGGCACCTTTTAAGAGGAGAAATTCACTATGGGCCCCTAATCCCTCCCCAAGCTATATGCCATCATATTTATCCTTTTTTGATGCCACCTATCAGCTGCAAAGTCCTCTTAGTCAATATTAAATACCAGTAGTATTGTGCAAAAATTAACACAGTAATGAAAACAGAAATTATATTTTGATGGATCATTATCATCGGTTCCTGTGAGAAAGTAGACACAGTGGTTGGACCCTGAAACCTAATTTTGTCAGACCAGCAGAAATGTAAGGATCTCTGTGTTAATGGCCAGGTTGTGTAGGAGTTTGAGTGGTTACAGGAGGGGAGGCTATTCTTTATTTCTGGGCCTGATATAATTTAATTATTTGTCTGCACATTCTGATTTAAATTAAAAAGGGTGTGTCTGTCCCTGGCACAGTGGCTTTCTGGGCCTTTGATAATATGGGGTCCCAAATCTGTCCCACGCTTGAATAGACTGACAGTTCTTTCCACTTACTTTTGGATATGTTTCCAATGTTTAATAAAGCATCTCCCCAGTACTTTATCATTCATCATCAGTGGTGGAATGTAGCTAAATAAATTTAATCAAGTAGGCTACTGTACTTCAGTATAATTTTACTTGAATATCTACATTTTCTTTTACTTCATACTCCTATTCCACTACATCCTAGAGGGAGATATTGTACTTTTTTTTTTTTTTTTTTTACCTTACTACATTTATTTCAAAACAAATTACTCCTCACTTTGCATTGTCAGATTATTAGTAGTACTAAATATAAATCAGCTAATAGATTATAGTGTATTATTACCGGTTCAACTGTCCAGTATGATATAAAGTACTTAAAATGAGCATCACCTGTCCACCTGCAACATTAAAGTGATGTACACATAATGCACCAATAATTCAAATCCAGATGGGCCATTCTGCAGAATGAGTACTTTCCCTTTTTGGTAACTTAAGTACATTTTGATGCTTATACACTCTTACTTAAATAAAGTTTAAGTGCAGTATTTCTACACTGTGGAACTGCTATTCGCATTTAAGCAGAACATCTGAGCACTTTGTACACCGCTGTATCTTACATTATTGCAGCTGCTGCAGACAGCTGCACATGCAGATAATGTTGAAGGACATTTTGGTTGCCAGTGCAAAATATTCATGCAATTAACACTGTGAAAACAGTGAATATAGTCTTAATAAGCAGATATTGATCACATATGTAAATAGGTAAAGGGATTAATGGGAGCCATTTTACGCCTGTATGCATTTTAGGAGTATTGTCTTCACATTTTGAGATATATTTCACACGTGATTTGAGGCTAAAGTGAGATCAAAGCTTGTTTTCTCCTCTCTGTTGGTGAAAAGATGAGAAAGACACGCGCACACGCCCTTTTGTTGTTATGACTACGAGGTCGTAAATCCGCCATGTTTTCCCTCCTTGTAGCGGCGTTGCGACAGAGACGGAGAGCTCGAACGACATGAATGTAGAAAATAATCATACGGCAGAAACAGAGACGGAGCAAACGACAAACGGCAACGAGACGATCACCATTCAGACAACACTGGGAGATGAAGGTCTGAACTTTGCCTCGCTTGAAAGAAGACTGAAATATTTATTAGACGTTGTGTTTGGGCCTAGCTAACTTCCTCCATCGGGAAATGTTGCTAGCGGCTAGCTGCCGTTAGCAACAACATTAGCCAGGTATTAGCTTTACTCCGATTAGAAGTGCAGCCAGTCAGCAGTGTTCAGAAACGTTTCATCAGCTCGTTGGTATCTGGGAGCGCAAGCAGTAATGAAGTCGTCTCATTTTGTAACGTGCGTGTCTTTGTGTTGTCAGATGAAGATGTGCACAAGTGCGGACGCTGTCAGTCCGAGTTTTCCACGCTGGAGGCTTTCATCCAGCACAAGCTGCAGCACAACTGTAAACGTGTGGAGGCCAGTCAAGAGGTATGAACTGTCATCTGTGGGTTTGATATCAAGGAAAAACAGCAGAGGTAAATCATTTATATTGAAGGGATGATTGTCTTAAACAGGTTTTGAGGATATGCTCTTAATATGGGATAGATGTTGACATCACATAGTGCAAAACAGAGTTGCATAATCACCAGAAATAGAGAGGACAGAAACATGTTGGCTTGTACCTTCAATGTGTGTTCTGTTTGTGAAGGACTCCCCTTTTCAAAGCTTATGCACCCCATCATATCCTGCCCACCTGTGGCATTGCTATAAAAATGTGTCATGCAGAGACTTATACCCCTTTTCCACATTCACAGCCGGCTTGGTTTGGCTTGATTTGGGCCATCAGCCCAGCACAGCAGGGATTTGCATTTCCATTACAGCAGGGCTACCCTCTTTAACTTGTCATTTAAAATCAGAGTGTTGATCCATGGTCAAAAGTCCCCTGCTATTTTTGCTGCATGTGTTTTTCCACAGCAGGGCAGGTAAAATAAGTTCACCTGTAGGAGCTGAGCTGTTTGCAGAGGTGCAGTCAGAGCCTGTTGTCTGCAGCTCTTCATCAACATCTCACTGTGGCCGTCTCTGTTTTCACTTTCCTCCCTGCTGTATTATTAGACTTGACTTTATTGAAGAGAAGCTGCTAACAAGGTTCCCGTAATTCTGTAATAACACATTTCATGTCCTGTAGATTCTTCACAGTAAAAGTCCTGGGTTATTTTGTTACGTATCAACTTTTATTGTGAATCACCTAAAGAAGGAAATGTCAAGTTTTGGAGCAGCAACTTCACACAACCTCTAACATGAAACAGTAATAAAACAGATATCCAAAGTAAAAACAGGATGCAGGAGATAAACTAAACTACAGTGGCTTACAATGACAGTATAAGCTGCTGCTTAAAGCTCCAAAAATCTTCAGTGTATCTTCCTGCTCTGCTGCAATAAGGAATCCTATATATAGATGTGTGTGTATGTTGACTGATACTGAGCTGAACTCCATCAGGTTCTCATTTAACTGGCTTCTATTTTTATCTGTATGTTATTTTATAATTAAATTGTATTTCATAGTGCTATAGACCCTCGTGAGCTGTGTCCTTAACAAAGTCTGAATTTAAAAAAATGTCTATATTTTGCCAGGTTACCGCAGCCAATGGAAGTTCTTCAGAGGTGAAAACAGCTGAAGGTGCATCCTCGGATGAACCAGTGAAGATCACTAATGGTGAGTTAACTGTAAGACTGCAACTGTTTAATCAAATTGGCAATTATTTTCTTGAAAGATTGCGAAAAATACCTTCTGTAATTTCCCACAGGTGACACACCATCAGTCCAGAACCAAAGATATTCAGTTTACTCCCATATATAACAAAGAAAAGCATCAAATCCATACATTTGACACATTCAAACATCAGCAAATGGTCAATACAGTGATACTAAATGTGAGCCCGCAGGCCAGATTTGGCCCATGACAGGGTAACAGGTGGCCTGCTGACCATTTTCTCATTCACAATTAAAATAAACTGAGTTAAAATGGGAATTTCTTTGTATTTTGAATGTAAGGTGCCAGAGTGCATGGCAAAAGCATCAGAGTAGAGCTTGTTTTTTAAAAAAGTGCCTGGGGGGGACTCCCTGGGACCCCCGACTGAGATCTGGGCTAAGCCCTGAATGTCCTCAAATTCCAGAAACTGGCCCCTGACCTCCTGTCATTTTGCGAAAGTGGCCCCTTGGCAAAGCAACTTGAGTGTCTCTGGTGCAGCATTGTTGCTTGAAAGAAGACTGAAACAATAAATTGGCAAACATAGCTGTTGATTGTTTATGTAGAATAACTAATCAATCTGTCAGCTCGTCCATTTTGTTTCACCCTGTGAATCAGACCTGCAGGGGGACTGCATTGTTAATTTGTCTGTTTTTCCACACAGATGAAAGCAGCGGTGTATTGGGTCGAGGTCGAAGGAAGAAAGTCATTTCGCTCAAAGTCACAGATCTCTCAGATGGGACTGAAGGCTCCTTGTCTGACAATGCGGACAGTGACAAGCCTGTTTACAAAGTCAACCAAGAGGGACGCTTCATTTGCCAACTCTGTGACAAGACCTTTAAAACAGTGAGTCGTACATTTAATTTGTGTGTGTATTTTTATGAGGAAATGTTGGTTATATTTTCTTAAGTGAGTACCTGAGATGAATAACATGAGATTTTCTAATTTCCAACAGACCAACATCTTGAGAACTCATATGAAAACTCACAGTGACCAGAAGAACTTCTCATGTGACCTGTGTGGAACCTCCTTTCGCACAAAAGGCTCCCTGATTCGTCACAATCGTCGTCACACTGGTACAGACAGTAAACAGGCACTGTTTTTTGTCATGAATTGATGTCCTCTCACACGTTTTACCTAACGACAACACTACTATTTTCCTGTTCTCTTACAGATGAGCGGCCGTATCGATGCACCCTATGCGGCCAGTCTTTCCGAGAGTCAGGTGCTCTCACCAGACACCTCAAGGCCCTCACACCCTGCACTGAAAAGATCCGCTTTGTTCAGTACAAGGAGATCTTGGTCAGCAAAGATGGAGTACAAAAAGGTCAGACTTATACAGCAGGAGCTTAATAGTCTTGCGCAAGCTGTTCTGTCAAAGCAAATGAGCTGTAGTAGTACTTGATTCAAGAATATATTTAGAATACCTGAAGAAGTGCCCATCAGTTGAGCCACTGACAGGTGTGTGTGAATTGTCCAGGGGTCGAAGACGATCGCGCTGCAGTGGCTGGCCAGCAGCAGGAGGTAGTGGTTGTGGAGCAACAGCCAGAGGAGCAGGAGATGGTTGAGGCTCAGACAGCTGTCGTCAGCGTGGTAGACTCTGGTTCCCAAGAGGTCCTTCATCAGGTCCACTTCACAATGGAGGTGAATGGTACGACGCAGGAGCAACAGGTGAGCAGAGAAAGAGTGCACATTTAGCTAAAAGTCCAATATGGGCTGAGTATGAGACAGTTTTGCTTGTAACGCTGATCAAACCTTCTTTGTTGTCCCGTTGTTTTGCCTTTGGCCAGGTTGTAGTCGAGCAGTCACAGGCGGAAGCCCTGGCGGCTGCTGCAGCAGCAGGCGACAACCTCATCTGCCAGGCCATCATTAACTCTGGCATTGCACTGGAGACGGAGGAAGCCGTAGTTGAGGAGACCTCACACACTACTGAGGAGATGGATAAAGTGGTTTCTGACTGTCCTGATGCCGAAGAGAATATCACCGAGATCCAGGTCAAAGAAGAGTTTGTTGAGATGGAGGCAGAGGTAAGGATGAGAGAAATCGGGATTGACCAGTACGTTTACTGCATTGTATTGTGTTCGAAAACAGGGTCCACATTAGTTGCTCAAACAAGTTCTGTTATTTCTATTTTTTTTTTTATTAGATTGACAGTAACCCCCTGCAGTGTTTGCAGTGTTAGTACAGTGGTGGAAAAAAGTTTTTGGACACCCCATGCATTTGTGAAATATTGCATTAAGAATCACTCTTAGGTCTTCAAGTGCAATTTCTTTTAGTACAGTCACAGCCAAAATACTAAATAAATAAAGCCATCAAAAACTTAAAATTGATTGGTTCCATAAAAATACATAAGAAATTTTGAGTATTGGGTCATTTTGGTACCAGTGATGAAGGTCGTTCTTTTTATTAAAAGACACATTTTTTGTTGCCAAGCTTCGTGTCTACATAAAGCCAGCACATTTGAAAGTTCTTCAGACACAAAAATGGCTAAAACAAGGAACCTAACGCAGGAAACACGCCTGAAGATAAAGATTCTCAGCCAGGAAGGGTACAGCTGCCGCCAGATAGCCAGGAAGTGCAGATGCAGTCCTTCAGCAGTTGGATACACTCTGAGAAATACAGACGAACCAACAGCTTGGAAGACAAACCAAGATCTGGGCGTCCAAGGGTTTCTTCAGCAAGAAATGGCCGCATCCTGATCCACATGTGCAGGCAAAACCGCCGAATGACATCATAGGAGCCTCAGCAGCAGTGGTCAAACCAAACTGGTGTCCAGTGTTCCACCCGCACTGTACGTGGCCGACTTTTAGATCATGGCTTAAGGTCTGACAAGGCTATCAAGAAGCCCCTGATCAATGAGAGACAGAAGTTAGCCTGGCGTCGTTGGGCCCAGGCACACAAGAACTGGACAGCCAGGAATTAGAAGAAGATTTTGTGGTCAGATGAGTCCAGTTTCCAGCTTTATCTTCATCCTACTAATGTGAGGGTACGCAGAAGGCCAGACGAAGCATTATCTCCAGCATGTACAGTACCTACTGTCAAGCATGGTGGAGGCAGTATCATGGTTTGGGGATGCATGAGTGCTGCTGGTGTTGGTCATCTCACCGTCTGTGATGGCACATTGAACTCTACCAAGTATTGTACCATTCTCGAAACCCACATGCTCCCTTCTGCGCGTGCACTGTTCCGTCGAGGTAAAAACTGGATGTTTCAACAAGATAATGCCCCTTGCCACACATCCAAGGCCAGTAGAACTTGGCTGCAGGATCACAGTATCCAGGTCTTGGAGTGGCCAGCTCAATCCCCGGACATGAGCCCCATTGAAAATCTGTGGTGGATTATCAAAACGTCTGTTTCAAAGCATATACCAAAGAATTTAGAAGAATTAAAAGCAGTAATTCAAGAAGAATGGGACAAGATTACCCCTCAGCAGTGTGAAAGGCTCGTGGGGAACATGCCAGCCAGGATTAGAGCTCTACTACGTGCCAATGGCAGGACTACTAAATATTAATTTGATGATGTGATGGTTTAATTATTTTTTGTTCAGTTTTGAACACATTCTCTGTTATTTGTTGACTTTGATACCGACAATGTTGAGAACTGACATATTGAAACTGTCAAGAATTCAGTTTTGTTAGTTTTTCTTGTAAACAATAAACAAAAAAATATAATTTGTATTTGTTTGTATCTGTCTAATGCAGCCACACCTTTTGAAACACAAAAAAGATTTTTCCACAAATATTTCATGATAATATTTGAGATTGTGTAAAATTTTAAGGGTGTCCGAAAACTTTTTTCCACCACTGTATGAGTGACTGTGAAACTGTGATGTGATAAGCTAGAGGTAGGTCTGCTGTGTGTGTTCAGCCTCAGTCCTCAGGTCAGCTGAGTCATTACCATGCTCTGTGCTTGAAATACAGTATCAGGATGCTGCGACTGAGCTCCAGAGCACAGGTCCTACTGTTCTGCCAAGATTTCTGCTGCCAGTTACAGTCAACATTAGAGAGAAGTGATTAATAATTAATCAGTATTGTTTTATTTTTGAGGGTAACAAAAACAAAAAAGCTGTTAACCACTAATAGAAACTGATGGGGGAGGCACTGAGCTGATCAGTAGAGTTGGTTCTGGTTTATTTGGTCTGGTGTATGAGCTTACACCAGTTTATTTCGCAGTTTAGCCAGCAATCGAGATAATTATAGAGCCAAGTCTCGTTATGTTTCATTTTGGGATTGGCTGCCGAGTCAAGTGTGATGTCTAGTGTTAAAATTTGGTATACTTGAAGGTACGTTTGCAGGATTGTCGGACACCGTTTGGGACCACTCTTGCCAGCAAAAGTTAAAGTAAAAACCTACCGCAGATTTCGCCTCGATACTTTTGCATTTTTTTCGGCACTGTGTCTCCTGACACCAGCCCACTCTACCAATCAGTTTAGGAAACATGCGAACAGGTTCTCAGCAGTGCTTGGTCTGGTGTTGCATGCACAGCTTTATTTTTTATGTCTTACTGTCTGCTTTTGTTTCATTTGCAGGAAGCAGGTAGTGGAAATGGTCAAACATCCTCAAAACTGTACACGTGTCCACACTGTAATCGCTCTTTCAAGGGACTGAATTACTTCCGCTTTCACTTCAAGGGCC
Organism: Epinephelus cyanopodus; assembly: GCA_026686955.1. NCBI lineage: Eukaryota > Metazoa > Chordata > Actinopteri > Perciformes > Serranidae > Epinephelus > Epinephelus cyanopodus. Next base: position 15,009,413 of record CM048929.1, read on the forward strand.
ATATGGGTAAGTCCATAATTATTAATGATGACTCCCAGCATAACTGTAAGCTCCCTCCTATAATTAAATTTTATCAAAATATAAAATCAGAAGGTTGCATCACTTTATGGACATTTTGATCTCCATGCAGGTTACAAGCCCTTTAAGTGCACACTTTGCCATAAAGAGTTCCTGACTGGTTATCTACTGAAGAAACATATGGAAGTCCATGTCAGTGAGAGGAGGTATAAGTGTGGTGAATGTGGCAAACTGTACAAAACCATCGGGCATGTACGCGAGCACATGAGGGCCCACTCAGATGAAAGACCCTACCGCTGTGCCAGGTGCAACAAGGGGTACAAGACCAAGGTGAGTCTCATTCTTTAGTTTGTTCCCACTAACTTGTCATTTAGAGACATAAAAAGCAGTGTCATCTCTAACATATCTCTTTGTCTGGCTCCAGAATGCCTTGCAAGTGCATCAGCGGACTCATGGTGATGAGAAACCTTACGTGTGTCAGTTCTGCTTGAGAGGTTTCAGGGAGAAAGGTTCTCTGGTGCGACATATTCGCCATCACACCGGAGAGAAGCCTTTCAAGTGCCCAAAGTGCGGCCGAGGCTTCGCTGAGCACGGGACCCTCAATCGGCATATGCGTGCAAAAGGTCTGTGTGACAACAATGCTTTGAGAGAAAAAAGTATTTGCAGCAGTGACACAGACAGATCTAATATCACAACCTGTGATTCCCACCAGGAGGCTGCCAGAAGGACGATTCCAGCGAGCAGAAGGATGGGGCAACAGGGGAGCAAGCGTCAGTGGACAGCCTGGCTACAGCAGCCATCCTCTCAGAGGATCCGCATGCTGTCCTGGTGGAGTTCTCCTCAGTGGTGGCTGACACGCAGGAGTACATCATCAAGGTGAGACACAGGGATGTAGAGTTAAGAGACAGTGTGGTTTCCCTCCCTTACAACACAGCCTATAGATGCAGTTAAAAGTAAATCATAAGTGGAACTTTTTGGGATCAAACTTGTTCAAGCATCTCTCTCCCAGTCCACAGCAGGTATTTCTGTTAGCAGTCATTAGCAGAGTACATGCTGATACTTACATCACTGATTGAAGTGCAAATTAATTAGGTGGCTGATTGGAATCAATCACTGAGCACTTTTCCTTTGCCAAATGCAGCAAACTCTGACTCTGAACCAGAGCTTTGATCTGGCCCAAAAACTCAGGCCCAACCCTACATGAACCACATAGTTTCTGTCCAAGAGCCTGATCAAAACCCAAATTTCCACGGTAAAAAAATATTTAAATCATTTATTATTAAGCTTAGGGCGGACATCTTTTCTTGCACCATTTCTCCTTCTTCTCGTCCTTCAGCTGTTTAAAGAGACTGTTGTAGATTCTGTCTCACACACAACAGGTCGGCAGAGCGGACCGCACCCCTTGGTGTGTTTCTGTCTTTGAGTGCACATGCTGCTCCATGGCGATGCGGAGTGCAGATGGTCACCACTCTCTGCTGCATGTTACGTACATCTCTCCCACTGCTAGGGAAGCAGATGCAAACACTGCCAGCCAAGTTGCTTTGCAGCCCCTCCCTCTTTCGTTTTCTTGTTCTCCGTCCAGTCCAGTGCAACACTTGGCATTTACGCCCAAGAAATGCCAGTTCCATGCATCTCCTGTGCAGTTAGGTGAGCAAATGACCACCTATTTATAATGTTTCGTCACTTTAAATCAAATTCTAAATACAAAATATGTTAACAGGGCTTGAAATTAAATTAAATTACCCAATTCGCAAAAGGCGAATGGGTCTGGACACGGAGTGTACATTTCCTCTATTCCAGAGGGGCAGTATCAACAGCTGTCACTCAGTGCCCCTTCACGCAATTGGAAAGAGGGAAACCAATCAGAGTAAACAAAACGTATGACGTAGCCAGCACAATGCCACTGTAAACAGAGCAGCAAGCAAGTGCAGCGTGCAGCAGAGATGAGCTGTGATGATGTCTGGGCAAGAGTGTTGCCGTCTTTGCGGATTTCCTCCTCACTGTGGACTCCGAGTTGCATGGCTGTGATTCCCAGCTTGGCGCTTCCCTGACCTGCTCCTCCATGAGAGCAACTAGCGGAGAAACAACAGTAGCCACTGGGTTTTCACTGAGTCGTCTGTCATCATTAATGGCGTCCTCCTCAGCTGAACTGTAACGTAAGCTATTTCTGTGGTGCTAGGTGAGCTAGTTGTAGATGCAGCCTTCCCTTTGCATGGTGATACAGTTGGCGGGTGTAGTTCAGTAGTAAGAAAATAGTTCCTACATGAAACTGCTCACAACAAGGTCTGTGGATTATCTGGAGTAACTGTGTCATGATTACTGGAAAGAGACACAAGCCGAGTGCCGTCTAGTTCCATTATTTATAGGCAGACATCTCTATGGCTGATATTTCCCAACACTCGCAAACTCAAACCAAAACAGTTTAGACTGATAAATAGCACTACAGGTAAGACGTAAAGTATGTATTTTTGTTTTTGGGGTGCACGGAAATGCTTGGTGATTCATTGTATTTGCTCTGCTTCTCTCATATCCTCCAGACTCAAACAGAGGAGGAGGTGCAGGAAGAAGAGGTTACACTCATTCAAGACGGCCAGAATGAGGTCAGTATACACCCACACACACACACACACACACACACACACACACACACACACACACACACACACACACACACACACACACACGAAAGAGAATATTAGTATAATTTATAGCAGTTAGTTGCAGAGTGTGAAATTCACAGGATCTGATCAGAGCTGGTAATTGTGCTTTCATTATATTACAACTCCTCTTCTACCTTTTTATATCAAACCTCTGCCTGCCAGATGGGAAACCACATCATGAAAGTGGTACAGCGTATCGTCAGCCAGTCACACGGCGCCGGTGGCACGGGCAGCCACCAGATCATTGTGCGCAACGTGGCGATGAACGAGGAGGGCACATCCATCTCCGACTGCGGTGACACCATCACCATCGCGACGCCGGAGACCTGACGGAGCAGGTGGCAATGACGCTGGCCTCTGCCATCAGTGACGGCACGCTGCTGGCCACGGCGGGCACCGTGGAGACGGCAGACGGAACAGTTACCATGGTTACCACCGAGGAAGCCGTGGAGGAGGGAATACAGATGGTGCAGCAGCAAGAGGAATATGTCATCACCTCCCCAGAGGAGGTGGAGATTCAGACTGTCATTGTATGATCCAAGAGGATCTTAACTATGAACTGTACCTGTGTAGCCGATTACTGTAGACTTTATATGAGCTTCGTGTGTGAGATCTGACTACAAAACAAAGGCCAAAGTGTTTATAAGGTTTATTGTTACAGAAGTAGAACAACCTACAAAGAAATGTCTGTGTGAAACCTACAAAGAATGAGTGTGCATGAGGACTAGTTTGATCATGTGTTTAGTTTTTGCTGATTGATTTAGTGAAATTAAGCACTTCCTGTCATCCAGTATGCCAGCTAATCTTTGAACTTTTAGGTGCATACAGCTTAAAAAAACTAACCAGATTAATTTTGTAAGGCATTTTTTCTTCTGTAGTTGGTACAAACTGAACATGTCTCTGCCTTTTTATCTGTTGTAGCCTGGTTTCTTTGCTTTGCTGCGGTCAGAAAATGAAATTTCTTACTACTTTAACTACCTAAAATGGCATCACTCCATCGCAGTTTTCACTTCTGCTCTCACGTCAGGGTCGGGTATTATCAAGTTTTGGGACTCTACATCTCCAATACGGCTGCAACTGAAGACTATTTTGATTAATCAGTTGATTTTCTCAATTAATTGATTAGTTGTTTGGTCAAATGTCAGAAAAAGTCCAAGATGAAATCCTCAAATGTCTTGTTTTGTCCACAACCCAAAGATGCTCTCTTTACTGTCATAGAGGAGTGAAGAAACTAGAGATGTTACGATACCATTGCCTATATTGGAAATGCCTCTTATACTGCCTAAAATTCTGAATCAGGTATCGGTGAATATGCAAGTGTATGCACTGATCTGATACCACGTAAGGCATTAACAAAGTTTAGTAATATTCCCTTGAGGTTAATATTCTACCATTTTAAAATATCTCCAAGACACTGTGGTCTTCTTGACACAGAAATGGGCTCGTCATATACTGCTGCTGTTGTTTTTTTTTTTAACATAGTGGCATTGGATCGGCACTCAGTATCGATATCGAACAATAAGCAAGTTTAGGTATCGGAAATGGGGTATTTTCTAAAAAAAAACCAGAAAATATTCACATTTAAGAAGCTGGAATCAAATAAATTTAACCTTTTTTCTCTCAAAACGGATTAATCGATGATCAGATTAGTTGGCGATTCATTTGACAGTTGACAACTAATTGATAAATCGTTGCAGCTCTAATCTCCAAATTGAAATGTGCCCTTTAAAGCCCGACTGATCCAGATCTGTGTGTGTGCGTGTGTGTGTGCCTGCCTGTTTGAGGCCATTCAAGGAGAGTACGAACTTCCCATGGAACAGTGTTTTAACCATAATGCATCTTTACGCATGACAGATACACCAGACATTAAAATGTCATCAGTTTACTTGAGCAGTTTGCATCAAATAAATGCTATTTTCCTATACAGTTTGCTTTCATTTGTCTTTGATGTCCTGTTTTTTCTGATTGATTGATGAAGATTGTCCTGACCTTTGAGTGTGTGATGTATTTTGTGTGCTAATTAGATTTCTGTGATCATGTTTGCTTGTGTCTGGAAAATTGTTTTTGTTTTGAATAGGGATTTTTAAGGTGAGTGGAAACAACCATCTAGATTCTCTCAGTAAACCCTAAACAAATGTACTTTAAAGTGAAAATTTGGGATGTTTGCAATGGGAATTATCCACTATATCTCTCCCTAGTACTGTGGATATGTGGTTGTTTCCAATCTACTCATTCATTGTTTTTGTGTTTCCCCAAAGTCCCCCCAATGTTAGTAAAAACCTGTGTATTAGTCTTTTTGCCTTTGTTGATACACCGAGATCCTGCAGTATTATTGTTGTATTATTTTTATCATCCTTTGTTGCCGTCTCATTTCATTTCCTCTCTTTGTTTTTAGAAGTGTGTGGCTGTAGAGTGAGTGTCATCTACCATCTCATCATGGGAATACCACCTGCTTTGAAACCACACACACCTGCCAGGTAAAACATCCTCTGGGACACACACACACCACAAAGCTTGCACTGACTCATGTCACGCTGTCAACTCTGTATCGGTATTTGCAGTCCTATGCTAAATTCACCAGAGCTCATTGGATCAGTTGGAACATTGTGAGCAACCTTGAGCGTGTCTGCGGGCTACATCTCTGTAACTGGTGTTCCAGTACTGAGGTTAACACAGCCGCTATAATCAGAGAAGTGTCCCTGGCTGGTACGCCACACACTGGTTTCTGGGTCACTCCTCAGCCCTCTGAGAGGGCCCTATCCACATGAGCAGCCGAGGAAGGCAGAGAGAGCGGGTGGGAGAGAGAGAGAGGGAAAGGTATTTATAGAAAAATGGGGCTTCGCAGTACCTTTTCTTGCAAAGAACCATTTCAGGACCAAGTGAGCGTGTCCCAGTTTTGTGATCATCGCTCAGCCATAGGGTTTGGACTGAGGCTGAGGCTGAGGCTGAGGCTGGACCGCCTCGCCCAGGATGGAGAGCCCGACTTTCAGACGCTCTCCCCTGTCCTCCGGCCTCCCTGCCCTCAGCTGCAGACTGCTGGTTCTCTGATTAAGAACAAGGGGAGGCAGTGGCCCAGATAACCTACAGATGTGACCTCTTAGGCACACTTGATTTGCTTAGCAGGGTAGAGGCTTTTGGAGGCAGTGAGCTCAGGTGAGGAGCAGCACAAAGGTGTCCGAGGGCACTCTTTGGCTGCGTCAACCTCCAGGCCGGGGGCGAAGGGAGGCTGGCTGGAACGTGCCCTGCCGCAAGCCGGGCGAGGATGAGGCGTTTCCTGAGCAGAAAGGGCCGCTTCTCCCTGCGCCAGAGCAAGTCTGGGACCCGGAGTGCTTCCAAAGATTTCTGTAAGTCTCTGAATGGTAGTTTTTTTACGTGTTGAAACTGAACTGCTTCATCTGCTGGAGGTAAGACAAAGAGGAAAGGATCTGAAGCTGACATTGTGTAAGTGGGTCGCAGGCTGGAGAGAATAGAACAGGAAGACAGCCCCTCTGAGTGCTGCTTGTGTTCTGGTGGTGGCGAGGAGAGAAGATTATGATCCGCAGCTCCGTATCAGTGATTTCCCAATCTATTTTAGATCAATATTCAGCTGCAGTTTGATGTTTCCTCCCAGCAAGCTGACACCACATTCTGTGGCACTTTGTAAGTCTTTGGATTTGATATATGTTTTATGCACTCAGCCGCATCTCACCCTGAATATTTAGCCCCGTGCTCTGGTGAGATCTGATTTGTCTTTTTTTTTTTTTTGCATTGAAGTAGATCTGACACTTCTACTTTTTGCAAAGTCTTGCACAGACTTATTTTCTCACTTCTCAGGCACTTTTGTATTACTTTTCTTACTTCCTGTCTCTAATTTAGTCTTTCTCCGTCTGTCTCACTTTCCCTCTGTCTCCGTCTTTCTGTGCCTCTGATCAATTACCAAAAAAAAAAGCAGAGCAGTTTGGTGCCGGGGGTTTGATGGATGACTGCGTGCAATTGTTTGTGTTTCTGCATTTTTATAGTGTATCTTACATAAGTTTGCTCTGTTGTATTTCTGTCAAATTCTCCTTCCTAAAATTTGCACCTTGGAGTCATTTCATCATGTGAAGCCTTGATTTAAATCTCTGTTGATAGGAGTGGGAGTGCCGCCTCGACTTGAGGCAAACATGTCTCATCAAATGACTTATATGCAGGTATTTTCTGCTTTTATACAAACAGTAGATGCGATAAAGTTCCTAATTACACCATATTTATTGTAAGACGCCTTTTAATATAAAGGTAAAATGTGCAAATGAGCAGGGCAAAAAGATCAGAAATGATAAGTAAACTAATTGAACAGCATTTTTTCATGTTGTGATTCAGAATACAAAGACGTGTTGGGCTCTTTGGTGAGAAATCTTCAACAGAAAGCATCACGAAGTGGACTGACCGCTCCCTATAATGTCCTATATATATCTTTGACGTATCTAGATGGCTGTAGATGAGTGGAATGAAGTCAAATGAGCCTGCTGGGACACTTTCTGCTGCATTAGAATGAGGCCAGTGACCAGGGGAAGGCCAGCGGTTCATGTGGGCGAAGTACCAACAGTCAGAAATAACCTCCTTCACTCTAGTCTGTTCTTTAACTATCCATCAATCTAAAAACGTGACTTCTGCGTCTTTATATATGTGGCTTCATTACATAGACTCGTGCACCTGCTGCTACAGCCATGCAGCTCCATTACTGAGCTGCCCTATTTAAACCAGTGGACCATTTGACCTCCATTTTGCAGCTCACAACCTGCTCTCTTGTACTGAGCAGCTTGCAGTCAGATTAGCAATGTTCCTGATTTCTCATATGACATACATATCCGACACGCAGTAAACCATTTCAGCTCCCAATTAACCCATTAAAGTCTAATGCACTGGGGCTTTTTCCAAGTGACATCCTCTGTTCGTCCTCCAGTCCTTGGCCTTCCACCCACCAATCAGAACTGGCCTGAGGCGTTTGGCTTCCGACTGGGTGGCACAGGACCCAGTTACATCCTGTCCGTGGTGGAGGGCAGTAGTGCTTACCTGGCTGGCCTGCAGCCAGGCGACCAGGTGGTGGACATTGAGGGCCAGGATGTGACCAACCTCAGCACACCGGCACTGATCGCCCTGGCGCAGACCCTGAAGACAGTGCCGCCCAGCATCGGAGTGGTGTCACGGATCGAACAGGTCGGCTGAAAAATGATAATCCACATTTTGTCTTTTTAAGGTCCAGTGTGTAGGATTTAGGGGGATATATCTTCAGAAATGGAATATAATGTAATGTGTATGTTAGAATGAGCCTTTAAACCTACATAGGGTGCGGGTCCTCGTCTAAGGAAATTGCCATGTTGCACTGCCGTGTTTCTACAGTAGCCTAGATGCCGTGTTTCTACAGTAGCCTAGATGAGAGAGTGGAAAAACACTTCTTTTTTTTTAACATGAAACTGCTTTAGTCTGTGTTTTTATTTGTTCATATCAGTGGGTCTGTTTGTTTTGGAGAGGAAGAGACCTCTGTGGATAATTCGGCTCCGGGTAAAACCCCCCTGAACATCTCGGGCCATATTCACAAAGCTTCCTAGTGCTGAAAGTTGCTCCTAGTGATGACATTCTAAGAAAATTCTTAACATTATTACATTTTCTAATAATTTCCCCTTAGAGTTAAGAATAAGTCCTTGTTAAGATAAAAGTTATTCACAGAGCATCTTAGCCTATAAAGAGCTCAAGGTGAAAAACAGAAGTGAAGAGAGGGATGTTTAAGAGGCTAAAGAGTTTCTTAAGCAGAGGAGAAATCAGCAGAAAGAGAAAGAAGTTGCAGAAATATTCTCCTAACACTGGATGACAGTGAGTAAATGAAATGCTGCAGTTTAGATCGTGCATGATTTATGTTTCTGGTGCATCTAATTAGGGGTATGCACACATTTCCCACCCAATGAAATAACACTATAACGCCAGAAACAAAATGATCACAAAAATAAGATATTTGGAAAACTGGAGAGAAAAAAATGCAACAGTGCAGCAGTGATGACTTGAGTCTGTCTCAACCTTTCATCAGCAGTGATCACGCTAACAATGAGAACACTTTAAGTCTCGTATTGTGATGTAGTTCTTTTCATTTCCACACCTTGCAGGCTCACAAAAGAGCGTGTCCGTGACAACCAGTCCCATCTTTTAAAAGAATGTGTCATACCTAGCAATGGGGTCGAACCACACCTCCGCACTAAGGTAGACGTTTCTGTCTCTTCCTTGCTCAGAGTTGCTCTGAGAACTGTCCTGACTCACTCCTAAGCTAGGACTCCTTACTAAAATGTTTTAGTGTAAGTTAGGAGCTCTCTGAGAGTAGAATGTTTATGAATAAGGCCCCTGGATCTTAAGTTATCAGAGAAAGAAGTTGAGCACATATTAGCAGGTGCTAGGCCCGTCTCAGACATGCCAAAAAGTGTAGGAGAGACACCTGGTCCGTTTGTTTTGGAGATGAAGAGACCTCTGCGGGTAATTCAGCTCCCGATAAAAAAAATCTCCCGAACAATGAACACTGAAGGAATTGTAACCAGGGGAAATCTCGGCTGGTTGCAATCTGCAGTCATCACTGCTAGATTCCTCTAAATCCCCCTAAATTTTACACACTGGACCATTAATTGGTGGATAAACACCAAAAACACACACAACATTCAGGTGAAAACAACACTGAGGTGGCGAACATGCTTCTCCCTCCCTCAGATTGACATCACTCCCGGCCCAGATGGACGTTTTGGCTTCACCATCGTCGGAGACAGCCCTCTGATGGTGGAGGACTGCATGCCCAATGGCCCGGCTGGTCGCAATGGCCTCAAGGCCGGGGACTACGTCATGGAAGTCAACGGCATCCCGGTGAAGCATCACGAAACAGCAGCGGCCATGATCAAAGCCGCTCAGGGTCGACCTCTGCGTCTGGGCGTGCTCAGCATGGCCCGGCGGCCCAAGCGACTGAGCAGCAGCATGAGGGTGCTGTCGCAGAGCGGGGACAGCGTCAGGGAGAGTCGCGCCCACAAGGCCATGGAGTTCAATAAAAAAGTAAGTGTGAAATTGATGTTTGTAATTTTATGTGTTTGTTGCATTTTTATTATGTATGTAAATGTATGTATGTACATTAATTTATCTGACAGGTGGAGGAGGTTCTCGGAGAGGAGCCAGATGTGAAGGAACAGCTGTTTGAGGTGCTCAAGCAGTACGCCGCTGAGAGGGATGTGGAGAGTCTGGCTGAGGCCCTGCCCGACATCTTGATCACAGAGGAGCATCAGCAGCTGATAGACAGCGTCAGGTAGCCAATCACTTGCTCAGACAGACTCAAACGTCAAACGTGTCTTGTGTGCGTGTTTGTGTGACTAACTAGTCTTTCAGTCCTTCTCATGTGGTGATCAAAGAAGCCTTGTCAGATACAAGAGAATTTCATAAAACTGTTTACACCCCCCGCCCCTCCCCCCACCACCACCACCACCATACTGAAACAGACTTCTGTGCAAATAAAAATCAGATTCAGTGTGCGACAAAGTTCTGCTACAGTGGTGGCTTTACATCTTGTTTCAGTGTCTGTCACTGCCAGTGATGCAACCAGGACAATGCATTAATATTTTAGCCTGCAGCGCTGTTTTCAGTCTAAACTCTCAACGGGTTTAAGCGCCTGTGAATTTATAGTTTAGTTTAGCTTGTTGGGAAGCAACTGATGTTTTTGTCGGGGAACTTAGAATCTAATGGCCAAGAGAAGTATTTGGGCCACACACGAGGGGAAATATGAGAGGAGGAAGATTTATTTGCTTTTGTTTCCTTTTTTTCCTCTTTTTTGGCAATATGAGAACAAAGCTTAAGCGCCACACATAAGAAAGAGTTTTTTTTTCTTTGTGAATCTAAAAATGAAGTCAAAATGCTGAGAATAAACTCGACATTTCTATGTTAAAGTCAGATTTTTGCGAATAAATCCAGCATTAGCTCATGTGGCTGACTCTAAAATGTGCAGATGAATTGGTGAAATTGCACTTCAGAATCGGCTTTGGCAACAAGGACGTTATTCCTCTTTCACACAGTGTGGTAATGAGTTTCAGGACTTTGAAGAGATTGTGCTGTTTGGGAGAAACCAGACAAACTTGGAAGAGGTGGCCGCATTTGTGCAAAGTGAAATAGCTGGTGATGGACAAATAAAAGGGTGTCGATTGTTACACCTGCTGGCAATAACACAGAGTTTTATAACAAGACACAGTGTGATGGAGCAGAGGAGTTAGCTTTATTCTTGATATGTGGACTTGCATTTCAAAATGCAAAATGAAATACATTTTTCTCCTCTCGTTTTTTCCCCTTATGCCTCGCCCTAATACTAATCAGTAGGTTGTTTTGGTTCTAAATTGTTAAATACGTAGTGCTAAAAACTGCTGTAAATGATTGGATTTGAGCAGCACCTTGACTGTAAAACAGCCAAGCAAGATGTTCAAACTAATGCAAACTCTGCATCTCGATAGATGATTAACCTCTTCTTGAGATGCAGTAAAACATCCGAAAACTTAAAACTAAATCAATCACCCATCCATAATTTATTCTATTTAGCAGTGTGGGGGAAATTAATATTCAGCGAGGCTCACTGAAATCCCCAGATAAAAACCCTGGCTGTGTTGCACATCTTAAATTGTTTTCTCATGATCATTGTTTTTGAGAACGCTTGCACTGGGGAGAGTTGTAATCCATTTTGTCTTATAGACAGTTGAGCTGTAGAGTTGACTGCTCAACACAGGCTCTACACAGTAATAAGGGCAAAGTGAGGGAGTAAAAACTCCTTAATTACCTCATGAAATCGATAATACTCAGCATTTCACTGTGAATGTGGGAGAGGTGCACAGTAAGGGCACGTATGAATAGCTGACCTGATGTTCGGCACTGACTGACTGCCGCCCTTGGGTGCTTGACTTGTTCCGTCTCAGGTACAGTACACAAGAGTATAGTTAGATATTCACCGCAGAATATTGCATTTCTTCCTCCTCAGCATTGATCGGAAAATCAAAACCCCCTAAACACAATACCTCCCCGCCGTCTGTCTCTTCCTCTCACTTTGACTTTCTCTCTGTTGGTCTCTTTCTTTCCCATTTCTCCCTGTCAGCTGTGATGCACTCTTTGATACACGCACCAGTTTTTTTTGTGTATCGCATCACTGGATGGTCTTTATTCCCTCCTCTGCATGCAGCTCTGAGCTGCTACAGCCAGTTTGCTGCTGCTGGTTGAGATATGCACACGTACGAAAACAGAAAAACATGCAGATGCTCAGACCGCGTGCTCGCAGCACTGTTTCTCACACACACATGCGTGCAGTCCTTGCTTTGAAGTTCTATGTGGGAAGACATTATGAACTGCTGCCTCAGGTGAGTGCTGAAAACAGTTTGTCATTGTGTTGTGCAGAGTTTGCAGCATTTTACTGGTCATTAAGTTTATTTATAATCGGTTAATGAAGTATGCTGTTGTGAATTTGACGCATTCTTTAGTCTTGTAACAATAAATTCGTGTTAAGTTTTTGCGGTGACATTTTTGTGAAGTAATTTGCTCTCCTTCAGGCTTAAAAAAAAGCTGTTTGTCCAGCCATCTCAGTTTCCTCTGACACAGCTGTCTGTATTACAGCTTTGATAGCACATTAGAAGCTGCCTGTGAAAATGCTTTGTAATGTTTGTTTTGCACAGTAGTCCCATTAATTATGCATTAGCTCTGCCCATAGAGGACTGAGAACAGTTTTAGTTGTTTTCCTCACCTTTAGCCAGTGAGAAAAGTACCGTAACTCTCCCAATAAGAGCCTGAATCTCTCTTTAGATAAATCAACCTCAGATAGCTGTAGTTACCCATAATTCCACGCTGTTGTTTTTAGTTCAGATGGGCTGTAGCGTTTGATATGCAAAGTTTCTCTTCTTCCTTTCCTCTGCTCGCTGTGTCATTGTCTTGTCATTATCAGTGCTGTTTGTGCTGTAGTTTTGTGCAACATGCTCTCATATGCCAATTAGGCTGTGCAGATCTTACACTAGAAAGAGCTAAAAATATTTCATCCCAGCTTTGGAATAGCTCTTGATGTTTACAGCAGAATCTGGCGAACATGTTTCCGTGGTAGGAGCCTGAGGGAATTTTGCTTCCAGGTTGTCTGTGAGCCATGCCTCAGGCTGGTGTTGGTGTTAATGGCTGCTGCTGACAATGTAATGTCTCCAGCATCTGGGGAAGAAATATAATGTGGGTTCTGTCTTTTCCTGCGGAAAGGTGTTGCTGGATATGTTTTTAATAGATGTGTTTAGAGAAGCTTTTTTTGCCATGTTAGCGCAATGGCTGTGAGGACGGCACAGTCTGTCAGCCCACCACTTTGACCCAGACTTATCTAGTGGATTTACGCCATAAAATTTGATACAGATATCCATGGCGCCAAAAAGATGAATCCCTGACTTTTCCTCCACGGCCACCATCAGGTTGACATCTGTGGCTCTGAGTGATTTCATTGCCATGAAATTTGATATAGACATTCACAATGCCCTCAAGATTAAATCATTAATTAACAGCTTTGGTGATTCCTGAAGTTTTCCATAATGTCTTGATCACTTCAAATGTTTTATTTTAATTTAGGTCTTGGCAATATTTCAATAATATATCAATATCGTTATATGTTACTAGATATTAGCGCTTTACCCGACTCAGAATTTTGTTAGTCGAATCAGATTTGGCTGTTCAATACAAATATTCAATTATTACTTCCTTTTTTCATAAAGACTATCAAGCTACAATTTATTGAACTGTTTGAGGTTCGGCAGGACGTTCAGGGTGACAACAACGATGATGTATTAAACAAGTCAAGTTAGCCCTCCAAGCTAAAGTGTGCTAACAACAGAGAGGAAATGTGAAATGACATTTTTTGCCAACACTAGGTATCAAATAAAAACCAGAGACTGCATATTATTATGTTTCTCTAAGCAGAAAGTAAAAGCCCTCTTCCTTTAGGCAGCTGCCTCCGTCTTGCTCAGACTCACCTTGGGTCCAGGTCCACAGCTGCCTGTAACCGTCGCCCCCCTTCACTAAGCGGACGGAACGACTTGACGTAGCGTAATGACTTCACCCTGGAGAGAAGCGTGAAAGCAAGGAGCGCTGACTCTGCAGCTACCTCTGGGGACATTTCACTCCCCATTGACTCTGCAGTAATCACAAGCATTTATCGGCTCCAAGTCCGATTGACAGTGATGGAAACACATCACCCAGGTGGACGTGCTATCTTTCACTCCTTTTCTGGTGCAATGCAATGACACTCCGCCACAAAATTTCGTCCATCTTTGTCCAAGCAGCACTCGAAGATCGTTCAAAATTAGCCTGCCCTGAGTTTGAAAGAGAGACTGAATAAGAAAGAGTGTGACAACCCAGGAAAAAAAGCCCAGAAAGGCATAGAGTGTTGTAGTCTGTTGCCCTTTTTAGTGGGGTTACCATGTTTAAAAAATCTGTATATACCTGCCAATTTTGGTGGGAAATGGGTATAAAAGACATATTGATATTGCGTGTTTTACCTTTTTTTCTCTATTCCAATTTACTGGTAGCCCCACAGCTTCTAATCAAAGTGATGTGGACAGTTTTGTGTCTAATTTTAAGCAGGAATACGAGTTAATGACTAAGAAATGAAGACATCAGAGCTTGTTAGTCATGATGCGGATGCCAGTGTTGTCATTTGAGGTGTGGAGAATCAGTGTGTCTGCCACTGAAGCTGAATCTCCCTCTTTTATTCGACCGCTGTCTCCTCCCCTTATTTCTGTGTGCCAAACTGTCAGCCTCTCTCCCTCCACATCAATCACTGTCACTTCCTGTGACAGTCACACACTTGAGCATACGCGTCAGACTCGGTCCCATAATTAGAGGTCGCGCATTAGAGGATGTGAGGTGTGCTTAACATCTTACGAAGTTATTCCTCCCGTATTGCCTTGTAAAACTTGACCAGCTGGGCCACGCTCTGCTCAGTCTGCCTCTGTCCCCTCGCCGATTTGCCTCGCCCTCCCACAGGATGTGTTCTATTTATAAGCAGCCTACTTCTTTTAATAAATTCTCTCTTAGGTTTCTGACACATTTGCTGGTGTCGATTCTTAAATGGCTCTGAAACCCAGGGGTTAGCACGGGCTCAGAGACTTGAAAGTTGTGCACAAGATTTTGTATCTGGAGTGTCATTAGAGTCAGTCTTGGAACATCTATCCGCTCTTTTGTTCACGCGTTTCTGTGGTGTTATGGTAATTGAATGTAATTAAAGTGAACTGAAGGCCTTTGTCTGATACTCTGTCTGTATATAGACTTCAAAGATGTGAATTAATTAGACTGATGCATTCACAAGCCAGGATTAAGGATGCAGTCTTTTTCCTCATATTATTTGAATACCAGTTCTGTGTTTACAGATGTTTATAAATCTGTCAAGTTGTTGGGGGCTGGAAAAGTATTGAGACATTTGGATACATGTCATTGTAGTTGTCAAGCAGACATGACTGTCAAAGTTTCTGTACGCTCTCTTACGCACACACTTTGGTTCTTGCACACACACAGAGACACACACATGCACGCAGCCATTGTGCTGACCTGCCTATGGAATTCCACTGGGGCTCTCCTCTCTTCTTCACTTCTCTCCTCTCTCCCTCCTCACTTACTCCTCTGTTCATCTCATTCTTTCCTTCCTCCTCCACTGAGGTAAGAGAAGACTTGTCACTCACTACCTCTTGCTGCAAAATGATGGATGACTCAGTGATGAGGATTATCCTTTAACTGTGACCGAGAGGAGTGCCCTGCGTTGACCTCAACCCCGGCGTCTTTGGAGCAAGGAGGGCACAAAAGATGGGAACAAAGAAAGGGTGTTGCCCCACACGTGAAGTTGGAGAGCAGCTGATGATGCTACCTGAGGATGTTTTGGAGGTGTGGAGGAATGTGAACCATAGCCACTGTTACAGTTTGCGCCCTCCCTCCTTCTCGTTCTCTCCCTTTCTTCCTCCGGCTGCTTTCTGATCCTGCAGCAGGCGCTTTTGAGATCCAGGACACCTTCCTTTTTTCTCATCTTTCTCTTCTTTCGCCTTTGTCCGAGAGAGTTTGTTTGTTCAAACTAGATGGGGACTCACCGAGATAGAGGAGAGGCATTTGCATTGCTTAACTGAGCTCAGGCACTTCCTCAAAGCCCCGAAGAGCCATGGGAAGGGATAGGAGCCTTTCCAGACACTTTCGGTATGGCACTTTTCCTTTGATCTCAGCAGTGTTCACTGTGCTTTGTGTTGTTTGTGCTGACTTGGATCTGAAGTTGCTGAAGTATCGTTGTGCAACTTGTTATCAAGTTTGTATTGATGATTATTTTACACTTTCTGTCAGCATGTAAAAATACAAAACTCTGTACTGTCCCAAAATCTGATTTCCAGCTTGTGAAACATGATGAGAAAACTGAGAGATTCTAGCAAAGAGTTTGACATCTCCAAATAACTACTGATGCTTTGTCTTTATTTTGCCTTCTGTGGCTTTTTTTATTTCAACTCTGTACAGATCTTCATCTCTCTACAGCTATGCCATGCGTTTTGCAAATTCATAACTGGCTCAGCTGTCAAATTAGCTGATCAGAAGTGGGTCTGACAATAATGGCCCTAGCAATGAGTTTTCCAGCTGATTGCAATTGTCATTCATCCCTCTGTGTGCTGTGTCCTTGATCTACCCCTCCTTCAGGCCTAATTATAGACTCTTCTTGCCCTCCTTATAATTGAGGGCATCCCAAGGCCTACATCCAACTTCTACAGAGGAACGCTGTGAAGTTTCTGGTCACTTCTTTAAGCCGGTTTTCAAGATTTTACAAGTGTGAAATATTCTTTGACTGAGACCGTAACGTGACAGAGAGGTGTTGGAGGTGATAAAGTTAATGTTAATCAGTAGAGCCGGGCCCTGTGGCTGTCATACGTGCACAATAAATGGCCCCGTTCTGCTCAGTTTTCCCTATCTGCCATTTGTCAGAGCAACCGTGGTGATGTATGAGTACAGTTTGGGAAAGTTCTGTGGCCTACATTGCCTGTAAGCACATACTAGCCTGCTTCATTCCCAATAGTTGCATGACCCTGGCCTAGAAAGAGCTCTAGTTCTCCACTTTCTCTCTTTTCTTGTCTCTGGCTCTGTTATATTTTGCTGGTTGTGTCTTCGTATTTTCGCACCTCCAATTTCTGCTGTTCTTCATATGAATTCATCACAACTCTTTCACTAATTACTGTCTTTCTCTTTCTTTGTCGCTCACTCTGTCTGAAATTATTTTCTACTAATTTTTGTTGTGTGATGTCTCTAGCTCAAAACTGACCCTCGAGATTGCACTTTAGAACAGCCTGGTGTCACAAATTAGCACATTTCAGCCCTTCGGGGAAGTGTTGACTTTTTGCAGCATGAACACACCCAGCACTTAATCACTGTCACCTACATACACATCTCCCCTTGGCTTTAGTTTATATGGATGTCTGCATAGTAAGCAGGAGCAACTGTATCCATGGAAGTTACTGTCCTCTCAAGGTGAGCTTTCATGTTTAGTGTTTCGCTATGGTGTCAAATCATTTCTGTTTTGTTTTTAAGAGTTAAACAATGGCACATCCATATTTTACGCCCATAGTATGCTGAGAGTGTACTGAGAAAACTAAGATCATATGAGATAATATGATTGTGGTAATATAAAGCCTGTCTGATGGGTTTAAGTTTAACATAGACGGGAAACAGAAGGGGACCTACAATTGATCCCTGTGGAACACCTTATAGTGAATTAACAGTTTTTGACACATACAGATAGTTACTGTAAAAATGTAACAAGCGTCCCAGTCAGTGTCAAAGTCTTTCTATATTAGTGTGATTGACAGTCTTGAATGGAGTGGTGAGACCAAGAAACACAAGGATGCACAGGTATTTTTTTTAATTTAACCAGGGCTGGTTTTGCTGTGTTGAGAGATCAATGTAAGTGTTGGGAGTTAGAGCTATTGGTGCTGTGATCAGAGGCATCCACATAGTGCTTGTTTAAAGGTGGCTTAATTACAACATTTTCAAGGTTCTGTATGCAACATTCACAGCATTAATATAGCAATAAACAACTATTTTCTGTGGAAAGATATAGGGGTGTTATAACATCCTGAGCAGGAAATAAAGTCGCGCTATCTCTGTGTGTGTTGTAATCCAAGATTCTCTGTGGTTTGTTGTGGTAAACTAGTCTGGCCAGGTGTGCATGTTAGTGCATGTATCCCACTGGTTAGCACAGCGCCGCCGCTTTGCACTACACTCATACAGTGGCTATCACTGATATCATGATGGTGGCGTCACAGAAGCGTAGTCCTTCCCCTTTTGGTTTCCCCCTGGTTAACACCATTACCTCTGTTGCCATTCTTCAGCACTGTTTATGGAGTTAGACCCATTAGCTGCTAGCCACCTTCTCAGCCACCTCCATGTTGAGAACCGTGTCATTCAACACACACTCTTAATTTCAAATAGAGCCCCTTAAATGCTATTTTGATTGCATTATTTGACATTTTTTGTGGCGTAGTTTGCTGTTGTAGAGCTGTTGTTGCTTATGACACACGCAGTATTTCCATAGATGGGTTAACTCACAAGAAACAGTGAATCAGCAGTTAACTTCCCATTATGTGGCTGTAATGTGTGTGTATGACTTGGGGAAATTGTGGAGGGACAAACTGTGCTGTTCCTGCTGTGCTGTTTATTTTATACAGTTCAGGATACTTTCACTTGCAAGCTATACAGCCATAAATAAGATGCAAGTGTGTCACACTATAATTGGACACAAGACTCTGACGCATGGATTGTAAAGCAGAAAATCTGCCGTGTGATATTTATACTCTTTGTGTAATTAAATGCAGCTGATAACTAGATATTGATAATCAATTTAATGCTGAAGGCAATTTTTCATTTCTGATGTCTAATAAGAAACTGAAAATAGGTTTCAAAATACGCTGCGGTGTCTTAAAAGTACCAAACTTACTGTTTGATTACTGAAATTGTGGCTGTATTTTATTCACTGTTTATGTGTGACGAGCACAGTCTATTAGTTTACATTTGTTGGAGGTGGTTGGACTTTCTAGCTTTAGGCTCTATGACCTGATTTGTACAAGTTACAGAGTTAGAGTGTATTTGCTACTCCTACACACAGATTGGCTTTGGATAGGGTCCCAGGTTTTATTGGATCAATGTGAGTTGTGTGTATGTGTGTGTGTGTGTGTACGCTTGCAAACTTTAGTGAGTCAGAATTTTGTCTAGGTAAGAAATCTCCAGAGGGGAAATATCTGTTAACTTCCCTCTACTTTGGGTTGTAACACACGGGTACGGAGGCAGCTCAGCTTATGCGTCACTCTTAATTTAAACCCAACACTTGCTGTGCTGTATTATGAAACTACCAAATCATCTAATCCTTGCCTCCTAACAATGTTCCCCAAATGCACCTGCAGAGTGACAGCGACAGCTTTGAAAACCAGACTGTGCCGATGACTCTTATTCTCAACAGTATCATTTGAGTTGTGTTGTGTATCTGGATGCACATTGGAAGTGGTGCACTCTGAAAAACCAAAGCACTTCTTTTCTCCTCTGCACGGTGGAAGTACCCAGGAGATTCATGTAGAAGACAGAGAGATAGAGAGAATGGAGGCAGCATCATTTTGTAGGTGGGATATGCAAAATAGAAAAGGGACAAATGAGGTGTGTGTACATGGGTGTGAGATGGAGGATTGCTTGTGTCTTGTGTGCGCCACATGAAAGGGAAAGAAAAAGGGAGATGGCGTCCTATATTTAAAAGAAAATCGCAGCCTAAAACACTTTTCCAAACAGTTATTGGCAGTGATACTTCCATTTCTGGGTCATTTCTGTTGTTGTGTTATGTATCTTTTCTCGCAGATAATTGGCCTAATATAAATCTCATGCAGCAGACAGCACAGCTACAACGGGGGGGTTTAATGGGAGTAGACATTTCAAGCAGAGCAAAACATCAGTGGTAAATGTCAGGTTTTTGAAAACAGACAGAAAACGCTGCTTCCTTTACAAGTGTGTGCTGACGTTAAACAATCTTGCAGTGAGAAATGTGTCATAGGAGAGGCAGCAATACCAATTTTACACCAAGCCTCAGACAGCTTAAATACAAGCCTTCTTCTACAAGTTTGATGCCAACACCCTCTCCAATCTCCATTTTATTGACTGGACACCTTCCTTTCATCCATATGTATGTAGCACACATAACAAGCTGGAGGAAAGTGGGTGCAGCATGCTCACAAAAACACCCCTGTACCACACTAAATCTCACAAACTGATATCTAAGAGTATCCGAGGGAGGGTGGGTTTTTCCTTTAAGAGGATAAAGGCATTGGGAGTTGATTATGGGAGGGGAAAATAACACTGGTAAGGGGGAGTGGAGCACTTTCTCCCAGAGGTGGCTCTGGCACTGAGCTTCCTCCTTTTCACATATTAGCTGTGAGCTGTCACTGATACTGAACACTCTTACCTGCAGCTGCTAATCTGACAGGACCACACAAACAAAGCTTATCTCTCTCATTCTCTCACGCACATGCATACACTTGCAAGAACACACAAACTAATGTCGGACCAATCCCTTCTACCTGCCTCGGCCGTCCCATGAGACGACATGGACTGAACTATTTTTGAACCAATTAAGTGCATCCTGCAGCTGCATCAATGTGCAGTCAGAGCAAGGATCCCTCTGTTTTATTGGACACTTTGGACGAGATTGGGATAAAGAATTTGGGATTTTTTTTACCAAAATGCTGCTTTGATGTGATGCTGATCTGAGTTTGTGTCTGATTCCAAAATGTTCGCCAGGATCTTCATTCCCAAGAAGCACCGGGAGCGTTTTGACGAGGTCGTTTCCCAAAGCCTGATGAGCCGGCTCAAAGGGCGGAGCTTCAGTGACCCTAGCCGCAACCACCTTCGCCGCAGCCGGAGCGAGGATCACCCCGAACGGCTTCTGGTCTCCACCCGCGCCAGTTCAGTGCCACGCACCCACGCAGAGGAAGGCGTGGTCCCCCCCGCCCGCGGCATGCGCAAGACCACCTCACTCATAGCTGGGCACTCCAGTGGCACCACCACCAACTGCAGGTCTGTGTCAAGTATCATGTTGCGGATTTTTATTTGACAGTTTTTCACATCCTGTCTTCTTTTACTTCCTGTGTGTTTTGGCCTTTTAACAGGAGTCCCATCATCATCATCATCATCCCATTTCCCCATCAGCTACGCAGTGCCATGTCATTTTTAGCTTTCAAAGAAAACCCTTTTTCTTAAAATAACATCTCCTCTCTGCTTACGTCTGATCAAATTTATAACCTTTACATGAGAACAGCTGTGACAGGTCTTCCTGTGTAAGCAGGGGATTTATGTGAATTAAGAGGGGTAGGAGTTAAGTGAAAAAATAGACATTCAGTGTTTAAGCCAATGGGAACATAAACCTATTTACACAGTCATGCCTGTCCTTTTACTCTCATCTGCTGTGACGTTGTTTCCTGTCGTGTCTATGAATTGATGACAGTTTGGTCTGTGGTTAGAAACCAAAATCCTAATCTCATTTATGAAGATTTAAAAAAAAACGCGCAAATAACATGTTTACAAACATCCTCTCAAAATCTGTTGAAAATGTGGGAATAAAGCGCCCCAAGAAACTGGTAATCTCTTCTGTGGCTCTGGCTTGTGATGATGTTATGCAGCTCCCCTGGGATATACTGTCCATATTTAAGTGGGAGTGTTCATGCAGGATGTGAATTTAAAGTAGTCTGCTGAATATGGAAATCTGCAGGACGTCCACAGTTGGTGTCTGGATTAAATTGCTTTATTTGACTCATTGCAGATAACTTTTTGAACAGATCACGCCCATAACAGTGCTTGCAATGAGCTATAAATTTTTGTAATAGAATAATTTTTAAATTCTAGAGGGGAGGTTTTCATCATAAGCTTCTTTGGGTTTGTTTCCTCTCCTGCACAATCTCTGACATGATCATTTTTATACTTGTTGTATACTTGCAAATAAAAGAGCTGAGTATTTTGTAATCCCTGCTGTTCTTTTAATTCATAAGGCCTTTGCTTATTTTTAAGTTCTGCCATTAATAATAGCTCAAATTTGTCTCTTTAGGACAGTGCGAGTGTGTAAAGGTAACACAAGTTTTGGCTTCACTCTTAGAGGCCATGCTCCAGTGTGGATTGACTCTGTCATCCCTGGTAAGTTAGAAATGTGTGCATGTTTAGGTCATGTTTGTGTGTGTGTGTGTGCAAGCGATCAAGCTGTTGTTTTGAGTGTTTTTAGTTGTCACACTGTAATAACACGTTTTAACATTTAAATGAGTGTAACATCTTTACAAAGCTTCTGAAATTTGTTCTTGTAATGAGGAAATTATCAAATCAGATGTCTTACTCAGTTTCTGTTCTGCAGGAAGCCCAGCAGACAAGGCAGGTCTGAAACCAGGAGACCGCATCCTCTTTCTCAATGGACTGGACATGAGGTTGAGCTCACACCTGCGTTCTCTTTATGCATCCTTTACAAATTTGTGCCCAAGTTCTAGATACAACTCTGCAGTTTCAAAGGCTCAATTCTAATACAGTTCTTGCCCCTACTACTTAGCCTCTACCCTTCAGTTTTGCACATTCACATTGAGAGTTGGGTGTCCTGATTCTTGTTGGTATGGAGGGGTAGGTGTAAGTGTTAGAAAAAGGATGCCTATAGGTGACGTGAGAAATCACCATAGCAGAAGAATTCAACCACTACCCCCTGTAACTCTGTTCTGAGGGGTCAGATGGCACTTGAAAACATGGTATCGGGCCCAAATCTTACTCAAGAGAAAAGGATTATATTTAGAGGTAAACATTATTATGCTCATATGGTTCCTCTGTAGATATTTTGTTGTTTGTTGAGCTCACACAGTCGTTGAAGTGAGTGGGAATCTCATTTCATGTGGATGTGGTAAAAAAAAAAAAAAAACAGTTTCCTGAAACTAAAGTTAAAAGTGAAACAGTGATAAATAAGCTCCCCAGAGAACATGAGAATGTCTTTATTCTCTAGTATATGTTAAGTTCTTTGCAGAATATAGAAAGCTTTGCATAAGTTGTTTGCTTTCACATCACATTGCTACACAGCAGATATTTAAGTTGTTGGATTGAGCTTCTGTTTAGAATTGAGTTGGCACATGCCGTTAAAAAGCTAAAATAGTGTGTTTGTGTAAATATCTTTCCATGTGTGCCTGTAGGACATCCTCACATGAGAAGGTGGTGTCCATGCTCCAGGGCAGTGGTGCCATGCCCACTCTGGTAGTGGAAGACGGCCCGCCTACTTTCGCACTGGCAGAGCAAGACCTTGCAGGAGGCGGCATTCCCACAGAGCGTGCCCGCTCCCCGGTGCTCAGCTCCCTGCAGTGGGTGGCAGAGATTCTTCCCCCCAGTATCCGGGTTCAGGGCCGCACCTTCGGACAGCAGCTGGAGCACCTGCTGACCATCCAGGAGAGGTACACTATCTGCAAGGCCCTGGAGAACTTCTTCCAGCACAGGTGAGCAAGGGGCTTGAAAAATGAGTGGGAGAAGGGAAGGGGGAGTGGGGTGAGATAGATGGATGTGAGGAGATGTCCAAACAAGGAGGGACAGAGGGGTTACAGTTGGATCTGTTATATGCTTTTATATTAAATCATATTTGGCATGTAAGAAAGATTCTTCAAAGTTGAAACAACAGAGTCTGAGATATCCGAATTTTAAGTTACTAGTGTGTGTCAAGCTCTGAAACACTGAATCAACATACACTGCATTTCCCATAATGCAACCAGTACCATCATTTCATCACCCCCTCCCTGCTTGGTAAATGCCTTTTAAAGTTTGTAACACTCCTCGTAATGAGGAGTCTTGCCTTTATGTGTAAAATTGGTGGGGCGCCATTTTAATTGTGTGTCTAGTCTGCCATTAGTTGTTGTGGTCACATGGTTGACATCACCCATGAGCTTAACCTTAACCTGTGATTGAACAGCCAGGCGATCTCTGTCACCTTGCCTGTGTTTCCATGGCAACAGGAATGTTGACACTCTGATCGTGGATGTGTTCCCGGTGCTGGATACTCCAGCCAAACAGGTGATCTGGCAGTTTGTTTACCAGCTGCTGACGTATGAGGAGCAGGAGCACTGCCAGAGCAAGATCTCACGCTTCCTTGGATACAAAGCGCCAGGTGTGTGCACACAATCGTTCTTTTTAAATAATTGTTGGTGTGTATGTGCATTTTTTGAGGTCTATATATGTGTGAATGAAAAGGTGTCGTGTGTAAAAGATGGACGCTGTCAGTGGGATCTGTGCCTCTTCCTCTGCACTGCCATTATGTGTGTGTGTTCCAGTTCCACCACCGCCACCGCCTCCGCCTCCTCCTCCTGAGCCCGAGGTTGTCCCTGAGCCCCACCGACGTAGCAGCTCCATGAGGGTGACAGGGACCACGTACAGGAGCAGTGTGAGGGGACGTAGCTCCGATGACCTGGTCATCGGCACACACTTGGGAATGGGTACAGAATTTCACTGTTTTAATTATCATCCATAACAACAGTTGCGATCATAAACAAAGTCTTATTAAAACGGAAGTTCTGTATTTTTCAATGTTGACCCTATTTTCCTGTGTTTTGGGGTCTAGGTGACAAACGGTAGCAAACATTTTTGAAATTCGTCCAGTATTGAGCGAAACAGGCTGCAGTGTAACCAGCATGTGTGCACCCTACAGAGACAAACATTTTTGTTGTATAGTTAGAGAGCTCAGCGCTAACTCGTCTACTTGAGTTGTATTTCAGTCATACTAATGAATGTATTGTCATAGGCCTTCGTGCAGACACAGTGCTGGAGGCAGGGATGAGGCTGGCTCCAGGAGAGAGGCAGTCAGGAGACGGTACTTCCCTTCCAGAGACTCCCAACAACCTCACCAATGTATGTAACAAGGCCTTCATGGGAAAATATACATTATATCAATGTAGGACTCATCGTCATTGAAACCACTCTTTCTCGTTTTTTGTTTTGTTTGTTTTTTTCATTTCCACCATACAAGCTGTCAGCAGTGTACGCTGAACTGGAGAACATGTATTCATCCAAGAGGTCCAAGTCTCTGAAGAGTCGTCCTCCTCCCGCCCCTGAGAGTTTGCTAGATCTGGATCCTCCTTCCCGCACAGCCTCTCCAACGATACATGCTAACACAGGTAGCTGAAAGCATGAATTTACACTAAACTTACAACACCTGGATTTATATTTAACCAACATACTGTGTAAAATAACTACCTTACAGATCTGTTGAGTGCATGAATGAGAGTGGGAGGTTGTAGTGTAAGAGAAGGAGGATAACGGAATGTTAAAAAAGCACTGCAGTGCAAGAATGAGAAATCCCAAGGTAGCCAACCCATTTCTGACTCAACTGAATGTACTTGAATTCTACATTAACAGGATTTTTGTGATCTTATGTACATAGATATACAGCACAGAGGAGTCTCAAAAACATCCCGCTGCTTTCAGTCTTGTCTCAGCATGGCTGTAATGATTACTTTAAGTCGGTTTAGGACCTGCTGTGTAGGAAATGTCAGAGCTGGTATCACGGAATTTCATATGGAGCATTATTTTGCAGGTATATTAGGTAGAGGAAAGGCATTTTGTGTCGTTATACAATAGTCTAATATAGTCCAAAAACACTGAACTTTCGTTCACCAGAGGCATGCGATAAAAACAGAGTTTTCTTCATTCACCATAACACAGGGTAATTGCTGCACAGATGGTCATTTGGGGGATGAAGTATTCCATTATACATCTGAATTTCAGTAGAGAGACTGCACCTAATGTGAAGCTTCAGAGATTTAGCCGTCATCACTGTAGACTGTATATCTCTTCCTTATCTCAGGTAGCCGTAAAGGCCCGCCACCCCCTACATCCTGGCCTGAGCCTCTCCCCAGCCCCCCTACACCCCAGTTCTATCAATCGGGGCTGACGAGCCAGACCAGTGCGGAGTCCAACCCCTACATCAGCCTGGACAGTCCCCCTCCGTCACCTCCAGAGCCCCCGGACTACCCATCAAGCCCCCCTCCTCTCCGCAGCAACAAGCGGCGTTACACCTTCTCCAAACCACCGCGCTCAGAAGACACAGATCGCTTTCTGGATGCGCTGAGCGAGCAGCTGGGACAGAGGGTGGCCATCATTGATGACTTCCTGACTCCGGAGAACGACTATGAGGAGGTAGAGTCGCAGTTACATGAAATCTAAAGCCTCATTATGAAGTAAATATTAAAAAGAATTAGATTGGCTTCTGTTGATGTGTATTCAGTAACCATGTGCACATAGTCAGATGTTATCAGCCATCACATGTCTAAATCATGAACTTTGTGTGTGCGCATGCTGCACTTCTCTTATTATTTTACTGCTGCTGTACAAAAGGAAACTTAAGACAGTAGAGAAGCATCAGACAGTCATTTTGTTTGGTGTAGAAAGAAAAAATATTCTAGGGCCACATAGCTGAAATAGTCTTGTGAAAATATCTTTCTTTCATCATAGTCTCTGGTGAGAAGGGGTTAATTCTGCATGGTACACTAATTCCCTGCGGTATGTAAGCCTTGCATCCAAATGTGAAATAGGACAGACCCCTTGACACATACACATACAGAACGAGTACAGAACATACTGTCCTTTTAAAAGATGACAAAGTGAATCTTAAGATTGGCCTCACACAACAGATCTCTTTCCCTGTGTGTTGTCCTGTATAGTGTGTTGCAGTTAAGTTTTGTGGATTATCACTTTGACCTCAGAGAATCATTAAAAACACATCATGTGACCCACATATAAACAAAAGAGCAGCCTCACCATCAACATGTAGAACACACCATTAAAACCTGGGTTGATGCTAGAACTGATGTTTCCGGAGGGATATCATGGACCCCACTGTACTTGGCAAGAGTGCTAATTGTTTGTCCAGTCAAATGTTAGCGAGCAGATGTTGGGAGGGCAGGGGCACGAAATCCCTGGGATAAAGAAGAGCTTAACATCCAGGGGTATGTGGACAGGGGAGGAAAGCCGACAGAGGGCCCCCGCCTCTGCCACCCTCCCACCCTCCCTCTGGTTCTCTGATGGAGGATCAGAGCAAAGCACGGGTCAGTGCTAGAGGCTGATTAGGGGCTGTAGGATAGAGGCAGGCAGCTGAGAGTCAAGCTTGACTCTGTGGAGCATACTGGAGGCTTTATCAGGCCGAGAGAGGCAGGAAGAGCGGGTGAGAAGTGAGCAAGGGCCCACAGAAAATGTTGGAGAATAAGAGGGAAGGCACGAGGTCTGCAGGGTCCATGTCGACTGCTGAGTGCCGCTGTTGGCAGTCCTCCAGTGTCCACACACTCCTGGATCTGGAGTCTCCAACATGCTTTGCAGGCCTTGGCTCTCCTATTTAGAAAATGGAGGGCAGAAAAAGTTTTGTGACTGGGGTCAGATTTAATACTCTTGCATTGACTCACTAGAGCATTGACAGCTGATGACATGACAAACGAGCGCAGCAGTGTCCCTCCTCCGCTCCTCCAGCCCATCAATTCTAGCACCAACCTAAATCCTGCTGTCAGTCCCGGATTCATTGTCAGGACAAAAGCACAACAACTAAATGAAAATTAGTTTTACACATGATTTGCCTCAAGACATGTTGCTTACTTCTTTTGATGAGAGGAGCCGTAGAGTAAACTCTGGGTTGTTGATAGACACACACAAGCTGTCATTAAAG
This sequence comes from Epinephelus cyanopodus, assembly GCA_026686955.1. Lineage (NCBI taxonomy): Eukaryota > Metazoa > Chordata > Actinopteri > Perciformes > Serranidae > Epinephelus > Epinephelus cyanopodus. The sequence goes on from CM048929.1 coordinate 15,036,815, forward strand.
CTGTCACCAAACCTGCACATTGAATGTATGTCAAAAGTTTCCTTGTGTAATCATGTTTAAACAGCTCTAGCAAAGAAACATAGCAAGGAGATCTTGTAGAATCCCTCCAGTATGTATTTTAAGGTTAATGTTTGGGATGTTGTAGCCAATGAACTCATCTAACTTGCAATGTGTACCATTTTAACAAGTTCCACTTTGACATTAAAGGCCTAATGAAGTGTAATTGGTGTTAATGCCAGGATGTTGTGCAGATGGGCTTCCCAGATGAGGAGGATGACGATAATGAAGAGGAGTTGGGCGTGGATGAAGATGAAAATGGAGGATTTGTGGGCCCAGAGCTCAGCAGCCCGAGTGACGTTCAGAGCAGCAGTGGAGAAGAGAACGCCTCCTCCCTTACCTACTCTTCCTCTTCCGACCACATCCCTCCACCACCCATGACCCCTCCACCACCACCGCCTGTTCAGTTCAACGACCCGCCTCCTCCTCCGCCTCCACCTCCAGCACCTGCGCAGACTCAGTCTCAGCACCAACAACAGCAACAACAGCTCAACTACACCCCCGAACACTCTCCGAGAGCGTATGTGCCCATTCGCCGAAAATCTGGCCCTCCTCCTCCACCTCCTCCGCGCAGTAACCCACCACCTAAACGGCACTCCTTACATAAAGTGCTGCCCACAAGAGAGGACATTCAGGTCCGTGCTACCATACAAGAGCTAAAAGCCTACCAAGAGCAACAAGCTTACCAGGAGAGACAAGCCTATGAGGAGCAACAGGCATATAAGGAGAGGCAGGCGTATGAGGAGCAGAAAGCCTATGAAGAACAACTGATCCAAGAGCAGCAGGCTTACCAGGAGCAGCAGGCCTATCAGGAGAAAATGTTCAAGGAGAGACAGGCTTATGAAGAGCAGAAGGCGTATGAGGAGCAAAAAGCTTTTGAAGAGCAGCAATTGTACCAGGAGCAACAAGCCTACCAAGAGAGACAGGCATACGAGCAGCGCCAGGCCTACCAAGAACAAAAAGCATACGAACAGCGCCAAGCCTACAAGGAGCAAAAAGCTTTTGAGGAGCTTCAAGCCTACCAAGAGCAAAAAGCTTACGAAGAGCGTAAAGCTTATGAAGAGCAAAAAGCTTACGAAGAGCGGCAGGCCTACGAGGAGCAACAAGCATATCAGGAGCAACAGATCTACCAGAGCCACCACTCAATGCCTAACCAGCCAACGCAGCAGAAAGCCCACTCGCCACTGCCTCTTCAACAGCTCCACCAGTCCTTACCCCCACTCCCTTCTCCAGACTCCGCCCATCACCATGCTAACCATCCTCTTTATATGATGCGCCAAGCACAGCAGCAGCAGGCCCACCAGAGTCATCACCACCGCCGTCAGTCCCGTTCGGCCCCACCTCCACACCAGCCGTCGCCCCAACCAACAGCCCACCCGAGCCAACAAGGTCAATACGCTGAGGGCATCTACCAAAGCCATCAAGGCCTGAGGACGCAGGCCCACCACTCCTCTGCAGAGATGCTCCACCAGGTGCACCAAGCCCCACCCCATCATTCCTCTGCTGAGATGCTCCATCAGCTGCAACAATCCCAGGCCCACCACTCGTCTGCTGAGATGCTCCAGCAGATGCAACAAGCCCATGCCCACTACTCATCATCAGAGATGCTCCACCAAATCCACAAACCCAAGGCCCACCATTCCTCAACAGAGGTTCTGCACCAAGGTCACCAGATGCAGCAAATGCAGCCTCACCACTCCTCGACCGAACTTCTCCATCAAGTGCACCAGCTGCATCGGGGACAGCCGCACCATTCATCCACTGAGCTGCTCCATCAGATGCACAAAGCCCAGGCCCAACACTCCTCGACGGAGCTACTCCATCAAGCCCACCAGGTGCACCAAACTAAGCCCCATCACTCCTCCACTGAGCTGCTCCATCAAGCCCAGCAAGACCCACCATCCCTCCCAGTTCAGCTAACCCGGGACAGCCACTCCCATCAGAGTCGGAGAAGTCTCAAAAGTCATCATCAGACCCAAGTTTCACCGCAAGGGAGACACCAGGAACAGCAGATCCACCAAACTCATCACCCCCAGCCCACCAAACCATCTCCCCAAAGACCCCACTCTATCCAGCAGACCCACCACCACTCCAGCACACCTCAGATCCACCACATCCACCATATGACCCCGCAGCCCCCTCCACAGGACTACCAACACCAGATTCATGTCATCCACCCTCCCCAGCAGCCCCACAGGCCTCAGCCCCTTCTCTCCACCTTTCAGCCCCTTCAGCCGCACCAGCCCACCCTCTCCACTTTCCAGCCTCTGCCTCAACACCACCAATCCCAGCACCAAGTCCAGCCCTCCACCCAAGCCACCCGCCCGCAGTCCCAGCCCTCACATCACCTGCTGCAGTCGCAACACCAGCCCCAAACCCAGCCCCACCATAAGCAGCCTCATGGTCAGAGCCAGCCCCAGTCCCTCCCCCACTCACTATCAGACCCTTCAGAGCACCTAGAGCCCCCTCCGCCTCCACCGCTGCCTCCACCCTGCTCCCCTCCACCTTTGCCCAGGCCTTCGCTCTCCAGGATGGACTCCAACCACATGAGTGTGAAGAGGTTGCGCTGGGAGCAGGTGGAAAACTCAGAGGGGACTATCTGGGGACAGGTTAGCTTTATGGGGTTTGAACATAGGGAGCTAAGGCCTCTTTAAAGGGACAGTTCACCCCAAAATCAAAAATACATATTTTTCCCCCTACCTGTAGTGCTATTTATAAATCTAGATTGTTTTGGTGTGAGTTGCAGAGCATTGGACATATTGGCCGTAGAGATGTCTGCCTTCTCTCAAATATAATGGAACGAGATGGCGCTCGGCTTGTGGTGCTCAAAGCGCCAAAAAATACATTTGAAAAACTCGACAGCAATGTCTCTTTGCAGAAACCATGACCTGGTTACTCAAAATCAGTTTCATTTAGGAACCATTTTCTTTCTACTGAACTACACCTACAGAGGGAAGCAGACATCTACTGCTAGCTCGCTTAGCACCACTGAGCTAGCTAACATTACAGCTATATACGTTCAGCCGAGGAGAACACCATTAATGTTTACATCTCACTCTGTCACAAGCATGAGCCTCTTGTCCATGAGTAGACGCTTCCTTCTGCACGGTTATACAGTTGGTAGGTGTAGTTTGGAAGAAGGAAAATAGTTCCTACATTTGACTGCTCACCAAAAGGTCTCTAGTATATCTTAAGTAATGTTTGTTATAATATTTTTTTTGGCGCTTTGAGCACCACCATTTGCTTTATACTTGAGAGAAGGCAGACATCTCCTCGCCGATATCTCCACTCCAACAACTCACACTAAAACAATGTAGATTGATTTGGAGATGAAATGTCCTTTTAATTTTATACCAATTAGCATATGTTTTTATAATTTAATGATAACAGAAAGAGTCATGAACTTGTTATAAACATAGCAACATTTTTGCATGTCTTTGGTAGTTGGGAGCAAATTCTGACTATGAAAAACTGCATGACATGGTGAAGTATCTGGATCTGGAGCTGCACTTTGGGACACAGAAGCCCTCCAGTGAGTACAAGTGGCTGTATGCATATCTGCAGTGCTTTAAATGGAAGCACAGCTGAAGATCATAAGATGATATGTAAAGAATTCTGGAGTAATCAGTAAGCCCCACTTGTGTACACAGTATGTTACAACTTTTTTAACCAGAACAGAATATGCATTGTTATTTCCTAGCACATCATTATCCAGGCTCTTGGATCTCTGCCTTCTTGGAGTGTTATTATTTAGTCATTAAGTCGACAGTATTTCACCCCTGAATTTTGTCTGTCAGATCTGAAACAACACATCTTTTCAAAATTACTTATCCTAGGGCTTCTCTCATTTTTTCACCATATTTAAACGGGATCTAAGTCTATTCTGCACATGTGCTCCTTGCATTTGCTCTTAACCTGCTGCAAATAATATAAAATATACACAAAATCTTCATCCCCATTCATTTCTCTACTGTCTATTTTGACTACCATTTTTCTAACACTAATCAAATTTTTAGTGCCTGCTCCAGAGCCATCTCTCCTGCCAGAAACCTTCAAGAAGAAAGATGTGATTGAAATTCTGTCCCATAAGAAGGCTTACAATGCCTGTAAGTAAAAAGTTGTATAATGTATTTCCATTAGTCCAGATTTATGGGCTAATGTATGGATCAGCATTAGGAAGTTGTAATTCCTGTTTATGTTCTTTTTAACCCTCAGCCATCCTGATAGCTCACCTGAAGCTGTCTCCTGGCGAGCTGCGTCAGGTGCTGATGAACATGGTCAGTGATAGGCTGGAGCCATCCCACATCAAACAGCTGCTGCTGTACGCCCCCGATGCAGAGGAGGTCAAACAGTATGAAGCGTACAGACAGGACCCCAGCAAACTCAGCGAGCCAGACCAGTTTGTGTTGCAGGTACAGACCTGGCAGGGTGTGAATGTGTGGGTTGGTGGTGTGGATTACCTGCACCTGTGTGTATTTTTGTTCATCATCTCCTTCTTCTTTGCTTGTTGTGTGTGTTCTCTATCAGATGTTATCAGTACCAGAGTACAAGACCCGGCTGCAGAGCCTCCTCTTTAAGTGTTCCCTGCAGGAGAAGACGGAGGAGCTGAGGGGAGCATATGACTGTCTTTACAAGGCTTCGCTGGAGCTGAAGACAAGCAAGAAACTGGCTAAGATACTGGAGGTAGTCTACTGTTCAGCAAAGTACATAAAAATTAGAAAAAAGATGTTTTATGGTTATTAAAGTGCTCCTTTGCAACTTTATGTGATTCTAACAACACACGGCAAAAAGCAGCCTTCCACCTGCACTGTGGGAGAGGATGTTTTCAGATTAACAGGAAAGTGTGTTCACAAAATTATGTTTGTTTTTTCCTGAAACTTAATTTAGCCTTACCTTCATTGTTCATAAGTGCACATGAGATATCAAAGAAGCTGTGTCATTTAACATTTGTAGATGATTTAGTTGTTCGACAAGTTGTCTGCTTGCTGCATTCTGTCTTTCTTCAGTTCGTGTTGGCAATGGGGAACTACTTGAATAACAGCCAGCCTAAAACCAGCAAGACAACAGGCTTCAAGATCAACTTTCTCACAGAGGTACATCACACATTAATACGTATTTAAAGATACACTGTGCAGGGTTTCCTAAAAAGACAATCTACAGGCGACAACATACAAAAGTAATCCCTCTCAATCATCACTTATGACCTAGTAGAAGTGTGTAGCAGTGTATTTTTCTGCAGAGACTCTGCCCTCTGCCTGTATTTTTTTATTCCTTCGTATTTTCTGTGTATGGGCGTGTACCCCCACAGCACTCACGTGAGCTCTGGGCTTTAAAAAATGATAGCAGCCAGGTGCCAGACAGTAAGTAGCACACATCCAAGAGACACCGCTGAAAAAATGCAAAAATAGAGTGAGGCAAAACGCCAAACAAGAGTGAATGTGGGCTTGGCTTTTATTTTCACTTCTGCTGGCAAACGTGTTTAGGAGAAGAAGAAGATATACTTCATTAATCTCCGAGGGGAACTTCAATTTTTTTCACTCTGTTGTCATGTACACAGTCCCGAAATACACATACATGCACAAACAGGACTTATACGTGCAATAAATGGAGATACGTCAGAGCAAGGGGGCTGCATTTGACAGCGCCTCAAGCAGTTCGCAGTTAAGCGACTTGCTCAAAGGGTGGAACTGTCTCCTCTCCGGCTACCAGTACATGCTCCATATTTTGTCCATACAGGGACATGAGCCTTTGGTTCCCAAGCCAAATCCCAATGATCTGAGCTACTTCCATCCCAAATACAAATTCACAAATAGTAGCTGATATTTCTGTATAGTGTCAGGGTTTACATCAGCCAGCATGTGCCAGCTTTTAGCTGGTATCACGTGTCTGGCAGATGAAAAGCAGCCGAAATGTCCCGTAGGAAATATGCCAAATAGATGAATAAATTCATTAATACATGTGAAATAGCCCAATATTATGTTACCTATGATATCTGTTGCCAGGACAACCTAAATATAAACTTATTTTAAGACCAGATTTTTATTGTGGACAGATCTATTTATCCACAGAAGCAGTACAGAGTGTCTCACTGCCTCTTCAGATCACATACCACGTCCACACCGGTCACGTTGGCTTTAAGACATATGTATATAATTGTTCTATATGGCCAGAATTCTTGAACATTAATGGCCATATTGGCCATCAAAAAAAAAAAAGTCTAGTTCTAAGTCTGCAGAGTATTACTTTAAAACATGTGAGCAGATGTTTGTTTGTCCTTGTTTTCTTTCTAGTTGCATTATGCTTGTACAGTTAAATTGACAGTTGACCCCCAATTTCAAAACTACATGTTTTTCCTCTTACCTTTGGTGCTATTTGTCAATCTAGATTGTTTTGATGTGAGAGTTGCTGAGCACAGAAGGAAGCGTGCGTCTACTCATGGCTGTGAGGCTTGTGCTCGTGACAGCGTGAGATGTAAACATTAATCGCACCCTCCTTGGCTGAGATGCACACACGCAGTAGATGCACACTTCATTCTGCACACTCCACACTCCACACTGCACTTCATAAAAAACACACTTTATTTTGAAGTACTGTGAATTTCCAGGACAGACTTTTATTTTGAAGCGTTGTTTAGTGCTGTAGAGTGAATGACTAACAGAATGTACTGAACTGCGTGGACTTTGAACAAATGACTAAGGAGAAATCTGGACCCCCTGGAGGGACCAGATGGGAACCACTGTCCCATGAGCCAGGGATTTTGTGTGTAGTCTTATCTCTAGGATTTTGTGGGTTTTCTGTTTGTATTCCTCCTTGTCTCATGTTCATCCATGTTTAAGCTATTTCCTGTTTTATTTTGTAGATTCTTTCCTCATGTGTCATGTCCGGTTTAACTTCCTGTCTTTGCGTTTTCCCGCCTTAGTCTTTGTGAGCCCCGTCCTGATTAGCTTCACTCAACTGTCTTACTCCCCCAACTAGTACCTTTCCCTCATTCACCCAGCTACACACATGCCCTGCATTTCCAGCCAATCAGCTTCCTGCCTGTTCTTCTGCCTCATCACCTTACTTCCCCCGCCTGAACTCCTCTGCCTTTTTTTTTATCACCTGCACTTCATCTTCTCGTCAGACTAGTTTGTGTTTAAGTCCAGGTTTTCAGTTCAGTCTTGGTTGGATCCTCGACGTGGTTGTGTGATGTTAAGTTTCTGTTCCCCTGCAATAAAGAGTGATCTTTTTGAGCTCCTCAAGTCTGCTGTCTCCTGCATTTGGGTCCATCTGCTCCACACCACATAACACACTGATCTAGTTCCATTGTAGTCAAGAGAAGACAGACATCTCTATGGCTGATATCTCCCAACACCTGGCAACTCTCCTAAACAATCTAGAGCACTAAATAGCACCACAAGTAAGAGGAAAAATGTATTTTTGATTTTTGGGTGAACTGTCCCTTTAATAACTTCACTGTGTCCTTTGCAGTTGAGCACAACTAAAACAGTGGACGGGAAGTCGACGTTTCTACATATTCTGGTCAAGTCGTTATGTCACCACTTCCCTGATGTGTTGGATTTTTCTAAAGACTTAACAATGGTTCCTCTTGCAGCCAAAGGTAGATACATGTTTCTCTGACCTCTGCGCCACAGCTGTAGAACATTTTTCAATTTACTGAGCTCTTGTTCAAGAAAGTTTTTCAGTGGTTTTCAGCAATCTTTCCTCCTTATTTCTTTCTACAGTAAACCAGAGGACTATTACATCCGATATGAACGACCTACTTACGACCATCCAGGACATTCGCTCAGCCTGTCAGAAGATGCCTGCGACTGCTGAGGATCGCTTTGCTGTTGTCATGAGTGTATCCTTTACAAAGCTGCGAAGACAGCGCTGGGTTACATAGGCTGATGGAAAGAAAACAAGTGTAGTAGAAGAGATGAAACTTTTATGCCCCTTGACTCCAGTACGTGTAGAACTTCCTGGAGAACAGTCACCCCGCAGTCCAGTCTCTGGAGTCCCTGCAGCAGAGAGCTATGGAGGAGTTCGGCAAAACTGCATCTTACTTTGGAGAAGACAGCAAATCCACCAACACTGAGGCCTTCTTTGGTATCTTTGCTGAGTTCATTGGCAAATTTGAGGTGAGCAAAAACGATTTAAGCATTCATTTAGTCTAACAATTCCTCTAGTCCTACCTCTACAGTGTTACTGTCAAAACTAGTGTGTATGCATGTTTCCCTCTGTAGTTATTCATCATAATGCTTTAAAAAAAAACATCATAGTTCCTCAAAAAGCTTCTGATGCAGAATAGAAATGGCTGCAGATAAACACCTCTTTTGATTACCTCATTATGTCCTAGATTTTCTGTTCTGCCACTGTTTTGTTGTTAGAAAGGCTCTGCAGTGTTTTAAGTAATGAGCACAGCCTGCATTTCATCAGAGATGTAGAGAGAGTCTGCCAGGCTATGACCGTACTAATAATGAGCTACATACAGTAAATGGATCGGTGTGTTCACACTGAGCGTGGCAGGCCCCTCAGGAAGCCAGAGCTGAATACAGCATTTTCAAAGACAAATTTAGAACAAAGCACAACATTCAGATTTATTCAGTTCACATTCAGATTTCACGAGCATGCAGCCTCGGTGGACAAATTCAAAGGGCTTCTTGAAATCTGTTGTAATTATTTTACATTTCTATAAGGTTGTGTGTCCACGTGTCCATGCACATGTTTGCAGCTGGAGGTGCCCCCTAATGAAAAAAATTATGAAACATATCCTGCAAGTTTTGTTGTGATTGCACAAATAATTTCTAAATTATAGTCTAATTTGAGTCATGCCGATTCTTGGGAGGGATTTGTGGCGCCCACTAGTGGTCAATTTAAGTGAAACTCTCAGGGTATGTTTCAGGTTCTTATGTGGACGTATCCTACAAGTTTTGTGATGATTGGCCAAATGATTATAGAGTTAGGTCTGGTTATATGCTGAGTCATGCCCCTTTTGATGGTAATTCGTCAATATCTTTTGAAGGTATTGAGATATCAGCAAGCTTTGTGCAGCTTTTGATAATCTTGTTCCAATAATGATACACAGAAAATTTGGTAGTGAGCAGACCCACTGTTTAGGAGGAGAGGTTTAAAAAAAATACAATAAAATTCAAAATGGCGGAAAATCTATTCAGGTGGACTCCAACTGTTTTTCAGGCTTTTTTTGGGAAGACACACTGAGCTAGACTTGTGCATCAAATTTCAAGTTAATCAGATTGACAGTGGGAGGGGAGCGGCCTTTCCAAAATGGCATTTTGGGCCTTAATTACAGTGCCCCCATCAGGCTGACTTGGGTCATATTTCTTGGACATTATTATCACGGAACTTCCCATCATTTGTAAGACATTTTCAGTGTCTAGGATGTACCATGTTACGGTATGTTGTGTTTCTTAGGAAAAACAATGATCAGTTCAAACAAACCCTTCAGGCTTGAGCCCTTTAAAATAAAAATAAATGACGACACATGCACAACATAACAGCATATTCCACAAAATCTGCTAACAGACCCTGTTGTTTCTCTGCCACAGAGAGCTCTCAGTGATCAGCAAGCTGCAGAAAGCCAGAAGAGCCCAAGAAGCCCACGACTGGCCTCACCACTGGCCTGGTAACACACACACACACACACACACACACACACACGGAGATGACTACATACTTCATACAGTACATACACACGTCCACATGTCCTCTATACCACATGCACAAACACATACACGCGCACAATTTTGAGCAAAAAACAAGGTTTTATGTACTGTTTTTGGTAAATCAATGGAGGGAGGAGTTTTGAAACGAGGCAAAAGTGTCTTTTACATCAAAGATGGACAATTTAGCTTTATACCAGTGGTATAGTATATACTGTATATGCTAACAGAGTTTTGTCAAAGTCTAAAAGTGAAATGGTCTAGGCTGCTATACAGAAAACAACCTTGTTTGACAGTCAGGTATGTGTACTATTTGACAGACAGTTACTCAGTAACATCCCGTAGGTGAAGTTTTTTTTCCTCTAAGCCTGAGTGTAAGTGTGCTATTACAGTTCTGCAGTAAAGTCTTTGTTATATATCCACTAATAAGACATAGATTTACTAAAATGAATTTTAACCCAACATAGATATTTAATGAAAATACATTCAAATACTCATGGTGGTTTGGAAGAAACCACCAAAGCAGTTTCCTGTTAGTTTACATGTTGTGTATTTTTGTAAGCTGCCCACCACACTGAATGTAACATAAGTTCTTTACTGACTAAGTGTAGCTTATTTTCTTAAGTAAATATTCATCAGTCCTGATGACGGATTGTTTCATGTACTGCTTTGTATCTGTGCCTCACTGTCAGCAGATTTTCCAAATTCCTACCATGTCAGTTATAGTTTGTTTTTTTCTAAATGGTGTTGTTCTGACCTCTGATGTTATTAACATGTATATATGAGACGTCAGTGAGAAGTTGGACTTAGTACTTGTTTTTATAAAAGACACTTTTAACTGTTCCAAGGATCATTTTTAAGCAGTCTGCGGTCAGAAACAATAGGGATGCACTGAAACTATGAAATCCTGCGCCAATACCGATGTTTAAAATAACAACTTGGCTGATAATGGATACAATTTTTTGTTGTTGTTCATTTTGTTTTTGAAAAAAAGGAATATTTTGAAATCATCCATTACAGTATCTTTGAATGAGCACAAATTCAACCAGTGAAGTGACCTATAAAACCTTATTTCACATAAACAAAACAACCTCTTTTTGATAACTGCTTCAAAAGCCTTTTTACATTATATGATATATCATAATCCCTCCCTAATATCTATTTTATTTTTCTATGGAAACATCAACAAATTTCTCCTTCAGACAAGTTTCTCTCAAAAACTAAATGTTACAAGATTAAATGTGAACACATCATTAGACTGTTATAATTTAATAATAATAATAATAATAATAATAATGATAAGGACACAGAGAAAGGTCCATAATATGAAAGTAGACAGGCATCTATGTACAAAAGTAAGCTATAAAAAAATACAGTGTATATTTTACAAAAAAAAGACAAGAAATACCCAACACTACATGATGCAAGTTCATATGAAAAAGGCATAATTCAATAATTTACATGCATGAATGGATCATAATGTTACTTAAGCTGCCTTTAAATGGAACTCATGAGCTCATGGTTACGACATGGAAGTCATGTACACAGTATGTTTGGCGTATAAGTCGCGAGGAGATGCTGCCGGGCAGCAGCAACATGGACACTACTGTCTGCGTCTAAACGCCACTGAGGCTAACAGTTTAGTGAGCTAGTAAGCAAGGAATGCAGCCTAGAAGATGCAAAGGCGTAATTTTAAAGTGGAAAAGACAAGGCTGTTGGGAATATCAGACATTGTATAAAAATATGAACAATAGCTCAATACGACTAACATTACTATTTATTAAGTTACCATCCACAGAAATAATCAGTGGTCTCTGTCATTTCTGAAAACGTCAGCAAATAGGTCACAACTCATGAACTCAGAGTTCTCTGAAAATGTCCATTGTGAGGTTGTGTGTACCACAACAGGGGGCCCATTTGAAGGCAGCATCAATGCAAACTCCCATAGCTGTTGGTTTAGCCTCCAGCTGCTTCACTAGCTCTCCTTCCGCCAATTTTAACACAGATTCTTTGTTCACTTTGTAGAAAAAATAGGCTGCGTCCCCGATGCGTCTATAGCGGATTCACTGTCCTTCTGTTCCGAAGGCATCCTGGAGAAGATCTCTGTCTGTCCCAAACACCTTTTCTATTGTCCCTGGGATGATGGGATGCTGTTAATAATCGAGCTCTGCTTTTTAGCCTGTGCAAAACTGATGTGACACAACAGAAAAACATCATCCACTGCCTTTGACGAATGCTTATCAGCCAACGGCAGTCGAGACGAATATCGCCTGATACGATGTTCAGCTATAAATCGGTGCGTCCCTAACACACACTGATCGCAGGCTGCAGAAGGTGGATAATGTGGAGCTAACAGTGGGCAGTGTGCAATATGTGAATGTTTAGTTGTGTTCCACTGTTGGATATCATACTAAATATTATTATACTATATGAAACTATAACAGAGACATATTGTGTTTGTACTGTACAGAATGAGAGTGGATGTAAAGAAAACGGATACAGATGCCACATATGAAGCACTTTGTTACGTTCATGTATCATTTCTTTTATTGACTGTGTCAGTTATACGACTGAGAGGACAGCAGTGTCATTAAGTTTAGCGTAGCAGATGCAGCGTTTTATATACAAACTAATAATGCAGCTTCTTCTGAGATGTGCCAGTGCTCTGTAAAACATAAAGCTTAGTCCTCAAGTGATATTTTTAAACAGTAAGGCAAATTATTACAATAAGAATAACGTGCGCAGCTAGTAAAAACTTTGTTTTCTAATGGTCTCAGTTGTTTTATTTCCTGCTTAAATTACAGAATGTAAACCTCTAAAGCATCGCTGTCCATTTAAGGTCTATAAAGTGTTAAGTCTGTATTTTGTATTGTATCCTAACAATGCTGACAACTATAAAGAGTGGAATGAAATCTGCTTTCGCCTGGATGTCTTGAGTTTTTAAGATTTTTGATGTGACAACGATGGAAATTGGTTTGTCTTACAGAGAAATAATGCGTCCATTTGTGTATTATTGACAGGATGAGGGGGATCACGTCCACCTGTTTCTACATTTCCGTCAGCTCTTGTGATGCAGATTGTTATGTCCTTACAGCTGCTGCTGACACACCTGCTATTGCTACATCCATTTTACCTGTCTTGGTGCAGCAACATCTCACATTAACATCTGTTTTTGTGAGGCACACCTGTGAACAAACACACAGATACAGATATTGCCCTTACCTTGTTTTAATACATCACTGCCCACATCTTATGTTTGATTGGCATGAATTTAGATTAATTTTCAGCAATTATTTACCTGTCCCCTTATCCGCTGCAGCCTTTATTACTCTGTAAAGAGCAATAACTCCTTTACATTTTAACTAAACCTTGTAGTGCACGAGTCAAAGTGGAGTTTGATCTTTTGGCATGTGGCGGAAACTCTCAAGCCAAGCCTGATATTCCTGGGATCGCTTTCCTGTCATTTGTGACACGCTGTATTGTTTGGACTACTAAGCTCAAGGAATGATACAAACAACCTACTGAAAGGTGAGTGGATTTACCAGATAATACTATACAACAGACAGCATGAAGATAAGGTAAGAGGCTGACCTGTAGCACATACCTTAATTGCTGTAAAATTTGAATAGATTTATAATTAATGATTTAATGATGATGATTAAAGACATCAGAACATTTTTATGTGCCGTGACATGTGACACTGATATCTTCACATGCTGATAGAAGTGCAATTTACAGTGTATGTCTAGAATTAAATATTAACCTGCTTCAGCTTGTCAACAATTAACTGTCTATAGCAGCACAGCAGGTTAAAGGGACGGTTCAGCCGCAAAATAGAAAACACACATTTTTCCTCTTTCCTGTAGTGCTATTTATCAGTCTTGACTGTTTTGGTGTGAGTTGCTAAGTGTTGGAGGTATCAGCCATATCCACCTCATATATGAGACTTGCTCACTAGCACTAGCACAGCACTAGCTCATCTAGTACAGACAAGGAGGACGCCTTTGATGTTTATGCTGCGTTTGTTTTGTAGTCGGAAGTGGGAATGACGTCACCTCTGAGTTGACAACAGTTTTTGCGTTCTAGTTGACAACAGTGGACAAGTTAGAAAAAAACATGGACACCGGCAAGAAAGCGTTTGTTGCCCTTGTACTTTAGGAGTATAGACAGCTTCAGAACCATCATGCACAACTGATGAACGCCGCAGATGAGGCTGACCTAGTGTAAAACAAATAAGATGAAATTGCTTTAAACAGTACTTTAGCAGAGTGTTGACTCACTATGTATGTGACCGGCAGCCATCTTGAATTCGTAAGTCGGGGTTGATGCGGTTGCTCCGAGTTTCTGAATTGAAAATCCGATCTCAGGGTTTCGAGTTTAAACTTCCGACTGGGAACTGGGAATTTCTGACCTCCGAGTACAAAACAACCACACCATTACATCTCACTCTGTCAGGAGAACAAGCTCTCGTCCATGAGTAGATGCACACTTCCTTCTGCACGGTCATAAGGTTGGCGGCTGTAGTATTGTTAAAAGAAAAAAGTTCCTACTTGAAACTGCTCACAACAATGTCTGTGGATTATCTTGAGTAACCAGGTCATGATTTCTGTAAAGAGACATCTTACACTACAGGTAAGAGAAAAAACATGTTTGTTTTAGGGGTGACCTGTCCCTTTAACAATCACCTCTCCAGTAACTGACAAATTGTAATATTATGTAAGTTGATAAGAAAATTCTGGCTTTGATTTTTGCTTTAGATTGTGATAACTGTGTGTCTCACTCTGTGTGTCTTGACTCTTAACTTGTCTGTGTTGGAAAAAATTCTTAAAATAGGTTCACAATTCTGGGCGTCTGTGTCTTAGTGGATAGAGCAGGCGCCCATGCGCAAGGCTGTTGCCGCAGTGACTCGGGCTCGACTCCAGCCTGTGGTCCCTTGCTGCATGTCATTCCCTCTCTCTCCCCCCTCCACTCTGAGCATTCCTATAAACTAAAGGCAAAAATACCAATAAAAAAATATCGTAAAATAAATAAATAAGTTCACAATTTTTCACAATTTGTGTCTTAAAACACTCATCAGTTGCAACAGCTTTTCCTTCATGTAATCGTTCCTTCCGTTCATACAGGCTATTAAGAGATTGCTTCCAAAGTTAAAGCCTTTTTAATATGAAATGTCCACTTTTTTCATTTTAATTAATGAGGCATTAAGTTTGATAAACTCTTCTGTTTTGTCGAATCTGTTTATGAATATAACCACAGGCAATCTTTAAAATAAATAGTGGAGAGGTAGAGAATAAGAAATGGAAGCTTAGTTACCTTAATAAAACTGTTGTACTTTTGTCATCACCTTGGAAACGTAAAGATTAAACAGTCTTGATATTTGATTACCATTCTCACTATCACAGCAAGGGGCAGAATATGTTAATTTTTCTGATTCCAGATGACCATTGACGCCACCACCACGACCCCCTCTCCAACGCCCTCTCCAGGGGGCAAAACCACTCTGGGTACTGTGGATATCGTGGTGCTGGTAGTTTACTTCCTGCTGGTTCTGGCTGTTGGCTTCTGGGTAAGTACAGGGGGAAACAGGTCTCAGTTCTTAAGACCAGTATTTTTACGTAGTTCACTATTTCCTGTCAGAAAAACGAAACACTGTGGTGTATGGACAATTTTTCCAGGTTAGGAAATGAGAAGTATCGGCTTTAACTCTAAATGTACTGCACACAGCCAGGTATAAGCAGGTCTCCGAGGGTTTCTGCTCTACATTTGCACATTTGTTAATATGTGACTGCATGTAACTGACACAACTGCAGAAAAGGACATTGATGTTTTGTAGTAGAAGATAACGAGAAAGCCTTGGTAGAAGATGTGAGGAATTTAGATTTTCCGCAACAGAATATTTAAATATATTCATGTAGGATCGTTTATACATGAAAAGGTTTTAAAATGCTTTACAATCATTTTGCTGGAAATGAATCCATTCTCCTCCTTTCCTCTGGGACCTTGCTGCATGGATCCACTCTGATTCATCTCCAACTCTCTCAGCTGTGCTTGTTTTTGACAACACCTTGAATGAATGAACATCAACAATCATTCAATGACTTGAGCTGAATAAATTAGAATATCAACAAGCTGTGGTGGCAGATTTTAGCACGTGTTGCAGCACTTGTTGGAGCTGGCCTGTCACTTAGTTTGGGATCGGTTCTGATGCCTTCCAAGGTGTTGTCAATCAACCAGTGGTGGAAAGTAAACAAGTGCGTTCACTCAAACGCTGTGCAAAAGTACAAGTTTGAGGTATTTTCACATAATACAACTTTAAATTATTCCACTACATTTGTCTGACAGCTTTAGTTCCTTTGCAGATTACAGCCTGTCATACCCTACTGGGATCAATATTTCTCCTGCTATTGTATGTATAAGAGCTTTCTCATTTTTCTGCCAGTCCATGTGGAGAACGAAGCGCAGCACGGTGGATGGATACTTCCTGGCTGGGAAGAACATGACCTGGTGGCCAGTGAGTCAAACAGACTGTTAGACTTGTCGAAACTAACTGTAGCGTTCTAGAGCTTGGGTCTTCAACAGGGGGTCTGCAACCCTTAGGAGGTTCTCCGAGTTACAGCAGGGGGTGGGCGTCAAATTATTGATTTGGAGTTTAACTTTAAATTAATAAATTGACAATTTTTTAAGCAAAATCTACCTGAAAATACAAATTAATTTACAGTACACAAACCTGATGACAGGCTAACTGTTACCCATGAATTTTATGTATTTTTCGGTCGTTTTATTTTGCTATGTAATCATTTTCTGTCTCCTTGTGGTTGTTTTGTGTCTTTTTGTAGTGTCATTGTGTCTCTCTGTGGTTGTTTTGACCGTTCTTGTAGTTGTTTTGTGTCTCTTTGTAGCTCCTTTGCATCTCTTTGTTGTCATTTTGAGTCTCCTACTGATCAGTACATGTTAATTTGGGTGACATTGTACAGGTAGAGGCTCGGGAACCCCCTGGGCCTGTGGCAAGTAGGCCCGTTCAGTAGTTCAGAGAGTCCAAAATACCATCCACTTCAGAGACAAAGCATGGTGTATAAAAACATGAATCTGTCAACAATTATTATTTTAAAAGTTGAGTATTGTATGCACCGTAAAAGGGTATCTTTTTACATGGCACTTTAGGCTGCCCCACATGTTGTAGGCCCAGTGTAATATGCAGTTCAATTTATACTATATATGCAGTGAGGCGTCCCCGCTCTGTCTGTCTTTAAGCTGAGGGGTCCTTGGCCTGATAAATGTTGAAGACCCTTGCTCTAGAGCAACTTTGAACTGCAGAACATTTGGCCTCCATCTAACTTTTAAAGTGAACTCCCGACACGGTCCTAATTCTGACTCTTTAATCTATATTTAGGTGGGTGCATCGCTGTTTGCCAGTAACATTGGCAGCGGGCATTTCATTGGCCTGGCAGGGTCAGGAGCTGCAGCAGGAATTGGGGCGATTGCCTACGAGTGGAATGTAAGAGATTGCATCCACCCTCTGTAGACTGTAATGTAAAATCAAGTTTAATAGGAACTCGGCTGTTGTTTATAAAGTATTCAGAGTTCATATTTGGTGATTAACAGGGTATGCTGATGGTGCTGCTGCTGGGGTGGCTCTTCCTGCCCATTTATATCTCCTCTGGGGTGAGGGCGTCTACACGTGAAACATCACACACATACACATGTGCACTCGCATATATATTTTTTCCTTTCTGCTTATTTATCTTTCATCTCTTTCATCTCCAGGTGATGACCATGCCAGAATACTTGCAGCGGCGGTTTGGTGGTAGAAGAACACAGTTATTTATAGCTGTCCTGTCCTTATTTATTTACATCTTTACAAAGATATCGGTATGACGCAAATCCGCAATAATCCAGTGTTTCTGTGCTGTAACATGTAGTGTGAGTGTGTGTGTGTTTGTGTTTCTGGCCAGGTGGACATGTACGCTGGTGCTCTGTTCATTCAGCTCGCCTTACAGTGGGACATCTACCTTGCTATTGTGCTGCTGCTGTCAATCACTGCTCTCTACACCGTAGCAGGTGACCTCCTTCACTCGCCTTTTTAAAAACATCTCACTTACAAATTAGAGATGGAAGTGCTGTTTACTGCTTGTTCTGTGTGTCACTGACTGTTGTGTGTTGTTTCCTCAGGTGGTCTGGCTGCAGTTATCTACACAGATGCTGCTCAAACTGCCATCATGCTGGCGGGAGCTCTCACCCTCATGGGCTTCAGTAAGTCAGATCCGACTGCACATGACACCCTTCCGTCACCAGCACTTTGTGTTCCAGTTTATCTGACCCTGCTGTCCCCCTGTTGAGGCTTTGTGGAGGTGGGAGGCTGGGATGCTCTGATGGACGGATACGCCAATGCCATCCCTTCTGTCCGTGTGCCAAACTCGACCTGTGGTATCCCTCGAGATGATGCTTTCCACCTATTCAGAGACCCGGTGAACTCTGACCTGCCTTGGCCTGGGGTCATCATCGGCATGTCCATCCCCAGTATTTGGTACTGGTGCTCTGACCAGGTGCTGTAATAAAAGTGAACCTTTTTGTGTGGCTTTTTTTAAACAAATTAGAGAAAATGAAGAAAAGACAATTAGTGCTGCAGTAAGTAAAAATGTCCACATAGTATATAGAAGAGTAAAATCAGATATCACAAATTAGGATATACATATAAAAAGGCCTTCTGAAACGAATACTTAATCCACCAAATGGCCATTTATATGTCAATTACTTACAACATATTACATTGAATATGTGAACAAAACTTCAACAAACAACAAACTTAACAACAGCAAACTCTTGAGAACTTGTGCGGTATAATCCAAGTCTCATTTATCCGGTCGTATCCTCAGTACTTCCCAAACAGACGGCCCTTTCCGACGGGGAATTGAACAGAGTGTGAAACTTAATCTATGCTTTTCTCAAAGCCAGACTTCACTGACAAAAACTGTAATTTTGCTTTGTTGGTAAAACACAGGAGTTGCTGGTTTATCGCTGCCTCAACCAGTTAGTTTGTGTTTTTCTGTGACTTTGGCATTTTAAAGGGTTGGTTCAGATTCAGCAAGTCACACAATAACAAAAAAACAAACTAAGAGTTGTCTTGCTTTGGTCTGAATCAGGGACTAATTTTGTTATAAAGTTGCATAATTGCCTAGAGTTGGTTTGTGGTCTCACGGCAGCATTTACAAGTGGACCAGAACAAATGCCTTGTGCAAGAAAGCTGCTCTTGATTAGTCAGAATTTCCATGCAGGAAATAAACAAAACGTTGAAGAAGAGAACACTTGCAAGATAAATGTGACACTTTCTAATGTCACAATGGAGAGACAGCAACGCAGGTTGATTTTAGCGCTGCTCATCGTGGACTACATTGCTGTCATTGTTCATTTTAGGCAAACCATACAGTTTGAAAACGAGGCGCAGCTCCAACTAAAAACAATGTTTTGATGCATTGGATGTGCTGAATGTGCATATTAAGGCAGTACAGGAGGAGGTGCACATTAATAATCCTCCAGGACTGTAACATGCTCATGTTTAACCCAAACAATGTGTCATGTGACTGCAGTTGGTTCGGATCGAGGTCGGAACACGTTCTCACCACAAACAAACTGCACCAGAGTTTGTACGTAAGCAGACTGAGACCACCTCTTCAAGAAGGTCTCAGTCTGGTTGTTTTGACACACCCCTGAGTGTGATTGCTGTGTTCACACCTGCCCAGACGAACTGCACTTAGGGGGCAAATGAACTTGAGTTTACTTGAACTGAACCAAACAGGGCAGGTGTGAGAGCACAACTGATGGAGGCAGTGGTAGACCAGCAGCTCTCATGTTTAGAAAGGTAAAATTACTGTATTTGTCAATGGAGTCTGGCTTTAGGTTTTGCTTTCTGCTGGGCTCCCCGTCAGAAAGCGTTGTCTGTTTGGGAAGTACTGAACATGCGACTGCATGAATGAGATTATCCACTTTTTGGATTCTCAAGGGAAACAAAGTTTTCTTCACAAATAACAAGTTACACAGGATGAACAACTGACACCAACAGTCACTTGAGGGTTATGTATTCCTTTAATTCTCAATTTTAACTAGATTATATGCCTGAGCTCTACAGAGAAGACTGTCTCGGGCATAGGGTCCCAGAGTTGAAAACATGGATATAAAAAATATATTCCTATTTATTTCACTTGTAAAATGTCACAAGGTCTTTCATCTATAAAAGATGAAAAAGTAATTTAATGCGTCTCCATCTTGTTTATGCTTTTCTACAAAACCCCTCTGAAGTTAAGTATGAAAGAGTCTTCATCGAAAAACCCCCATCTCAAGTATTTGGCATGTTTTGCTCCTCAAAGAGGTTAAAAATTCCTTTTGTACAATATCAGAGGGTCTGTTTTCCAAGCAGCCAAACCTGAGACAACAGAGGACATGAGTAGTTTTAATAAGCTATGCCTGGCTTCTCACTTCAACACTATCAGTATCTAATGTGTGCATATAACCCTTGATACCTGCCAGATTGAGCAATAACTACAAGCTATATGCTTTCCTTATCCGTTCTGATTGAATGTACTGACATGCTGCTGCATCTCATAAGTTTTAACCAGCTCTTCCTGTGAGTTAACGAAGTGTCCACTATGATTCTCTGCAGGTCATTGTCCAGCGGTCTTTGGCTGCTAAGACCCTGACCCATGCAAAAGGAGGATCGCTCCTGGCTGCTTATCTGAAGATCCTGCCTTTCTTTGCAGTCATGCTGCCTGGCATGATCAGCAGGATACTTTATACAGGTACCAGATGAAATGTGTGTTTTATTAATCAAGCCAGCAGCTACGAAATGTCCTTCATATACACTATACATACAGTATGAAACTATATATTACTTCTGTTAAAAGTCCTCATGTAAGTAATGGGTATCGTCAATACTGGACAGACTGGTCGCATTCAGGTTGTGTTGATGAGTTGTGGTTAATGCTTAAAGGTATCCTGTGCAGTTTTTTATCTAAATCTTAAAAGTAATCCCTCTCAGTCATCACTTATGACTCAATACAAGTGTGTGTCAGAGTATGTATTCGCAGAGACCCTGTCCTCTGCCTGTAAAAAAAAACAGGAGTGTTAGCAGCGTTACACATCCAAGAAAAAGAAGCATAATGCACTCATTTATGACAGGGGTCAGCAACCTTTACTATTATAAGACACATTATTGGCCAAAAATAAAATGAAAAAGTCTGTCTGGAGCTGCAAAACATATTTTACTAAAGGTAACAGCCTATTAAGTCTCAATTAGCCCATATACATTATGAGCATGACAATGAAATGAGCATTCATTAATATGATTTACTACAAGGTGGCTTCTCTGCAGTGGGCTATTTATGATTATTTAGTACTATAACTTGCTTATTATTATGGAAGTGTATTGCATTCACTTGACAAATAAAAATAGCCCTGTTTTTCTGAATAATTTTTTCTGTTTTTTGGAGTAATTTTTTTTTCCTTTCTGTTTTTTGGTGTAATATTTTCTGTTTTTCTGGGTATTTTTTTCCCTGTTTTTCATAGTAATTTGTTTCTGTTTTTTGTGGTAATAAAAAAAAAAATTCTTAACAAGGAGACAAGATACTTCAAAATCTCGCAAGAAGCTCCCACCTGGCAGCTGTAAGTGAAGTCGACAAACTAATGATAACACCATCCATATGACTTAAAGACAAGAGTATTTCCCAGTGTCCCAGTGTCTCAACCCAAAACAAAGTAAATTGGATTAAACTAAACAAGCGGGTCATGTTTGCTTCCAGTATATATCTCAAGAAAGGAATGAAAGCGTCTGTTGTTCCATTGCTCTCTTAACTCAAAAATACTCAGAAAAACAGAAAAAATTACCCCAAAAACAAACAAAAAAATACCACGATAAACAGAAACAAAATTACAGCGAAAAACAAACAAAAATACCACGAAAAACAGAAAAAAATACTCAGAAAAACAGAAAAAAATTACTCAATAAAACAGATTTTTATTAAATTTGTCAAGTGAATGCAATACGCTTCCATATATTATAACTCCTCTAAGACTACTAATTTTTTTGGATTTGGAATCCACAGCTAACCTTGCTAAAGAGACTCCAGGCAGTCACCGCCACTGAAGTTAAGCAAAATTTAGAGGGAAAGGCACGAGGTAGTAGGTGTATGACACACATTTAAGTTGATGAAATGTTAAAACATTTTTTTATTCGATGTATAGGCTACACAACTTCACAACTGTAGAATGCAGTAATCACTTTAGGCCTGCAACAATGACAAACGTACATCTGATTTTATGTCAGAGCCACAGCAGGGAGCCAGTGGAGAGGGTCTAAAGAGCAGCATGTGGCTCCAGAGCTGCAGGTTGCCTACCCCTGACTTTTTTTTTTAATAAATGAAAGAGATAACAGTCTCTGTAATTCAGAAAAAAAAATGAGATTCTTCAAGATTATTTTTTCAGTAATTCATGGAACAAAAGCAGGATTTTTTTTCCCCATGAAAACTTTCCTCCGAATTTTGAATTCTTGTTAAACTTGAGAAAAAGAGGGCAAATATTTTTTTCTCAAGTGAACACATGCTTTCGTACATGAGAGGATGGGGATGAATAGTGATGCAGAGTTGGCCTGTTTTCTATTGGACAGGTAGGTGCCGGAAGGTTAGCTTAGTTAGCTTTCTGTGTAAATGAGCGTTCCTACAACAGCAGCAAAGTTACACTATGCAGGATTGTCGGTTACTGTTTGTAAAATTACCTGTGAATTTTTTTTTTTGCTTTTTTGTTGTGTCTCTTGGATGCTTATGGTCTGTCACCTGGTCGCTACCTTTTTATAAAGCCCCATCTTCACCCGAGAGCTGCTGGGGCACATGCCTATAAACATGAAATGTGAAGACAATAAGAAAATACAGGCACAAGGCCGAGTCTCTGCAGAAAAATACACCATCACACCCTTCTAGCTGGCCATTATTGATTATTGAGAGAGATTACTTTTGTATGCGTCTACACATTGTTTTTGAAAATCCTGCATATTTTATCTTTAAAAAGTGGTGCGGTTAAATAGATTGAACTGGATGTGTCATTGTGGATATTCATGATATTTTGTAGATGATGTGGCGTGTGCAGACCCTGAGGCGTGTAAGAGCATTTGTGGCAACCCAGTGGGTTGTACAGATACCGCCTACGCCAGACTGGTCATGGAGCTGCTGCCTACAGGTGAGAGACTTTTTCATTTTTTACACCTCCTGTTCTGCCCTTCGCGCTCTACATACTCTCCATAGAGTCACTTTTTGCCGATCTCTGATTGTTTTCCCTCCCAGGGCTGCGAGGTTTGATGATGGCGGTTATGATCGCTGCCCTCATGTCCTCTCTGACCTCCATCTTCAACAGTGCCAGCACCATTTTCACCATGGATCTATGGAAGACTTTTAGATCCCGTGCATCTGAATGGGAACTCATGATTGTGGGCAGGTATGTGACCATATGTGGCGTAACATGGTTAGAGCATGTATGCTTTATACTGCAGAACTGCTTTGGGCCTGCACAATTTTAACATGTCAGCAAGTTGCACACACTTTAAAAAACTCTCGACAGTGGGTCTCTCTGCTGTCTGCTTTTTCCACTGATGCCTAGAGTTACAGGTTAAAGGGTTATACATAATGTAGAAAATTTCATTCCCACTTAGACCATCTACAATTAAGTATAAACCATGTACGGCATTGTAATGCTCTGTGAGTGAAATCATCCACCATATTGCGTATTAAATTATTACATTTTCTGTCATGCTCACCCAAACCATAACCCCTCTTTCCACATATTCCTACTGTAAGTAATGACTTCACCAGATTTTCTTTTCTAGCCAGCACACACACTCCTTCATTACAGTCTTTGCAGATCTGAACTGAATTATTCGGCGTTAAAAACACTATTATTTTTTTCATGTGCGTGCTGCAGGGTGTTTGTGCTCGTGCTGGTGGTGGTGTCCGTGCTGTGGATTCCCGTCGTCCAGGCCAGTCAGGGTGGGCAGCTTTTCATCTACATCCAGTCCATCAGCACCTACCTGCAGCCCCCAGTCTCCATCATCTTCCTCACAGGGTGCTTCTGGAAGAGGACTAATGAGAAGGTAAGGTGGTGATCGCTCCAAGAGTTGCTGAGTGTCGTAGATATCAGCTGTGGAGATGATGTAGAAATCACGACCCGGTTACTCAAGATATTCCTCGGACCTTGTTGTGAGTTTCATGTAGTTTCATGTAGGAACTATTTTCCCTCTCCCAACGACACCTGCCAAATGTACTATCAGAAATAATGCATTGATATTTA
The DNA here is from genome assembly GCA_026686955.1 of Epinephelus cyanopodus. Classification (NCBI taxonomy): domain Eukaryota; kingdom Metazoa; phylum Chordata; class Actinopteri; order Perciformes; family Serranidae; genus Epinephelus; species Epinephelus cyanopodus. Next base: position 15,060,856 of record CM048929.1, read on the forward strand.
TTTCTTTTTTAAGATATTTTTGGGGGCATTTTAGCTTTTAATTGATAGGACAGTCAAGCGTGAAAGGGGGAGAGAGAGAGAGGGGAGCACTTGATTTCCTGATGTGATTAGATGATGAAAGCTGCATTGAAACAACTGCGACTAAATGCATGTGTGTTTGTGCTCAGGGTGCATTCTGGGGCCTGGTTATCGGCCTGTTGGTGGGCTGCATCCGCATGTTGTTGGACTTTATTTACCCCGCACCCCTGTGCCACGAGGAGGATGACAGACCTGAGGTGCTGAAGCACGTCCATTACCTGTACTTCTCCATGCTGCTGTCCTTCCTCACCCTGGCTGTGGTGGTTGCAGTCAGCCTGGCTACAGAGGAGCCCAAACCGGAGCAGGTGAAGCCACGAAATCACGCTGAATTTGAAGTGTGACCAATGTATCATCATCTGGGTCTTTCAGAGAAGTACATCTGCCTTTTTGCTATAATTCACACCTGACTAACAGTATGAGCAGCTTTAGGTGCCAGTCAGACATATACTGATTCCTTCTGAAACGTTTACAGGAGAATAAATTTGTAAGTTATGTTTTACATGTTTTTTTTTTTCCTTCATCAGATTAGTCGTCTCACCTGGTTCACAAGGTTTGACCCAGTGGAGCCCAAAGAGCAGGTCTTTTCAGTGGAACGCAGCATTAAAAGCTTAGAAGTGGTCACTAGTCAGACAAATGATTTGGGAGTCACTGAAGAGAACAGCAATGGAAAAGCATGTCATCACAGGAAAGGTGGGTCTCTGTCCTGCTTTGCCATTAGACTTTTCCATGTGACAATATGTCAGTCTTGCCAGTGAACGCACCCTCTCCACTATTCAGTGTCTCTCTTTCCCTCCTGAACCATCCAGACTCTTCATCCTCTGTGTCCAGTGTCCAGAGCCAGTCCAAGCTGATGTCTGCCCTCTACTGGCTGTGTGGGATGGAGAAGAGGAAGGAGGGAGATGATAATGCCGTGACGCCTCCTTCACCTGAACAGGCTATCTGTTCTCTGGAGGAAAAGCCACGGCTACGACTCATTATCAACGTCAACCTCCTCATTTGCCTCTCTGTAACTGCCTTCATCATCGGCTACTGGGCTTAACAGGCGGGTCATGACACTCTCAATGGACACATGGTGTGTGGGGTGGAGAGAAGGGTGTGTGCATATTGTAACGTGTTTTGTTTTTCTTTAAGTATGAGAAGAAGTTGGACTTTCTTCTTGCTCCAGTCTTAAAACTGACAGTAAAATGAGATAAGTGACACCATTTCCTTCAAAACACACAGTGACTTGCCATTTTTCACTTGTCAAACAAATCATATGACAAATGTTGCTCATCTGAAGCATGATTTTATGACACTGGTGCCTGAAATAGGATCTTAATCTTGCAATCATACATGGAAGGAATGCTTAAGTCAATTTAATAAAAGCTCCATTTACACTGTCATTTGGTGAATTAATAACAGCTGAAAAACATTTCCAAGCTGACTATAATGACTGATGGCAGGCGACTTCTTTTTCACGCTTTGCATCCAGCTTTGATTGAGGAACAATTGCGCTTTGACAAAATGACAAATAACTGCCGAGAAGAAGCTGTAAAATGTTGAACAACCTTTAATTATCAAGAGTAATGATGCATTGTATGATGCATTATGTGCAGAAAAGCCAACATAAAAATGCTGAGAAGAAATTTAAAAAAAAAAAAAACAATCAAAGAGCTGAAAACACCCCAAGAAGGTAAAGATTGTCAGCCGTAGTAAAAAATTATACACAAAGAAGAATTTGGCTGTATTTGGTCAGAGCTTTGAGCTTTGAGTGGGAGTGATCGGTTACAAGCTTTGTATTGAAAACACATTTATCACAATCAATCTATTAGAAAAATCCCTTTTAATGTTGAAAGCTAATCTTTGAGCTTTGGTAAATCAAGTCTGTTGAAATCAAATAAAATTCAGATGGCAAACAAAATAAAATCCTACCTCACTTGTTTACTAGAAGGAAAACTATCTGGAAAATGATGGGCTGTGGAGAGGACGCCACTGGAAGACAACTGCATGTTATATTGCACAAAATATTTGGTCATTAACAACCACGATAAAGCAGAGCAGCTCTAAATTTTCATAGAATTTCCTTTGGCCCATATCCATTTCTTTGGTCCTTTACACTGGTATGTATCGTGAAGTGTGCGACAATAATTGTAAAGCCCTTCTAAGCTGAATGTCGCATTTAGGCAGCTGAAACGGACAAATTGGAAAATGATAAATAGATCATCAGTGGCGGGCTAACACTCAAATATCTCCACACAACTCTGCTGAATAAAAAAAATACTAGATGTCGAGTCTTTGTGGTGCTAAAAGCAGATTCACAGATTCCCGTCTCCGAAAACATTCAGCATTGAACTTTTAGTATCGATAGGATTTATAAAAAAAACAAGGAGACGAGTGAAAGCTTAGCACCCTTTGACTTCAGCTCTTATGTGTTCAGGTTATGTTTATACATTTACGCTCTGCAGTCCATTCTTAAAATACCCAGCAGTATATAGAACAAAGGGAGTTTGATATGATGTCTAATAGCTGGACAGGAGTTTTGAGGTTTCTGGTTTTAGTCTCAGCAAAACAGAACAAAAGGCAGCCTTTTTTTTTTTTTTGTCCCCAGAAGCAGTCTGAGCATCATGTGAGTGGAGCGCGAAGAGCTGGAGTGAACTGATGCATTTGAGTTACCTGTCTGATATTTTAATTCTTAACATTCAAATGTGTGACTTGGACCAGCTGTGTGAAGGAGGATGCCTCTTTTTCTTCACAGAGCGGTGAACTCTGTTGGATCTCAGGTTCAGGGGGCGGGGGTGGGGTGTCGGCGGGCTCTTGACCAGCAGAGCTCTCCCCTTGTTGGTCCGCAATCACTTCAGGGATGAAGGCTCGCCCGAGCCCCTTCAGTGACAGGCCTCCGTCTATGCAGGAAAATCAGGGGGACAGATCAGCAAATAAATCAGCTTAGACACATCTTGAACTTGAGCTCAAGCAACGAACCAAACTTATAATAGCCACACACACACGCGCCACCTTAACACACTCGGTAAGACACCAAGGATTGATCCTTCTGCAGTGCCAGTTAAAGGGATACTTTGCCGATTTTTAACCAGCTTTGTGTCATAACAATGTGCATAGTATGTGTACATGAACTATGTTAAACTCCCCTCCATCTTACCAGCGCCCCGAACTCCCTGCTCATTTGCCAGCAAAAACGCGCCGGATGATGTTTCAACTTCCAGTTAAATGCTTCTGCCCAAACAGCAGCAAGAGCAGCGTAAATGTCACCACGACCACATGGCCCATACAAACGCAAACTATCCAAAGGAGATTGATATCACAGAGGACTGATGAATGTCTTTCAGAATTACATAAAATTATATTTTGAACATGACTGTCCATGCAGGCAATTATTCGTCAGCTAGGAAAACTACAATGGCTTTTGCCCTGTAGGCTGACACTGATGCTGCAGCTGGCTCTTTCCTGGTTCTCGCTGTTACGTGTTGAGCGGTGCACTGGCGCACTGAAATGGAACGGACCCACTCTCTGCCACAAAGGACACACATCCCTAGACAACAACAACAACAACAGTCAATCTGGCACATTGTTGCTGGCAATAGGGCTGTTGCTCAAACTATAGATTGTACTTCTGCATTTTCGTATGCCCACCACCATGGACACAAGGAGTACAGACATGGATCAAGGGAAGCGCTGCCCTCCTCTCTCTTTCAAACTTGGATCAATGGTACAACTAGGCAGTGCTGATCAAACATAAACCAAGATTCTGTTACTGTACTGTCCATTTCTCACCTAAAATGTCTTCAAAAACATATTTAGTGCACTGTTTGGCTGTAATACGAGAGTTATAATCAGGAAGTGAACTCCATATTGTTTCCTATACTGTGAAAATGGAGTAAAAATGCTGAGATTAGATGTACAACCACGCTCCCAGTAATGCCACGTTTATAAAAGAGACTTCTATCTATTATGAATTTTTGATCCATGGAGGCCTTATATTTGTAAAACTTTACTCGAGAGGGTTAAAATGATTTAAAAATCTGTGACGTCATCATGATGTAAAGTCTATTCGGGAACTAGTGGGCGGGGCCAGCAGGAGAAACACTACTGCACATATTCAGTGGGCAGCATAACACAGAAGTAAACCTGGAGGCTAGAAACTTTTATGCCATGTGCATGAGGCGATAAATTCTCATCGGACTTGGTAGTCACCATATTGGGGTCTGGTATCCAGAGTTTTAATACATCAATGGGTAAAGCTGAGCAGTGCTGATGAAATATGAACTAAGATTCTGTTGTGTCGCCTAAAATGTTTTCAAAAACCTATTTTAGTGTACTGTTTAGCTGTTATATGAGATCATTTTTTACCAGCCTGCCTCAATGTTGTTTTTGGACAGCCAAGCTTCACCTACTAGTGAAAGCATTTACGTGTGACGCAGTGCATTCTGGTGGTTGTATGTTAGCTACCTCTTGAGTAAAATCAAATACGACAGTCCTTTTTCTCTATTTTCTCTGGTCATGTAGCACCAATTTCAAACATATTTGCATCTTCATAAAGCCTAGACAGCCTAGTTTTATGAAAAAAATCTTTCCAGCAGTGAAATACTTATTAAAGTAACATTTTTTGGAGGTGTAGGCAGTTGTTGGAGAGCATCCTTGGTGTGTTAATCGTTACAAAGAAAATGCACATACAGAAAAACAGCCCATGGTCAGTTTAAAGTCCGGTTAGTATGTTGGTCGACACAGAAAAACGTTAGCACGCCATCAGCATCAGGGATGGTGCAGGGATTGCAAGCACAGACTTTTTGTTAGACAGCAGGGTTAAAATGCACACTAATATACATACATGTATGTATACAGTATGTGCACAGCAACATGGACATGCAGTGGACACTGAAGCAGGGCTAACACATCAGCCAATCAGATCCTTACCATTACCTGCCTTGCAAAGCTCATCTTACAGGCAGACCAGCAGCTCAGACATCTGTAATATTTACACATTTTCTGTCATGCATCAGATCACCACAGTTACATTCAGTGTGTGAGGCACTATGACACAGTGAAACCACAGTGACACCCAAAGCCGGACAGCTAAATACAGCAATGCTCTGACAGGAAATTGAAATCACACAATACTGAAAACAGTATCAGCAGGCAACCAGCGAGTGATTTCAGTCGATGCAATGCCTACACAGAAGAAGAAACCATGTTAAGCATCACTGAAGTGTGTTCCTGTTGATGTTGTTTTATGCACCACCATTACACACTGTTGTTCATTACATGTAAAAATACATATTATAAAATTCTTAAAACGAAATAAAGGAAATATTGTACCCCTTTTTTCACTACATTTCTTTTACAGCTATAGTTACTAGTTACTTTGCAGGTTATGATTTACATTCTAAACATGAGTTTATATAATATGACAAACAGCTTAGGGTTAAACAGCTCGACAGTATATAAAGCTACCACCAGCTACAACATTAAAATGGTGCACAATATGAATACTTCTACTTTGATACTCAAAGTATATTTTGCTGATAACACTTCTTAAATGGATAGTGCACCCAAAAATAAAAATTCAGCCATTATCTACTCACCCATGTGCCGAGGGAGGCTCAGGTGAAGTTTTAGAGTCCTCACAACACTTGTGGAGATCCAAGGGGAGAGGAGGTAGCGACACAACTCCACCTAATGGAGGCTTACGGTGCCACAGATTCAAACATCCCTTGGATGTCCGCAACTCTAAAACTTCACCTGAGCCTCCATCGGCATGAGGGTGAGTAGATAATGGCTGAATTTTCATTTTTGGGTGCACTATCCCTTTAAGTAGGCTTTTAAATACATAACTTTTACTTCTAATGGTGTATTTTTTTTTATTTTGTTGTTGGCTACTTTCAGTTGGGTAAACGATCTGAAAACTTCCTCCACCACTCACTGTCTGAGATCTGAACACCACGGCTCTACAGAAGTGGCCTGAGATCAAAGATCCTGCTCTGTTTAGAGCTAGATGAGAATTTCCATCGGAAAAACTTGGTCATACAGTACACATGTTGTGTGCACAAACACACATACACAGAGAGATGCTTCTTCCACCAATATTTTGAGAGAGTATAAGTAGACTGAAATGTTATTACCCTTTCTTAATTCATGTTGCCACGTGTACCACTGTTGTTTTTTTTTAGATGTGATTCCCAGTTTTTTTTTTTAAGGATTGCTGCTATTTAAAGATCATGATACTGCACACTGCTTATATAATGTTATTGTGTAAAAATATTGAATGACAGGATTTGTGAGACACAGGAGAAAGACTGTTTACCTGTTATGATCTTGGAGGCGGAGCCAAAGAGGCCATTACCGTTGTCATTAGCTGCAGGTTGTGGGGGCGGCGGCATGCTGGGTCGGGGCCGTGGCCTGGGCGCCGGCCTGGAGGGGCGAGGGAGGGATCCAGAGTGGTAGGACAGCGGGTTGGACTGCAAACCATCATGAGGCGGAGTGTCAGGAGGGGTGGGAGTGCTGGGGGGAGAAGGCTCCGACTCCCCCTGGGCTTGGTGGGCTTGAGGAGGCTGCGGGGGCGGGTGGCTCGGGGCGTGGATCGGGCTGTCTTTGCCTTGGTGGCGTCGGGGGGTGATGGGTGGGTGATGAGAGCCGGATGTCTGGGTGTTACTGGGCTGGGAGGCAAAGGGGCTGAACTGCTTGGGCGGGGCTGGGGCCTGTTTCTTGGTGCCTTTGGAGGAAAACATAATTATTTCATGAGATGAACCAGAAAAGTACAATCAGTGGAGCGCAGATCTCCAACAGGCGGCCGCCCAAGCCGACTGCGGCCACTGCCAACACTTCCTCTAATTTCAGAAGATGTGCTGCAGTGCAAATACACGCCTTGTCCATTTTTATGGAGCCACGGCATGTCACAAACAGCAGATCAAATTTTCCTACGAACAAGCACTGTGAGTGAAATATAGATACACAGTTGTGAGGATGAATGTATTTTTAATGACTAAAACGCTGCCAGAAATCTTTGATTCATGTTGTTCATAACTGGACTTTTAACTTTGTCTGTAGACTTCAGTTCAACAACAATAAACACAATTAACATACACCAAAAAAGAAACCAATTAACTCCGTAGCCTGCTAACTTATTTTGGAAGAAGCACAATTATCAAGGGAAAATTACCAAATCAACAAAATCTCCAAGTCTGCAAAATTGTGCAGGTAATACACTCTTCTGAAGTGGTGCACAGAACAAAACTTCACAGCAGCTGCGACCAGTGGCTTTGTCCCTACTGGCTTCCTTACAGTCAAGATGGTGGCAAAGATAATAAATTATTTCATCTTCTATTGTGCCTAAATGTAGCAGATCATAATATATTTGGTATGAAAGTATTCTGCAGATGCTCCAGTTCAAAATGAGACCAAACTTTTCTTTGGATGTCAGTATTTGAGACATGATGAAAGCCAAACTGGGGCCTGTAACAGAGTTGGTGAAGATTCTCAGTCATCCAGGTCATGGTAATTATAAGTGCTATATCGTAGGCAACTGGACTTGAGTTTCTTGAAGACGTTTCGCTATCTACATCAAACTGGAATGACAATCGTTACACAGAGTAGGTGGCCTATGACACCACTTATCACCCACTTACAACACAGTCTTGGGATCCCTACTTGCGGCCCCTGCTGGCCAGTTAAGAGGAGTCCAGTAGTTTGTGAGATTAGCTGCAGACAGACGGATACACACACACACACACACACACACCCTACAGGCTTATGCCTGGTCTGGTGGAGATATTAGCAATATTAATAGTATTAAATAATCAAAATAGGAATTCTCATTCTCTCACCTCTGCGAACCATGTGTGGACTAGGCCCCCTGGATCCGCCCTGAGAGTGAGGGGTTCCTACAGACAGATGGACCGAACCATTCCTCTGGGGAGGCGGGGTGGACGTGACCTCACGGGCTGGGCTGTGGGAATACAACAAATCCAAATGTTAATGCGTGAAAATGTCATCTGCACTTAAACAAATTTGAACAAGGAAGCGCTAAAAGAATGCATGCAATGAATAAAACAAACATTTCTATTCAGACGATAATTATATTAGATGGTTATCACACAAGGAATAACTCACAAAAAAATCTAAAGACAAGTGTAGAGAGGAGGATGCAAAATCAGTTTGTTCAGAACTTCAGTGATGTGTTACATGCAAAATCAAACAATCAACACTCAGACAGACGCTGACAGGCAGGCAAGACGGAGGGGAAGTAGATCTTTAAAAATAGACTGGTCAATCATCACAACAAGCAGGAGGGAGGATAAAAGTTGCCTGTAATCAAAGCATCACATGGATTTTGTTGCATTACATTCTTAATTTGTTAAATGAAGCCAAATTTTAAGAAGATGTGGACATTATAGACATTGTTATTCTCATGATTTTGTATTTTATGACGTCCGACACTGGAACTGAAAAATCAAAGACCAATCAAACACATGACAAACACAAAGGGTGGGTGAGCTCCGGATTGGTTGATTGGCTGCGAGCAGGCGGTGGAGTATTGTTGCGACCTCAGCTCGCTCCTCCTTACCTGCTCTCCTCTGCGCTGAGCTGGGTTACAATCTGAGGTTGCACTGTGGCTACCTGGACCCCACCACCCAGACCACCACCAACACCAACACCACTACTAGCACCACTCAGGCCAGGCTGCTCAGCCTCTGTAGCCGGGGATGAAAGCTGGGGCTGGGGCTCAGGCTGGGCAGGACCCCCGGCTTCCAGAGGGGGCAGTGGGGGTTGAAAGGTGGGTGAGGTTAGCTGTGGCTGCTTTCTATTTACAGTGCTGGCTCTACGTGGAGTGGGCTCCGGCTGTTTGTTAACAGTGCTAGGGAGGGGGGGAGAGGGGAGAGAGTTCAGGAAGGCAAACCAAACGCCATTGGACAGAATGAAAGAACAGGAGACCGAGAGACAGAGACAGAAAAACAGCGAGAGCAGAGACAGACAGAGAGAGATGGTGCAGGAGACAGAAAGAGACGCCACTTCCTGAGTTCAATCAAACCAGTTCAGAAAGAAGAACCCAAAAAGGACATAAAACCACATGACAGTGACCTTTTAAAATAGAACAACTTTGAACTGCGACATCTCTGCAGGGACAGAAGAGACAGATGCCACACCATACAAACAAAATGCAACAGAGGAAGCCCACACAAAACATAAAACCAGCAACCTACAGTGTGACCTAAGCTTTAATTAGGAAACAAAGAAGATAACACAAGAGTACACAAGAGCAACACACCAGAATTATAGCTGTAGACAAAATGGTATCCCAATGAGACGGAAATAATGTTTAAAATGGTTTGTTTTTGTCTGCTTGTTCATCATGTTCAGTACCAATCTTGAGGAAAACATAACTGACTTAGCTTGTGCTGAAATCACCTAAACAGTAACAGAAATGTGGTGCAAAAATCACAGAAATACATCATTCCCTTCTTTTACTTATCAGTATCTGGATTCATGGGAGCTACATTGGGCTGCGGCACAGCTTTGAAGTCTGGACTGGGCAGATCTTCAGTGGGTGTTTCTGTGACTGTGATGGACTCGTTGGCCACTACATAGAGGGCCGACACGACCGGGCCCCGCGACTCCTGCCTGCCCAGTGTCTTGGGACGGGACGGGAGGGTGAGGGGCAGGCTGAGGCTGAGGTTGGGGCGAGGCAGGTACCTGTCTTTACGGGGAGTGTGACTGTCCCCGTCCTGCCCCACCAGGCTGCCGGGGCGTTTTCTTTCCAGGCCAGGTTCGGGATCTGGGGTGGCGGGGTGGGTGGGCATGGCAAACATGCCCGACACGTTGAAGTCCACCTCTGGAGAGAGGAAGGTGAGGAGCAAAAACAGAAGACATCATGAAACTTGCAGTGGCGGTAAAGACAACCTCTTAAGGCCATGATCAGACAGAGTGTGTTTGGACAGCCTGGGGGCAGCTTCTTATGATTGTTTTCAATGAGAAAGAAGCGTTTTTGTTGCCTTGTGTTTTGAGTTAAGCTAAGGAAAGGCGACTGGGTGGCTACCTAACAACAATACAAATATAAAGTAATAAAAAAGACAAGGCAAGCCACAAAATGTGCTGTCCAATTGGGGCAGGCTTCAACAAAAAAGGCAGTGCTGTGCGCCTCTGTCTGATTAGGGCCTAATGCTTGGAAATAATTTACAGTAGTAAATATCAAGAGTGTGGGATGATCAATAATTTTATCGTCAGACATATAAAAAAAAGGCGATCCTCTCACTTTCCATCTATGCCATCATCAGAACAAAAAAATTAAAATTTGTCCAATTCTTTGTTTTTCAATGTGATTGTGATCGGCACCAATTTTAAAATGTGCCTGGGGCGGCATTGTGTGCACACGGCTCTCAACATGGAGGAACTTTGGCCAGTTTCTAGCAGCTGACGATGCTAACACCATAAACAGTGGCGTAGCCAGCAGGGTTAACCTATGGGGAAAACAGAATGGCAGTCGGCTTCTGTGATAACGCTGTCCTGATATCGGCGGTAACAAACAGATGTTTTACCTTCAGGGAAGAACCAGTCAGCATGCTGAATAATGGGCTCAATGATGGCGACCACGTGGACAGATGTAGCTGCTGCCATCTCTGCCAGCGTCCTGACCACACAGCCAAAGACAGACAAGGAACATCAACCTCAGTTCAATTTGTACCCCGAACGTCGACATGAATATGAGGTACCAGTACATAGTTCTTACCCCTCAGTCTTGGCCCACAGCAGGTTGGGCCCCAGGACTATGGCGATGTTGCTGGGAGTCATTTTGTTAACCTCACTGTCCTGAGCCAGTTTGGCCAGAAACTTCACCAGATACCTGAAACAGAGACTCAAGCTGCTTAAAAACCTCCCAACAACTGAAACGGCTTTTCATTACAGGCTAATTAGCTAACAGATATTCTAACCCAGTGGCTCAAGTGATGACCTTGATGTGAATATGAGCTGTGAGCAACTCAAACAAAGCAAGGCATGAAGAAGTCTTTTTTTTTTTTTTAAAGAACTGAGAGAAACTTAAAAAAACAAAGATAATTTTCTGCGACAGATACCCATTTCCTATTTTACTTTTCATTTCAGTTCTTTAAAAACATCTTCAACCCTTCAGATCTAACATTGTTCACAGCAGGATGTGGCATGTCCAGGGATGGTGTGGTGCAGCAGTGGAGAGCATCCTCACCTACACAGTAACAGCAGGCTTATTCCGAATGGCATACTTTTTCTTTTTACTTTAAGTAGGTGCTACAGCTGCCCTTAAAAATTACATACTGTTGCATGCAGTAAGCACACTATCAGGACATACTACTACTTGATAACATCACACCCTGAACTTTGACCCTCCTGCTCATATATCCGTTACCTTAGAGATAAGACAAAACGCAATTCGCCAACCCGCCAGAGACAACGCAGGCAGCTCTGATGTTGTTATGCAATAGTAATGACTGTACACACTGTAGTTTCTCATATATTATACTCAATTACTCGTAATATAAGCTTTGCATTTCATGTTATTGTTATTTAATACGTATGTCTTTTTGTTGTTGGTTATATTCATGATTATTTTGTTCAGGTAAACAAATAATGTTTCTATTATTACTATTCGACTGGTCAATAGTCACTTGAATGCGCTATACAGTATGGTAATATGTATGTTGGACTGCACAGTGTGGTTTGGCAAGATGCTGGCTGAGGACAGGGCACAGCCAAAGTGACTGAACCTACAGCTACTGGATACGATCTCCCACCCTAGAGATCTATAAGGCTAAGCTACAAATTACGTCTTTATAGGACCCCTCACCTGGCTAACAATCTTTTTAATTTCCTTCCATGTCACAAAAGACTAAAGCCTCCATACACCATGATTTTAACAATCTTATAAGACCACTGCATGACACACTGTGCGACATGGATCTAATAAACTTTTGTACGACATCAATTTTGATGTGTGCAGATTGTATGATGGCCGTTTACTACTGAATCGCAGGTTACGTCGTACGTCAATATGCAACGTCATCAGCGTGCACTGCATCAGCGTACGTCATCCACCTGCGCCACCATAGTAAGAGCAAAACTGATGGATAATACGTCCATGAGTAAAAGAAACACAATGAAGAAAGAAGCCCTTGTTGTTGTGTTCGTTTTACCTCCATGGCAAGTGATCATTTGTTTGGGTTTAGCGCCAGTGTCGCGTGAGCATTGCGTCATTTCCTGCTGCATTTCTGTTGGTTGATTAGTAGATGTGGATCGTAGCAGCTGTCACACCGTGAGATAGTCATCCTAAATTTCTGACACTGTCAGAATTTTATCTCGGGTTATCTTTGGTCGCAAGACGTTGACAATGGCTGTTCTTGAACCTGTCTCAGAGTGCGACGTAAGACCCCTTTTAGAGCCACGACCGAGGATATCGCCACGTTTCTCCCACGATGGTCATCTTTCATCTGGGACAGCCCAAAATCACACAGTGTATACCAGCCATAGGAGAAATTAATACCAGAACACCCAGATTTCAAAATAGCACCTAACCTGAAGCTGTCCACCTTAACATTACAAACAGGCCACTTGTCAGGTTGAATAATTTTGCAGTAGGGCAGATGTTTTTAATGCACTTAATCCAGTAGATCGTTAGATGCTGCTGCTAATTTTTGATTTATGTTGATGTAGTAAAAGTATTGAAGTTTTAATCAGAAGTGAGTGCTCTATTAAGATGTTTAATAAGGCAACGAAATAACTCCAGCTGGTTAAAATCTGCATTATCAGTGATTAAAGTGAAAAAAGGGAACAAGAAATAACTTCACATTCACTTCGGCCGATGTACTTTTAGAAGGTAGCACCTACCTCCGCTGTGGCAACACCACGTTGCATTGCATCATCTGAACTGAATACAGTTTAGCTGAGGATGCTCTTACCTGAAGTTTGCCTTGTGAGTCTTTGGCAGTCCGTCACATGTCACCCACAAAGCCTGGAGCCTCTTATCAGGGTCAGACACACTGAAAACACACACACAAGATATTTGCTTGTCACACAAGTATCGGAATACCTAAAACAACCTGTGGGCACACACAGCTTCAGGTGTGTCTAACGTTTATTAGCACACAGTGAGTTTGTTTTACAGGGTATTAAAAGAGCCACATCTGTGTGTCTTCTTACTTGGAGGCCTGTATCCACTCGTCGTACAGGCTAAAAGTCATTAGAGGTTCAGGAAGCTCCCTGAGGTAGGACTTCAGGGCTCCTGTGTGTGGAGAGAAAAGCTATGAGAAAATGATCTGGGCCAGCTGGTTTGACTTTTTGAGGATTTGTAGAAGACGCTGTACCGGCGACGGCGTGGGGATCAGAGTAGAACTCCTCGAGCTGCGAGGTGGAGCAGTCCAACGCTGCTTTCAGCTTCTTCAGTTTTGAAGCTCCGGCAGCTATTCTGAAGAGACCCTGGCAGGAAAACACAGACAAAATGGCTGAATGTGCTTTTTTTCAGACAGGTACAGGTGACTGGTTTCAATCCTAAAATTAAGGAAGTAAGTCTGGGTTGGTGACACGAAAGAAGAAGTAAAGCAAACAGTGTGTCATCTAGCAAATGACCGAGAAAGTCATGACAGGAATTGTTCTTGTTGTTACCATTAGAGATGTGGCTCTTTCGGGATGAGTAGCAGACAGACGTAGAGCAAGAGTTTTGTTTCCGTTAATAAAATTGTCCTCCTTGGGGAGTCTAGTGATACGGTTACATCTGAAGAGTCCAATAGTGAATATACTAATGCATAACAGATGCCTGCACACACACTCACACACTACACAGTGCTTATTCCCGCAGCCTCAAGGCTAACTGACCGCAAGCTGGCCACGGATGTTTCCAGTCTGTGGGTGCCATCATTTCTAGAGAGCAGTCCTCATGACCCACCTCTCCTTCCAGTGAAGATTTATGGGTACAAATTTATATCCAAATTCTGGTTATTTAAGCCTCAACTTTGCCCTACTTTACCAACGTTTCCACTGCTCTTCTGCAAAGACATAGACTGTATAAAAGAAGTGGATGAAGCCACTATTAACTCCTGTTTTGAAGCCTCGATTGAGTTTGGCATTTTGGCCGTTGCGGTCTTACTTTTTTTGGTGCCAGAAGTGACCGTATTTGGTGGAGGAGCAAGGGATGGATCTGACTGAGAACCTGAGGACACTGCCTCAATAGTGACCGGTCAATCACAACGTAGCCATGCCCCAAAGCATTCCCTGCTTTATTGTCTATTTCACTCTCAATGGGACCATAATTTACTGAATGAACATCATGCTGCATTGAAGAAGACTTGAAACTGGCGATTGAGACCATAAACTCATTATAAAAATGTTCACTTGAGTAATAAATCAAGAAAGACGTAGGATCATTTTCTCTCAGACTTCTAAACAACCGGACTTTTTGCAACCAGTGGAGTTGCTGCCCTGGTGGCCACTGCACTGGCGCATTGGCTTTACTTTTCAAACCCAGACAGTACGCCCATTTCTTCTACACAGTCTACATGCCAACCTGAGTTCTTATAGTTATATATATTTATTATTTTTTATTTCGATTTTAGTTTTTGTTCAATTCAGGTAGTTTCCAGAGTGATTTTGCTCCTTTCAGTTTGGTATCTATTGTTTAAAAAGCTTAAATATTTGTCAGGGGCATTATTTAGGAAGTTCAGAATACGTATTTCAAAACAAACACAACACTTTGTGAAGGCAGTTGACTCACAGACATGTAGACATTGTAGTCTTAATAAACCAAAATGCACCATCGTCTCCTCGTGCTTGTTCCATTGCCAAATTTGACCAAACTGACAAGAACTAAATCTAAAGACGTTTCCTGTAAATTCTTATTTTATTTTAGTTAGTTTTTGAACTTTTTAAACAAGGTATGTTAATTGGTAATTCAATAAAAGATGTACGGAGTATTAATAATCAAACACAGTGAGGACAAAAAGATAACCCCACACACCTATCAACCCAGGAACAAAGATAGAAAGCCAAACCAGCCAAAGGTAATCTAATTTTATTTTTTTTTTTTTAAAAAAAAGGAAAAAACAAATAAATCACAAAATAAAAAAATAATTAAAAAGTATATATTTATAAAAGTAAATTTAAACAATTATTTAATTTTATTTAATTACTTCCACCAAGGAGGTTATGTTTTTGCCAGCGTTGGTCTGTTTGTTTGTTTGTTTGTCTGTCTGCAAAATAAGAAGAAAAAAAAAAGCTATGAAAGGATTTTGATGAAATTTTCAGGAAAGGTGGATAATGGGACAGGGAACAGATGGAAAATTTTTGGTGGTGACCGGTTGAAGCGAAGTGATAAAATAATAAATAAAGTCTATCGTCTGACAGCCACAGCAGCAATTCCAATTTCTAAAGACGGTGAAACTAGTGCCACCTGGTGTCTGGAAAGCACGTCTTGTTCTACTTGTTAAATATTGTAATTTTAAAGTTGGAAGTCTGTGTTAGAAAAAAAGAAAGTGAAAAATTAACAAAAAAAAAAAAACATATAATCTGTGTTGGTACAAAATAAAAATGAAATAAATACACCACAGTGTCTTCATGGTGAAGGCATATATAACCTAATAATGATAGTGATGCAAATAACCTAATTGTGATGCAGGCTGCAAAATCTGATGCAGAGGGGGAGGGAATATCACCTACTTGGCGGAGGCCTGCACTCTGAGTGCTTTTCTAGTTTTCAGCTTCCATATTTGCCACAAAAGTTAAAAATGGCTGCCGGGTGGCTAAGAAGCGTGCAGTTGATCCTTTAATAAAACAACGGATTTTCTCCAATTGTAAATGATGCCTAACACCCTTGATCCGATGTCCATATGTTGGAGGTGAAGAGTCCGTCCTTATACACAGGATGAGCCTTCTGGCCAAAAGTGAGCAGAAAGAGACAATGTCCGCTTGGGCTCTACTTAAATTAACATCTAGAGGAGTTACTCCAAATATTGTTATGGCACTCCAAACATTGTTGAATAAGTTTAAATATTAAATCTCAGAAATGAAATAGTTTTGGACATGATCAGAACATGTGACATACAGTGGCTGAAGACTGTTTTCACCTGTCGCACATAGGATCAATATCACTGCTAATCTTAGCCAACAAATGAGCTCTGGACCAGTGGAGTCAGTGTACAATCTTAAATTTCTTAAATCTCAACAGTGTGTCTCAAACAGAAAATGAACACATTTTCTGAATAGCTTTATGCCATACCTCGTCCAATATCTGCTCTCCAATATCCCCCTCCCATCCCAAAGAGTCCAAAGCTGAAGTACTTTTTCCGATTAACTGTTTTTTTCTCACATAGTTTTAGTTTTAGCTTTAGCTGTCTATAATAACCTTGGTGCGGACACTATCTCTCTGTCCATACCTCCTCCCTCATGCCGGTCTCCAGCAGCATCATGACGCAGGCCTCTATGGGCAGAGCGATCTCTCGGTTACTCCTCTTCAGGTGCTCCTCCAGAGCCGTGCCGAACGCCGGCTTCTCCATCCATGTGTCTAGGAGAGAAGCCAGTGTCTTTATATTTATCTGAGTGCGTGGCAGCATTTCTGTCCAAAGGTTATGTTTGTTATAATGTGTGCAGATTTAATGTCTTGCTGTTTACCTTGCTGTATTTGGATATTTGGTATAGCTGCCTCCAGAGCTGCCAGAGACCTCCTGTGATAGTCTGCCTGGGCCTCTAATAACTGATATAAAATCACAGGTCATTCAAACAAACCTTTGGCACACAGCATTCATACTGCATCAGCAAATACAGTTAGAGTGGAGTGGACCATATTTGCATGACATTTCCATTTCAGTTGTAGGTCAGTTACACTAAACTGAGGTGCACTCACCATGACATAATAGCGTGCGTAATCTCCCTCTTTGGAAGCAAAGTTGTACAAGTCCGCAGAGAGCTGGTCCTGTAGGAGGAAAATACAGATATATTTCCATACATAGCAACTTTATGGCAACTTTAAACCTTACACTTGACCTTGCACAGAAACTTTTCATAAAAGGCGCTGACGACGTCAAGATGACACAGCAACGACCTTTAATTACGTGGCCCTAATAACGTGCATAGTGTGTTTGTTCCTGTTACAAGGCTTCCTTTGTTTAGCCAGCTCATAAGATATGATCTTAACCTGAGGAAGAGGCCCCAGCTGGAATGTACAGCCATGACATTACGCATGCCTTGATTAAATACAGTGCATACAGCATACCTACACCACAGCTGGTAAAGAACTGTAATGTGTGACTGCATTTTGAGTAAGAAATCAGATAAGTGTGCATTTAAAGCAAACCTACCTTGCATATTTCTACTTTGTTGAGAGCCTCGTCCATCTCGTCTTTGAGAGAATCGGCCTTAGCTGCCATGGCCTGGTTGTTGGACTTTGTTGCCTGGTACCACCTGTAGACCAAGATATGATTTAGACATTTAGGCATGTGTACAGTAAACATGAGTGGTTTCATTTAAAACTTTTTCATCGGTTCCTTGGCCGATGACCAGAATTGCTTGATTTTCAACTTGACCGTCCATAACTGTTGTTACCCGTTCTCATTCCAAGGTTGTCAAATACCAACACTTTGTCACACCCCCTCGTTAGCAGCTTTTCAGACTCTCTTAGTGACTTTATTTCTAGAAAGCGACAAGTGACAAATTTAGTGACTAATTAGAGTAATGGCAGTGAGCAGCTCCTCTTCCAGTAATGCAGGGCCTTTCCTTTTCTTACACTGTTAACAGTGTGCGGCAGGCAGGAGGAGAGGAGACGCTGCTCGCTGCAGCCGTGGGAGTAATATATATATATATATATATATATATATATATAGCCTACTGTACTGACTGATAAATTGTGTTGTACAAATAAATACTAGGGATGCACAATATTGGATTTTTTGTCGATATCCGATATATCACAATTTTTTGTCCGATAACCGATACTGATTTTGATATATACACTTTTTCCCCATCTAAAGTTAGTGATCATCAAGTCACTTCTGTAGTGGAATTAACATCATATTATGCATGAAATAAAATGCTTTTTTTAATGTGTGCAATATTCATTTCTTGTACAAAATAAGAAAAGCACATTAGCTGATTCATTTTAAAGCCGATAATGACCAATACCAATGATGTACTGATATCACCATTATGCTGGCTGATTCCAATATTTCATTGATGACATGATATTATTTTGGATCTCTAATAAATACATAACATTAAATAGATAATAAATACTTGACTCAATTAGGCCCTGTTCTCTTGTATGCAAAAGGTTTGTTTGAGCATAAATAAATCTGTTGTACCTGTCGCCTTTTAACATGTTAGATGAAGTGGAATTAATTTTCAATTGGACTTAATTTGTACAATAAAAGCTCTGTCCGGTAGCCTGGAGCACTTTCTCATTTGAGATTTGTTTGAGTGAGAGACGGTCCTATAACCTGGTGTGTATTTGGAGAAAATGTAAAAGTTATTCAATCCCCAGTGTTTTATTATGACAATAAAATTACATTGTCCTCAAAAGAAAAGTTAAAAAAAGTGTTTGTGTGTGCTGTCAATTTCAGTTCTTAGGCAGGGAGAAAATCGAAATCCACCAAGATGACAAAGATCTACGTCAGCAGTCACAAAACCCTAAACCCTAGACATGCAAAAACTAAAGTTAACATTTGAAAATGATGGGGCTAAATAAAGACTATAATCCAGTGTACCTCGTCTTGGCCGAGTCATAGTCCAGAACCAGTTTAGCAAGTTGTTTTCTCTGCTTTAGTATATTGGGAATGTCAACCTGTGGGAGAAACAGTGAGGATTATGAGCACAGCAGTCGACACTGACACTTTTCCCGTGAGAACATTTTGTCAATATGAATTATGCAGAATAATATAACACAAAAAGACGCTAGAGGCCATGTTGAATTTGGCACAACCGTGAGATTAAAGATTGTGTGCAGATCCTGCACAGGCTTACTCAGTGTTTCAGTCAATAGTAATTTGCCATAAAATACACATTTACTATTTAATTACAGGTACATGATGGCCATTAGTGAACACTACAGTATGGAGAGAGCTGCAGTGTTTTTACCTCTGCCAGCTGGTTGAGAGGATCCAGGATGTCTCTCTCGAGCTGAACTTCATGCTGCATCAGTTCAGTCGCTAACCTGCTCTCAGCCTCCCCACACACATCCATCATCTTGCTGCACACACACACACACACAGAGGAATGTATATTACAAATATGACTGTTATAAATACTTTTCTGCCAGTGGAATTTTTTTTTAATATATTAAAAAAAACACAGACACACAAGAGGCCCCTTGCATAGATGGATTACTGAATGGGCCTACCAGGCACAGGCCAAAAGGTGGCCCCTGCCTTCACTTGCAAAATGTGACTTGAAGAGATGCATACTGACCAGGAAGAGACTGAGAATGGCCACAAAGAAACATAAAAGAACTACAAAGAGACACAAAATGACCAAAAAGATAGTAGATAGATATAAAAGATTCTTTTAAATACCAGTGTCCCCTTGTATCATTCTGTTTCCTGTCTCTACATTAATCAATTCCGAGGTTTCTATGAGTCCATGATCGCATCACAGGCTTTGTTTTCTCCATCAGCCGCAGTTTGTGACTTGTGGGCTGGATAACTGATCCATTCGCAGCTGATCAGATCAGATCGATGGCTGAGAGGAGCAGATGTTTGTGAGTGGAAGCAAACTTTTAGACTGAGCAGAATTAATCTTTAGGTTTCACTTTCAATGCACGTGGCATTCAGCTGCTCCCCTCTGCCTCGAGTGTGCTCTGGCAGTGTGGGGCAATAAATAACCATACGGTCTATATATTTCAAAAGCTCTCCTAATGAACAGTCCAGCTACAAAAATAGAAAATCTATTTGTGGCGGCACATGTTTTTATCGTGGCGGACCACCACAAATCAATGAATGTGTGGGGAAACCCTGAAAGAGATGCAAAATGACCAGAAAGAGACACAAAACACCTACAAAGAGATTCAGTGCAACTACAAAAAGGCGCAAAACAATCAATAAACGACAAAAAATTATTACCAAGAGACACAAAATGACTAGAAACAGACCGTACAGAGATGTGTAAGGACTACAAAGAGACGCTAAACAACGACAAGATGAGGCTAACCAGCAACAAGGTCTGTGTGTCTTTCTCCTATGTGGGAGACGTGGTGGGGCTCTTGCATGTCTGTGTGTAGGGGTCCACTGTCTCATAATCTGCTTATGGCCCCTTGTGAGACTCTTTACATTCCTTCCACTCAAATAATCATTTTTACTGTTGAATTCTGGTAAATGAGGATCAATCAAATTTATTTTTGAGATAGACAGGCATCTCACCCGATCAGACCCTCGTCTCCCAGCTGACTGCCTCCCTCCTGCATGGCCTGGGACAGCATTGTAAGGGGCAGCTTTTTCTGCAAATAGACCAGCAAATAAAATGAAGTGTATGTAAAAAAAAAAGTGGTACAAAGATGACCAAATGATCAGCAGTTAGGATTACGGTAATTACTGTAAACAATCTTTGTCAATCTTGCCATTAGTATCATGTAAGCTGTGGATGTTTACTCAGTGTGTTGTCTGTTTTATTGTGTGTGTGGCTGAAGTTGGTCTGTTATTCAGCGATAGTGAAGCTGGCAGGAGGCCAGCGCTGAATATTTTTCTCCTGAGTCTCTCTCATATCAGTGTGTTATGTAAGAGGAGATGCTATGTGTTCATAGCACAATATAGCAGGTTCTTCCAAATACCGACAACAGTGTCACAGTGATTCATCCTTATTTCATTTAGCAGCTGCACAGTGACTCTTACAGCAGAATGGAAAAGCTTTACATGGAAATCCTGACTATGTAGCGTCAGGCTCTCTATGATGATAAAATAAGGACTGTTGATAGTTGCAAGTGTCTACATTGCTGCAGCTGAACGAAAAAGCAGCAAAGAGTAAGTGAGTGCTTCTTACATGTCTCTTCTCTGTGTCTGTGCCCAGTTGACCCTGCAGACAGGACACCAGCCTCTTGTGCGTGTTGTGCGACACCATGCGCACCAGCTCCAACCGCCTCTCGATCTGTGCGTGCACACAAGACACAAAATGTTATAAAACTAGCACAAACCAAAGAGGCCTACTGTGAGTAGAAAATAAACACACACACACACACACACACACACACTTCCTGTTCAAGAGAAAACACCCAGGTGAGGGCTACAAATCAAAACAGCAGTGCACATCCCTCTCTGAATTTCCCACCGTGCTCTCGTTACTAAAACATGATGGAAGATGTCTGTGATGTTTGTCTAGCTCTGTGCTGCAGCGTGCAGTGTTACAACAGGCGGCACCGACAGCCAGATGGAAGGAATCATGGGAGATAAGTAACACAGACTGATGGATTGTGGTCTGAACTGAACAAACAGGGATGCTTCTTTGACTCAATATACAAGGACATATGAGGATATGAGATGTTATCAGGTGGGACAGATGAATCATTGTAACTGCAGGCCTGAGGGAGCCTGATCTACTGGTTATACTTCATGAGCAGTAAAGTATCACTTGGTGGTTTTGCTACTTTAACCCCGTACCTATAAATACTATTCTCACAACCCATTTTGTAGAAAATACAGATATATATATATATATATATATATATATATATATATATATATATATATATATATATATATAACATATTGCCATTCAGCCTGAAAATACTGAGTTATAAATTTCTGTCCATAGTGCATAGCCCTAATCTAGACTGTTTTGTTATGAGCAATTTCATGTAGGAACTATTTTCTTTCTACCAAACCACACCAGCCAACTGTTTCACCACAGAGAAGGAAGCGTGCATTTACTCATAGACGAGAGACTCGTCTGGGGAAAAAAAGAGACCAAGTGAATATAACTTTAGCATAAACAATGACTGTTTTTATAGTCACTGATGCAGAAACTGTATTCAGTGTGAACTGGTTGCAGTAGGCTGATACACTGTGTGCTTCATAAGCATCAAGGCCGATTTGACACAGCAGATCAGTGCATGCTTATTTGAGCCATTGGAGAGATGGTTAATCCTTCAGTTACTTTTTATTCATTCATTTATTTTATCTGTGAAAGTTGCATTTTCATTACATGGCGATTCAGCTAAAAAACTTGTGCTTTAGAGAATAATCCAACAGGCGTGGGTAAAATGTATAAAGTTTTCTATGGTATTTTCTGGAAAATCAATTGAGAATAGGAGCGTCTGTTTTGAACGATCCACCAATCTAAAAACAATAAAAACGCCATATGAAGAAATTAGCTCTCTAGCGCCCCCATTTTGTTTGATGGGGTCAATAATGGAGGGGTCCCCTCAGATTATGTGTGGTCATATGCCTACAAAGTTGCGTGGTGATCGGTGAAACCCTTGAGATGTTATACACCTTTATGTGATGAGCCACGCCCTCCGCAATATTCATTGCCTTATAGAAGCTCAGTTTTAGTAAGTTTTCCAACTTTTGCCAAGAGGGAACTTTAGATATTGGTCCCTAGATTATGTTCACAGAGTTTCATGCAGATCAGTCAAACTTCTTAGGAAGAGATCGATTTTTAGTGTTTTTCAAAAAATTCAAAATGGCGGAAAATCTGAGATATGCCCCTTCAAAGTTTGCAATTTCAATCAGTTGCTATAGCGCCCCCCTTTACCCAACTGATGTAATATTGCGTCATTCTCATCCTCCCATGACCCTCTACCACTGTGCCAAATTTCACATGGATTGACCAGGTCAGTGAGGAGAAAAACGTGGAACAGACACACACACACACACACACACACACACACACACACACACACACACACAGTTTTCGTCATTATATAATAAGATTAGGTTACTTTATCTCATTGAAAATGTCAAAATGAAATAAAAGTCAACTTAAGCCCTAAACAGATCCTGTTTGGCTGGTCCCCTGTTGGATCATATCAAACCTGTTGCAAGAAATCTTGGAGTCTGGTTTGACAGTATCTTGAGTTTTGAGCAGCACGTCACAAAGCTTGTGCAATCATGTTTTCTCTCTCCCAGCCATTTTTCCCAACTTCCTAGTACCATAAACGCCGGGATGTACTTTGAGGTTCTCAGGCAAGGGTGTTTTTTTAGGTTCCAGAGGCCCGGCTGACAACTAAAGGGGCCAGAGTGTTTGCTGTCAGGGCCCCGCGGCTCTGGAACAATCTGCCTGCGGAAATCAGATAGGCCGAGTCAGTGATCTCTTTTAAGTCCCTTCTTAAAACATACTTTTATCAGAGAGCATTTCCTGATTTCATTTTAACTGTCTTTGATTTCCTCAGTTTTAATATACCAAAGTGTTCCTCAAAGTTGTTCTCAAAAATACATCCCAGAAGACTACAAACACTGACACTGTACAAAGAAAAACCTGAATTTTTGTAGCTTGTTGCACTGTGGCATGGTTTGTAAAGCACGCAATATTTAAAGTTAAGCATGCAAAAGCACTTGTATGGTCTCTAAAGACAATTAATCCAGTGAAAACTTGTTGCAAATGTCATTTAAGTATCCACTTCCTCTTCCTGTTTCAGTGTAAACATCCGGCTGTGTCACTACATCTAAGAGCCCCTCATTTGCCATCTGATCTTCATCTTGCTCTCACTCTTCTTCCTTTACTTTTATCCTCTCTTTACGGCATGTCGGGCTCTCCCTCGCGCTTGCACACACTTTTCCACCTCCCTCTTCCTCTCCTCTCTCCTCCCTCTTTCCTGCAGCTGTTGCTCCATGCCAGACCACAGCTGGACTTGGCCTCCTCGCCTGGATCCAATTGATTCGCTCACCATTCAGCTGATCCCCTGCTCTGATTAATGCATGGAAGTCTAGCTCTATCTGGTGACAGCTCGATTGGATCCAGACCTCCGACGCTCGGTGCCAAGAAGGAAAGAAAGAGGCCTGAGTGACTTCAGTGTGGGCGCAGACTGGATGCAATGGGTGATCAGATTGTCTCTATTGAATTTTCCATGATTGTACATCAAAAGACCCTCAAGTCAAACATCAATAGTACAAAAAATAATGCCTCTGATATTAAATTGCAACCTGTTTTGCACCATTTACGTTGCGAAATGACCTGTCCTTTCTTTTTACCTACGCCGTTATGATGGCGCTATGTCGTACTGGCATTGATTCAATACTGGAAAACACTCTTGTAACCTCCATTTAACATAATGACCCATTAAAATAGAAGTCTGATGAACATAACCTTCAATTAGCCAGCTTCACATCTCATGCAGGCAGCTTTACTGACTGCTAACAAGGAGAGGTCTTGCCTCTGGGAGAAACTCAATTATGGAAACAGACTCTTGCGCACGCGCGCACACACACACACACACACACACACACACACACACACACACACACCTGACAAACTGAAGTCATACAGTTGAAGAGAGGAAAAAAAAACAGCAGGAAAACTCCCTGATCATGAGCACACACACACACAATCCCTTCGGCCTGCCTCTGCAGTTATGGAGCTGTCCAAAGGTTTACAGGACAGTTACTGCCATCTTTTTTTTCCAGACGGCAATGAAAACAGTAAACAGAGCGAGCTGACGACCTCTGACCTGCCACAGCAAAAAAATGTGGAACGTTTAGTGAGTCACAGAGGAACCGGGAGGGTGGAGGGTACAGTTTTGTTTTCTGGCTCTGAGCAGCTTTGGCAGACGGGATCGCTGGTGAACTGATGGGCTGGCTGACCTTGTTGGCAGGATGGCTAACTGTCTGGTTAGCTGATGACAGAGCAGAAACAGGATCTCATGCTGAATAGTTTGCTTAAAGGAATAGTTTGACATTCGGGAAATACGCTTCTCCTCTTTATAGTCTAGAGTTAGATGAGAGGAGTGACACAACTCTCACATCTGTCAGTTAAATATAAAGCTCCAGCCAACACCCTGTTAGCTTTCATTAGCACAGAGACTAGAGACGGAGGAAACAGCTCGCCTGGTTCTCTCTAAAGGTGACAAAAACGTCTTTCAGCGCCTCTGAGGGCCTTTGCATACCACGTCTGTATTTCTTTGTCATGTTTAAAAATAAATACAACCTCACAATGTTTCCATTTCGTTTAAACGCTGACACTGAAACTTTAATCCAACAATCTAACAAAGAGAGCTGTTTGACCAAGAAGCAGTGAAGAAAAAGTGACGTAACCTGCGGTGCACATCTGCAACAAGAGAGAAAAACAGGGCCGCACAATATTAGTTCACAACTCAGATAGCCTGCTAAGATAGCGACATTTCAGTGGGTGATGATGACGAGGACGTGATAGAGGATGAGGTCAGCACACAGGCAGATAGAACGACAACGACAGCGTTGAGACAGAAAGGCAGGACAACTAAGTCCCCTCAGGTAGCTGCAGTGTGGGCAGCAAACTAGCTCAGCGACATGGCCAAATGCAAATATGACGCTGAACGCATCAAACTGTGTGGACCTTCAACTCATGACTAAGGAGAAATCTGGACCCTGTGGCTGGACTAGTTGGGAATGACTGCCTCAATTCAAAAACCAAAGTGTAAAAACGCCAATATGCCATTTCAAATTTTACTGGCCAGAGCCAATTTAACCCTTTTCATTGTATTTGTAAAATACTTTTGCCCTCTGTGTGATCAATAATAACCCAATTTTGCAAAATGTTTGATAAGGTGATTATTTTGTGACAGTATTAGAACAGGGCAACTTGTGAGTGCAAATTGAACAGCAGCCTAGTTGTCTGGAGCAATATCTAAACATCACACCAAATAGCTTCAACATGCATGTTTTTTCTCTTATATGCTTCATTTGGTAAGATATTTCACATTAGTAGTTTAGAAATTCCTTTTTTTTAAAATCGTACTTGTGTCTGCTTATCTTCAAAGTGGGACTTTATGATGCATCCGTGACCACAACACGTATTGCAGCCAGCACCGGCAGACGGTGTTTTCTGACATCACACAGCATGCCTACAGACTGAATCGCTGTGACACTGTGCTGACATTTCTGAGTTGACAGACACCTGGTAATTGCTTTGAATTGTAGAGATATAAATCGACTAACTTGTTTATTTCTGTTGTCATTTTCAACCGTAACTGTAACATTTTAAAGATGTATAGCTAATCACGGAGGTCCGACCTCTCTGCAATTCTGCTGTGCTTATTTTATGTAATGTGTCACTTTGCTAGTGTCCTTAATAAATGAAATCTACCAGCACAGAAGCTAAGCGTGTACTGCTGTGGACGGGGGCCCACAGCAAAATGTAGCCACCTAAAAACATTAATATTAGTTTAAGTGTACACTATATTTTGTATAACACTGGTCAAGGCAGCAACAGACAAACAAATCATATATGCTTCAAAATAAAATTACTTTTGTTGTCAGTGGAGGCTGGTGGCTTTGAGCTAACAGCTTCAATTCCCTCTCGGAAAGGGCAAGGTAAAGTGGTGAAAATATTCAACATATAGTGTACACTTAAACTGATATTGATTTTTTGCAGTGGGCCCTTTTGTAGCTGGCTGACACTACCTGAAACACTACCTGAGATGATCAGTGCAGTTATTGTAAACAAACACTGTGATTATGCTATTTGTTCTCTTATGATCGTTCAGCAAAAATTTGCTGTCTCCGTTAAGTAGCTGTCTGTTATTTACTCGTACTACAGCAGGAAATGGCACAAAATAAAAGCCTGCGTCGTAAATTCACTGTACTTCAAAATTAAGTGTTTTTTACAAGCTTGGCATGTTTGCGAGTCACATGCGGTCCATTCAGAATGGACCCCCGACCTACTTTTGGACCGCGATCCACCAGTTGGGAACTACTGGTTTAACATTTTCCTCCTTGCAAAGCTCTCCTGTTTCTCGTCTTTATGCTGAGCTAAGCTACCATAACATATTTAGCATGCAGACATGACAGTAGTATTGATCGTCTGAGCTTACTTTCTGCAAGAAAGCCAGTAAGTGTATTTACAAAAACTCTTCCTTTAACAGAATGAGTGAGCGCCGTCACGAGCTGATTATCTGACAGATACCTGCTACACATACAGTATCAGACATGAATTTCCTCCAATATCCACAACAACAGTCCATTGTGTGTGAGTAGTAATCAAATACTGAGCTATGGGACCAGTTCCAGCCTGACTCTCTCTACTGTATGAGCCTCCTCAACTCTCCCACTGCGGCAGGACGTGTCCAAACAAGACAAATGCCTTAGCCGATGCAAAGGACTGTGGAAACAAATGGAAAAAGAAAAGACTACTACGACACCATGGAAATCATAGAGTCAAGTTTCAAGTTGGACGGCTCAGAGAAGGGGGTGTGGGAGCGTGTTGGGGAGGGGGGAAAGGAAAAACTATTCTTCCTCTGCTCGTTTTTGGAAAGAGGGGAAAAACTTTCTCAGCTAGTGTGACTGAATTTAAATGCACACACTGATCCACTGGTCTACACGTTTTACTAGCATGACTGTAATCAAGGTTGCAGAATCTGTCTTGGAGCTCAAGCTGTTGCGCCAGAAGACATCCGAGCTACTTCCACTATGCTGACCACTTGACAATCGCATTCCTCTCTGAGAGCTGGAGCTAAAGGAATGTCTAACGCAGCACAAAGCTCCTGTCGTTCAGGACGAGGACCAAAGACGAGGGAAAGCATTCTCTGGAAGGGTTGGGTCGGATTGTGCGCTGTGCTGCTGGCACAATGGTGTAAAATATGACTAAATTTAACCATTGCCACTGTTAAAGCAAAAAACACAAACCCTAACAGCTTCTTTGATTACAGCAAAGTGTATTTCTGCTTATTCATTGAAGAAATAATCCGTTTTCTCACCACAAAGTGTTCGTATTATGTGTTAGTGTGTGTGCAAACACCATGGAGTTCAAAGTTCACTGCTGCGTGTCATAAAACTTTGACTCCCATGATTAAATAAGAGGCTTTAGACTACACCTTTACTTTGCCTTCCACAAAAGCTCCTTTCTACAGTAAACACGCTCCGTCTTTTTCATCCTCTCCTGTATTTCTTCACACTCTTTTCCTAGAAGTGACCTCACAGTTTAACTAGCCCCGAAGACTCCCATCCCCCAACACACATACAGACACACACACACACACACATGCATCCAGTATGATTTCAAGATAACAGAACATTGCCAGGGTTTGCCTTGAGTGGAAAACCATGAGTCGCTTTCCCTGCAGTGCCAAACCCCTGAGCTGGCGAGGCGTTACTGAATGAAAGACTCCCCAGTAATGTTTTAATACCACCAGTTGTACTCCAAGACTGCAGAGAAACTTGGCATCAACAAGCAGCTCAGGCATGATGGCTTTAACAGAGCAGGAGAGGAGAACTTGTAAGTCCTTTGATAACTTCCGCATTTTACTCGTCCAGAAAACGACTTCTTAAAGGATACTTATCGTATTTTTCAACCTGGGCCCTATTTTCTCATGTTTTTGTGTCTAAATGACTAACAGAAACAACAGTTTATGAAACTGATCCAGTATTAAGTGAGAGGTCTGCAGTCGGACGTCCAAAACAGGCTGCCTGTGTAACCACTCAGGGCATTTGTGCACCGTCAATGTAGGTCCCCTAAAAGTGCTTGCTTTTGCCACTGACGGACTCAGATTGTTATTTCAGTTGTTTGACATTTTATGAAAAAGGAGCCTACAGAGATAGACTGCATTGTTAAGGAGTTAGATCCTTTTTGTTTAACCAGAAACAGCCCCAAAATCGCTATCGCCATACCCACCAGACTGCATTGAAATAAAAAATAATTTCAGCATGTGCAGAGTCAGCATATTTTCACATCCATGTGAATTTAAACACACTTCATTCAAAGTCGGCAGGAACAAAATAAACAAACATCTTGTTTCATCTTTCCATGTCACCAACAATCACCAACCCTGACTTGATTGAAGTGAACTCTCAGCACTATCCCCACCATTGCTGAGATTTTCGGTCATTTTTGACAGAGCACTTCCCTGCCATTGACGAGATATTCCAGCAATCCGTGTTTTCACTGCTCTAAGATAGGGGGTTGCACATCTTGTGCCATGTCCAAAAACAAACGAAGAAAGAGATCCGCTGGAAACAGGAAGCAGATGTTGTTTACAGAAACGTAGCAGCTCGTAAATGGCTCGAAAATGCCAGCACCCATGGAAAAGTTTACGGTTGCGCAAGCCGTGGAGATTTTGATGGACTCAGACTCTGACAATTCCTGTTTTGATCAACATTCTGAATCCGATTTGGACGAAGAAGCAAATAAGTGTGGTGGGACGAAACGGGATCTCCCCGACGGTGACAGTGACACACAGAGGAGAGGGAGACAATAGTACTGACAATGAACGTGGCAACATGTTCCCCTATAACTCAAAGAGAATATTATTTTCATTATTATTATTGTCATTATTATTATTATTATTATTATTATTATTATTATCATCATTATTATTGTCATTTATACAATTGACAATACAATTGACATTAAAAAATTAGAAAACAAATAATGTAATATGAAATTGATTCTGTACCTGAAAATGCACAAATTCAAGTGTTGATGAAAAAGGAATGGAATAGGATAGAATAAAAAGTTTTTTTGTGTTTAAAAACATAAGGTTTCTTCTTTAGTTTCATACTGTTTACATGTTCATAGGACAAATTCTTCTGTGGGTCTTGAAAGATAATATGATCTAAAATGAAATCATAAATACAATTCTGGCAGGGAAAGTGTTCACTCACACAGTTAGAAGTGAACATATTCTGTCTCTATACAAGCTAAAATTACTGTTTATTTAAACGGCATCTGGTGGATTTGGCGATAGCAATTTCGAGGCTGTTACAGGTTAAACACAAATGATCTTACTCTTCAACAAAAAGATTTATCTTTGTCTGGATCCTTTCTATTATGTTATCAGACACTTAGAATAACAATCTGAGTCTGTCAGTGGCAAAAACATAAGTTGACAGCGGACAAATGGACTGGGTGCAGATGCAGGCTGCTTCATTGCTGCGGGCTGCAGCGCTCTCGCTCAATATTGGACCATTTTCAGAAATTGTTAGTCACTTAGACACAAAATCATGACAACATGAGGTTGGAAAATACCAAAGCCCTTCAAACACAGCCTGTGTATGAACAATAGGTGATGTATGTGAACAGTGATAGAGAAGAAGAGGAAGTCATATTCACCTGTAGGAGGTCATCACTCAGCACCTCAGTTTTCTCAGCCCTGTTGAGGGAAACACAAATATGAAGCCAAACGTCAAACACTGACAAATAAAGAAATAAAATACACATAGAGAAACACATCTTCAGCATACAGAGATAAAACACAAAACCATAAACAACCAAACAATAATAACAATACAATCCGAGGATGTGAGTTAAGGGACACACAAGTACCAATACCGGTACTCTTAAAGTGATACCTGCAATCTCCATCAAATACACCAGGCCTGACTTCACCACAGCACCGACTGTAAGGGTTGTAGCTGCTGCGGTAGTGGACCAATCACGTGTTGCATTATATCAAAGAACAGTTGTGGTGATTGGCGGTGAGTGAAACCATTTTTTTTCTAGATCTGTGTACAAAAAGGATCGAATCTAGGTAATTTGACTCCCAAGTCCCTATGGACTGAGCTGCTGCCGCCGCAACGTTATCTATTCGTAATGAAAATAAACTGATTCGTACTGGGAATTTTCTTTTGCACTTTTAATGTAAATTAGGTGCCAGATTGTATAAAAAGCTTCAAAATAGAGCTTCTTACAGCTGCAACAAATGATTCTTTTCACTGTCAATTAATTTGTTAATTATTTTTTTTGATTAATCAATTTGCTGTTGGGTCTATAAAATGGTAAAAAGTGTTGTTCATTGTTTCCCAAAGCCCAAGATGACATCCTTAAATGTCTTGTTTCATCCATACCCCAAACAGTATTAGTTTACTGTCATATAAAAGTAAAGAAACAAGAAAATATTCACACTTAAGAAGCTGGAATCAGAAAATTTCTACTCTTTTTTTTTTTTAAATGACTTCAACAGATTAATCAATAATTATATTAGTTTGCATAATAATATTAGTTGATGACTAATTGATTAATCCCTGCAGCACTATTTGGGAGTTTTCAACGGTACCCCCTGACAGAGGTCCAGGCTAAACCCTCAATGTCCTCAAATCCTAGGAACAGGGGCTGCTGCGACTGGACCATGGCCTCCTCTCATTTTGCAAACATGGCCCCCTGGACAAAGACAGTTGGGTATCTCTGTAATACTGGGTTATTTCAGTTGATACCTTAAAAAGGTATGGAGTACTGTTACCCAGCCCCATACACACCTGTCCTATGATGATGAAATTGAATTTAATGCCTAAAAAACATGGAGAATCTGAACATTTCTCACTCTGTTTTCTTATATATCACAAGCTGAATTTCAACTAAACAAGACCTAACTTGCTGTTAAACTGAGATAAACTGATGAGCACACAGAAAACAAGGCCATCAAACTGATGCAGCAAAGTCTTTCTTGCCCAACCTGTCTGCAGTTCGTGCCTGTGGCAAAGTTACACAGCCCATAATATGCTTAAATCCACACTGAAATGTTGTCACATGACAGAGCGGCTGAACTATGTGGGTACACTCGACATGTATGCACACATGCACAAGCCCATCACCACTCGTGCCTGAGGATGTTTTCCATGATGGACCTGTCGGATTCCTCCACCCTGTCCGAACACACACTTCCTCCAGTGTCATCTGCACCTTGTTTGTTATGGCAACAGGGGGGGAGGCGTTTGTATTTGTGTGGAGGAGGGTGGGAGTTGCCAAGTGGCCTGTTGACGTCTGAGACACACTGAACACACTGCGCATTGTGGCGGAGTCTGCAGAAAACAGGTCAGTGACATCACTCCGAAACATCTAGGAAATGTTGAAATGCCAAAACCTGTTCTGAAATAAGATACGCATTTGCTCTTCATGTGACCTCTAACTCTCAAAGCAGATTTCCACCCGTTTTGCTAATGTTGCTGAGCTAGTGAGACGAGCAAATGAGCACATCGCTCATTCTGTCGATATCTCACAAATACACCGACCACACACGTATTACATCTACACACACAAATCCCTCAAGACCTCTCCCCTTTCTCCACCAGAGCAGGCCCACACTATAGATTTATATCTCACAGGGATCAATTAACCCTCTCCCACACAAGAGCTATTACCTAATACTGCTGCAAGTTACACCCTACAGACTCAGGCTTACCTCACTTATGCTTGAAATATCCTCACCGTTATGCGAACACGCCTTTGGCTGCTCTCGACTGACTCCAGCTCACGATGAGTAGAATATTTTGTCTAACTAATCAGTTAGTTCTTCATTGTATGTGATCAATGATTTGCTGTTTGGCACACAGTATAAGTACTGGCAATCATACTGTAATGAGGACACTTTGTATTGGAGCACAATGTGTTGAAAACCGAAAACTTTACTGGTTTAAGTCTATTAAATGTGAATATGACCTGGTTTTCTTGGTCTTCCATGACAGTACACAGAATATTTTTAGGTTTTGAACAGTTGGACAGACAAAACAAGACACTTTTAAGCTGTCACTTTGGGTCCTTGCTAGTGTCAAAATTTAAAATCAATACATATCGATTCTGGAGATTTATTATGGTTTCAACACTCATATTTTCACTGGTGTCATCTTCGATTTCTTACCCTGTCTTATTGTTAATGTTTACTACAATCATTCTGCCGTCATCATTGTCATTTTACAACCTATTTATCCTTCAATAAAAATCTAAATTGTATGCCCCAAATGTCAATTTTCCCTCTGTCAATGAAAATGGTATCGAATATCAATATTTTTCGAGGTACTGTTCAAAGTTAGAAATTCCAGTATCGTGACAACACCAGTCCTGGGATCTTTTGACAGGCATTTTTGGCTCTTTGCTAACAGAACATTGACGAAACGCTTAAACGAGAGAGCAGTCGGTTAGGAGTGTAGGGGTACATCTATCTGAATTTATATATT
Source organism: Epinephelus cyanopodus (assembly GCA_026686955.1). Classification (NCBI taxonomy): domain Eukaryota; kingdom Metazoa; phylum Chordata; class Actinopteri; order Perciformes; family Serranidae; genus Epinephelus; species Epinephelus cyanopodus. The sequence goes on from CM048929.1 coordinate 15,093,927, forward strand.
GATCAAGTGGGCAAAAATCCAATATCATCAATCTACACAAAGTGAAAATATTGATATTGTCATCTTAAAGATACGCTTTTATTTTGAAATTCCCATGGCAAATCTGTATCACCATTTCCATCTAAGCACATCTGCTTCCTAAACATTTAAACAGTGCTAGCAATAATGATAAGCAGTATTAATCGCAGACTGAACTGAATCAAAATCTTATAATGGCCAACTATACGATCGAATCAGTCGAGCAAAGACTGAATCATTGTCCAAGGAATCAATAATTTTTGACTGTACTGAAGCTTGCGATTTACATCCCTACAACTGATAGATCAAATCAATACATGGTAAATGGACTGCACTTGTATAGCACCTTTCTAGCCTTCCAACCACTCAAAGTGCTTTTTACACTTTGCGTCACATTCACCCATTCACACACTGGTGGCTGAGGCTGCCATACAAGGTGCCACCTGCTACTCAGTTTTTAACACACTCACACACCAATCAAACAGCCATCAGGAGCAATTTGGGGTTCAGTATCTTGCCCAAGGATACTTCGATATGCAGACTGGAGGAGCCGGGGATCGAACCTCTACCTCTGAGCCACTTCACTAAAAATAATCATTAGTTAAAGGCTAAGTTCGGTTTTTTGACACCTGGGCCTTATTTTTAGGAATAAATACGCTCGTAGACTCACCCAGATGATTTTGGTGGAGCTCGGAGCCGTTTTCGAGCAATTTAGATCCATCCGACGGCGTCTTCTCTCATGCCATAGAAGCGGACGGGGCCAAAACATCGAAGCCCCTAAATTAGACATTATCTGCTGCGAAACTCGCTCACTTCACCTACATTTTATAAATGAATGGCCAGTGTTATCACCATGTCCGCTCAACTTCCTTGTTATGGTCATCCGGGGCTTTACAACGATGGGTCACTTTTGGTGACGTCATAGACGTGCGCCGCAGGAGCGCAGTACAGCCGGCGCTAGGCTAGGCTATACAGCTACACGGGTACAAACATGGTTCGTCATTGCGTTTTTCCACTTTGTCCAAACAAAATGACTAGGTGGACAAAGTTCACATTCAACAGGCTTCCTTTGAAAAACCCGGAGTTACTAAAGATCTGGCTTGTTGTCCTGAAAATGGACCCGAATATTGCTATGGAAGAACTGAGGAGGTCAGTCACCGGGTCTGCAGCGCTCACTTCGCTCCAGAAGACTTCATTACGAAGACGACAAAGATAAAAGGCCAGGAAGCTGAGCGTCAGTACCTCAGGAGGAATGCCATCCCGATTGTTTCAGAGGGCAAAACAGACGCAGCGGAGGTAATGCATTTCTTTTGAAGATGTAATAATATTGGTCGATAACCAGTGCACGTCGGCCAGCGTATAAAGCTCCTTGTATAAAAATGAATAGCTGTCTTCACGACCTATGTCTGAGCAGGAGTAGCCTTCTAAAAATACATTCCTGCAAAAGAATACTGCACTGTAACGCAATATAATTTACTCTAGTCCATGCTAGTTTTTGAAAAACTAACTCGCAATGCATATGATATGGTTATTCTCTGCAGGCAATAAATTGTGACTCGAGCTGCAATCACCGCGGGTCTGCATTGTTAGCGCACACTTACAAGTAGTCATATGCTTTCTCCAAAACTAATTGTCAGTAGTTTCGACCGTTATTTATTTATAAAGCAAACACTCATAGAAAATATACCCTTTTTGCATTTGTATGGGCTACTTACTCTATCGAAAGTTGTCCGTTCGGTCCTGCTGGCTTCGGCTGCGTCTGCAAGTTGACTCTCGGGACATAAAAAAAGTCTCTACCACAGCCCGGTTTGTCATGGCAGAAAAATCTTCCAGTGTAGTGAGACACGTATTTTGGGGGGCATCAATACGTGTTTCCTCTGGTCTCAAGTCCCACTCTGAGCAGCAAAAGCTCTCCTCTTCTGTTGTCTGTGGCGTGCAGCGTCCACAACAACAACAACACCAGTTAGCCCCCGTTCGTGGACGTGCAGTGGTCGCTTGTTCTCTGGCCAGCTGTTCGGCTCTTTCCCTCTGCATCCTCCTTTCAAATAGCTCCTTGTCGGTGTATTCTGGCTCAAAACGATACGGGCATCCATCATACTCAGAGTCGTCATCAGACACTTCTACATCGGATAAATATTCCGTCATGTTGCACAAGAATAGCTGTGTAGCTGTATAGCCTAGCCTAGCGCCGGCGGAACTCAGCTGCGCTCCTGCGGCGCACGTCTATGACGTCACCAAAAGTGACCCATCGTTGTAAAGCCCCGGATGACCATAACAAGGAAGTTGAGCGGACATGGTGATAACACTGGCCATTCATTTATAAAATGTAGGTGAAATGAGCGAGTTTCGCAGCAGATAATGTCTAATTTAGGGGCTTCGATGTCTGGCCCCGTCCGCTTCTATGGCATGAGAGAAGACGCCGTCGGATGGATCTAAATTGCTCGAAAACGGCTCCGAGCTCCACCAAAATCATCTGGGTGAGTCTACGAGCGTATTTATTCCTAAAAATAAGGCCCAGGTGTCAAAAAACCGAACTTAGCCTTTAAGATCAGACTTGGTTTATCCAGAGTGAAACTGCTGAGCACCAGCTGCAATACAAAGTGGGAAGAGGGCAAATATGAAAAGCTGCAACTCTTGTTAGCATCAGATGTCTGGTCAAGTTTATAATCTCAGAGGTAGAGCAGGTCATCCACCAATCCGGAGGTCGAAGGGTCAATCCCCGGCTCCTCCGGTCTGCATGTCAAAGTATCTTTGGGCAAAATACTGAACCCCAAATTGTTCCCAATGGCTGCTCCAGCCCTGTGTAAGAGTGTATGAATAGTTACTGAGAAGCAAGCGGCATCATGTATGGAAACCTCAGCCACCAGTGTGTGAATGTGTGTGTGAATGGGTGAATGTGACATGTACGGTAAAAGCCCTTTGAGTAATCGAAAGACTACAAAGGTGCTATACAAGTGCAGGTCCATTTACCAGTTCACTTATTCTTTGATTGGATATTCTGGATTTAAATAAAAATTTCAACAATTCAAGATATTTTTCTTAAGGCAAAGTTTGACTGTTTGAGTTTAGACCACATTTAATATTTGTGAACTTTGGCTTCTTTTTGTTTTGTAGAAAAATATTTTTTGTGTTTTAATGAAAAGTACTGACAAAAAGTACAGTTTAGATATTGGTACAGAAATGCAGGTATTGTTTCAGCACTGATAACCAGCCCATCTCTGAACTGTATACACTGCGGCTTCTTGAATGTTCTACCTTGATATACAGGGCTTTTTTGGTCTGTTTTTTACGACTTGTTAATTTCTTTAACATGCGCAGCATCACATCCTAAGCAACGTGTTTTTCCAGGCCGAGAGGAAACTAATGTTTAAAACAGAGCGTATATAAAATCGGTACAAATAAATGACTTTCATGTAGCACTAATCCAGCCAGAGATGAAAAATAAGACGTTTATTTATATTACAAAGTCACAGCTTGTTTAACAGGTCAACAAAGGTTGAGATGTTCTGCATCTATGTGATGGCATGATATACGATCTGGGAGCCAGAATACCTCCACACTGATTCACATGATCGCATTACACATTAGGCTTTACTGGCTCGCTACAGGAGCGATCTTTAGATTCCTATCAATATTGAATCAGCATTGATTTGACTGGAGTGCAGCTCGACTCTGGCCAGCAGCTATTGTTCTAAGAATAGACTCCCACAGTGCTGGAGCCCAGACCCGGAAAAAAAACTTGGAGCGAAACAACAGAAGACAGAAAGAGAAGAAGAGTGTGTTGTGTAAATGGACTTTTGATGACTATGCTTGTGAGAAAGTTAATCAAACAGAGTCCAAATACTAAAAACCTGTTTGGATTTGTGTATCAAATGATGTTTAACTGCCAGCGTTTTCATCCCAAATCAAAGTTTTGTTAAAAGCCCTCTGTGTGAGCTTATCTCTCCACATGTATATGCACTGATTCGTAAACACTGCTGCCCTTCAAGCTCAAACCACACTGCAACAACTACATGCAAATCAAACTGGCTTCCTCTTTTATAAAAACACTCCTCTGTGGCTGTGTGACGTTCCCAGCCCTCCGCTGTGTCCCCGTCAACAACCATGGAAATGCTTACTCCACAAAAAACCCTCCGTGCCTGGCCCTTCCTGCCAAAACAGAGAACCACATCATCGCGGGGGAGACAAATTCACTGGTTTGTGAGAGAGATAAAGAGCGGCCCTCATGCAGCAGTGGCAAAGGCAATCGGTTTAGAGTCCATTCAAATTTAATTTGGCTTATATGTCCGGAGGGATGGGACTTAAAATTCATGGAAACAGATTGAAAACAGTGTCCTGAGAGAGGGATCATGTGATGGAAAACAGACTCCTCTGAACCCAGTATAGGCAAAATAATCCATCACAAAAATCTAAAGATGGGCCTACACCTTTATGATGATGTAGCTTAACACTTTTTCTTTAGGTTTGTGTCGTCATACTGATGAAGAGCTGCAACGATTGGCTATCTATCTCTGGTTTGAGCCATTTATCACGCAAAATAGTGAGAAAATGCTTCAGTTTGTCTTGGGAGGATTTGAGGTTTTCGAAGTTCGGTCAGCCACAACAAGGTGTTTGTAGTCGTCGCTTGGGGCTCTAGGAAGTTGTGATTGGCCTTTTTGTTTGACATTTCATCCACTAAACCATTAATAAAAACAATTGCTTCCCTTCACTGACGCTAGGTTTAAATTAAGATTGGAGAAAACATATAACTTGACATTTGAAATGCTGATTCGACCACGGTGGTTCCTTCTAGTGATCACTGACTACATGGTTTCACCCTACACACCTTTTTATCAAACACAAAGAGGCTTATCTCAAGCAGTTATTCATATAACATCATCACTCCCACTTTGCTTTAGTCATGCAGTGCTACAAATGGCACCAAAGGATTTCCCTGTATCCAGCAGTAATCCACAGCGGGGGTGTGTGTGTGTGTGTGTGCTTGCAAACACTTCTGCCTCTCAGTGAGCAAGCTGTCACTCTGCTCAGTGGAGTGTTAGTGCTCTTACAAAACATATGGAGGAGCGTATGTGAGGAATTTGAGGCCAGTGGCTTCGGGCTGTTGGTTGGAAAGTCATTTTGGAGAGACATATCAAGGGCATCATCTGCAGACACTGTTAATGCAGTAATGACTGGAGACATGGTCTCAGTGGTGGCTGCTGATAGAGAACAGGGCTGGAAACCCCTGTGGGGACGGAGATGAAGGGAGAGGAAATGGTATAGATATTTGTGTGTGTGTGTGTGTGTGTGTGTGTGTGTGTGTGTGTGTGACTACAACTGCAGAAATAACAGTAACTCTAACATACTGCGTAGACCTCTACTGGAGTGAAATGTGGGGCCCCAAGTTGTAGAGGGCCCCAGGCAGAGCAGTATTCCTTCTGCAGTGCAGATATACAAATTACATAAAATGAATATTGTGGAGTGTATTTGCACCAGAGTGAGAACAGTCACACAACAGCTATTCGGCTATTCACCACCATCCCTACGACCCGTTATTATGCATCCCACTGCGTGCTGTGATTGGCTTGTACTCGTCACACAGACATGTCGAGGCTGGAAGTCGTTTGGATAAGGGCAAAAAGGTTACAGTTAGAGCTTGTAGTAGCCATTCTCGGACATTCTCTGAATTTAAAGTGGTGCATTTACGAGAAAAAGCTCACAAATGTGCAACCAGAAAGTTATGTGACGCAGAATAAAGAGCATTATAGTCCATGGCAGAGGTAAAACGTGGTGGCTAAGTGGATTAAGTGCAGTATTATCACACAGCAGACTTGTACACCTTGGTGTAAATAGCATCTGCCTTAAAGTGGCTGAAGCTCAAACAATGTGTCAAAAAATGAATTGGCGACTATTCTGATAATTGATTAGACGTTTTAGCTTTTCCATCGAGCAAAATTGCCGGCTGGTTCTTGCATCTAAATTTAAAAAAAAAGTTTTGTTTGGACATTTCGTTAAGGTAATAGAGCTGCATCGATTAGCTGATTAATCAATTAGTCGATGCACAGAAAATTAACTGCCAACTAGGTGATAACCAAATACTCATCTTGGTCATTTTCTAAGCAAAAAGCCAAAACGTGCTGGTTTCATGCTTCTTAAATGTGACAAATTGGTGATTTTCTTTGTCATACATGATAATAAACTGAATAACTTTTAATCTTTGGACTGTTGGTTGAATAAAATATACTATTTAAAGATGTCACCTTGGGCTGTGGGACATAACGTGGGGGAATGTTTCACTATTTTTAGTTCTTCAGATGTATAAAACCATTACATGTCCATGCCTCGATTACCCTGTACATTATTTATACTTATTTCTTTGGTCCGCAAGGGTTGTGAGGATTGTTTTAACAGAATAAAGTGATGTTGTGTCTGCATGTCAGGTGCCGTAACTCATGTTCTCTCTGTTGGAGCTAGATCAAACGAATGATTCATAATGGATATATTATCTGAAGCCTACTTTTTAAACAAGTAATATTCAGACTGGTTTACATTAACAATGTGACTGTATTTCCAGTCTTTTCTGAGCAACAGTTTTGTGTGAAAGGAATTAAAGGCCTGTCTCAAATAAAGGCCGGTTGATTTCAGTGATCGAAGCAAATAATAGCCCAGGCTACTAATTGACATTTTACAGTAATCAAAATTAAGATAACTGTGGGGACTTACAGACACACTATAAGTCCTCACATAGGTAGTAAGAGAACAATAATTATTAAGCAAGGCCATATGGAAACCCATTAACCTTTTCAAACTCCTCATATTGCTCCAAAAATCAAAGTTCATTTGTCATGTGGGCAGGTTTGACATTAGCCAACTGCAAACGGATGCTTCACTTTCCTCAAACTTAAACTATCCAGGTATGAGTTACGCAAAAACATGACCCAGCCCTTCAACATGAAGACACATGACAATGAAGAAACAACGGACAAATCGTAAGTGCTGGCCTGCCAGAGAATAAATGCATGACATCAACTTGCAACAATGCATGCTGATAGAACAAACACTCACCTTCCTACAGTCTGGTTGGCAAGTTGCCTCATGCGATTAAACTGTTTCTTCATGTTGTTGTTTTTCTGTCCTCCTCTGCGTCTCCTGCAAGTGTGTAAAAGTTAGCGGCACCTCAGCTCTGTCGTTCATCCACCGCGGATCCAAAAGTTGCGCTACGTCGCAGCCATTGTGGCAGAAACAGGGCTGCGCTCCGACCACTTTTACGCACTACAGCTGTCTGGTTATACTGGTTAAACTCGGGGACACTGGCCGTGGACAGAAGCGCAGAGAAGTCAGTTGAAACAGTTCCTGGCAGACTGCTGGATCCCCATCGCCACGATTATCCGACTTCCTATAAGACTTACTGGTTTGAGTGCAACCAGTGTGGTAGGAAGAAGGAAGTGCCTTTACTTCCCTACTGTAAGCTGCACGGCCCAGTGGTGACATGTGATACCTAAGCAAGGAAAAAAAGCATTGACTCAGCTATTGAGCTGTCGTGATCATGGCTCTCAGGCATTTGCGTTTCAGTTGACTGTAGAAAGTAGTTTTATAATGTAGACTAGGAAATATTAAAGTGTCAAATGAGGCTTAGTATTTAAAAAAAAAATGCTGAACTAATCAAAATCTGACAAAAACTTAAACTACGCTTCACAGGTAAATCAAAATCTGCAAAAAAAGACTAAGATGCTTTAAATTGCACTTCTTCCACCGAGCCAGGGTCAGTGTGTCACATCGGAAGGTAATGAGCTGCTCCGGACTGACTGGAGATCAAGCTGTCATTAATTACTACATCAGCACTTTGCTGCCACCTTGTGGCTGCTGCCCTGTGGTGACAGCTGAGAATCAATCTGTGACTCATGTCTGTCATAGTTTAACAGAATAATAATATAAGATTTTTTTTTTTCATGAGAAAAAAACACACAAAACAGTATTTGAAGATGCAAAAAATGTTGATGTTATCATAATCACCTCTGAGATTTTTTGCTGCCACCGTGGCTGGATGATGAGACAACAGGTCCCTGGGCACAGTAAAAGGTCACACCATCACCACACAGGAGCAAAACTGTGTGTAGTGATTTTGCCTTTTTTGTAGCATATTGCAGCTCTATATGTGTTCTGTGTTCCTTTTTGGTTGTTTTGTCCCTTATTGTAGTTATTTTGTGTCTCTGTGGGGTAATTTTGTGTCTTTTTTTTAGTCTCTTTGTGGTCATTTTGTGTCTCCTTGAAGTAATAATGTGTCTTTTCTGGGTATTTTGTGTCATTTTGAGGTACTTATGTCTCTTTTTTTAGTCTCTTTTGTCTCTTTGTGGTCATTTTATGTCTCCTTGGAGTAATTTTGTGTCTTTATTTAGTTTCTTTGTCTCTCTTTAAAGTAAGTTTGTGTCATTTTAAGGTGATTTTGTGTCTTTTTTTAGTCTCTTTGTGGTCATTTTATGACTCCTTGAAGTAATTTTGTGTCTTTTTTGTTCATTCTGAAGTAATTTTGTGTGTTTATTTAGATTCTTTGTCTCTCTTTAAGGTAATTTTGTGTCATTTTAAGGTGATTTTGTGTGTTTTTTAATCTCTTTGTGGTCATTTTATGTCTCCTTGAAGTAATATTGTGTCTTTTCTGGTTATTTTGTGTTATTTCGAGGTAATTATGTCTCTTTTTTAGTCTCTTTTTATGTCTTTGTGATCATTTTATGTCTCCTTGAAGTAATTTTGTGTCTTTTTTGGTCATTCTGAAGTAATTTTGTGTCTTTATTTAGTTTCTTTGTCTCTCTTTAAGATAATTTTGTGTCATTTTAAGGTGATTTTGTGTCTCTTTTTGTCTCTTTGTGGTCATTTTATGTCTCCTTGAAGTACTTTTGTGTCTTTTCTGGTCATTTTGAAGTAATTTTCTATCATTATTTAGTCTCTTTGTGTCTCCTTGGAGTAATTTTGTGTCTTTTTTTCCAGTCTCTTTATGGTCATTTATGTCTCCTTGAAGTAATACTGTGTCTTTTCTGGTCATTTTGTGTTATTTCAAGGTAATTATGTGTCTTTTTAGTCTCTCTGTGTCTCTTTGTGGTCCATCCATCCATCCATCCATCCATCCATCAATCCATCCATTTTCATCTGCTTATCCGGAGCCGGGTCACTGGGGCAGCAGGCTGAACAAAGCACCCCAGACATCCCTCTCCACAGCAACACTTTCCAGCTCTCTGGATGTCCGAGCTCCTCACCCTATCTCCAAGGCATTTCCGCCACTTGTATCCGCGATCTCATCCCTCCGGTCACTACCCAGAGCTCATGACCATAGGTGAGGGTTGGGACGTAGATGGACCAGTAAATCGAAAGCTTCGCCTTCTGGCTCAGCTCCCTCTTCACCATAACAGACCGAATTTCTTCCTGGTTGAGTGACTTTTTGCAGGTGAAGGTCAGAGTGGAGACCCTGACACTGTGGGCCAATGGGCCTGTGTCTGTTACACCTGTTCATTAATCCATCCTTATTTGTGTATTTTGATTTAATTTTTGTCTTTTTTGGTTGTTTTGCATCTCTGAGGTAATTTTGTGACTTTTTTTTAGTTGTTCAGTAGTGCATCCATTTCTTCCACCTCGATACAGTGGAAGTGAATTAAATTTTTCCTCATGGTGCTCAAATCATTCTTCATGAAGAAGGTCGTAGTACATTTCCTCATTGACCTTGTTATAGACTTGATGATTTTCAGGCTCCTAATTGCTCAAAAGCATGTTTTTTTCCCAGACAAAGAGCACGCCTCTGCCTTATCTGCCTCATGTGGCCTATATTATGAGAGTCAATAATGAATACATCGTAAAAGTGTTCCTATCTATGCAGCAGTAATGTCATTGACAGATAAACCCTGTTTGTCATGGGACTGATGGTGACTATATGATGCCAATAAATGGAGAAAAACATGCGGTGTGTGTTCATTCCTATGTGCATAAATAGCTGAAGTCTTGCTCAAGGTACTTTAACCCTGGTTTGTTGATGTTAAAGAACAACTAGCGGCATAGTTTCACACCTGCAATTTGCAAGCAGCAAATCAAGTGAAGTGAGAACTCAGAGCCACACTTAACATGTTTGAGAGAGAATATGCTTCCTTCTGTAGAGACAAAATTAGGTTTGATTTGTTCCTGTTTTCCTGGGTATCTGTTCCTCGTTTAGTTCTCAAACCTCTCTGTCACATGGTACTTTGCAGAGCTGCTTTTATAGTCTCATCCCTTACGACAGCTATTCATATTAAATTTGGCTTCACACTGACAGAAAAAGTAGAAGAGGCTCTTAAAATGCAAAAAGGATTCATTTATTCCATGTGCAGAGATGATGCAGACATGCTGATGGTGACCAAAATGTTCAATTTTTGTCATTTTTTCACATTGTGCCACCTTTGCAGGTATAATAAACTGATTTGTTTTGTATCTTCCAGTATTTTGAAACAAAAATCTTAGATCTGGGGATCTTGAAGTTTTGATGACTGAGTGTTATTTCTACGTATGATTCAGAGCAATCAGAGCCTTCAGCTATCAGGCTCCTCTTCTGTGGAATCATCCTCCTTTTTGGTCCAGGAGGCAGACACTGTCTCCACGTTAGAGACTAGACTTAAGACTTTCCTTTTTGATAAAGCTTGTAGTTAGGGCTGGCTCAGGCTTGCCTTGTACCAGCCCCTAGTTAGGCTTAGTTAGGTCTAGTCTGCTGGGGGACCTGTTACTGCATGTCACTAACTCGGCTTCTTCTCCGGAGCCTGGATGGTGTGACGTGTGTGGTGGTGCTGCTGCCATGGTCCTGCCTGATGCCTCCTGCTGCTGCTGTTATCATTAGTCATACTTCTACTGTCATAATACACATATGATTATTGTCACATACATAATATACTATCATATATTAATATAAACCTGCAACATATTGTACCAAAATAGCCATAATTATTATTGTAATATTATTACTTAAATTAATGTTGTTGTTGTCTCTCTGTCTCTGTGTCTGTCTCTCTGTCTCTGTCTCTGCCTCTCTCTCTCTCTCTCTCTCTCTCTCTCTCTATGTATCACATTGTCATATGGATTACTATTAATTTATAATGTTTCCTGTTGATGTTCCTGTTTCTTATCTGCTGCGAGGGTACAAAGGACAGAGGGATGTCATATGCTGTAAAGCCCTCTTAGGCAAATTGCTATTTGTGAAATTGGGATTTATAAATAAAATTGATTGATTGATTGATTGATTGATTGATTGATTGATTGATTGATTGATTGATTGATTGAGGGCCACACATGAAAAACGCACCCACTGACTTTTTTCTGACATACTTTCAACAACGACAGAGCCTACGAGATGAGCATATTACATTCTAGTTTTCCACTTTTAATCCAAATACATTGGGGAGTAATGAAATGGAGAGACAGTGTTTGACATTGATTGTACCTACCTCCAGCAGTGCAGTAGTGGCTTCTGCTGAGGTACAGCACACACTGCACTATGACTTTTTTGACATACAATACTATCACTTATTTATGACATACTGTACTATGACTTTTTATGACATTCCATACAATGACTTTTTTGACATACTATATTATGACTTTCCTATGAAATTCTATACTATGACTTTTTTGGCATACTACACTATGACATTTTATGACATTCTATGCCATGACTTTTTAACATGCTAAGCTGTACTTTTTTTTTTTTTTTATCATATTTTGAATGTATTTTGGATGTCATACTGTACTGCGTCTTTTTTATGAAATTTTAGATGTCATACTACATTATGACTTTTTTAATCCTATTTTGGATGTCATACTATACTATGACTTTTTTATGATATTTTGGACGACATACTATACTATGAGTTTTTTTTATGATGTTTTGGACGTCATGCTATACTATGACTTTTTTATGATGTTTTGGACGACATACTATACTATGACTTTTTTATGATATTTTGGACGACATACTATACTATGAGTTTTTTTTTATGATGTTTTGGACGACATACTATACTATGACTTTTTTATGATGTTTTGGATGACATACTATACTATGACTTTTTTATGATATTTTGGACGACATACAACACTATGACTTTTTTATGATGTTTTGGACGACATGCTATACTATGACTTTTTTTATGATGTTTTGGACGACATACTATACTATGACTTTTTTATGATGTTTTGGACGACATACTATACTATGACTTTTTTATGATATTTTGGACGACATGCTATACTATGACTTTTTTTATGATGTTTTGGACGTCATACTATACTATGACTTTTTTATGATATTTTGGACGACATACTATACTATGAGTTTTTTTTATGATGTTTTGGACGTCATACTATACTATGACTTTTTTTTCATGATATTTTTGACGTCATACTATACTATGACTTTTTTATGATGTTTTGGACGACATACTATACTATGACTTTTTTATGATGTTTTGGACGACATGCTATACTATGACTTTTTTTATGATGTTTTGGATGACATACTATACTATGACTTTTTTATGATATTTTGGACGACATACTATACTATGAGTTTTTTTTATGATGTTTTGGACGTCATACTATACTATGACTTTTTTTCATGATATTTTGGACGTCATACTATACTATGACTTTTTTATGATATTTTGGACGACATACTATACTATGACTTTTTATGATATTTTGGACGACATGCTATACTATGACTTTTTTATGATATTTTGGACGACATGCTATACTATGACTTTTTTATGATATTTTGGACGACATGCTATACTATGACTTTTTTATGATGTTTTGGACGACATGCTATACTATGACTTTTTATGATATTTTGGACGACATGCTATACTATGACTTTTTTATGATGTTTTGGACGACATACTATACTATGACTTTTTATGATATTTGGACGACATGCTATACTATGACTTTTTTATGATATTTTGGACGACATGCTATACTGTGACTTTTTTATGATATTTTGGACGACATACTATACTATGACTTTTTTATGATATTTTGGACGACATGCTATACTATGACTTTTTATGATATTTTGGACGACATACTATACTATGACTTTTTTATGATATTTTGGAATTCATACTATACTATGACTTTTTTATGATATTTTGGACGACATGCTATACTATGACTTTTTTATATTTTGGACGACATACTATACTATGACTTTTTATGATATTTGGACGACATGCTATACTATGACTTTTTTATGATATTTTGGATGACATGCTATACTATGACTTTTTTATGATATTTTGGACGACATACTATACTATGACTTTTTTATGATATTTTGGACGACATGCTATACTATGACTTTTTTATGATATTTTGGATGACATACTATACTATGACTTTTTTATGATATTTTGGACGACATACTATACTATGACTTTTTTATGATATTTTGGACGACATGCTATACTATGACTTTTTTATGATATTTTGGACGACATACTATACTATGACTTTTTTATGATATTTTGGAATTCATACTATACTATGACTTTTTTATGATATTTTGGACGACATGCTATACTATGACTTTTTTATATTTTGGATGACATGCTATACTATGACTTTTTTATATTTTGGACGACATACTATACTATGACTTTTTTATGATATTTTGGACGACATGCTATACTATGACTTTTTTATATTTTGGACGACATACTATACTATGACTTTTTTATGATATTTTGGACGACATGCTATACTATGACTTTTTTATGATATTTTGGACGACATACTATACTATGACTTTTTTATGATATTTTGGACGACATGCTATACTATGACTTTTTTATGATATTTTGGACGACATACTATACTATGACTTTTTTATGATATTTTGGACGACATGCTATACTATGACTTTTTTATGATATTTTGGACGACATACTATACTATGACTTTTTTTGATATTTTGGACGACATGCTATACTATGACTTTTTTATGATATTTTGGATGACATGCTATACTATGACTTTTTTATGATATTTTGGACGACATACTATACTATGACTTTTTTATGATATTTTGGACGACATACTATACTATGACTTTTTTATGATGTTTTGGACGACATGCTATACTATGACTTTTTTATGATATTTTGGACGACATGCTATACTATGACTTTTTTTATGATATTTTGGACGACATGCTATACTATGACTTTTTTATGATGTTTTGGACGACATACTATACTATGACTTTTTTATGATGTTTTGGACGACATGCTATACTATGACTTTTTTTATGATGTTTTGGACGTCATACCATACTATGACTTTTTTATGATATTTTGGACGACATACTATACTATGACTTTTTATGATATTTTGGACGACATACTATACTATGACTTTTTTATGATATTTTGGACGACATACTATACTATGACTTTTTATGATATTTTGGACGACATGCTATACTATGACTTTTTTATGATATTTTGGACGACATGCTATACTATGACTTTTTTATGATGTTTTGGACGACATGCTATACTATGACTTTTTTATGATATTTTGGACGACATGCTATACTATGACTTTTTTATGATGTTTTGGACGACATGCTATACTATGACTTTTTATGATATTTTGGACGACATGCTATACTATGACTTTTTTTATGATGTTTTGGACGTCATACTATACTATGACTTTTTTATGATATTTTGGACGACATACTATACTATGAGTTTTTTTTATGATGTTTTGGACGTCATACTATACTATGACTTTTTTTTCATAATATTTTGGACGTCATACTATACTATGACTTTTTTATGATATTTTGGACGACATACTATACTATGACTTTTTATGATATTTTGGACGACATGCTATACTATGACTTTTTTATGATATTTTGGACGACATGCTATACTATGACTTTTTTATGATGTTTTGGACGACATGCTATACTATGACTTTTTTATGATATTTTGGACGACATGCTATACTATGACTTTTTTATGATGTTTTGGACGACATGCTATACTATGACTTTTTATGATATTTTGGACGACATGCTATACTATGACTTTTTATGATGTTTTGGACGACATACTATACTATGACTTTTTTATGATATTTTGAACGACATACTGTACTATGACTTTTTTATGATATTTTGAACGACATACTATACTATGACTTTTTATGATATTTTGGACGACATGCTATACTATGACTTTTTTATGATATTTTGGACGACATACTATACTATGACTTTTTTATGATATTTTGGACGACATGCTATACTATGACTTTTTTATGATATTTTGGACGACATGCTATACTGTGACTTTTTTATGATATTTTGGACGACATGCTATACTATGACTTTTTTATGATATTTTGGACGACATACTATACTATGACTTTTTTATGATATTTTGGAATTCATACTATACTATGACTTTTTATGATATTTTGGACGACATGCTATACTATGACTTTTTTATATTTTGGACGACATACTATACTATGACTTTTTTATGATATTTTGGATGACATACTATACTATGACTTTTTTATGATATTTTGGACGACATGCTATACTATGACTTTTTTATGATATTTTGGATGACATGCTATACTATGACTTTTTTATGATATTTTGGACGACATACTATACTATGACTTTTTTATGATATTTTGGACGACATGCTATACTATGACTTTTTTATGATATTTTGGAATTCATACTATACTATGACTTTTTTATGATATTTTGGACGACATGCTATACTATGACTTTTTTATGATATTTTGGACGACATGCTATACTATGACTTTTTTATATTTTGGATGACATGCTATATACTACTTTTTTTATATTTGGACGACATGCTATACTATGACTTTTTTATGATATTTTGGACGACATGCTATACTATGACTTTTTTATATTTTGGACGACATACTATACTATGACTTTTTTATGATATTTTGGACGACATGCTATACTATGACTTTTTTATGATATTTTGGACGACATGCTATACTATGACTTTTTTATGATATTTTGGACGACATACTATACTATGACTTTTTTATGATATTTTGGACGACATGCTATACTATGACTTTTTCATGATATTTTGGATGACATGCTATACTATGACTTTTTTATGATATTTTGGACGACATACTATACTATGACTTTTTTATGATATTTTGGAATTCATACTATACTATGACTTTTTTATGATATTTTGGACGACATACTATACTATGACTTTTTTTTCATAATATTTTGGACGTCATACTATACTATGACTTTTTTATGATATTTTGGACGACATACTATACTATGACTTTTTTATGATGTTTTGGACGACATGCTATACTATGACTTTTTTATGATATTTTGGACGACATGCTATACTATGACTTTTTTATGATATTTTGGACGACATACTATACTATGACTTTTTTATGATATTTTGGACGACATGCTATACTGTGACTTTTTTATGATATTTTGGACGACATACTATACTATGACTTTTTTATGATATTTTGGACGACATGCTATACTATGACTTTTTATGATATTTTGGACGACATACTATACTATGACTTTTTTATGATATTTTGGAATTCATACTATACTATGACTTTTTTATGATATTTTGGACGACATGCTATACTATGACTTTTTTATATTTTGGACGACATACTATACTATGACTTTTTTATGATATTTTGGACGACATGCTATACTATGACTTTTTTATGATATTTTGGATGACATGCTATACTATGACTTTTTTATGATATTTTGGACGACATACTATACTATGACTTTTTATGATATTTTGGACGTCATGCTATACTATGACTTTTTTATGATATTTTGGATGACATGCTATACTATGACTTTTTTATGATATTTTGGACGACATACTATACTATGACTTTTTTATGATATTTTGGAATTCATACTATACTATGACTTTTTTATGATATTTTGGACGACATGCTATACTATGACTTTTTTATGATATTTTGGACGACATGCTATACTATGACTTTTTTATATTTTGGATGACATGCTATACTATGACTTTTTTATGATATTTTGGACGACATACTATACTATGACTTTTTTATGATATTTTGGACGACATGCTATACTATGACTTTTTTATGATATTTTGGACGACATGCTATACTATGACTTTTTTATGATATTTTGGACGACATACTATACTATGACTTTTTTATGATATTTTGGACGACATGCTATACTATGACTTTTTAATGATATTTTGGATGACATGCTATATGACTTTTTTATGATATTTTGGACGACATACTATACTATGACTTTTTTATGATATTTTGGAATTCATACTATACTATGACTTTTTTATGATATTTTGGACGACATGCTATACTATGACTTTTTTATGATATTTTGGACGACATGCTATACTATGAATTTTTTATGATATTTTGGACGACATGCTATACTATGACTTTTTTATGATATTTTGGACGACATGCTATACTATGACTTTTTTATGATGTTTTGGACGACATACTATACTATGACTTTTTTATGATGTTTTGGACGACATGCTATACTATGACTTTTTTATGATATTTTGGACGACATACAATACTATGACTTTTTTATGATATTTTGGATGACATACTATACTATGACTTTTTTATGATATTTTGGACGACATACAATACTATGACTTTTTTATGATATTTTGGATGACATGCTATACTATGACTTTTTATGATATTTTGGACGACATACTATACTATGACTTTTTCATGATATTTTGGACGACATACTATACTATGGCTTTTTTATGATATTTTGGACGACATACTATACTATGACTTTTTCATGATATTTTGGACGACATCCTATACTTTGACTTTTTCATGATATTTTGGACGACATACTATACTATGACTTTTTTATGATATTTTGGACGACATACTATACTATGAGTTTTTTATGATATTTTGAACGACATTCTATACTATGACTTTTTTATGATATTGTGGATAACATGCTATACTATGACTTTTTTATGATATTGTGGATAACATGCTATACTATGACTTTTTTATGATATTTTGGACGACATACTATACTATGACTTTTTTATGATATTGTGGACGACATACTATACTATGACTTTTTTCTGAAATTTTGGACGACATGCTATACTATGACTTTTTTATGATATTGTGGATAACATGCTATACTATGACTTTTTTATGATATTGTGGACGACATACTATACTATGACTTTTTTATGAAATTTTGGACGACATCCTATACTATGACTTTTTTTTATGATATTTTGAACGACATACTATACTATGACTTTTTCATGATATTTTGAACGACATGCTATACTATGACTTTTTTATGATATTTTGGATGTCATACTATACTATGACTTTTTCATGATATTTTGGACGACATACTATACTATGAGTTTTTTATGATATTTTGGATGACATACTATACTATGAGTTTTTTATGATATTTTGAACGACATACTATACTATGACTTTTTTATGATATTTTGGACATCATACTATACTATGACTTTTTTATGATATTGTGGATAACATGCTATACTATGACTTTTTTATGATATTGTGGACGACATACTATACTATGACTTTTTTATGATATTTTGGACATCATACTATACTATGACTTTTTTATGAAATTTTGGATAACATGCTATACTATGACTTTTTTATGATATTGTGGACGACATACTATACTATGACTTTTTTATGATATTGTGGATAACATGCTATACTATGACTTTTTTATGATATTTTGGATAACATGCTATACTATGACTTTTTTATGAAATTTTGGATAACATGCTATACTATGACTTTTTTATGATATTGTGGACGACATACTATACTATGACTTTTTTATGATATTGTGGATAACATGCTATACTATGACTTTTTTATGAAATTTTGGATAACATGCTATACTATGACTTTTTTATGATATTTTGGACGACATGCTATACTATGACTTTTTTATGATGTTTTGGACGACATACTATACTATGACTTTTTTATGATATTTTGGACGTCGTACTATACTATGACTTTTTTTTATGATATTTTGAACGACATACTATACTATGACTTTTTTATGATATTTTGAACGACATACTATACTATGACTTTTTTTTATGATATTTTGAACGACATACTATACTATGACTTTTTCATGATATTTTGAACGACATGCTATACTATGACTTTTTTATGATATTTTGGATGTCATACTATACTATGACTTTTTTATGATGTTTTGGACGACATACTATACTATGACTTTTTTATGATATTTTGGACGACATACTATACTATGAGTTTTTTATGATATTTTGGACGACATACTATACTATGACTTTTTTATGATATTTTGGATGTCATACTATACTATGACTTTTTTATGATGTTTTGGACGACATACTATACTATGAGTTTTTTATGATATTTTGGACGACATGCTATACTATGACTTTTTTATGATGTTTTGGACGACATACTATACTATGAGTTTTTTATGATATTTTGGACGTCATACTATACTATGACTTTTTTTTTATGATATTTTGAACGACATACTATACTATGACTTTTTTATGATATTTTGAACGACATACTATACTATGACTTTTTTTTATGATATTTTGAACGACATACTATACTATGACTTTTTCATGATATTTTGAACGACATGCTATACTATGACTTTTTTATGATATTTTGGATGTCATACTATACTATGACTTTTTCATGATATTTTGGACGACATACTATACTATGAGTTTTTTATGATATTTTGGACGACATACTATACTATGAGTTTTTTATGATATTTTGAACGACATACTATACTATGAGTTTTTTATGATATTTTGGACGACATGCTATACTATGACTTTTTTATGAAATTTTGGACGACATCCTATACTATGACTTTTTTTTATGATATTTTGAACGACATACTATATTATGACTTTTTTTCATGATATTTTGGACGACATACTATACTATGAGTTTTTTATGATATTTTGGACGACATACTATACTATGACTTTTTTATGATATTTTGAACGACATACTATACTATGAGTTTTTCATGATATTTTGGATAACATGCTATACTATGACTTTTTTATGATATTTTGGACGACATACTATACTATGACTTTTTTATGATATTTTGAACGACATACTATACTATGAGTTTTTCATGATATTTTGGATAACATGCTATACTATGACTTTTTTATGATATTTTGGACGACATACTATACTATGACTTTTTTATGATATTTTGACGTCATACTATACTATGACTTTTTCATGATATTTTGGACGACATACTATACTATGAGTTTTTTATGATATTTTGAACGACATACTATACTATGACTTTTTCATGATATTTTGGACGACATACTATACTATGAGTTTTTTATGATATTTTGGACGACATACTATACTATGAGTTTTTTATGATATTTTGGACGTCATACTATACTATGACTTTTTCATGATATTTTGGACGACATACTATACTATGAGTTTTTTATGATATTTTGAACGACATACTATACTATGACTTTTTCATGATATTTTGGACGACATACTATACTATGAGTTTTTTATGATATTTTGGACGACATACTATACTATGAGTTTTTCATGATATTTTGGACGACATGCTATACTATGAGTTTTTTATGATATTTTGGACGACATGCTATACTATGAGTTTTTTATGATATTTTGGACGACATACTATACTATGAGTTTTTTATGATATTTTGACATACTATACTATGACTTTTTTATGACTTTTTAATGATATTTTGGACGTCATACTATACTGTAACTTTTTTATGATATTTTGGATGTCATACTATATTACAAGTATTTTGACATACTATACTATGACTTTTTTGACATACAGTACGACTACTGGAATTTAAAACTTAACCATCCTATGCCGTAACATATCCGTGAGGTAGTAATGGATGTGAACCCCAGTCTTCAACACTGAGGTCAGTAGCCTTAACTACTGAGTTAGCATGCCTACTCATATGCACGTCTCCAGGCGCATTTAACATTTTCATTTGGGCATTGGAGTTTAAAATTCACCCACCCTATGCCGTAGCATATTTGTGAGGTAGTATTGGATGTGAACCCCAGTCTCCTGCACTGCGGTCAGTAGCCTTAACCACCGAGTTATCCTGCCTACACATATGCACATGTTTCCAGGTGCATTTAACCTGTTTATTTGGTCGTTTTACATCAAAAAAAGTAAAAAAAAAAAAAAAAAAGTCATAGAATAGTATGTCAAAATAATCATAGTATTGTATGTCAAAAAAGTCATAGTATAATATGTTGTAAAAAGGTTATGGTATGTCAAAAAAAAGTCATATCATAGAATGTCAAAAAAGTGATAGTATAGTATGTCAAACAATGTGATAGTATAGTATGTCAAAAAAAAAAATCATAGTACAGTATGTATAAAAAGTCATAGTGTAGTTTGTAAAAAAAAAAAGTCGTATTACAGTATGCCATAAAAAAGTCATAGTATAGTATGTCAAACAAATCAGACAACCGTTTTAAAAAAGTCATAGTATGTCAAAAAAAAGTCATTGTATAGTTTGTCAAAAACGTCATAGTATTGTATGTCAAACAAATCAGACAATAGTTTTAAAAAAGTCATAGTATGTCAAAAAAAGTCATAGTATAGTTTGTCAAAAAAAGTCATAGTATAGTATGTAAAGTTAATCGTAGTATAATATGTCAAAAAAGTCATAGTATATTTTGTCAAAATCATCAAGTATAGAATGTCATAAAACGTCATAGTATAATATGTTGTAAAAAAGTTAGTATAGTATGTGAAATGGGACATAGTATAGTATTTCAAAAACATCACTGTATAGTATGTCAAAAAAAAAGTCATCGTATAGTATGTCAAAAAATGTCATAGTATAGTATGTCAAAATCATCAAAGTATAGTATGTCAAAAAAAGTCAGTATAGAATGTTATACAAGTCATCGTATAATATGTCATAAATAAGTCATAGTATAGTATGTAAAAAAAAAAGTCATAGTATAGTATGTGAAAATAATCAAAGTATAGTATGTCAAAAAAGTCATAGTATAGAATGTCATAAAATGTCATAGTATGGTATGTCACAAAAAGTCATAATAGGGATGTCGGTGGCTTAGTGGAAAAGCAGGCGCCTATACAAGGCTATTGCCTTTACTGCATGTCATCCCCTTTCTCTCTCTCTCTCTCTCTCTCTCTCTCTCTCGCTCTCTCTCTCTCTCTCCCTCATATATGTCAAAAAAGTCATAGTATAGTATCAACTTGGTAGCACTTCAGTGATCCTGAGGGCTTTTTCATTCAATATACCTCCACTCACTGGTGGATCTAATCCACTGTGCAAAAATCCTTGAGCATCCATCAGCAATTATCCCGTTCTTGTTATCATCATACATCCTGTGAACAGGCACAAACCATCCTGTGAGAACAGGCAAGGATTCAATGTATTAGCAGTCTGTGTGCAAAGTCTGCACCATCTCCTTTGTGACATTCTTTTATTTAATGTTTGAACAGCATGTGGGAAATGATAAATTAGTGAGTGACATCTACTCTATCATGAGATTATACCATCTAAGGTAACTTAGTGATATTTTTCCTAATTTAAAACAATTTACAGACTTAAGTAAGTCTTCTGGCTTGCATCATTATCCAATATATTTTTGTCACAGTTTTATAATTATTAAGATTTAAAAAAATCTTGACTTAAACAATATGGAAGTGCTGCTGTATCTATATGAAAATACCAAATAAATCAGTCAAGCCAAACATATAACAAAAGGTCTGCTTTTGTTGCCACAGTCCTTCCTGCTTCGACCCTGCCGTGGAAAAGGAGGTCCTTAAAACATGTTTAAGTAACTTCACTGTAAATTATTAAGTTGCAATCATTGACCAAAACTGGCTGATTTTTAAACAGTCCACGGCACATTTCACAAACTCATCTGCAAATGCATGAATTTACACATTGCAAGTTCGTCCCTGTAATGAGCGGATGAGCCAGCTATCTTGGATAAATAAGAAAAAGAGTCAGTGAGTTCAGGGCAGGTCAGTGGAGCAACTCTCCCCAGACTCTAACCTCACACACCAAAGTCCGTGTGATTAGCAGGCACAGAGATATTTGTATGCAGACCTCAAGTCAGCAGACTCAGTGTTACATCCTCAACGCTTACACCCAGACCTCATTGAAGACTCATGGCTGATGGGAAGATGATGGAGATGGCAGAAGTCGGGGCGTCTCTTATGACTTCAGAGTCAAAGCCACCTCCAGCCAGGCCTCTTAACAAATTTGAGAGGGTATTTCAGCCTTGTCTGGGCGAGCTGGTGGGAACTACTTTCTTCGTTTTCATCGGCTGTGTGTCGGTCATAGAGAATGTGGAGTCTACAGGGAGGCTTCAGCCAGCTCTGGTGCACGGTCTGGTTATAGCCGTCATGGTGACTTGCATGGCTGAGATTAGGTGAGAATCATCTTAATCATCTTAATCATTTTTGATAGAGTTACATTCAGAAAAGTGCCATGTGAATAAATCAGTCCTGACTACACATACCTTAATTTATTCAGTCTGTGTTGAACTATTATACCTCATATTAGTGCTGTCCACATAAAAACTTCTAAATTTTAAGACAACATTGCTTAAAATTCTGCAGAACCGATTTTTTTGTCTGGATTTTTGCCTCTCCAGTGGATCCCATTTCAACCCACCATTCACTCTGGCCATCTATCTTTGTGGAGGGATGGAGCTGAACATGGTGGCCCCATATCTTGTATGTCAGTTAGTTGGAGGGGTGCTCGGCGCTGCGATGGCGAAGGTGAACCTGCCTCATTTTTGTGTCAATAAAAACATTCACCTTAGGCTCTCTTGCATGTGCATAAAATAGCCCTGAATCATGGCTGATGCCAACAGGCGATGACCTCGGGGGAGAACTTCGCCAAAGCCCACGGAGCTGCGTTTGCTGTGCTGCACGAAGACAGTGAAGTAGGAAGAGCTGTGTTTGGAGAGGTCGCCATGACGTGCATGGTCACCATGGTGCTGCTGCTGGGGGCAGTCAACACCAAGACCAAAAGCCCCATGGTGCCATTTTTGGTGGGCTGTACTGTTATCTTCAACATCTTGGCTGGGTGAGTAAAAAAGAAGAAGTGAGAGTCTACAGATGAGTGTGTGTCTGTTTGTGTGTAACTTAATATCATGTGCGGATGCATTCATGGTATTTTACAGGTTTGCTCAAGTAAAAAAAAAAAAAAATTAAATATCACATTTATGTGCATTTTTATTGCTATATCACATATGACTGTGGGATGTCATTTATGCTGCAGCAGTGATGCAAGTACGGCAGAAGTATACGCTGCTGTATGATTAAAATTAACATAAATATCATTGTTCTCTGCTCACATGATTACCTCTTACCTGTTTGTTTTATCAGTGGAGATATATCTGGCACCTGTATGAACCCAGCCAGAGCCTTCGGTCCGGCCGTAGTGAGCAACTACTGGGTTTACCACTGGGTCTACTGGGTGGGACCCATCGCAGGAGGTCTAATAGCTGCAGTACTGGTTCGGTAGGGCAACGCAACATATACGTATTATACTGTAAAGGATTGTGTGACTGTATTACTGACTGAACAACTTACAAACTAACCATTTCCCTGTTTTCGCAGACTCCTGCTTGGGGACAGGAAGATTCGACTCATTCTGAAATGAGACATGAATTTAGTTGAGCTAAATCGTGAGATCACTTTATCATCTACAGTTACCCCTTCTTTTGTTCCACTGAGATGTTTGTGTACAATTATGCTGTCTTTGCTATACAATAAAGTTGGACTTTTTCACATAATTAAGGCTACTTTTGTTTGTTAGCGGTCACATTAAAGTCCCACTGTGTGAGATTTAGGTTGATTTGGTGGCATCTAGTGGTGAGGATTGCAAATTGCAACCAGCTGAAACTTCACGTGGTTAAATTTCCCTCAGTGTTCATTGTTCAGGAGGTTTTTACCAGGTCATATTCTCTAAAAAGCAAATGGACCAGGAGATTAAAACCGGATAAAATACTGTATAAAAAAAAGTTTTATAGACGCTCTCGGAACGAAGGAGCTGCTGACTATGATGGCCAATGGGAAAATGCAAAAACTGTTGTGGCCCTATCTAGAGCCAGTGTTTGGTTTGCCAGCTCTGGACTACTGTAAAAACATAGCAGAAAATATTCTTATGATATTATATTCTATTTCTGCTAGTATGTCCCCTGAGCCCTACACACTGGACCTTTAACGTGTGTAACTTTACTCTTGATTCTCCAAGAGCAGGTGCTGCAGTTTGATGGTTGAAGAGCAAAGGTTGTAAGCTTGCACAAAATGAATTATTATGCTGAGCTTACAAGTTAAGTTAATATGATACTGGTCCTGCCACACTACTATAGGTACAGTTAAAGTTAAACAGAGTTGTAGATGATTAGTAAACTGAGTAAATTTGTCTCCCTAGTTCAGAGAAATACTGGTTTTGTTATTGTTGTTCCTTGGCTCTGTGGTATGCAAGACTATAAGGACAATAGGAAAATCTAGTTTCGGCCAGGTGCATGACAGGTGCATGAGTGATGACAACTATTATGTAGAGCTTTGGAAAAACTCTCAAACTCATTACCTTTTGAATTGAGAAGAACATTTGCAAAAAAAGCTAAAATTCAATTACTTCAGATTT
This sequence comes from Epinephelus cyanopodus, assembly GCA_026686955.1. NCBI lineage: Eukaryota > Metazoa > Chordata > Actinopteri > Perciformes > Serranidae > Epinephelus > Epinephelus cyanopodus. The sequence goes on from CM048929.1 coordinate 15,119,822, forward strand.
TCAACCACACATGCTGCCCACTCTTAAAAGGACACCAAATGGCAACCTTTTCAAAGCCAAGAGACATCTCTGCTTTAGCTTTGTGTTCCTGGTACTCTGTCCTTGGTCTCTATAGCCGCAGCACTGAATGCCTGCTCGGCACTGGAGGGTATCATGCTGTTTCCATATTGTACCCTGGGCCTCCCCACAGCAGTGGCCCACATGGGAAAGCAGGCCAGGCGGTGGGATAAACCAATTACCCCCCAAGTCTGGGTGGACTCCTGCCGGTACACCACGCAGCAGCTCCGGGCCGAGCCCTCCTGGGCTCGTTCCCCATGAGAGCCTGCTGGAACTCCCAGAGATGAGAATTGTGTGGTCTCAAAAGCCTGCAGAGAGGCTATATTTTGCTTGGAAATTTGACATGGTGGCCCCCTGGGACAATACTGAGGGAGGAGACTTCAAACTGGGCTTCTGTAGGATGAAAAGTTTTTGGAAAGCTTGATTTTAAGGAAACATTTATCAAAGTGAGATATTTTTGCAAAGTTTTGCCAAACATCGATATTTCTGGGTGCACACAGAAAATGTTTTTTTTCATATTACCAGTTATTTTTGATTAATATAAAACTTATAGTGCCAGAAGTAACTGAAACTGAGAAACAAGACATTCACAGAGGAGCAAATATGAGACAAATAGGAAAATAGGACAAGAAGACAAAGTGTGGATGGAGTGAGAGTAAAAAGCAGGGATTACTCCTCTCTAGGTTCTTGAATTCATGAGCCCTGATGGTTTCTAGATGACAGCAGCCGTGACAATAGTCATTATGTCTGCCAGAGGCCTTGTCACTGCAGAGCCATTGTGCGGGCCCCATTCACCACACAGTCATTTACACTTTCATTGGCAGCTATTTAGTCCTCATAAAAAGTTCAACACACCAATTTGTGAGCCCCGCTCAGCCAAGGACAAGTGTGGAATAGGCAAAGAAAGCACTTGCTTTAAAAGTCAATTAATTGTCCCCGTCTTCTGGGAGGGGCCGAGGGGGAGGATCCCCAGGCTTTGGGGCCTCACATCTGTCCATCCGTCTTCTCGGGCTGTGATGCAGGGGCCACACAACTCAAAAGAAAAGTCCAATTCAGTCTGCTCAGAGCTTTTCGCCATCTAAGGAGATTTTTGTGTTTCATTTTATGGTAGGGCTATCCTATTATCATAAGAATCTGATTACGGGGGAAAAGATGGGAAGCAGAAGGAAGAATGACCAGAATAAGCTTGTAGGGTGCTTTATTTCTAAGCCCCATTCCCCTAAAAAAAATGTGATTATGCAGCATATCATGGGAAATGAGAGTGTTAGTTCATTTAAGTTGAGTCTTAAAGAGCTGGAGCATTCACGTGAACTTGAGGGCCTCATGAAATTTAGATTTTTATGCAGTGTTCATGAGCTCTGTTCATTTCTAAACACTTCATCAGGCACAGCTGTATGAACTGACCAGACCAGAATAAAAAAGAAATCTGCAAGTAACAATGTTGGAGTTCTTATTTTGTATTTCCACGTTGATGATAAAATAAATTCTACTGGCCACCATTTTGAAAACTGTTTATCAAATGTTCATTTTTGTTAACAGCCTGTGCTCGTGATTAATGTGGAAATGTTTGATTTGATGCTAAATTCTCGCAAGCCTGACAGACTTATAAAGATATCGAGTCTAAAATACTAAAATATTTCACGTAGTTTCTGATTTAAATTTGTAAAGTGTTTGCTCTGACTCAATTAAACATGGGGAAAATATGTGGAACCAAAATAAATGCAAAAAAAGTGATCACTAACACAGTGGAGGGTTTATTTTGCATTATAAAGACAATAATCCTTAAGTAAAAGGTAATGTATAGAGCACAACACATAAATAGACAAAACAAAGAGGATTTAAAACTTAAAGGTGCAATGTGTAATGACTGGCTACATGCACCAAACTTAGTCCATAGTAGCAAGAAAACAGCCACATCGAATACATCGACGCTATCCTGAATGTTTTTCGGTACAGTCTATGTTGTCATTAGTTGCGCTTTCTGTGCATCGAGTGTCTCTCCACTTTTCAACAGTGTTTGCCTTAAAACAATAGATTTAAGGCCTTGTGATTTTGAGACTCTACATATGTTGGCTTTGATCAATGCCTGGATTGAGAAAACAATTTAAGATCATGGACTTGAACGAGCTATAAATGGTAGCTAGCTTAGCTTGGCTGCACACTGGCCTGAAGCGGCTGACCTAACCACACCAGCATCAGGGACTCCTGACGTCAGATTGTCCAAAGTGAAGTGTGAATGACTGTTTTAATGAGACACAACGAAGACTACTGATGATGTGCAAATAGCCATCTTGGATTTTGAGAACTCTCAATTGAACTTCCCATCTGGGAACTTAAACATTCCATCTTCCCAGTGCAAATGGAGCACAACATAATACTGGACTTGACTTCTCTGTCCTCCCATATCGGACTGAGAGCAGACCGGACGCTGCATTGCCTCATTATCGCCTCTCGAGATGCAAGTGGTATTACAAGAGAGGACAGGCTAAGGCTAGCTGGTTAGCATGCTAATTTCACTGATATCTCTGCAACACAATAAAAGATATCTTTGATTTAACATCTAAACTGTTACTTCTTCTTCTTAAAAATGTTAGTTCGGTTTTTGAATGTTTTAAACTAAAATTCTGGCTAAGTCTTACACATTGCACCTTTAAGCACAGATGAATCTGAATAAAAGTAACTTCAATCATACGTTTAAGCCTATTCACTTGGACAAACTGGGCATAATGAACGGCTGCGCTTCAGCCTTCCCTCCCACCTCAGTTCAGGGGGCAATTGTCACACAGAGCCAGTAAAGTGAACAACAGTTGATGTGGGGAGAAGCACAAAGAGAAAGCAGCAACCCAACCCCTTCTCAGTCTCCCAGGACTGAAGGCAGTGATGGGAGGGAGACAAAGGCTGGCCCTCTCTGAGCCTCAGTGCAGGAGGCCCTGCTGTTTGCCCCTGCTTTGCTCCTCCAAATGTGTTTTCTACCAGCAGTTTAATAGCTTCATCCCTGCTGGTGATGCTGGATGCCACCTTGCTGGCACATGACAACATTACAGGGTCTCCCACAGTGCCAGGGGTGAGGAGGCCTGTGGATAAAGACTGGCCAGGCTCAGTATAGTGCTAAAACAACACACTTCCTCAGTCTAAAGGGAAGTCACAGGAATTCCGACGCGCTGCCCAGGCAGTCTGGTAGACAGACAGGAAGTCTTTGTATCGCGGGGCACACCCTAACCAAGCTTCCCCGAAATGTTCTGACCCTGTGAAGAGAAACTCTCCGTCCCCAGGCTTCACATGGCACTGCAGGAGCGTATGGATGTGTCCACGCCAAGACGGGACGGACCGAGGTGCAGAAGCTTGTTGCTCAAACACTCCACTGCGCTGCCAGTACACCCTCACAGCTGCCACCTCCACCAACGACGTCTGGCGATCAGAGTTGTGGGTGACATTTTTGATGTAGCCTCGGACCACTGAAAGAACAAAGAGCAGAATTATACCCATACCTTTCATGCATTAAGGCAAGCAAATGAAAAATCAGTGAATAACCAGTGTGCTTTGGATGATGAAACATTTCTCCCTTTTATGCCTTTGTCTTTTTCCCTTAGCCAGTCACACCTTTGCTGCTGAACTATTCCTTATCTTTAAATGAACATGGCAGGTTTGCGAGACTGAGGCACAGAAATGAAGACCTATTACTTCTGCTCTAAAGCACAGGTCTCTCCCATTCTGCAGCTCCCTCGACATCTGTTTGACCTCCTCTGCACTACCAGCAGAGCTGCTGCCTCCTGGGCATTCACCAGATGATAGGATCAGCCTTTAATATTCATCTCAGGGGTGGAGGAAAAATTCAGACCACGCATTCAAATTCTTTTTTACTAAAAGTAACAGTACGAATGTATTCTCAGCACGGAAGCCACATGTAAATAGGATATTAATGGATTATAGTGATGCAACATTAACATGTAAGCGAAATTTTATTTTTGTTGTTTGTCCACGTGGAGTTAATTTTATCTACTACACTGAATCATATTTTCTAAAATGGTCCTGCAGGAATACTTCACCCACAAAATGATCAGTTGTGTATTAATTACTGACCCCGTGCTACCTTAAATTCCTGAAGAAAACGTTCTTTTTCTCGAATGCCTCCCTTGTGAACGCAGAATCCAAAAACAGAGAAAATTCTTGACGTATTGAAATCATAGAGGTTCATGTTTAACAACAGCTATAGATATCAAAACATCCATTTACAAACTCTCACGCAACTTGTGTAGTATAATCCAAGTGTCATTGATCCAGTCATACACTCAGTCCAAGCACCTTATTATTTATGGGTGCAACATGTGACTTTGAGAGCACTAATATATCAGCAAACCACTATTTGCTATCGTGGAGTAATGGCGTCCAGAGCAGAGAATGAAGTCACGCTACCTCTGTGTCTGTTGTACTCTGAGATTCTCTGTGTTTTTTTTCTGGCAAACCAGTCCGCCTGTGCATGCATGTTGTGCATGTGTGTGTCCCCTTCCCCAGCTCATCACAACTGCTTTGTACTGTGCTCATATGGCAGTTACCGCTGATATCAGGACAGTATTGGCGTGGAAACCTAGCGCTCGCCCTCCATTTCCCTCCTGGTTAACACTGTTAGCTCTGTCAGCACTGTTACTGTTGTTTGGCGCTGTTTATGGCACTGTTAGTCGCCAGCTGCTGGCTTAGCCGCCTCCAGGAACCATTTCCAGACAACTCATATGCTCTAAATTTTGCATACAGCATGAACATTGCACGTGCATTCCACTGAGCAGAGTTCAAATGTACATGCTTGCTTAGGTATGCTACTCATCCATGTGCGAGACTGTTTAAAATTGTTTTAAATAGTTAAGTTTTAGCAAAAATACAAATGTTTTGGTGAGTACTGAGCATACAACTGAATAAATGAGGCTTGGATTATACTGCACAAGTTGTGAGAGAGTTTGTAAAGAGATGTTTTGGTACAATTTTGCTGTTGCTAACTTTTTGGATTTTTCATCCACTTTGAATGCATTAAATAAAAAGTTTTATTCACATATTCAACATAACACAAGGTGAGTAATTGATATCTGATGATCATTCTTTTGGGTGAAGTATTCCTTTAAGTTTTGTTTGCGAGGTCTGCAGAGGAACTAGTGAGTGTAGCTGTGAAATAAATTTAGTAAAGTAGAAATTACAGTATTTTACACAGCTTGAATAAATGTAGAGGAGTAAAAAACTGCAAAAAAATGTAACACCTTAAATGCAATACAAGCACATGAATGCTCCTGCTGCATAAAGTACTCACATTAAGGTATTAAATTAATATCAGAAATTTAAATTTCTACACATGTATGCTCATATTGATGCAACCATTGCTTCACACTTTACTCTACATTCACCATTTACAAGTCAGGTATCTCACAGTGTTTATCAGACCAAATCTCATTTATATTCTCCTTCATTTGTTTTTACACTTGGGCTACTTCTTTACATTGTGAATACACTCTGTTAGTGTGTTTTTACTGCAGATCTTTGGTTTGTAATGTAGGACTGTTATGTACCTACCAAAGTCGCTGTTGCAGATGGCCATGAGGAGTTCTGTATCATTGCAGGGTCGGCATGAAGCTGTGAGGAGACAAAATCAGTTCAGAAAATGACATTTTAAAAAGCCCTTCATCCAATCTGTCAATCATAACCACCCTCTCCCAATCCATGACCCAAAGTTCTATGACTGACACAGTGATAGATGGGTGTCATCTCTCCTCCCTGCCACTCCACTGACCTAAAATCTGACACACATACCGACTCCATTCATCTCCCTCCTCACGTCAAAGAGTGAAGAAACCAGGGGTTCAATGAAGGAATGCTGCTCCTGTGTTTAAGTGCTCTGCCCACCACACCGCCTCCAGATCAAAAACCCTCACTAGTCTTGACCCCGCGTTTGACTTCTATTGTGTCCACCTAATTGAATGACCCCGTGCCAATGCAGGAGACCGCAGGAGTCAAACACTTCTGCCAGACTGGCAGTGCAGAGAAGATAAACCAGCAGCTGTCTATTATGGACACAGAATGACATCACCACATTGAACGGGCCCGCACACATGGATAAATGCTAATAAACAGACATGCACAATAAAAAGGCATTTGTGGAATCTGCAAAGTATTTGCAGTCTCAATTCAGGCCCCTTGGCCTGGTGCCCTTCAGCCGCCCTGTGGTCTGCCTCGTCCTCGCTGCTTTGTCCCCACGATGGAAACCAGACAGCCAGACAAAACACACGACTGACCAGCAGCTGCATGCTCCAGTCAGCATGATTGGGGTCTGTAATTAAATAACCGCTATTTTTTGTCTGTGAATTAGGACTGGTAAGTCCCTCATACTCCATGACTGCTGGTGCAGTACATGGGTTTTAAACTGTGTTTGAATTTTTAGTGCCACTTTCTAATAAGGCACCCTTTATAATGAGTTTATAATAGGTTGTTGGCTTGTCTTAATACTTTATCAAACAGTTATTAACCATTAATAACACTTTGGGTTGCCAGGTTGTAAAAAAAATCCCTTTTATTAATATTTATCTTTTCAGTTTGGTGATAAGGCAGGTACAGGTTATTTTGATTTATGATCTTCTGCAGGCCCTCTCCAGAAAGTCCCTACCTGGCAACCCAAAGGATGGTCTTATTAATGGCTCATAACTGCTCTATAAAGCTTTAGTTAATGATTTATAAACCATCAATAGTTCAGTTTGTTGCAAATAAAAGGGTCAGAATGTATAAATGCATCTATTTTGGACTGATCTTCATGAATCAAGAGTCACAGTGCAGCTACTCACTGTGAAGTCCGCTGTGGCCCATGGGTGCAGCACTCCTGTTCCCCAGCAGCTCGTATCTGAAGCCCATCGTGCGTCTGCTCCAGGCTCCATCACTCTGCGGGCTGGCCTGGAGGTAGATAGCGGGCCTGTGCGGACCGTCTGCCCGGAAACAGAACACCTGCTGCTCGGGCCTCGCGCCCTCCGTCACCAGCAGCTCCAGCTCCCCGGCCCGTTCAATGAACACGCTGGCTCCGCGGAAGGAGGGAGAGGGTTTGATGCAGACGGTGGTGCGCCGGGCGGAGGACAGGTTGGGCTCCAGGACCACCCGGAGAGCCTGGCCCGGGTATATCCACCTCACCGAGCCCTCTGTGCAGCGCAGCCGCACCTGGAGGACAATGCGGGAGTCCACAGCAGCTGCAAAACCGCTGGATCAACGGGGGGAAACGAGGAATTAAAAAGGGAATATGTGAAATTAAAATTACTGCCATATGACATGGATCACATTGTTACCAAAGCCTTTATTAATCAGTTATAAGACACTAATTTTAGGTTTATAGGCTATAACTTATCCTTTCTATTTGGCAATAATGTAGTTATAAAATCACTGATAAATGCTCATTCGTTTTTGACATATAATAAGCATTAAATCTGCGGTTAATAAGCCATTTTAAAAGTAAGTAGGTTTTAACATTTTTTGTGTGCAGGTCGCCTGCAGCTCATCTCTGGAAATAAGTGGTCAAACCAATCAGTAACCCAAACGTTGTTCTTATTAATGGCTTTTAACGGATCTATTAAGCATTGGAAGCACTGCCCTTTAAATTGGCAAGTGTTTTCCTAACATTTCTTTCTTTGAAACACAATAATCTTGCAGAAATGAGACAAGTTCCTCACCTTCCAGTCCAGTTGCACAGATCAGCCGCACAGTGCCGCAACTGAAGGCCCAGGATGCACATCAAAATGATCACATTTGGCAACATCTCGCTCACATAAAGATAAAAATCCAGACAGAAGTGGACGCAAGTGCATGGCTGGAAAGTTTGTGCGCTATCGAGAGAACATGAGCTCTGCTGCACCGCGACTCTGACTCCTCAGCTTCACTAGATGCTCTCTCTGCCCCTCCCTCCCTCTCTTTCTCTGTCTCATTAGGACTGATCCAGTTGTTGGGGGACTGCTGGACTCTGCAGGTCTTTGTCTTTGCTCTCTAAAGAGGCAATCAGTTTGAAAGCCCTCAGCCATCTGTTAACACCAGTGCGCCTTTCTGCACAATAATTCATCCACTTCAGAGAAGTTTCCCGCTGTTAATTATGTCACTTTTACTCAAGTGCTCAGTACTTCTTATTTTATAGCTTACATTCATACAGGAAAACAGAAAAAGTAACATATAACAGTTAAGTAAAAATGATAAAACTGTGAGTTCACCCCTCCTCCTCCTCCTAAAGTCACCAAATCACGAGTCAAACTTTGTTCCCCTGCTGCGCTATAAGAGCAGTTAATCTAATCTGTATGCATGTCAAAAGTAGGGCAGCTGAAAAAATAAATAAATAAATAAAGAAGGGGGATATAGAAATGCCTCTGTTTCTGTGCTCGAGCTGCATCTAGTGGCGGGATGATGCACCGCACAATGCGCTCACACATCTGGAGGACAAAGTCCTGCTGCAGGCTTCCAGCAGGAGGAGGCTGTAACTCAACAGCCGCTAATATTGTAGATGAAAACAAACATTACCAGCTTTCACCAATGATTAATCCACTCGGGGTGAGTGGTTTCGCTTCATTTTTAACCTGTCCTGCAGGCTCTTTGCGCGAACATAATTTGGCACCGTTTCAAGGTCTTGCTGGTGGCGACATCTTGTGGAAGGTGAGGTCTGTGGAGCGGAACCATGCAGGCCGCTCTCAGGGCTCATGGCTGCAGCCTCTCTCGAGGTATAGCTCGCATACAGGCCCTCGGGCAGCGGCATCAGATCAAAGGGTTGAGCTTCTTGATGGGTACGTCGTTGAGTAAATTACACTCATATGGAGAATTTGGCCAGATGTTGTCACAGCTGCAGGAAAAGCCTTCGCATGCTCAGACACTTCAAGAAGTTTGGATGAATCTGTCACCACAACTTCTAAAAATCTACACGCCTATTGATGAAACATTTAAGGATGAATGCAGAATATGATCAAGTATTAAGATACATTTTAAACATGACGAAGCTGGCAATGCTGCGGTGCATTTTTTTTAGGATATTAGCGTCAAAATGTATTTCAACAAAACTGCGCTTCTCCTCCTCTTTTCATTAAGCCACAACACCAAATCCAGATATTCGCCCACACGCATATTTAGACATTTCAAATAACCACTGGTGAGGCAGAAACCAGACGCAGTGTCCTCACAGGAGTACCGAATGGTCAGACCGGGTCATGTGTCCCACAGAGACAAAGCAAAGTCAAATGAATGGAGGCTTTGTGCCGGAGAGAAGTGGCCTCTTATTGGCGCAGTGCAGCCTGGGTCCTGCGTGTACTGTACAGGCCTGATGGAGCAAGGTGATGCAAATTGTGTCCTGGTGGAAAACATGGACATCGATGGGTAAAATCACGGCCTCTGCATGATCTTTTAGAATGACACAGCATTAAAAAAGGGGGAAATAAAACCATTAACCTCCGTTTACTTAAAGCCTGACACGGGGTCACCGTTTGGGAGACACTTTCTGCAGCCTGCGCACTGATGTTCTTAAGTTATCCTGTTTAAAACATTTATATTGTTTAAATTAAAACTATCAGCTCACTTTTATAGACTCGCCGTAGGCTTTAAGGCCTACCTCGCCCTCTTAAGTCTGTAGTCTGACCAATGAACATCAGTGCTGGTGTTGATGATGGAACAAGAAGAATATACGCGCAAGTTTTAATCAGTAATCATGTCCATCGAAGCTCCACAGCTTAATGCATGTTTTCATTCTCATGAGATATGCTTCATAACCTTCTCATTGCTGCTTACAAAAAAAAGAAAGACAATCAAATAAACGTTAAAATAATTAACTGCAGGATTTCTCCAACTTTAGATCAGGCCCTCATTGCTTGAAGTGAACCGTCGGGGTCACAGAAACAAAGTTGTGCTGGTGTTTTAATGTCACAATTAAGCTCCTGCATGGTACAAAATTCCACCAAAAGAAAAGCCTTCTTAAAATAAATCCAATTTGAGCACATTTTCATCTCTTGCATGTATTCAGCCCTGTTCCCAAAATAATTGTTGGAATAATTCATACAAACAAAAACAGCAGGAATGACCCCAGCAAAGAAACAATGAAAATCTTTTACAAGATCACTATCTTCTGCCATGTGAGCGGTTTTATATTAGAAGTATAAAAGTGGCAACACTTTGTGAAACACGTGGCTAATTTATTTGGGTCGTCTAAATATGCTTGAGTTTAATTTTCCTGCAAAGCGATATTGCTAATTTAAAAAGAGGCTGATTATTTCGATTATTTGACGTGATAATACTGCCAGCAAACATCCTAAATAATTAGTTAAAGAGTCAAAAATACTATACATAAAGCTTATTAGACAGAAGTGGCCTCTTGTTTAAAAAGTGACACACATTAATGGAAATAATCTTCAAAACCCAGACTTAGTTTGGGTGGTTAAATGCACATAAATATGAGTTTGTAACTTTATAGTGTTGTTTTATTAGGAGGAAATTGTCACAATGGATATCTGGGTGCGTTTTTAGTAAAGTGGATATTGTGGGATTATTCCACAAAGGTCATGATAAGGTTGTTTATGATGACATGCGTTAGCAGTTTGTAGTTAAAATAACATAACAAGATGTTAACTGAGTGCAAAAACCATAAACTCACAATGTCAGTTTCATTTTTTATTTTCTCAGCAGCGTATTAAATATCTGTATGTACACGTTTGAAAGTTACATAGAAAAAATATAGTATTACAGTAGGCGTGTTAGTTAGTAGCTTGTTAAAGAATTATTTACGCATATATATATATTTGCCTCCTCTGATCCACATACTCATCTTTTCTCTCTGAAAAAGCCTTTCTCCGTGCTGCTCTCTCTGATGGTGACTGTCAGGAAGTTCATGGTGACATCTGTCACGGTCACAGTGTCCAGATTGGTGAAACTGGGGGTCCAGGTCGAGGTTGGTCGCGTGGACTGCTCATGGATGGACTGTGTGGAGATGTCAGCAGGTTGTTCCCGGGCCGGACAGCAATCCTTCATGCGATGCCTCTGATGCTCTGCAGAGCTGCTAGGCCGAGGAATAGCCATCCTGCTCAAACATTTAGTCCTGTGTCCCCCGTGATCGCTTTTACGCACATCTGGGTTGAACGCGCAGCCGTAGGACAGCCCGGCGTGTCTCTGCTCGCTGCTGTGTTTGGGTGTTATCGTGGTCTCCTCCTGAAACCTCCTGGTCAGCTGCATGAGGCTGTGATCTGACGTCTCCCCATGATGAAGCAAGCGTCGGGGCATGCCGGACAAACCGTGTGACACCGGCTCCTCCAGTGACCTGCTCCGTTTGGTGTCCGGCTCTTCGTCATCTTTGTCATAATGCAAATGCAGCTTCGGTTTGCGCCCTCTCTTTTTGGGGAACCGGGCGGTTTCATGGACTGTAAGAGCAGCTGATGGAGTCGGTCTGGGCCTCCTCTCTGGCTCCGGTGGTCGGACGTGGACGCTCTCCCCTCTGTTGACCGCGCTCGGGGGGAAGATGGTGGGAACCACGGTGCGTAAACCCTCCCGGGCCCTCGGTGTTATGATAGGCTCCGGGATGGGATAGGAAACCTGGATCCCTCTGGGAGCCTCTCTTCTAAATTCATACGTCTTTTCTTTGGCTTTGGCTTTGGCCTGGGGACAGAGCAAATAACGTTTACGAGAAGAGATGAACATCTGAAGTCTCCTGAGGAAATTTAAAGGTTTAAGAGAAGCAGCTGCAGATCTGTTTGGTTACACTGAGCGTTCGAGGCCTCGTCCAGAAGCTGCTTGGCTTCTTTTAAAGAATGCATGCCATTACATAAAACTATAACACTTCATATAATATATTAAGGATGCGTAAAATGTGTAGGCACTGTACCCAACTTAACCTCATGAAAACTATTTGGGTGAATGACAGATTTTCTGTTGGGCTGCAGCTGTCACTCCACTAGTTCATGAGTCACGCTCCAACACTTTCAAAATTAACACGGCTGTAATTTTCATATCGAGGAAATTACTCATCAGCTGTATCGCCTCGGAAAGGCGACGAGATAAAACGAAACACGAAGAAATGCGCATCAAATGATTCACCAACCTTCAAGAGAAATGTCTCGGGTTTGGGTCCCCTCTTCTTCGGACCGAACAGCTCCCTTTCGCGCTCCCTGACGAATGAAAATCATTAAACGATTCATCACAACACATTAACGAATATATTTTTATTTAGGCTCTAATTAAATCGGAAAATCTAATTTGCCAAGCAAATGACAAACTCTGCAGATGAAGTGAGTTTTACTTGTTTTAGAGTAACTTTTTGATTGGAAGTAAGTTAAATTAGAATGAAAAACGTGTCAGAATAAAGCAGATAGGCTGTTTGTGATGGAAAAATGGCTTCACACATTGCAACTATCTAAAGTGGAAGCTGATTTAGCTCGTTCCACTGACACTTGCTATCACTTTCTTTATGAAAATATACGATTAAAGGGTTCAAATGTGGGCTAAGTGTGTTATTTAAATGGACATGTTTGTGGCACAGAATGCGCGGCGGAGCAGAGAGGCCTACTGCTGCGCTGTCAAACCCTCACCTCTCCTCGAAGGCAGCGAAGAGCCGTGCGTCCAGAATGTTTTCCTCCGGCTCCCAGGTGCTGTACCTGCGTCCAAACAACGAAGAGGAGAGGTGTTTGTTACCACACGTTGGGCGGATCACATGTCAACGCGCACACACGCGGTTGAATACTTTTTTTTAATCAAAGCGATCTCGCTGCGTGAGCTGCAATTACAGACTACGTAGCGGACAGTGACGCATGGTGAACCCAGCCATTTGCTAAAGCTAGTTTAATAGATCCCGGCGGGCTGAAGCCCGGACATTTACAACACCATGACAGGAGCCACCACACGTACAGACTGCACTACGGCACAAACACAACAGATGATATGATTAAAAAAACATCCACAAGCTGAATAAACGATAATGTGAGGTGGTGCAGTTGTGCGAGCGGCCAGGATGGAGCGCTGTCCTTCACAGCCTCGGCTACAATACTCACTTCTGAGACCAGCCCTTCCATTTCACGAGATATTCCCAGCGACCCTGCAAAACAGATCCGTAATACATTCAGGTTATCATTGGGTTGCCTGTAGGCGCAGCACAAACAAATGGTTGCGTAATAGGTGTGGAGACACAGCCTGTGGGCCACAGAAAAAGCAGCGAATACCCGTCTGATTCGCCGTTTAATGATGGACTCGGCTGCGAAGACGCTCTCACCAACAGCCGAGAGCTCCATGATTCACCATGCACCTCGTTTATTTCTGTCTTTTTTATTATTTTTGGCTTCCCCGTGTCCTCTTCGGGTTGTTTAATTCCGCACATCCCATAATACGCAATATGGGGAGGACGTCATCACGTCTTTTTCTGTTGCCAGGCACCGCAGTCGGTAGGACGGATCGCGGTGGAGCACATTGGCTCAGTTGTTGCTACGTGCTCCGGGTTTCTGAGTGAAGGGGAGGAGCCCCGCTGCTCTGGCTGCTGTACAGGAATGTCTGGCACAGTGGGACAAGCAGAGTCAGAGGCTCCCGGAGCGGATCCACGGACCCCCTGAGGTCCCTGAGGGGGTCCTAAAAATCCAAAACAAAAAGGGGAAAAATAATAATTTCACTTGCATGTAAAAACATTTAAAAAATAAATTAAAAAATAAATAAATAAGTGAGAGAGGGTAATGGGTGGTTCAATAAAAGATGTCATCCTCACGCACAATACATTCACACAAAACACCTGCAAATATTACATGTAAAATCATTAATAATTAAAAAGAATAATAAATTAAAATCCTCAAAAATAAAAATCCATGCATACATTTTTTACCAGTTTACCAAATTGGTACATTAATGTTTCAATATCTGCCCCACTCCAGGTAAAAACTTTCACCCTCAGACACACTTTGGTTATCATTAGTTTACAGATGCGTGGCTGATTATTTCAAATAATTTGTTCAATAAAAAATGCGACAACACATTTTCTTTATCAATTTCAGCTTTTCAGGTGCTGAATATTAAGAGAAAATATTACACGAGAAACAATATAAAGCAATACCGTGCGTAATTGGACTTTTGCGCATTAGATTTTACGCACTGTCCGTGAAGCAGCTCAACTTTAGCGCACAAAGATTGATTAGATGCAGAATGGAGAGCGATTAAAAAACAAAAAATCATTTAATTCGGTCGGTTTTTAATGATCATGCAGAGGCTACATATTTTGTTCAATCTATTGCCCGTCAGCACCAAATGGAAGTCGGGTTATTTAGACTATTTATGATATAATTTTTATAAGAGGAACCAGGCTACATGAAAACCACACAGTGGTCCAAAACGACCGCTTTCATGTCGATTTCTTCACCTACAAACAAGTAGAATATCCACAGCCTTTATATCTACATCAGTATTTATTCTGAGCTAATAATTGACATTATTTAAGTCTTGGGTGACTTTTGAATTTCGGAAAGTATTGAGCCAAGGTGTTACTTTATTTAGTAAAGTAGACCCCACCCAGCAGGGCAGGATGTGATTTACCTGCAAAGTTAAAGTTTGGCTAAATTTAAATTATGTTATTAACCCGGCTGAACTGTCTTTGGTTTGCGTAAAACAAAAACTATATTTATGTAATCAGTGGAGGAATGTGTTGTGCATCTTTAGACAATAAAAATGCCTCAATTAATTAAATTTAATATTCTTTTTTTTCCCCTTGCATAAATATGACCATGGTGGCCTGTTGGGTACAAGAATTTATTTTTTGGTTACTCCTCCATGACGACAGTGTTAATTTTATTATTAGAGTTTGGAAACATAATATAATAATTATTATTATTATGTTTTTTGATTTATGTTTGTGGGTGTCACAAATAAAACGAAGCACATAGAATTTAATTAAAAATAAAATGTTTGTTTTTCTGCAGTCAGTAGAAATGTATTACTATTATAATTATAATTATAATAATTATTACTACATTTTTTTGCCTTTTTTGTAATATACTGAACAAATATCAAGGTGGCAATAAAATCATTTACTCGGAATATTACTCACATAATTGAGTGACAAACATGGACAAAAAAATGACTGAATACATAACTGTGACTTAATTTTGTGTAGGCCTCAGGTGTCATTTTCCACATTCATCAGCCCTTCATTTTAAATGATAATGAAAATTTAAAAAATGATAATAAATGTGGGACCAAAGCTTGGATACATTTTGTCAAGAGAAACATGAGCTTATCTTAATCTCACCAAAGCCTCCAGGCCATACACATCCGCCTTTTAACTGAACTGAACGGAAGGTCAAATAGAAAACACGCTGAAAAATAATTTAATTAATTAAAAATGCTGTAAACACAATAAAGCATGGGCCCAACACTGGATCATTTGCAGATTTTCTACTTCGATTTTCTTCCTCTTTTTTCCATTTAGTGTGATTAAAATGGATGCCAACATAACATGTGCAGTCTGTGCAGGCCTGTGACTGCTGATTTATTTAATGAATAAAGCAGATAGAAAGTCCCCGCATCAGTTATCTTGTCTACCACCAAAGCTTTTTGTTGACGCTGCCACGAACTGTGTGTATGGGCCACACATTTCCGCTGACTGACAACACATTATCTGGCCACTGTGGCAGTTTTTAAAGTGGTTGCAGCTTTAAGGTGACAGTAAAGCAGAAATCCTCACAGTTATTTCACACGCATTCACCACTGATTATTAGCATTAATGGGAAATATTGCATTCAAATGTACATGTCTCCATTTTTGTCTTGATCTGCGCGCTTCATTGTGTTTTATAAACTATGAAATCCCGATTTAATATCTACAGTAAATGTCATGCATGAAAGTAAAAAGGCTGTCTCTTAATTAATTCTAATTATTTGTGATGTGATTGGATTGTGGGATCGTGTCCTGCAGATGTGTGAAATGAAATGGCAACATAAGCAGGGAGGCGGTGTGTCCGTCTCCACCGTCGATCACGTTAAAGACACTGGATGATATATTTGCTGCTATCTGTTTAAATTCTCCCCGCTGTGGAGCAGACAAAGGCGGGCGCGCCGCGGACAAAAGATGCGTTGTGGCTGCCGTCGAAATATGAACCACCATTTTGATAGTCATAGCCTGTAGACCGACATTTCCTGTCGGTGCTATAATGGCTATAGCCTGCACGGTTTGTGTTCAGAGAGAAAGGCGGCTTGGTGCGTGCAGAGACGCAGGCAGCCTCGCGCACACTGCTGCGCTGCTGCGGTTCTCCATATTTGGCTGTGAGTCGATGAAAAGTGAGTCTGCGGGAGCCGCAATGGCGACAGCCGTACATGAATAAACAGTGCTGGCTCTGTGAGAACATTATTGGCTCTCTGGTTTCTGGGCAACTGCTGCACACAGCTCGCTGTTCACTGTCCTACTTTACCGGGCGACATTTTCTACTGAAGGTGGCTCTCACATTAAGAAGAAGAAAAAAAAAACAACCCACAAGCAAGAAACTGTGAAGCGGTGTGGCTCAAACCTGCAGCTTTGCCACATTTCAGCGCATGCTTTGAATTAGAAAGCATCCTTTACAGCAGCCTGATACACCACAGAGTCATGCAGCTCTCATTTCCCACACTATTTTAGATTTTTACGTTGCATCTATTTGTGTTTAACAGCTCTGTCTGGATGAAAATGAAACTCCAACTGATGCTTTTGTTCCACCTCGTATGTATTCTAAAAGAAAACACAGGTAACCCCCTAATTAATGCAAGCCCCTTTCATTCTTTTATTCTCATATATTACCTCTGTATTTAGATCTATTAAATTTTCTGAGCAACAGGCCTCCACCGGGTCACACACTGGGCTTTAAATTATCCAAACGATCCTGCTGCTGACATGATCCTGTGAGGCTGCCGCACTGTGCGGGGATGAAACCGACACTGAGCAGGCTGCTGCTGCTGCTGGGTACGATGATAAAGGGGGAATGTGAAACATCACACTTGGTCTATAAATATGTTCCCCCCTGCTCAACGATGTTTCAGTTTCCTACGGATGCATGACTGACTCACACAGTTGGTTCAAAGCCATGAAAGGCCTATATAGATACCCTTCACACACATACACACACACACACACACACACACACACACACACACACACACACACACACACACACACACACACACAGACCTGTGAACTGTGTGTGTGTGTGTGTGTGTGTGTGTGTGTGTGTGTGTGCGTTCGTTGGTTTTGAAATCCCGCTCATATCATTTGATTTCTGTCGAGAAAATGCGCGTCTTTCACGTCTTTGGTTGCCAGTTTTAGACACTCCCCTCTGGGCCTGTTTGGACTAATCGATTGATCGTCATATTTTTGCCCTTTTTACACTTCAGGAGCTCATACAGCCCAAATAACACCCGAAATACATTCTTAATTTGTTAATTAATGGATTCATTCCCAAGATAAAGAGGCCAAAGTCGGCGATGTTTGAATTTTTAGTTAATTAACTCTTAATTTCCCACCTTGGCTGGGTATCCTAATTTCCAACACGACATCTCAGAGCGGGAAAGGGAATTAAAAGTCTGTTTTTATGAGTGACATGAGGTTAGGACAAATATAAAGCTGAGGTAATTATTGTGAAAACTCCATGAGATCCATATAGCTAACAGATATGTAAAGGTGCCGGGTGGTGTTGCCTTCAGTGCTGGCCTTCAACATATGAAATTATTTTCTTACTTTGGCACAACGTGGATTTTACGCACATGTAACCCAGAAAACCACAGATGCAATATCTGCGATAAATGACTCTTAACTGGCAACAAAATGAAGATCACAGGGGGGAGTTCAGGAGGCTTATTCATTTTTTTAAATAGGCGGAAATGCTGGAAGCTATAGCAACATTCGTTTCACTACAATCTAGATGAATAGCCATAGAAAGAGCTCCAGTGTCTCTTGTTTCTGTCCTGTTTTTCCTTTTAGATGTTTCTGTTTGTGTCACATTCTTTGATAGGCAACTCCCATGAATAAAGCACACACACACACACACACACACACACACACACACACACACACACACACACACACACACACGCACACATTCCTCC
Source organism: Epinephelus cyanopodus (assembly GCA_026686955.1). Lineage (NCBI taxonomy): Eukaryota > Metazoa > Chordata > Actinopteri > Perciformes > Serranidae > Epinephelus > Epinephelus cyanopodus. The sequence goes on from CM048929.1 coordinate 15,137,941, forward strand.
AAGAGTTAACCTTTTTAGAAGCTTGAGATTCCAGTAGAACAACAACAATTTCTGCTCACATTTTCACATCAGTCCAGGCTTACAGGCCCTTAAATGATCCTCCTTAAGTCAAATCAGTTTTATTTACACAGCCCAGTATCACAGATCACAAATTTACCTCCATTTTGTGCAGCACACAACACCTTCCGTCCTTAGACCACCGCTTAGGGTAAGGAGAATCTCCCCAAACGCCCCTGTAATAAGGAAAAAAAAATGGAGGAAGTGTCAGAGAGATCAGCTGAGGAGAGCTCCCTCTCCCTGGACAGACGGATGAGCAATACATGTTGTGTGTGTAAATAGCCAGTGTAATATAATTACAATACAGGCAACACTTACAAGACAGGGACAGAGAGGTCTGCTGCATTTGGAAATGTCATGCAAAGTCAGCATGAGGCCTTTTTGACATGTCACAGCAGGAGCAAAACAGGTGTAAATAATATATATATGATAGCTATTCAATTAAGCTGCTTTGATTTCAGGATCCTCGCATGCTGGCTCACTATCAATGTCACTGGTGCACTTGAGAACAGAGCCATCGTCGGTGTTACTAGCAACACCTGTGCTCTTCCTGCTTTGACATGTCAAAATGTCTGCTGTGAGAAAAGCCTATTAAAGTCCATTCATTAAATCTGACATGTGCACACATGAGTATCCGAAGTTTGCATGTCTATCTGTGCCTCTGTAGGCCTGAACTCGCCTCTAAATTTCACTGTATGATAACAGTGTAGGGAGAACTGCTGTGTCATGGTGACACAGGCCTTTTTACGAGGCAACACAGCCATTTATAGCAACTTACCCAATGATCTGGAAATGCCACGAAGCCCAGTGCAGACACATCATATTTAAATGTCATATAACCGATGTTCTTCACTGCTACATTGTGCTGGGACGGCACACGCACGCTTAAAAGCCATGTGACGGCCAAATACTTGCTCCACATGACGCCTTTCTTCTTGATAAAATCTAAGAATTGCATAACAGCCTTCCCTGCAGTTATGTTGTGTGTTTACATTCCTGCTCGGAGTCGAGCTGCAGTAGAAAAATAATGCAGGGGTAAAGTTTTAATAATACAAGCGGCTGGTGCTGTTATGCAATACAGAGGGCCCTTTGTGCAGGATCGTTTGTGATTATGCAACATGATCTGTTTTTCTATTCATGGTTCACAACTAAGTAAGTGTTTCTAGTGTTTATTGTTCCGTTCTTTCTCCATATGAGCAGAAAGGCTTCATAACAACTGCGGGGCAAGAACAATCGTATATAAATCTTCCACTGGAACGCTAGAAACAACTGTGAAAAGACTGCCAATAGAACGTTCAATATATCCACACACCAACCAAACCCACCACATATCAATGCAACAACATATCAGAGGTCATTTCTCTTTCTTTATTGTGGAACATACCATCCAATAAGCTGTGCCAACAACAATGAGTCAACCAACTCGTGGTAGAACATACTTTATATCAATCATTTTGATTTTGAGTGCGAGATAGAATGAACAAAACAAAGTCAGAGATGGAGCGGACAAAATATCTTCCTAAGTGTTCAGTGGAATCACGTGCAGCTTCAGATGCAGAGAGCATCTTTGTTTTTGAACAACAAATCAAATGTCAATAAATATGCTTCATTTTTACTATCATTTTAGCATTCTCACTGGTTTTGCATTAAACGTGCGTAGAAGGCAATTTAGACTCAAATGTAGGGGACATCCAACAGCTTTGACGTTTGATTTATCAGCAGCATTATCAAAACAGCTTGCACTCATTGGATCGCATGTAACAGTATAAAAAAGCAGCCTCGCCACTCACATTAAATCCGTGTAACATACTCATTAATGGAAGCTGTATCTAAAGCAAATAGTAGTACAATGTGTTTTTCAGATCACGTGATGACCTTCAAAAGCGAAATGAGATGATTATTGCTAATCTGTGCAACATTAGGAGGCTCCTAATGAGACTAGCATCATGAACTTTTAAAGTAACTCCAACAGAATGAGAGATCAACAATAAGATAATAAATTATGGTATGAATCCTTTTGTCTTCTTAACGGTAAATGATCTTTGAGATGTCACATTTTATTCCCTAAATGTTTGCAAAAGCTGAAATGTGCAATAAAGTAAGATCTGGTTGCAACGGCAACTGACAAAAACCAGACCAAGGAAGAAAAGCGCAGGACATTTCTTAAAGGTTTTGACACAGCCGAGTGTGCCTCACGCTGTTTACACTGTACGCGGACACACCTGCTTTCTAAATTTGGATGTCACGGCTAATCATGTTTTCTTAAGCAACCCACAAACAAAACATGAAATTACGTATGCCAAGTCAGTTTGAGGACAAGTGTGGTGTAAAAAGTGAAATAAGACTTAAAGAGAACGGCTGTTTCTCCTCTCCTCATGACACAAACCGATGTATGAAAATGTAATTAAGTGCTTTCAATTGATCTTCGATCACCATATATTCAACAACATCCTCTCTACCTTCTATAAGGACCAAAATAAGTGATATTATTCATACAAAATATGTATAAACCTTCATACATCTCAGGTTATAAGTTTGGTACAGGTATGAAACAACAGCAAAAGTATCCCATCAAGCTCCATATGACAAATAAACAGCTTTTTTTTTTTTTTTTTTTTTAAAGTGGAACACATCCACCCAAATGCATTTGCTCAAATCCTCGAGGGCACTTTCTTGGCTACGACGTCACATTGGAGTTACAGTATAAAACATTATAAGAAACATATTGAATTTGAATGATAAATTATAAATTTCCACATGTACAAAATTCTGATGTTTTTACATATGCACATATTCACAGGATTCATCCAATCGGTGACCGGTAGTCCCATTTTACAAGCAGTCTCTCAAAAAGACACATATTCCTTGAAGGTGACGGTGAGACTGTTTGTCGTGATGTCAGTGATTATGATATTTCCCATAAAAGGGGAGATTTTTTTAACAGGTGCTTCTTTTGATTTCTCTGCGGGTGTCTGAGTGTCTTCTACGACTGGAGGCGTGTTTGTGACGGCAGGCTCGGGCTCTATTTCCGGCTCCACCTGCTTCTTAGTCTTTGGGCAGCTGAGATCCATCGGCTCCTCTTGGCTGCCAGAGTCCATAACCTCGTATGTACATGAGCTGCTGTGGCGTGGTCCGCTGCAGTGGAGGTCCATAGGTTTGTCCTGAGGTGGTGTGACCACAGCGCTGGGGACGCTGAAGCTTCTACAAGTCAGGTAGGTTTTAGAGGCGGTCCTATCCTCCACGGGACCTGACAGCTTCCGCTTGCGGTCGTTGGGGAAAGAAGGAATCCTGATCTGGTCGACAGATGTAGGGGTCGGGATGTTGGTGTCAACAGCCCAGGATGTCAAGGGCGAGCTAGCGGTTAACTGAAGGGGTAGATCATCTGGTAAATCAGCCTGACCGCGAGCAACTTCGGTGTTGTATTCCTCTGCTGTGCTTGGCGATGGTTTGGAGAAATGTCTGTCCTTTGGGGAGCACTTTATAGGATGCTCGGCGGCAGGGGGGGAGCTGCCGTTACAGAGCTCTTTGGGGATACCGTTCTCCGGATGCTCCACCATTTTGGTCGTGTGCGCTGGATTGTTCTCTGACGGTTTGGTGTTCTGGGGTTTCACTTCGCCTGAAGATTCCCCGTGTTTACCCTTTGCTCCGTGAACCTTGTTGCTGTCCATATATTTGCTCATGACAATAACAATACGTCCATTCTTGTTTTTGTTCTTGATTATCTTCATTTTGCTGCTGATAGCACTAGGTAGGGTCGCGTCTTTAGGGTTGGGTTTAAGGGCATGTTCGCTCTCGGCGTCTTTAACAGCCGGTTTCCTCACCTCCACCGCCAACTCTTTGACTTTGCTCAAGCAGCCTGTGTCTTTGTCCCGAACCCATTTCTGCTGCAGAGCCAGCGGTAAGTTCCAGCCAGGATTTGTCGGTTTACTGGCCGCCTCCTGAACTTTGACCACCTCCTTGAGCCTGGAAGCCTGCGCGTCGTACATGTTGGGGTCAGGCTCGTAGTGGTGGTGCTTCTTGCTGTTGAGCTGGTAGATGAACTTCTTCTTGCCGTTGGCTGGCTGGTCAGCGGGGACCTCCTGGCTGCTGGGCTGGTACTGGTGGTGCTTCTTGCTGTTGAGCTGGTACTGTTGAGGCTGGGGTCGCTGGAATGGGACGGGATCGGACTTGAGGCTGGCCTCTGCATCCTGAGATGATTCCTCGAAACCTGCAGGGATACTGGATCTTCTGGCAAATGAGGGCACCTTGATGAAAGAGACAAAACAACAGCTTTAACATTTCTCCTATTTTCATCAAAATCTTACTGTCAAGACCAAAATATAGTCATGACTGGAATTCTGGGATGTCTTAAAAATGATAAATAAAAATTAGACCACTTTAGTGTTGCACTTGTTGGGAGGCTGACAAGAGATAAAAATCAATGCAACAGAGGCCGACATATCTTGATTTTTAGTTACTAGTACATATCATGGTCCGTAACGCTAGATACTACATTTCCCACAATGCTTCCCACTTGCGTCAATGTCTTTTAACCCTCCCTGTCTGCAAATGCTATTGTCTGTCAAACTCCCTCCCCCAATTTGTAACGCAGAGTTTTATGTTACAAATAGTGATCTCAAGCCCAAGATTAGATCACCCTGATGACATCACTATGACATCATCAGGGTTATTTTCTCCTCCAGAGCCAGAGGGGTCATTATGCAACTGCTTTCACAAACTGAGCATGACGAACAGACTGACCTTTATGAGTAAAGTGACTGTGGTGCCCCTTTAAAAGGAGCTACAGCTAAAATATGCGAGCCCACGCGCTAAAATACAGATAACATTAAAGTTCACAGGAAGCTGAAGCCTATCGGAAATTAAAACAGACCATCCAATCATTGCTCAGCTTACGACCATCCTCCTACCATCTTGTGCCCTCCCTCCTCCTCCTGTACAGGCTGACCCCTCGGGCCGTCAGAGGGGCACTGCAGCGGAACGCTCAAGACGCTTTGGCTGTGACCTCAGGTCAGAGAAGTGCCACCAGACATGTCACGCTTTATCCCTGATTGCTGGCCACGTGTGACTCTGGCAGAGTGGTATGCCTCTTAAGGAGTGACACTGCATAGCAATCAGCTCAGAGTCTCTCAAAATATATAATCACATTTGGCTCAGAATACACTCCTGTAAAGGCTCGGGCTAAGATAGTCAGAGCACGTCACAGGTGCTGCTTTCAGCCATCTATTTTTGCAAACAGGGAAATGAAAGAAAACATTCTGATGAAACAGATTTACTTGGTGCAAGAAGACCCTACAATAACATGCTCTGTTTAAAACTGTTTTGCACATGAAGCTATTTAGCATAAAGAAATAATGAACACGTAGATAAAACGAGTGCACTCAAGCGGCGCTTGCGTAACCTCAGGCAGTAAATCCGGTTTCATGATGAGTGTGCAGGCAAATCCAGCTGTAGAACCCCATCCTCTCTTTGCTTCTTACTCCATCTCTATCAAAGAAATCTATTAATAACCCACGACCATAATGACTGCAGCTCTAAAACACCTAACAGGCCTCTTCCCCTTTTAGGCCTCTCGCAGAGTATAACCTACACAAAGGCTAAAGCAGCATTTGAACAGAAACTATCTGTGATGACTAGTCGATGACGAAGAGGATAATTACCTGGAGTAAAAGATGTTTAGGTTTCGGCCCC